>CM062293.1:482591394-483810243 GCA_031216915.1 Pictodentalium vernedei | reverse complement strand
CCACAAAGTAGATCTTCTGTTTCTCAGGACATTTTATATTTTATTTTTTATTTTTTTATTTTTATTTTTATTTTTATTTTTTTGTAATTGGGGGCGCGGTGGCTTAGTAGGTAGAGGTGCAGGCTGCAAGCCGAGAGGTCCTTGGTTCGAATCCCACCTGCGGCAACTGCGTTGTGTCCTTGGGCAAGACACTTCACCCCCATTGCCCATGTGGGTGCACGCTGACGCTGTGTACTAAGGCGTACTGCACGTCGATGGTACGCATTTCTTCGACCAATCTAACCCTGCCTGTGCTGCAGTGCGGAGTTGCGATGTTGGGGAGCTGGCAGCTGCTCATCGTTGCTCGGTGGTTCTCTCTGGGTACTCCGGCTTCCTCCACCCGTAAAACTGTCACGGTCATGATTAGCCATTGTGCATAAATATGTGACCTTAAACATCAATAAACAATAAATATTTTTGTAATTACTTCTTTGCCAGTTCATGTTCTTGGTTTGTTTTATGTTTTAGGCCGCATAATCTGTGCTTTAGCATTGCAAAGCCTTGCTGCACTCAAGGTACAAATTTACCAATTTTATTAACTAAAATATCAGACATAAACCATTAAATTTTTATTTTTTTAAGTTTGCATTGGTTATAAAGAGAGCATGCAGCAGCCAAAGGGATGTGGGAGGGCCTGAGAAACAGATTTTTAACTTTTTTAGGCCTATTCTTTTTTTAATACTCTCATGGAGAGATTAACCCTGGGCACACTGATGTAAAAATATCAAACTTTTAAAATGGAAATTCTAAGCTCTGTGAAACAAGAATGAATTGGTTAAATTTCTTGTTGCATTATGAGAAAATTTGTGGCTTGAAATTTTGTCATTTTGACATTAGTGTGAGGAGGGAGTGTATTCATGAGACTTTAACCCATAAGTGACAGGAAATTTTTTATATTTTTGCTACACTTTCACAGTCTGCATTCTGTGGCTTTGTAGTTGTTTTTAGGCAAGTATTGGCTGCCTATATAGGCAGCTAATACTTGTCTAAAAACAACTTCCAAGGTACATAGAATGTAATTTGTGAGTTAACCCTGATACTGCATGTTGGGGCACCTGTTCTGTTGCATTAATAGTGATCAAAGTCAGAATTAAGCCCTTATGGGTTATATAGGCAGCCAAGACTTGTCTAAAAACAACTTCCAGGGTATAAGCCCTTATGGGTTATATAGGCAGCCAAGACTTGTCTAAAAACAACTTCCAGGGTACATAGAATGTAATTTGTGAGTTAACCCTGATACTGCATGTTGGATCACCTGTTCTGTTGCAGTAATAGTAATCAAAGTCAGAATTAAGCCCTTATGGGTTATATAGGCAGACAAGACTTGTCTAAAAACAACTTCCAAGGTACATAGAATGTAATTTGTGAGTTAACTCTGATACTGCATGTTGGGGCACCTGTTCTGTTGCAGTAATAGTGATCAAAGTCAGAATTAAGCCCTTATGGGTTAACTATGAAATGAAGGTGCTTCCATATATAGGGCAAAAGAGGATATGTTCTGACTAAATTACCGAAACATTGCTGAAGTTGTCCAATTTCTGTAAGAAAATTTTTGGAAAAAGCTACGTCAAATGAAAAAAAAAGAAGATATTTATTTAAAAAAGGACCCATCTTTACACTGGTAATAAGCAGATATTTTATTTCTATAAATTGACATGCTCAGCTACACCATTTTCAACTGAATTTATAGAAAATAAAATTTCATGATCTTGAGGAAAACTTCACTGGAATCAGCAAATTTACTGAAATATCTAGTGATATATTGCACTTCCTCCTTTTAGTTTCTTAACCCTTTACCCAACGCAGACGATTTCAAAATTTATTATTTTAAATATCATTTTTTAAATTTTAAAAAAAAATTTCAACAATACCGTATCATGTGACCCCTCTTTGGAACCAGCTCGATGAGCTCGTTCCCAAGAGGGGTCACATGATATGGTTTTGTTGAAATTTTTCGAAAAATAATATTTTTTCAGCTGCTGAATTTGCATATTACGCGGGCGGATGCGGGCGATTCATTAGGTAAAGGGTTAAAACTTGTGAGCTAGATTAACTGTTATATTCTTAGATCCAAGTAGTTGTAGTAGAAAAACAAGAAGTTGTGGTTATATATTTTTGCATTTCCTCCAAAAACTTCAAACAAACCAAAACCGGGTTAGTTTTTTTTCAACTAACCACACAGCTCTAGCAAGCAGCAGTATAAGAGAAAACTGAAATACTAACAGTCTTGCACAAACTCATCTGCACATCAGATTCTGTATAATAAAATTAATTAACTTTTTTAATCGTGTCAAATGTTTAAATGGCACCGCATGATTTGGTATTGTTCAACATAAACACAACATGCATGCCATTGCGAAATTCATTAATAAATTATCCTATCAAAGGAATCATATACACATTAACATTCACACAGTTCATATCACTTGGTTGACTAGTATTTGATTTATCGCTCTTCCAAAATCAATGTTTCTTGTGGGTACAATTTAAGTTCTTGAAGTGTCTTTGCAGTATCCACTTGTGTAAGCTGAAATGAAATAAGATGTGTATGCTGCCAGTAAAATCAAATTTATAAAAAATAAAAATTCAATAACAAGAACCAGATTAAAAGTTTAATCCTTTTCAACATGTATAGAAGATGGCACTTGTAATAACATTTTGTAAAGAAGGCCCCCACAAAGTAGATCTCGTTTCTCAGGCCATTTTTTGTAAGGGGGGGGGGGGGGGGGGGGGGAGGGGTTGAGAATAAAATTGCGATGAACATAGGTGGGGGGTGGGTGGGGGATCAAGTGCCAAAAAAATGTGTGAAAACAGTTAACCCTTTACCCAACGTACCGTCGAAACTGGCCAGCGCTATTCACAAAAATCGCCAATTAATTTTCATTATTTTTTGTCTCAAAAACATAGGTTATGACCCCTCTTTGGAACAAGCTCATCGAGCTCGTTCCAAAGAGGGGGTCACAACCTATGTTTTTGAGACAAAAAGTGAAAAACATTAGTTATTCACGAATTTTGTTTGCAAGCGTCGTCTTCTGTTCATGTTAGGTAAAGGGTTAATGCAATTTTTTTCCCTTTTTCACAGTCATGGCATCTTTTGTGTCCCAAACTGTAACAAAATGTCACCAACTGATAATAAAAGCCCATTTACAGCATTATTACAAAAATTAACCCCCTTAATATAAAAATATTGGAGAATTTCATCCAAAACTGACTTATGGATGGGGGGTGGGGTGCCCAATATTGAGCGGAAAAAAATTGCCCGACAATTTTCTCAGAAGGTCAACAATAATATCCATTCACAGCATAATTCATTCATATCAAGGTTTTTTTTAATGGAAAAGTAAGCATAGTATGTATAATATTGTCTGAGTCATAATAGCTAGATTGGATTGATTTTTCAAAATGAAAAATTGAAAATATTAATTTTTATTTTATCAACAAGAGCACCACGAAGCATATGCCCCCTCCTGCAATATCATGGATAGAATTACAAAAACAAGAAAAATGTTACTAAGGTAACACATACCCCACCCCCTCCCTTGTGACCTTCACCTTGCAGATGCGGTGGAAACTATTATACACGACACACCTTCTGACTGTCCTTAACATTTGTAAAAAGTTTAACAATTGTACTATGATTCGTTTCTGAGTTATGGCTGAGACACGAATATTGACAGATTTTTAGTGTGACCTTGAAATGTGACCTTGACCTTGAAGATACGAACCTGGCTATGGTGTGTGACACATCCTCCCATGGTCCTTTATAATTGTGTGAAGTTTGATGACTGTGGCCCTAACCGTGTTCAGTGTGACCTTGAAATGTGACCTTGACCATACGGACCTGGCTGTGGTGTGCGACACATCCACCCATTGTCCTTTATAATTGAGCGATGTTAGATGATTGTAGCCCTAATAGTTTTGGAGTTATGCTTGAGACACGATTTGTGACCCTGAACATACGAAGGTCAATTGTGACCTCCACCTTGCAGATGTGGCGGAAACTATTATACGGTGACACACCTTCTGACTGTCCTTAACATTTGTAAAAAGTTTAATAGTTGTACTATGATTCGTTTCTGAGTTATGGCTGAGGCACAAATGTGGACCAATGTTTAGTGTGACCTTGAAATGTGACCTTGACCTTGAAGGTATGAACCCGGCTATGGTGTGTGACACATCCTCCCATGGTCCTTTATAATTGTGTGACGTTTGATGACTGAACCGTTTTGGCTCGGAAACACACACACACACACACACACACACACACACACACACACACACACACACACACACACACACACACACACACACACACACACACACACAGTCTTGTTTTCCCTACATACCGAGGTACCCCATTGTCTGTCCTTTGTGTGGACTAACGGTTTCAACCTCGTTTTGCCGGTACAGTTCTGGGAAAACAACCGAGGTAAAGGGTTTCTTTTGTCTTTTGTACCTCGGTAAGGCGAAACACGCAAACTCTTTTGTCTAGTTACCTCGTCAAGTTGGTAAGACAAACGCACACACACACACACACACACACACACACACACACACACACACACACACACACACACACACACAGAGTCTTGTCTACCCTACATACCGAGGTTCCCCATTGTTTGTCCTTTGTGTGGACTAACAGTTTCTACCTCGTTTTGCCGGTACAGTTCTGGGAAAACAACCGAGGTAAAGGGTTTCTTTTGTATTTTGTACCTCGGTAAGGCGAAACACGCAAACTCTTTTGTCAAGTTACCTCGTCAAGTTGGTAAGACAAACCCACACACACACACACACACACACACACACACACACACACACACACACACAGACACATGGACAGATACATGGACACACTTCAATCACTAAGTGCCACCCGACTTAAGTCGGGGGGTATAAAAACAAACAAGATCAATCTTGCAGAACTTTAGTTATAGAGCGGAAACCAATTTCAAGTGTATTTAACATTGGAGGAGATAAGGATAAACAAATTCCTTAGAATTTGCAACATCAATATAGTATTAAAATGTCTACATGAGCAGCCAGGCCATTGCTGCTGTGAGTTAACAACCTGGCTACCAAATGTGGACCTAATGTACCCAGGTGAACATGGGGTTCAAGCTATACAGTAATGTGTCTTTGTGAACTGATGTGAATCTGGTAAGTCTTGAAAAATTCATCTGATAGAGTAAATGGAAACATGTTTGGACATATAAAAATATGCACTGAATCAGTGTGCATTACATGTTTCAAGTTAGTGTTCGAGAAAATGTATGAGAAGGGGGTGGGTCCCCAAAATGTCATGGAAAAAATATGCAGGAAAGTGTGGGTGGGTAAAAAAATCTGCAAAATAAACATTTTCACCTATGTTCATGCATTTTTTTTTTGGTTTCCCCCCACCCCACCCCTGTGTTGGTGGGCATTTTATTATTTTATTTTCACAATTATTTCTATGCCATCAAAAGTTCATGTTCTTGGTTTGTTTTATGTTTTAGGCCTCATAATGTACAGAATAGGATGGGTTGTGGTGTAATTCGTCCCTCGAGTGCAAGAAAGCTTTGCAATGCTGGTAAAGCATTGCAAAGTCTTGTTGCACTCAGGGGACAAATTTATCAATTTTATTAACTTGAATAAAATATCAGATATAAGCTATTTAATTTTTATTTTTTTAAGTTTCGAATGTTTATAAAAAGAGAGCATGCGGCAGGCAAAAAGACAATGCAGGAGGGCCTGAGAAACAGATTTTTAACTTTTTTACCCTTTCTGCATCTGGTGTCATCTAAGACTGCAAAGTTAGAGGTAACAGATACTATATACATATCTGATAAGAGTGCTGGATCCCATAAATGGGCATTTTAACCCTTTAGCCAACGAATCGGTCGCATCCGCCCACGTAATATGCAAATTTAGCAGTTGAAAAAACATTTTCAAACAATTTCAACAAAACCATATCATGTGACCCCTCATTGGAACGAGCTCGTCGATATGGTTTGGTTGAAATTTTTTTTAAAATTAAAAAAAAATGATAATTAAAGTAATAAATTTTGATACCGTCTGCATTGGGTAAAGGGTTAAAACCCAAAGAATGTGATTATAACATCCACACTCTGCTGAAGGAGATTTCATATTGACCACAGCAAAAATCAAATTTTGTTTATGGTCCATTTCACAATGCAAATTGATCAGAAAGTGCACACAATTTCCAATCAAATTTAACAGAAACATATGGTAACAAGAAATCTGTGGTCAAGAAATGTATAGCACTATACAAGTTCATGATTATAGCCTCTGAATTGTCAGCCAAGTACAGTGGATCCCACTTAATTGGACATCTCTTAAGTAACCTACTTAACTGAATATAAATTACAAACACAAAATAATTTACAATACCTTCAGTGCAAATTTTACTTGTTAATTGCATGTGGGTTATAGAGCAAACTCCTGTTAGTTGAATACTGAATAAAACATTTTTGTACAATGTGGAGTAATAACCTTGACAATCATTGATTTCCCCATGTATAAAGAGCTTCATGAGCTGTCAAACAAGATATATAGAGAGTAATCGCTTGACTGGACTGGTTACATGAAGTAATTCATGAGAGGTGAGGGACGTTGTACAAACACGAATGCGCAAATGCGCTCAAGTGTTTTACAATATAGTCCCTCACCTCGAATGAATTATTTCATGTAACCAGTCCAGTCAAGTGATTACTCTGTTTATTACTTTTCATTATTAACGATAATTATATTATTTAACCCTTTACCCAGCGTAAAATTTTCTTCGAATATTGCTAGTCATCGAACTTTACGTAGATATTGTTGCTACAGAGACATATAACGAAAGAAATGAAATCCGTTTTTTATTGTTAAAGTTATGCAATAAGCAAGCATTACACAATATTTTTTATTAAACAAAGGACAATAATCCAATAATTTTCATCGGATATCGCTGGTCATCGAATTTGATGTAGACCTTGTTGCTATAGAGACATTTACCGAAAAGAATTGAAATTTGTTAACTATTGTTCAAGTTATATCATAAACAAGCATTACACAATATTTTTTATTGAACAAAGGGCAATAACTCCCATAATTTCCATCAGATATTGCTGGTCAACGAACCTGATGTAGATCTTGTTGCCATAGAGACATGCACCATAAAGAAGTTAAATCCGTTAACTAATGTTCAAGTTATGCTGTAAACAAGATTTACAGAATATTTTATAACAAAGGGAAATAATTCCATAATTTTCAAGAGATATCGGTGGTCATCGAACTTGAAGTAGACATTGTTGCTATAGAGACATATTCCGAAAAGAATTGAAATCCACTGACTGTTGTTCAAGTTATGCCATAAACAAAGTTCGGACGGACGGATGGATGGACAGAGCTCCCTCCTAATAATTTTGCAGACAAATGGGCTATTCAATCAACAGCATTCCACTGTAAATGGTAAATTATGCTCCAAGTTCAAACTTCAGCCATTTTTGCAAGCACTGGAAACTCCAGCCTTTGCCAGAGGTAACATATAGGCTGAAGAAGCATGAATATAATTTTTTGGTGTCACTATCGGTCCTGGAAATGAGACGGGTGTGAGTGCAATTGCTCCCATCAGCATCCGTGATTTCAATTTTATGGGAGCTAAAAAATGTACTCGTTGAAAAATACTGTGGAGCACTAATATACTGTGAGGGCATATAAATGTGTGTTGCTTTGAGAAAGCAACACACTGTGGCCAGTGGCAAGTTACTGTCATAATTCAGCAAATCCTTATACATTTAACCTTTTGAACACTAGTGGTATCTGCCATGCCAGTTCAATGGCAGCAATTAGAAGAGTTCATATTCATTATTTGGGGTAGACCAATCAATATTTTCAACATGCAGCCTCAGGGCTGCACGCTGAAAATACGGATTGGTCTACCCCACACATTTACTGAACAGCCATCCTATTTAATGACGTTATGACGTATCATGTTCCTGGCTGGAAAAGCGGCAGGTCGGGTTCAAAGGGTTAAGGTTTCTGGTGACAGTATTCCCTCTAAAATTCATATGCTAACATTTTATGGGTGCAATTTACTCTCATCTCTGATTTCGTGGGAGCTTAAAACTGCACCCGTCAATTTTGTTCATTTCCAGCACCGGTCTCTATCCATCTTTAAAAATTATTACTTTTTAGCTCATAGATTTTACATTATTTTTGATGAGTTCGCAGGAAATTGCATTAACTCTTAAAGGCCTATTAGCAACTTTTACGACCTAAGAACAGGTACCCTTCACATGCCATCATGGGGAGATACTGTTAACAACAGACAAATTAGGTAGGCAGTGGTTTCTATTCAAGTCTTGGCTGCGTGTTATGGCAGCAAAGACTTTGATTAGAAATCACTGCTAAGCCAATGGACGAATAGAGATAGTGGGCCTTTGAGAATTCAGGACACTTGTCCAATCCCTTAAGGGTTAAGACATCCAAATTTTTAAAATTCTCTTTCAGCATGCACACATTGTAGTTAGGTTTGAGGGAGTTTTGCTGGCCATTATCATCCTCTTTTCAAAATCCTTTATATTTTCCCAAAAAGCTATAGAAACTGCAATTCATCAGGTACAGTGGAGCCCACTTAACTGGTAGAGTGCTGGAAGCCCATATTTGGGCTTTATTCTGAAGCGCAGGTACCACAACTTGAAGGCTCATATTGAGTGGATGTGCTTTTTGTATTATCTTTGAAGTGACACTATTTAGTCTGTAAGGGTTTGCCTTGTTACAATTTATGGGAGAGTGCCAGCTGGCACTCTCCCATAAATTGTAACAAGGCAACGACATGTGTACAAGATTTGATGGCCAAAAATAATTCAGCACTCTACCAGTTAATTGGATATCTCTTAACTGAATAACCCTGTTAATTGAATATAATTTCTCAACACAAAACCTTTTACCATATCTCCAGAACAAATTTGACCTGTTAATTGAATATAAGTTATAAAGTAAACTCCTGTTAATTGAATAAAAAATCTTGTAACCTGTTGCAAACTTACCCTGACTCTCCCCAGTTTTCCTTTATTTATAAACGTATTTAGCCTCAGTGCATCCGATACAGGCATTTAATCTATTATGGCTCATGGAGCTCTGTCAAACATCATATAATAGAATAAATGCTAAGTTTATCTCCAGAGTACAGGATAGGGACACAATCCCTGTTAATTAAATACTCCTGTTAAATGAACAATTTTCATTGGCAAAGAACCAATGGCTATTCAATTAACAGGGTTCCACTGTACCAATATACTGTTCAAGTTCATGGAAATTTAGTTATTCAGATAAACTTACATCTCTCCTTGGATAAGTTGTGAGCACCTTGTAATCTTCAATATGAAAGCCCTTGGATGTTAAAAAATTTAATAGTGTTCGTAAAGTCTCTGTGGCATAAAACCGCCGTGTTATGGCTTCTTTTCCTGGAATTCGTATCCTAAGATTACACACATTTTCTGATGTCTCTGCTGGTGGTTCCTCTGGAATTGCATTTGCTAGTGATTTACTGATAGCCTGTGAAAAAGAGAGTAGCTAAAATGTTTTCATTTATGACAACATGCAAGCAACAAAATAAATTCCTGTGACATGAGAGGTGCATCGTTCCATGATGATAATCATAGTGAACTCAGTACAAGTAAACACAAGTTTGGTTTACTAGAATTTAGGGGCACTTTCAGCATTTATAGTTATATCATGACTGCAAAAACTAGAACTATCAATGAGGGTGATTAATACCCCCACAGGCCTGTCGATTTGAGGCAAACATCTGTTTGGATTGCTCATGAGGTTACCTAAAATGAAAAATGCGTGAACGAAAAGTGGGTCACGCCAAATTGTTGCTGGGTCATTTTTTGTCAAGTTGAATGATCTAGTATGAATGAATGGTGGAATAATGTTGAGCATCAACCTATCATCAGCTGCACAGGTGCTTGCATCTGCCTGAAGTATAGCTGCTCTGTTGGCCAATTGTTGGCCAACAGAGCAGCTATACTTCAGGTAGATGCAAACACCAATGCTGATGACTGGTTGATGCTCAGCATCATTTTAAACAGTTGATCATCTTAAGATGTAAGATAGGTACAAAAACAGGAAATGGCAATAATTCATGTCACTGCCACAAATATTGATAATGGATGCCATACTCTTCTAATATTAATTACTGGTAGGGTTACCCGGCATTGCTCGGGCTGAGGAGAGTATTAAAATTATCCCTAGTAGACCCCTTTGAAGACCTATAACGGTGAGAAAAATTTTGGTCATAACTGTTGGTGCCCCTCTACACCCCCACCCGGCACTTTTTTAAACCTCACCATTAGCTTCCTGGAAAAAAATTACCCCTAGTAGACCCCTTTTAAGACCTATATCAGTGAGAAAAATTTTGGTCATAACTTTTGGTGCCCTCTACACCCCCACCCCCACCCGATACTTTTTTAAACTTCACCATTAGATTCCTGATAAAAATATACTCCTAGTAGACCCCTTTGAAGACATATATCGGTAAAAAAAAATTTAGTCATAACTTTTGGTGCCCCCCAACACCCCCACCCCACACTTTTTTAAACCTGACGATGACTTCCGCCATAAAAAAGTACGCCTAGTAGACCCATTTTGGACACTCAGGGTGGCCCCCATATTCATTTCTACAGCAGACAGACATACATACAGACATTCTAAAATATAGTATAGATGGATGCCATACTCTTCTGCAGCATGCTAGCCCATGCCAAGATCAGACTATAATTTGCAACTAATTTGTATTTGAATTGCTGCAACACAGCTTCATTACTGTTCCTAAGGATTCATCTCTATTCATCAGGATATTGCCCACTGGAGCAAGAACTTGAATATGATACATACAACAGTTCATATATCAGCATAGTTGAGATACATATATATTTAGGTTACCTAATGGGTTACCTGAATCAAGTACATGGGAACGGACGATAGGTTACCAAGGCTCAGACCAGGTAAACGATAAATGGGTTATGCAAAATTTTGAAAACGTCAGACCTGTCCCATACCTTTCTTCCCCTCCACCCACTTCTCGCTTTGCAGAATGCCCATCTTATAATTATATTACCATCTTTAGAAGACTCGTACCTAAGACACTAAATACTGAGTCCAACTAAACCTGTAAATTTAAACTGTCTACAAAGTGAACAAGCACTTCTCCACATGCGGGGTTCTTACAGAACACTGGTTGAGAGCATATCCTCACCAACTGAATATCTTTAAAACACACTATTAATTGAAAATAGAATATGTTTTCATTATTGGAATTCACTTTAAAAAATTTCCACAATCCAGTATAAGTATTTCCAATAGTTCCTTGAATCCAACACCCTATGTAACGCCGTGTAGCTAACTTTTCCAAAGCATTTTTACAGTCATTATATATTTTCATGTAGCATGCAATATGGCAGCTACCAATTTTTGTAACCAGAAAGTGTGACTAACCCTGTGCACTGCACAGGGTTAATCACACTTTCTGGTTATAAAAAAAATCTCATTTCTAACTGAATAACTAACCGTGTGCTGCACTGTACAGCCTTAGTGTAAATGTCATCTATATCAACTCTTTACCCAATGTAATGGACAAAACCAACCAGTACTTTTCAAACTCAGCTTAAGAACCCTCGTTGGGTTTGTTTTTAGTGAATTCCAAAAATGAAAACATATTCTATTTTCAATTAATAGCTTGTTTTAACCCTTTGTGTAACATAATCTGGCCAGTGCTAATCACAAAACATACAATTTAAATTTTATATTTTTCAATTTGTGTATCCAAAATATAGGTTATGAACCCTCATTGTAATGATCTCACGGAGCTTGTTCCAATGAGGCATCAAAGGGTAAGAAGCTTAAATTCACTATACACCAAAATAAATTTAGAGGTTACCCTGATCTAGGGCTGCACAGTATATCGATAAACCTATATATACTGGTATTCAAACCAATATCGATTGAATACCGGTTTACTTACAAAATTATCGGTTTATTGTCATTATTTATTTACCCACGATTTAATTTTCAAGATGTCTTGCGTTTTAACTGTAGCCCCGAATGAATAATCGCCCGCATGTACCCGCTTAATATACAAATTCAGCAGTTGAAAAAATAATTTTCAAAAATTTCAACAAAACTATATCATGTGACCCCTTCATTGGAACAAGCTCGCCGAGCGCGTTCCAATGAGGAGTCACATGATATTGTTTTGTAGACATATTGGAAAAATCTGATAAACTATTATTTAAAATAAAAAATTTTTATATTGTCTGCGTTGGGTAAAGGAGTTTTGAACCGCATCATCAAGGCATGCTGATTCGTTCCGACTCTGATGCCTCTCGTCTCGATTGTGGTACTTATGTTCAGATATGTGAACAGTTTTCGATATACCGTTATACCACGGTATTTTTTTGAATACCGATACCGGTATTCAGTTTTGAATATCGGGCAGCCCTTCCCTGATCCTGAAGGCAATGACAGATAAAATTTGAGGGTATTCAAGGCTGTTTCTTGAAAAATGTCAGCATTTTTCAAGTCCTAACAATTAAAGACCTTCGGTCATTACCCACATCTCCTCCAACTTCACTTCAAGGAAAGTGAGGGGAGGGGGGTAATGACTGGAGGTGCCTAGTTGCAACTATGCTTCACGAAACCTGACATATTGTACAGTGGAGCCCACTTAATTGGATATCTCTTAACTGCATAACCCTGTTAATTGAATATAATTTCCCAACACATAACCATTTACCATACCTCCAGTACAAATTTGACCTGTTAATTGAATATAGGTTGTAGAGTAAACTCCTGTGAATTGAATAAAAAATCTTGTAACCTGTTGAGAACTTACCCTGACTCGCCCCAGTTTCCCTTTGTTTATAAACCTATTTGGCTCAGTACATCCAATGCAGGCACTTAATCTATTATATCTTCTTTGACAGAGCTCATGGAGCTCTGTCAAACAAGATATAATAGAATAAATGCTAAGTTCTCTCTAGAATACAGTAAAGTGACACAATCCCTGTCAATTGTGTACACCTGTTAATTGGATAATTTTCATTGACAAAGTGGCTATTCAATTAACAGGACTCCACTGTATTTGATAGTTATGATTACATGCTTCGTCAGCATTTTTATTCCGTGGATATTCAAGGCTTTTCAAGACCTCCTGATACATTTTCCAAAATATGAAGGACTTGAATGACCCTTAGTAAAATTCAGGCTTGAAAATAAGCAGTCTGACATTTGTAGAATGAGGTCCCCAAAAGGTGATTTTCTGGCTTGGTCAAATTCAAGGTAGTTCCTTGAATCCAAGGCCCAGTGGAAACCCTGATTTAGATTAAAGATGAAACATCAGTAAATTGAGAATACTATTCTGTGTCTCCACAAAATATGTGAGGAAAACATCGAAATTGTTTAGAAAATATTTGGCATCAAAACTGAAGATGAACAAGACCAATACCGGCTCTGGACCTGCGTCGCTGCATGCAATTGAATCGGCAAACAGGAAGTGGCTGCACAGCAGATCTGAAAATTGCATACACGATACAACTGATCATTATCAGGCTCCAGATGAAATATAAAATCAATCCCTTGCATAGAAGCCGCGAAAAGTTTGACGAAAAATTTCAATGTTCAGTGGGTACAGTAAAATTTCAAAGTATCGGTAAACAGGAAGTGGCTGCACGGCAGATCTAAAAATTGCTTACACGATACAACTCATAATTATGAAGCAGCAGACCAAATATAAAATCAATCCCTTGCATAGAAGCCGAGAAAACCTTGACGGAAAATTTCAATGTTCAGTGGGTACTGTAAAATTTCAAAGTATCGGCAAACAGGATGTGGCTGCACGGCAGACCTGAAAATTGCATACACGATACAACTCATCATTATGAAGCAGCAGACCAAATATAAAATCAATCCCTTGCATAGAAGCCGAGAAAACCTTGACGGAAAATTTCAATGTTCAGTGGGTACAGTAAAATTTCAAAGTATCGGCAAACAGGAAGTGGCTGCACGGCAGATCTGAAAATTACTTACATGATACAACTCATCATTATGAAGCAGCAGACCAAATATAAAATCATTCCCTTTCATAGAAGCCAAGAAAACTTTGACAGAAAAAGTGTTTCGGATGGACTGACGGACGGACAGACTGACGGATGGACGGACGGAGTCAAGCGGTTACTAGACCTGATCTTCCGCTGGCGTCGCAGGTAAAAATATAAGCAGTTAATTCACTATATCTTCCTTAGAGCAGCTCTCTGCACAGCAAATGAAAAAGAAGTGCTTTCTGAATTTTGCACTGGGTATCAGGGCCCAATATTTTGAAAAAAAATCCTAAAGTGGAGTCAAGACTGAGTTTTACTCAAGTGAGATAGTTTGAAAAAAAAGTTTAAAAAAAATAAGTTCAAAATTGAAATCTGTCTCAAATTCTTGACTCAGGATCATGAGTCTACTAGACAGGTGACTTAACCCCGCCAAACCTTTGTTCTTGTGGGGGGGGGGGGGGGATCATCAGACACAATATACCAGCAATAGCTATTACGTAAATCCATTTTGCATTTGTGGGGAGATTCAGAAAGAATTTAATTCTACAGCCCTACTGAGCTGCAGATTTTTTACAGACCCTCTGAAGATATTTGCTAACCCTTTACCCGATGAGGATATCAAAATTTAGTATTTTGAATTTCAACATGAAAGTGTCAATGACACTGCAGCTTAACTTGACTGTGTGTAGTGTTTGTTGAAAAGGATAATATTCAATGTTTATGAAAGGATTATGAAATAAGACAAGAATTGTAATAATTGAGAATATATTATGTACATGTTATGTTTTCAACAAGAAGAATTTGAGGTGTAGATTGTACATTAGAATCCTCTTAATTGAATATCCATTTTGCCAGTGAAAATTATTCAATTAACAGGAGTATACAATCAACAGGGATTTCGTCAGTTTCCTGTGTTCTGGAGGTAAACTGAGCATTTATTCTATTACATAGAGCTCTGTCAAACAAGATATAATAGAATAAATGTCTGTATTGGATGTAGTGAGGCCAAAAAGGTTGATAAATAAGGGGAATTTGGTGTGTGTCACAGTAATGTTTTCGGCATATTACAAAAATTTATATACAATTAACAGGAGTTTACTCTACAACCCATATGCAATTAACAGATCAAATCTGTACTGAAGGTATGGTAAATGGTTTTGTGTTTGAAAATTATATTCAATTAACAGGGATATACAATTAAAGAGATATCCAATTAAGTGGGCTCCACTGCACTAAAGAACTGAGGCGATGTGGCCCTCACAGTTAACATATCGTTGCCTGAGTGCTAGAATGTCCTATGTCCCATATATTCAACAAAGTTCAGGTCTTTAAATTCATTTATTTTGGGCAAAGTGCTTTGCCGTTATTTGGGCACATAAAAACGACAAATGACTGTCTCATCCTGTTGTTTTATTGCTATGTCTTTCTTTGTGTTTCTATGATCATATTATTATGGATGTTATTGACAAATGTAGAAGAGGCACAGAGAATTTATATATTTTTCTTGATGTGTTCACACCTTCTCCAATTTGGACCAACCTGTAAACGGTGTTAAATTGGGTTAATCTAAAGGCCTGAAAGTTACCAAGTTACAAATAAAATCATTCCAAAATGAGCCATCCTACCAAGTTACAATGAAATGCCTTCATAAATAAGACTCGTATAGACTTTGCTAAAGGAATCTAGGTCACGTGCCCGTCTGGCAGTCATGGTTGACTGATTGTGACCAAAAAAGGACAGTCTCATCTAGATATACTGAGTCATCCTACCAACTTACAATGAAATCCCATCATAAATACGACCTGTAGACAGTGCTAAAACAATCTAGGTCACATGCCCAAGTGCTGGTAATGACTGACTGATCGTGACCATAATAGGACATCTGAACATCATACCAAGTCATCCTACCAAGTTACAATGAAATTGCTTCAAAAATATGAACTGTAGACTGTGCTAAACAAATCTAGGTCACATGCCTGTGCAGCCATCACTGCTGATCGATCACAACCAAAGAAGACATTCTCATCTAGACATTATTCCGAGTCATCCTACCAATTTACAATGAAATCCCTTCATAAATGCAACCTTTTAGATTGTGCTAAAGGAATCTATGTCACGTGCCCCTGAGACATTCACGGGTGACCAAATCTGACGAAAGTTAAAAAATTTATAGCCTTTTTTCTATTCAGCTAAGTCTGGGTCATTGGTACAGTATAAAAATGTTAAAAAATTTATAGTAATTTATATATTTTTTATACTTACCAATGACCGAGACTTAGCTGGTGCTAACTCCTTAAAATCAAGGGCCAAACACAAATTTTGCCCCCCAATCCCCCAAATTTGCATCAAAAACCAAAATTTAAATGTCCTATGTGGTCCTCCATACCTTTTGTCCACTGCGTATGCGCAGTGTTAAGGAGGCCGCGAAATTGGCGTCAATTGTCATTCTTACAACCAGTGCCTGGTAAGCATTATGTAATCAGCGGGGAGGTAAGAGTTCCCAACTCATGGGAGGACCCTTCTGGGTCATTGGTAAGTATAAAAAATATATAAATTACTCTAAATTTTTCAACATTTTTATACTGTACCAAGGACCCAGACTTAGCTGAATAGTAAAAAGGTTGGAGGGCCTAGGACATAAGTAAAATCCAAAAGACTCAATTACTCATAACAGACCTACTCCCGTAAGGAGAAAAGGAGAGATAGGTTTACATGTATCTTTCTTATTTGTAACAAAAAAGAAAGACACAATACCATTCTGTAATTGAGCACAATAACATCAATGATCTCTATTAACATCCAGTATAACCCGTTATACTAATTTTTTAAAAGGAAAGCCAATAAATAAAGAAAGTCCAGAGAATGAGACTCTTTATACTCATTAAAAGTGTCCGAGGATTGTAAATTAACGCTCATATCAAACAAGAAAGACGCAATACCCAACTGTAATTGAGCACAATAACATCAATGATCTCTATTAACATCCAGTATAACCCGTTATACTAATATTTTAAAAGGAAAGCCAATAAATAAAGGAAGTCCAGAGAATTCAGAGTCTTTATACTCATTAAAAGTGTCCGAGAATTGTATGTTAACGCCTGTATGACATGTGACATATACAATTGCTTCACACCGAGCTACATTTTAAAAATATTACATGAACGAGTTAAACATTAGCTTTACACTTTAAAACCATCCCGGTACCGACTCGGAATTACTGACTCCAGAGGAGGCATTCCCTTGCTTTTCACTATTAAGCAGGTGACCTAAGGGAACACCATCCCCACCCCCCCCCCCCCTTCCCTTGCCCTGGGTCAAATACCCCATAGCAAAGAGGGCAGCAGGACAGAGTCGCTGCCAGAACAGAAAGCCTGCATAACTATAGTTGCAACTGTTTAGTGGACGACATTCTGAGCAACAGATAACGGACCTAAACAATGCAGGTCTCCAGAAATGGACTCAATATTTCTAAGATAAAAACTGGTGAATGTAGAAGGCTGAGACCAATATGCAGCCTTCATCAAATCGGTAATAGCAACACTATTAGCATAAGCCCAAGATGTAGACAGCGCTCTTCCTTCATGCACTGAGATCTTAATCACAGACCGCTGAGTTGAAGATAATTTTTCATAAGCAGTACGGATAGTTAATTGGATCCACCTTGCAATAGAATGGACCGTAATGTCCCTTTTATTAGGCAGCAGAGACAGAAAGAAACGTTTAAGTCCCTTTCTGATAAACTCAGATCTACGTTTGTAAATGCGCATAGCTCTAACAGGACAGAGTAAAGGCCTACGCCGTCTGAAGATGGAAGGGCCTTAATAACAACAGGTTCCGGATACTTATTAGGAGCCTGATTCTTAGCCAAAAATCCGGCATTAGTAGTCAAGGTAATAGTTTTACCTATACTACGATAGTGAGAATCATCAACAGATAGTGCATGAAGCTCACTACCTCTTCTAGCCGAAGAGAAGGCTAAGAGAAAAGCTGTCTTATAAGATAACAATTTGAAGTCCACCGTGTCAAGAGGCTCAAATGTCGCTTCTTTTAGCTTAAGAAGAACCCAAGCTAAATTCCACTTAGGAATTAATCTAAGGGTTCTAGGTCTATTTATCAAAAAGTTTTTCACTAACTTGGATAAAGAGACATTAGATCCAATCTGTAAGCTATCATGATGTGTATAGGTATCAGAAAGCATAGACTTATAACCCTTAATGGTAACAGGCTGCAGTTTGATCTCATCAAACAGGTAGACTAGAAAATTAGCAATGTCTGGAATGGAGGGATCATAAATATCAACAGAATGATCCCTACACCACCAGCAGAAAACCTTCCACTTAGCAGCATAATTTAGCGAAGAGGAGGTCCTCCTACAGTTAGAAATCGTGACCACTGCTCGTCCTGTAAATTGCTTGCCATGCAAGAAGGACTGCACAATGGAAATACATGAAGGTTGAGACCTTGCGGGTGGTGATGCAGTGTGCGCAATTTCCCCTGCGCAAGAAGATCGTGGAGGAAGCTTCCGCGGCATGTCCCACAGCAGACACCTGAGTAGATTTATCCATGGTCTCTGGGGGGACAGAGATGCTACCAACAAAATCTTGCAGTGAGATTGCTTTATCTTGAGCAATATCTGCTGAATCAATGGCGCTGGAGGATACGCATATCCTATCATTCCGTCCCAAGAGATCGAGAGAGCGTCTACTGCAAACGCTCGAGGATCTGGACACGGCAACACATACGTCTGCAACTGATTGTTGAGATGCGTCGCAAATAAGTCTATCATCGGACGCGCCCATTGGTAGCAAATCTGACTGAATACTCGTTTGTTGAGAGTCCATTCTGACGGCAACATGCGACCGCTCCGAGAAAGGGAGTCTGCCAAAACGTTCAGACGACCCGGAATATGACGGACCGATAAAAGAACTTGATGCTCTAGGACAAACAAAAGGATTCTTTCCATTACGTTGAATACCGGAATGGAATGAGTGCCTCCCTGGTTCCGAATATACGCTACTACCGTGGAATTATCGGACAGAATTTGCACATGTGCATTCCGAATTATGTTCATCCAATGACGTAACGCAAGCCAAATCGACATCATTTCTTTGATGTTTATGTGCTCGTTTAGGAACTGCAGATCCCAAAGACCCTGGCACTTCGAATCCGTTGGGCTCAAGGTTGCGCCCCAACCTGTTTGACTGGCATCCGTCATAATCGTAAAACTCGGATCTGGTGATTGCAGTGGAACTCCCTGAGTTAACCACTGAATATCTCCCCAAGTCTGAATCTCTTGTTTGACTTGATTCGATAAGACGATGTCCGTATCGAGCGAATGAATCTTGACACTCCAATTCTGAGTCAGAAAGATTTGGAGTGGCCGTAGCACGTAGCCGCCCCATCGGAATAAGATCCGAGGCGGGTCCGCACAAACCTATCAGTCACATGAATTCTCTCGCTGTGACTTTGACGGAGTGAAGACAAAAGCGAGAGTAACAACTGATTAATTTCGCTCTGGTTAACGGCAGACGAACAAGATTGTTGTGCGTCTCGAAGCTCATTCCCAGGTGGGTGGGTGAATGACTTGGACGGCACCAGATCCAACTTCTTCTCGTTCATTATAAACCCGAGACGTCGGAGCAATTGAAGCAGATTCTGCAAATCTTTCTGAAGCATTAACTCATTGCCGAACTGTTGAAGAATGTCGTCCAGGTAGGCCGACGTTACCGCAGACGAATGAGCTCGGAAATGAGTCATTACCGAGTTCATTATTCGGGTGAAAGCCCAGGGCGCTAGGTTCAGACCGAGCCACATCGCTCGGAACTGATAAAGGACTTCTAGGACACCGAAGCGGAGGTACTTTCTGAACGCCGGATGTACTATGACGTGAAAGTATGCATCCTTGAGATCTATGCTCGCAGTATAGTCGTTCACTCGAATGCTCGCTCTGACCGATCGAAGAGTCTCCACATAAAATTTTGGAGCCATGATCAGCTTGTTTATCCAGCTCAGATCTATGACTGGACGAAACGAGCCGTCTGGTTTCGGGACCAGAAACAGATGGCTGAAGAAACCTGGAGATTCCTGGTTTTCTACGACCTCTATCGCATTCTTCTCCAGAAGAGATTGGACTTCTAATAGAAGCGAACTTCTCTTCTGAGGATTTGACGGAAGCTGAGTCCATCTTGGACTTCGAGTTAATGGAGGCTTTCTTTTGAAGGAAGTTTTAGTCCTCCTGAAATCACCCCTCGAACCCAAGGGTTGTCCGTAATCGACAACCAATTGGTTAAGCAACTCGATAACCTTCCGCCCACTGGAACACGATAGAGGTTTGCACCATCACTTTCTAGACTTGTGAGGCTTGTGGGAGGAGAAACCACGTCCTCCACGACCCGCACCTCGCCTCGTCGACCTAGGGGCGTCTGACCGGTTGTCTCGCCAGTATTACGGCCCCTACCTGAGTCGCTACCTTGACAGTCTCTGGAGTAAGACCTAGAGGCTTGCTTAGATCCTCTATAGGAACTTGCCTTGGACGTATTTGTCCCAGAAGTGCCTGTCTTACTCTTCTCCGCTGAATCTTTTTAGCAGCGGACTTGAACAGCAGAGAGTCTGAAGCTTTCTTTGTAATTTGATCATAGATCAAGGAAAGCTTGCCGTCGAAGAGAAGCTCTCCGGAGACCGGAGCGACTCGAAGAGAGTTTTTCACCTTACGATCCACGTGCGTGGATGTAGCCAGGGCAGCATCACGTTTAACTAACTCCAGATTTGCCACTAAAAGGGCAGAGTAATATGTAGAGTATGCTATGGCCCTTGAAAGAACTCTTAAGGACTTAAGGATGTCTGAACATCCTGGAATTCTTTTCCTTCGAGATGTAATGATAACGCTCTGGTAAGGTGATCTGCGTACGATAATGCGTCTAAGCTGGTCCTGTTAGATGAGATTGTTTTATCGAACGTAGTGGTTGGAATAGACATAGACGACGGCAAAGACAATTCTAGGTCTTCAGCCTGGTCCTCTAGATGCAGAGGAACTCTCGGAATGCCATGTCCTGCCGTTTCAAATCTATTCCTTGAATTGATGAAAGGCAGCTGTACAGCATTTGCCGTTAAGAAACCGGACTTGCCCGTCTCGGTGGCAAGTTTGAAAATAACGTCATTCAAAAGATCAAATGTCCGTGAGACATTTCTGGACTGGGTCGGAAACTCAGGGACGGTGTCCCTAATCCGGCCGAAAAAATCTGTGTCCAGCGACGCTATGAGTCTCTTATCCGGCACTGCAGCATTTTGGTCCGGAGGAACAACATCAGGAAGGTATTGCCAGATGAAATCGACAGCTACCTTACGTTACTCCGAAAGGGAAAAATCCAACTCCTCTGAATCCCTTTCTCCATCCAGCTGGACCACTTGAGAATCTCGGTCGTCCCTTGCTGATTCTGCAGCGGAACGAACCGACCCAGCTTCCTCAGACAATTCCTGATCGGAAAAGGTTTCTGACGGCTGCTGGGATGCTGCAATAAGATGAGCCATCTGCGAGAGCAAGTCCGTTACGGAGGCCTGTGGAGCCGCGGTCTTACAGGATTTAGCTGCTGGAAGCTCCTGGGATGCTGAATCTCGCATACTTCTCTTATGCGCTCGTCCCGATTGTAAAGGCCTCATATCCCTGGCTACCGGATGGCGTGACCTGGTCGACATGGAATCCCTGATCGGTGAAGCTGGCTGGATATCAGCGGTCACGTAGCCAAGGTGCGGTCGTGTGTGCTGCTGTGAGGATGAGGAAGCTGATAGACTAGGCGCTGTGGACTGTCTATGTAACAGAGCATCCCGAGCAGATGAAGTAGACGTATGCTCCGCTTGATTATCGTCACGCATAACAACATCTGGTCCCAGATGTTGCTGTAAGAGAGAGGGGGCTCTCTCGCTCACGGTCCGGGTGGACTAGGACGAGCTAGGTACCGGACTGACAGGCTTCCTCCCTACTATTCTCGGTTCCGTCGTTGCTGGGTGTGCACGTTCGATGTTTATAGTGCTCGCATCACCCAATCTGCTTCCCTGGACCGCAATGGACGAACCCGACTGCCGAGTCATTTGATGAATGGTCGCTACACCGGGCGAGCTAGCGGACAACAACGCCGTCGACCCTACTAGGGGCCTCTTAGGCAATTGTATCTCCATGAGCACTTTTGCCGCTAGCTCTTCATTAGAATGCAACGACGGAGGCACACTTGTTGAAGACATCACAGAAACATCACCCTGATCTTATTCCTCTGAAAAAGAGACTGATAAACTAGAGTGACCTTGCGGAGAGAGGACTGGCATGGACCCCTTACCGCTAACAATATACCGTGACGCACGTCTCCAACGTTTGTCACCCCAACTGGCACACACTGAGCAAGAATTAGTGCGAGTACATAGACTACAAGAGACACAATAAACATGAGAATCAGAGGAAGATTTCCTCGCATTACAATTTGAACAATATTCTTTCATCGTGAAAAAATATAAACAGTAGTAGTACTCGCACTAACCCTTGAAACAAAGATACATAATAATAATATAATCCATTATAATATTTCGAAAAATAATTTAAAAAAAAAATTGGGGGGAAAAATTTTCAGAAGAGCCCAAGTTCCCAATGGGAACAAGTAAGCCCAAATGGATCCCAAAAAAGCCTAAGTGTGGACAAAAATTTTAAAACATTTTAAAAAATTAATGTAACACTTACGGACAATATTAATGTATCTGGCTATGAGGAGAACTAAACAGAAGACAAGTAATCACTATCAGAAGTAACCGTTGTCAACATAAACAAAAGTGTACAAAAACCGGAAACATGACTCCAGACACTGTAAACATGGCCCAAAATCAGTCACCAATTTAAACACTATCCGATGTAAAACAGAGACTTCCAGAGAAGAAACTGCAGTACATCGGATGGTAGATGCAGATCACAACGCCTAAATACCCAAGGGTGAGGACGTAAACATGGGGAAAAACAGAAAATACATTCTGTTACCAAGCCAAAACTCCCAAAAAATTTTCGTAAAAATAATTACAAAAATTATGCCAAAAGCATGGGAGAATGGCAAGGGGGGAACACAGGAAAGGGAGAGAGGAAACACTGAACATACAATGGTGCATTCATAGCAAGAATGACAACATCAGGGCCATGTCTCAAAAATAGGCAACATGAAATAATTTTGTAAAAAAAATTATAAGTTGCAGCCCTGATCATATTCTGCCACTGTTTTATCCTCTCATCCTTCTATTTCCTTCATAGATCCACCATTTCATCCATAATTATGTGTCTGGCATCATTTAAACAGAGATTTACAGCACAAATATCAGTGAGGTATTACTAAATTTAGGGCCAAACAAAGAATGACAATTGGCGCCAATTTCGAGACCTCCTTGACACTGCGCATGTGCAGTGGAAAAAGGTATGGAGGACCACATAGGACATTTAAATTTCGGTTTTTGATGCAAATTCAGGGGATTGGGGGGCAAAATTTGTGTTTGGCCCTTGATTTTAAGGAGTTAGCACCAGTTAAGTCTGGGTCATTGGTACAGTATAAAAATATAGGGCGTTCTCATCTGGACATTATATGGAGTCATCCTACCAGGTTCCAATGAAATCCATCCATAAATACGACCTGTAAACTGCACTAAAGGTTTTCAGAATTTGATGTCGTGTAGCCATCACGGTAGACCGATCATCACCAAAATGGGAAGTTCTCATCTAGACATGACCTCAAACCTGCACATGAGATTTAGTGATGATCGGAGAAGTACTACAGGATGTAGCCTGTACTAAAAAAAATGTTAACAGACTTTTCTCCCCTCACTAAACGTGAAACATACGCGTGTCCCGGGTGAGACAGCAGGATGGGATATTTCTGTCCCACCCACCCCACGTGACACACCCATTTGCATATTTTATTAGGTCGCTGGAACTATTTCATCATCGTCTGCACAATTGAAAATAAACAAAATGGCTTCATGATTTCTCGCATGAAATCCACGTGCCATTCAAAATCAACAATGTTGATTTGTTTCAACCCCGTTGTTTCTCTGCAGATTTAATAATATCACTGCGCAAATTTATCGATCAATCAATAATCTCACAATGCCCTTTACATTAGAGTTTGACACGAGCAAATTCATTAACCCCTTAACGAATAGTGTTACAAATCAATTTTTTAGTATATACCTAGGGTATATACCTAACTTTTTCCGATGAAATTGTTCGTTTTTCGAAAGAACTACGACTTGATAAATTGGGTATGTCAGCACGTGACCGCCAATTATCTAAATGACATAATCCTTGTGTGGGGGGAGAAAAATCATCCTCGATGAGTCTGAAGGTGGGAATGGGGAAATCTCACCCTCGGGCAAGATATTCGCTCATTCCAGTGAGGGTTCGCATGATTGATTGATAGAAATTTTTTGAATTTTAAAAAATTTGGAAAAATAATATTTAAAATAATAAATTTTGAACACTAAAGAAGTAAATTCCATAACAAAAGCACAAGCAAACTTTCAGCTGATGGACAAAAAACTGATTCTTCTACTCCTTACGAAGCCTGACAGCAAATACAAATTTTTTTCTGTTTGTAGTTCTTGAAATATGAACGCTTGAATTTTTCTGCTCCAATGGGGACATGAAAAAATATTTTTCAGCATAAATCAAGTATATATCACCAAATACTACTGCATACCAAATTTGGTTCTAATTTGTCAACTGGTTCTGAAAAAAAAATTCTTTTGTTATAGTGGGGTCACATGTTTTGCCCATCCAATCACAAGCCCAAATATTGTGCGAGAAACGGTCTTTGAACAAATTTGAATCTTCATCACTAAAAGAAGTTGTATACCAAATATCAAGGCATTCTGACTGGTGGTTTATTGGAAGATTATTAAAGGCATTGCAACTTTTATTGAATGGATTGTAAGGGTAACCCACTCCCTCTTGACAGCTAAATTGTGCTAAGTTTGGTCAGATTTGGGATAGTTGTTCTGATGAAGATGACTATTATGCAATTCCTAATGGAGGACGGACAGGTGTAGAGACCAGCCGACTGGACGAAGTTGCCGCCTCAGATCTGCAAAATTCACTGAGGGTCAATTTTTTTATCTTTTTGCATAAAGCCACTAAAAATCCTTCAAAACTAATTTAAGACCAAAAAAAAATGTTACCCAATTAAATCACACCCTAGTTGACAAAAAAGCAATTAAATCACACTTGAAGTGACAAAAAAGTCTATCTTGTTGACATTATAGGGGTACACTTCATTGGCTTTCACGAGTACTTACTTCAGAACAGGGTCCTCCTAAACACTAGAATTACTGGGAATTACCCTGAATTACTAACAGACAGTGAACTGTAATTTGCAAAAATTATCGAGCTACGGGATGTTTTTTCAGAATTTTTTTCTAAATAAATTACACATATAAACATGCTTTTTTTCTCTCAGCTTTACTGAGAAATTTACATGTGAGAAAACAATATAATGGAGCAACCATGCAAAAGCCCATTCAGGCTTCTCCGTCCAGCTCACTTCTCCATTTTCATTGGACTCCTCCATAAAGTATTTATTGAAAGAAGTGACTTCTACCTCTCATATTACCCCCAAGGCTGGTCACTTGACTGGTGTGTGACAGATGCCAAGTGATGGCAATAGCTCCCGCTTTCAGTCAGGAGAGCTAAAAATGTGTGTTGGGGGGGGGGGGGGGGGGGGGGGGGGGGGATTTGGGGGAGGAGGGTGGCTGGAAGCTTTGTTGGGTTGGGGAATAAACTAGTTTATCTACTTTGTCTTTCAATTGGGGTTCTTTCTACACCAGTATTCATTTATTATGAACAATAGTTGAAGATTTCCTGTCCTGTATAACTGGTGTATTGAAATAACGAGCAGAATATGTGGTAAGTGAAGATTTATTTACTTGCTCAACAGCTCTATTACTCAGGGTTCCTGCAGACGAGGACTGATAAATTTCAAGGCTGCTTTCCAATATATTTCAGCATTTTTCAAGTCCCTACATTTATTTATTTATTTATTTATTTATTTATTTATTTATTTTTAAGGTCACATATTTATGCACAATGGCTAATCATGACCGTGACAGTTTTACGGGTGGAGGAAGCCGGAGTACCCGAAGAGAACCACCGAGCAACGACGAGCAGCTGCCAGCTCCCCAACATCGTAAGTCCGCACTGCAGCACAGGCAGGGTTAGATTGGTTGAAGACATGCATACCATCGACGTGCAGTACACCTTAGTACACGGCGTCACCGTGCCCCCACGCGGGCAATGGAGATGGAGTGTCTTGCCCAAGGACACAATGCGGTTGCCGCAGGTGGGATTCGAAACGAGGACCTCTCGGCTTGCAGCCTGCACCTCTACCTAAGTCTCTACATTAGTCAAGTCCCTACATAAGAAAATGGTTTCTCATGGCCATGTCTCCACTTGTCCTAACTAGCAACTCCAGTCACTACCCCATCCACCCACTTCCCTTTAAGGGAAGTGGGAGGAGGAGTAATGACCGGAGGGTCTATTTAGGACTGTGCCATCACTAACTCTGGCATATAAAACTATACAATTATGATTAGGCCTAAAAAAATAAAAAATCTGTTTCTCAGGCCCTCCCGCATGGTCCTTTTAGCTGCAGCATGCTCTCTTTTTATAACCAATTTGAACTTTAAAAAAATTAAAATTAAATGGTTTATGTCTGATATTTTACCCAAGTTAAAAAAATTGATGAATTTGTCCCTTGAGTGCAAGAAGGCTTTGCAATGCTTTAGCATTCCAAAGCCTTCTTGCACTCAAGGGATGAAATACACCACCACCCATGCCATTCTGTACATTATGAGGCCTATAACTTTAACCAAGAACATGAACTTTTGATGGCAAAGAAGTACTTACTGAAATAAAAAATAAAATAAAAAAACGCTCGCCCGCATGCAATTTCACAAATAATGGTCTGAGAAACAGAAGATCCCCCCCCCCCCCCCCCCCCCCCCCCCCCCCCCCCCCCCCCCCCCAAGCAGGAACCCTGTTACTGGAGAATCTAATCAAATCCCAAGTTTTGTGTTGATAGAAAAGTAGACCAGCCATAATTTCTACAATTTTTTGTACTGAAAGAGTATATTTACCTCCTTCATTGCTTGCTCTTCTTTCCTCTTCACTTCCTTTTCCTGTTCTACTTTCATTTCATTTTCAAATACTTCTTGCTTTTTTCTTTCTTCTTCCTTCTGAGCTTCCATCTACAATGAAAGTTTAGATATGAAAATCAACCCTGGACATCCCAGTATTCTATTATCCTTAATCCTAATGTAAAGACCACAACTGAGCAGCACTCTTCACATAAAATGTCTTTCAAATTTTTTTTATTTTTAAAAATCTTTGCCTCCAAAACATAGCTTCTGACTCATCATTGGAATAAGCTCATCGAGGCCAATCCAATGAAGAGTCCTGAACTATATTTTGGAGACAAATATAAAACTCTTTAGTTCTTCATAAATATTTTTGCAAGTGTTGTCTGGCAGTCATGTTTTTCAACGAAATTCAGAAAAATTTGATAGCTTACATCTGGACATCACACCAAAGCTACATGTGAAATTTGAAAAAGATTGGAGGAGAGATGCGGTCTATAAGGTATGCCAATGGAATTGTTGACAATTTATATGCCACATCTAAAATGGTCACTGGCAGCCATGTTTTTCAAAGAAATTCAGAAAAATTATCTCCCGTTTAGACATTGCCTCAAAGCACACGTATGAAATTTGGAACTGATTGGGTGAGAGCTGCGGCCTGTAGGGTGTGCTAAAGGAATTGTGGCCTGTAGGGTGTGCTAAAGGAATTGTGGATGGATGGATGGATGGATGGATGGATGGATGGATGGATGGATGGATGGATGGACATACAGATGGACGATGGATCACAACCCATTCCAATAGCTCGTACTTGGTGTTGTCAAGTTGAAGTAAAATATAAACTGAGTTGAGTATCAAAAATTAAAAAAGGCCACCTGGCCACACGTTCCCTGAAATTTGCAATTTGAGGTATTTGAACTTTTTAAGTTGAAAAATGAATATAACTCTGGCAAAAAATGTCAGACCAAACCCTGATTTGAACTTGACCTGTATTTGATGTTGATACACCTACATACCAAATTTTATTTGAAGCAGTCAACAACAACTAAAGTTACCATCAGGAATCAAAAAAAAAAAAACAACTTCAAACTTGAAAAAAGGGGCATAACTCTTTCAAACAATTGTCGGCCAAACCCTGGTTCAAATCTGACCTGTATTTTATGTTGATACACCTACATACCAAATTTCATTTGATTTGGCCAACTATAACTGAAGTTATCATCGGGAAACCAAAAGAAAATGAATTTTTGAAGTCGAAAAAAGGGCTTAGCTTTAGCAGAAATTGTCATACAGCACCCTGATTCAAACTTGACCTGTATTAATTTTATGTTGATACACCTATATACCAAATTTCATTTGATTTGGCCAACTATAACTAAAGTTATCATCGGAAAACCAAAAGTGGGACGGACGGACACCGGCTATTTAAATAGTCTCCCCAAATTTATTTGGGAAGGGGGGAGGAGGGGTGGGGGGGGGGGGTGGGGGGAACAAACCACCAATTGATGAAAGTTAAAAAATTTATAGTAATTTATATATTTTTTATACTTACCAATGACCCAGACTTAGCTGGTGCTAACTCCACAAAAACCAGGGCCAAACACAAATTTTGCCCCCCAATCCCCAAAATTTGCATCCAAAACAAAAAGAAATAATGTCCTAAAGGACCTCCATAGTACGACTCTACTGCGCATGCGCAGTGACGCAGTCGTCCCGAAATTGGCGCCAAATATCATTCTTACTGGCAGTGCCTGGTCAGCGCTATGTACTCAGCGGGGAGGCAAGAGTTCCCAACTCCGGGAGGGCCATCCCCGTCTGGGTCATTGGTAAGTATAAAAAATATATAAATTACTATAAATTTTTTAACATTTTTATACTGTACCAATGACCCAGACTTAGCTGAATAGTAAACAGGCTGGAGGGCCTAGGACATAGAGGAAAATCCAATAAGCTCAATTATAAAATAAAGAGATAACCCCTTAAGGAGAAAAGGAGTATTAGGCTTTACATGTATCTTTCTTATTTAATATTTAAATTAGAAAGATACACTACCCTTAATAATTGAGCACAATAACATTCATGTTCTCTATTAATATCCAGTATAACCTTTATACTAATTATTATTAAAACAAGCCAATAAATAAAGTAGTCCAGAGAATTGAGACTCTTTATAATCGTTTAAAAGTGTCCGAGTATTGTATATTAAAGCCCGTTTGACACTTGACATATACAAATGCTTCACACCGAGCTACACTTTAAAAGTAAGACATGAATGAAATTAAACATTAATATTACACTTTAAAACCATCCCGGAAGCGACTCAGAAATACTGTCTTGGAGGAGGCATTCCCTTGCTTTTCACTATAAAGCAGGTGACCTAAGGGAACACCCGCCCCCCCCCCTTCCCCTTGCCCTGGGTCAAATAGCCCAGAGCGAAGAGGGCAGCCGGACGGAGTCACTGCCGGAACAGAAAGCCTGCATAACTATAGTTGCAACCGTTTAGTGGACGACATTCTGAGCAACAGATAACGGACCTAAACAATGCAGGTCTCCAGAAATGGACTCAATATTTCTGAGATAAAAATTAGTAAATGTGGATGGCTGAGACCAATAAGCAGCCTTCATTAAATCTGTAATAGCAACACTATTAGCATAAGCCCAGGAAGTAGAAAGAGCTCTTACTTCATGAGCAGAAATCTTAAGCACAGACTGCTGAGAAGAAGATAAATCTTCATACGCAGTACGGATAGTTAACTGAATCCATCTAGCAATAGAATGGACTGAAATGTCCTTTCTATTAGGCATCAAAGACAGAAAGAAACGTTTCCGTCCCTTTCTGATGAACTGAGATCTCTGTTTATAGATACGTAGTGCTCTAACAGGACAGAGTAAAGGCCTACGCCCGTCTGAAGACGGAAGAGCCTTAATAACAATAGGTTCCGGATATTTATTAGGAGCCTGATTCTTAGCTAAAAAACCGACGTTAGTAGTGAAGGTGATAGTGTTCCCAACACTACGATAATGAGAATCATCCACCGATAGTGCATGAAGCTCACTGACTCTTCTGGCAGAAGAGAAAGCTAAGAGAAAAGCTGTCTTATAAGATAAGAATTTGAAATCTACTGTCCCAAGAGGTTCAAATGGCTTTTCCTTCAATTTAAGGAGAACCCAAGCTAAATTCCACTTAGGAATTAATCTAAGAGTTCTGGGTCTATTTATCGAAAAGTTTCTAACCAATTTCGATAAAGAGACATTAGATCCAATTTGTAAACTATCATGATGTGCATAGGTATCAGATAACATAGATCTATAACCCTTTATAGTAACCGGTTGCAGTTTGATTTCGTCAAACAAGTATACTAGAAAGTTAGCAATGTCTGGTATAGAGGGATCAAATATATCAACAGAATGATCCCTACACCAACGACGGAAAACCTTCCACTTAGCCGCATAGTTTAGCGAAGAGGAGGTCCTCCTACAGTTAGAAATCGCGTCCACTGCTCGTCCTGTAAAGTGCTTGCCATGCAAGAAGGACCGCACAACGGAAAAACGTGAAGGTTGAGACCTTGCGGGTTGTGATGCAGTTGGCGCGATTTCCCCTGCCAAAGAAGATCCTCTCGTGGAGGGAGCTTCCGCGGTAGGTCCCACAACAGACACCTGAGTAGATTTATCCACGGTCTCTGTGGCGACAGAGATGCTACCAACAGAATCTTGCATTGAGATTGTTTTATCTTTAGCAATACTTGTTGAATTAACGGCGCTGGAGGATACGCATATCCTATCATTCCGTCCCAAGGGATCGATAGAGCGTCTACAGCAAATGCTCTTGGATCCGGACACGGGGACACATACGTCTGCAACTGATTGTTGAGATGTGTCGCAAATAAGTCTATCATTGGCCGTTCCCATTGGTAGCAAATCTGATTGAATACTTGTTTGTTGAGAGTCCACTCCGACGGCAACAAGCGACCCTTTCGAGAAAGGGAGTCTGCTAGCACATTCAGACGACCCGGTATGTGACGGACCGAAAGAAGAACGTGATGTTCCAACGCAAACAGAAGGATTCTTTCCGTTAGATTGAACAACGGAACTGAATGAGTGCCTCCCTGATTCCGTATATACGCCACTACTGTCGTATTGTCGGATAGGATTTGGACATGAGCATCGTGAATAATGTCCATCCAGTGACGTAACGCAAGCCAAATTGACATCATTTCCTTGATGTTTATGTGCTTGCACAGGAATTGCGGATCCCAAAGACCCTGGCATCTCGAATCCGTTGGGATTAATGATGCACCCCAACCTGTTTGACTGGCATCCGTCATAATGGTAAAACTCGGATCCGGCAACTGCAGCGGAACTCCTTGAGTTAACCACTGAATGTTTGCCCAAGTCTGAATCTCTTGTTTCACTTGATCTGACAAGAGAACGTCTACATCGAGCGAATGAATTTTCACACTCCAATTCTGAGTCAAGAAAATTTGAAGAGGCCGTGTGCGTAGCCGTCCCATCGGAATGAGATCCGCAGCGGCTCCGCACAGACCTATCAGTCTCATAAATTCTCTCGCTGTGACTTTGTCTGTATTTAGACAATAGCGAGCGTAACAACTGACTAATTTCGCTCTGGTTAACGGCAGACGAACGAGATTGTTGTGCGTCTCGAAGCTCATTCCCAGATGAGTGAATGACTTGGACGGCACCAGATCCGACTTCTCCTCGTTTACTATGAAACCGAGACGTCGGAGCAATAGAAGAAGATTCTGAACATCGTTCTGAAGCGTTAACTCGTTGCCGTACCTCTGAAGAATGTCGTCCAGGTAGGCCGACGTTACCGCAGACGAATGAGCTCGGAAGTAAATCATTACCGAGTTCATTACTCGAGTGAAAGCCCAGGGTGCTAGATTCAATCCGAAGCACATGGCCCGGAACTGATACACCACTCCTAGGACTGCGAAGCGTAGATACTTTCGGAATGTCGGATGTACCATGACGTGAAAGTACGCATCTTTGAGATCTATGCTCGTTGCATAATCGTTCACCCGAATACTCGCTCTGACCGATCGAATCGTCTCCATATAAAACTTCGGAGCGATGATCAGCTTGTTTATCCAGCTCAAATCTATGACTGGACGGAACGAGCCGTCTGGTTTCGGAACCAGAAACAGATGGCTGTAGAATCCCAGCGATTCCTGGTTTTCTACGACCTCTACCGCGTTCTTCATTAAAAGAGACTGCACCTCTGATAGCAGAGCGTCTCTTTTCTGAGGGTTTGACGGAAGATGAGTCCACTTTGGACTTCGAGTTAATGGAGGCTTTCGTTTGAAGGATATCTTTAGACCTTCCGAAGTCACTCCTCTCACCCAAGGGTCGTCCGTAATCGACGCCCACTCTTGAGAAAAACTCGACAACCTTCCGCCAACCGGAACGCGATAGAGGTTTGAGCCATCACCTCCTGGATCTGCGAGGCCTGCGGTAGGAGAAACCACGTCTTCCACGACCCGCACCTCGCCTCGTCGACCTCGGGGCGTCCGACCGATTGTCCCGGCCTGAAGGACGTCCCGAACGAGAGTCGCTATCCTGACGGTCTCTCGAATAAGAGCTAGAGGACGCACCGGAACCTCTATAGGAACCTCTCTTGGGCGGATAAGACCCAGAAGTGCCTGCCTTATTCGTGTCTGCTGAATCCGACCTTTTAGGAGCGGATCTAAACAACAGAGAATCACTAGCTTTCTTTTTAATATTATCATAAATAGCGGAAAGCTTGCCGTCAAAGAGAAGATCTCCTGAGACCGAAGCGACTCTAAGAGAGTTCTTCACCTTAGAATCCACTAGTGTGGATGTAGACAGGGCTGCGTCACGTCTAACCAACTCCAGATTAGCCACTGAAAGGGCGGAGTTACACGTGGAATAAGCTACTGCCCTTGAAAGAAGTCTTAAGGAGGATTGTATATCCTGAAACTCTTCCCCTTGAAGACGCAGTGATAACGCCTTCGTAAGGTGATCTGCGTAAGATAAGGCATCTAAATTGGCTCTGTTAGACGCAATAGCTGTTTCCAACACTGCGGTTGGAATAGAAGCTGACGACGGTAATGATAGCTCTAAGTCTTCCGCCTCGTCGTCCATACGCAGAGGAACTCTCGGTATACCCTGACCTGCCGTGTCGAATTTATTCCTTGCATTAATGAAAGGCAGGTTGAGAGTATTTGCGGACAAGAAGCCTGCTTTCCCTGTCCTGGAAGCAAGTTTAAAAATAGCGTCGTTCAATAATTCAAATGATCTTGCAACATTATTGGACTGCGACGGAAACTCGGGAGCGATGTCCCTGAACCGCTCGAAAAAATCAGAGTCCAATGACGCTATAATTCTCCTGTCCGGAAGCGCAGCAGTCTGGCCCGACGGAACAACTTGAGGAAGAAAGTGCCGGATGAAGTCTACGGCAGCTTTGTGTTGTTCCGAAAGGGATAGCTCCAATTCATCCGTATCCCTTTCACCATCCGGTCGGACCTCCCGATGTTCCCGGTCGTCCGCCCCCGATGCTTCGGCGGAGCGTACCGACCCAGCGCCGTCGGATAATTCTCGATCCGACACCGTCTCTGTCGGCTGCTGGGATGCTGCGATAAGCTGTGCTATCTGCACTAGAATGTCCGACGTCGAGACCTGCGGAGGAGCGGTCTTTCGCTGCTTTGCCGAGGGCAGCTCCGCATCGGATGGCTCCCGCATACTTTTCCTATGCGAACGTCCGGAGTCCATCGGTCTCGAGTCCCTGGCTGCCGGATGGTGTGACCTGGTCGCCGAATAATCCTTCCTCGGCGAAGCTGGCAAGATATCGGAGGTCACGCAGCCAAGGTGCGGTCGTGAGCGCCGGCGAGAAGAGGAAGCCTTAACAGTCTCTGCGGACTGCTTATACAACGGAGCGTCCCGAGCGACGGACGTATGCTCCGCTAAAGACACATTTTGTACCACAACATCTGGTCCCAGATGTTGTTGTACGAGAGAGGGGCCTCTCTCGCTCGCGGCCCGGCTGGACCTGGACGAGCTAGGAACCGGACTAAAAGGCTTCCTCCGTTCTCGTTCACTATCCGCCGTCACTGGGTGTGCATCTATTATTTTTATAGTGCTCGCATCACCCAAAATTTCCTCTTGGACCGCATCGGACGAACCCGGCTGCCGAACCATTCGGTGAATGGACGCTACACCGGGCGAGCTAGCGGACGACATTTGTCTAATTTCCATGAGCACTTTTGCCGCTAGCTCTGTATTTAATTGTGACGACGGACGCACACTTGAAGAAGATAACATGGAAACATCACCCTGTTCTGGTTCCTCTGAAATAGAAACTGAGAGAGTAGAGTGACCTTGTGGAGAAAGAGCCGGCATCGCTCTTTCTCCCGAAACAACATATCGTGACACACGTTTCCAATGTTTCTCATCCCAATGTTCACATACAGGACAGGGATTAATGCGAGAACACTGACTACAATTTATGCAATAATCATGAAAGTCAGAGGAAGATTTCTTCCTATTACAATTTGAACAAGTTCCTTTCATTGTGAAGGAACAACAATAAGTCCTAGTTACTCGCAAAAACCCCTGACACAAAGATACATAATAACATGATCCATTAATAAATGAAAAAACAATTGCAAAACAAAATAATTTTGAAAAAATATTTTTTCAGAGAAGCCCAAGTTGCTGAAAAGTAACGTTGAGCCCCGATGGATCCGATGGCAAAGTGTGGTCAAAAATTTTAAAATTATATAAAATAATTAATGAGACACTTTCGGATAATATAAATGTATCTTATAATGAGATAAACTACCTCAAAGGCAAACAGCCCCCCTCAAAAAAGGCTGTTGCCAATGAAAACAAACAGTGTAAACACAGAAGAAAACATGACTCCAGGCACTGACAAAACTGGCCCGGAATCAGTCCTCAATTACACTCTATCTGATGCAAAACAGAGACTCCCAGGGGAGAATCTGCAGAACATCAGATGGAAGATGCAGAACACAAACGTTATACACCCATGGGTGAAAACGTAACTATGGGGAAAATAACAGAAAACATTCTGTAACCAAGCAACTCTCCCAGGGAAATTTTAGAAATGAAACTTCTCAAAAATATGCCAAAAGCATGGGAGAATTGCAAGGGGGGACTTTAGAAGGTTAGGGGAGAGGAAACACTGAATAAGCAGTGCAACAATTAGCAAGAATGACAACAAGAGGCGTTTGCCTCGAAAATAGGCAACTTAACATAATTTTAACAAAAAATTTTAAGTACAGCCCTGATTATTTTTTGCCACTTCTTTTTTCCTCTCCTCCTTCTATCCTCCTTAGAATCACATTTTCTCCAAGAATTACGTGTCTGGCATCCTTTAAACTGAGATTTACAAGCACAAAGATCAGTGAGATGTTGACTGATGAAGGGCCAAACAGAGAATGATATTTGGCGCCAATTTCGGGACGACTGCGTCACTGCGCATGCGCAGTAGAGTCGTACTATGGAGGTCCTTTAGGACATTATTTCTTTTTGTTTTGGATGCAAATTTTGGGGATTGGGGGGCAAAATTTGTGTTTGGCCCTGGTTTTTGTGGAGTTAGCACCAGCTAAGTCTGGGTCATTGGTACAGTATAAAAATATGCTAAATTTAAAGTAATTTGTATAATTTTTATACTTACCAATGGCCCAGGCATAGCTGGTGAAAACTCAATAATATCCAGGACCAAACACAAATTTTGAACCCTCCAATTCCACAAATTTGCATACAAATTCGAAAATTAAAAGTTCTATCTGGTCCTCCATACTTTTCTGTACTGTACATGTGTGGTAACCAGGAAGGTACCGAAATTGGCTCCAAGCATCATTCTTCCTAGTTGTGCTTGCCAAATGTTATAAATCAGAGGAGAGGTATGAGAGCCCACTCATGGGAGGGTCATCCCCGTCTGGGCCATTGGTAAGTATAAAATATATGCAAATTTAAATTTATCATATTTTTATACTAAAACCAATGGCCCAGAACTCCAAAGGCTGGAGGGGTTAGGACTTAGAGGAAATACAATATCTCTATTAACCCAATTAAAAGTATAGCTCCTACAGGAGAATAGGAGATGAAAGAGGAATTATATACCGAGTCAAGAAAGAAAATGTAATAAACTTTGAGGAGCAATCATTACGTGTACAGTCCATTTAAAATATTCTCTCCTCTCCACTAGTCGATTGCATAAAAGGGTGTCAAAAAATAGGATAAGCTAATTGGCTTTGAGGGGAACTTTTTAGTATCCATGGTAATTACTTCAACAATAACACGTGCAGTTGTCGATGATGATCTTATGGACAGTCAGCTGTGTTGACTGATTATATGGGACAAATGATTTTAACCAAGAATACTTTATTAAGCAATTTTTTTTATTAATGATATCTGACTTTAATGCTTTGCAAGTATCTACAAACATTTGCACACATGAAAAACAGAATATATTATATTTTTAAAAAATATATACGAAAGCGCTATAATATCGATCGGGTTTTGTGATTAATGATATCTGACTTTAATTCTTTACAGGTATCTATAAACATTTGCACACATGAATGACAGAATATATTATCTTTTAAAAAAGTTAAAAAATTTATAGTAATTTATATATTTTTTATACTTACCAATGACCCAGACTTAGCTGGTGCTAACTCTAACAAAACCAGGGCCAAACACAAATTTTGCCCCCCAATCCCCAAAATTTGCATCCAAAACAAAAAGAAATCATGTCCTAAAGGACCTCCATACTATGCCTCTACTGTGCATGCGCAGTGACGCAGACGTCCCGAAATTGGCGCCAATTATCATTCTTACTGGCAGTGCCTGGTCAGCGCTATGTACTCAGTGGGGAGGCAAGAGTTCCCAACTCCAGGGAGGGCCATCCCCGTCTGGGTCATTGGTAAGTATAAAAAATATATAAATTACTATAAATTTTTTAACATTTTTATACTGTACCAATGACCCAGACTTAGCTGAATAGTAAACAGGCTGGAGAGCCTAGGACATAGAGGAAAATCCAATAAGCTCAACTATATAGTAAAGAGGTAACCCCTTAAGGAGAAAAGGAGTATTAGGCTTTACATGTATCTTTCTTATTTAATATTAAATTAGAAAGATACACTACCCTTAATAATTGAGCACAATAACATTCATGTTCTCTATTAACATCCAGTATATCCCTTATACTAATTATTTTTAAAGTAAGCCAATAAATAAAGTAGTCCAGAGAATTGAGACTCTTTATAGTCATTTAAAAGTGTCCGAGTATTGTATATTAAAGCCCGTTTGACACTTGACATATACAAATGCTTCACACCGAGCTACACTTTAAAAATAAGACATGAATGAATTTTAACATTAATATTACACTTTAAAACCATCCCGGAAGCGACTCAGAAATACTGACTTGGAGGAGGCATTCCCTTGCTTTTCACTATAAAGCAGGTGACCTAAGGGAACACCCGCCCCCCCCCCCCCCCTTCCCCTTGCCCTGCGTCAAATAGCCCAGAGCGAAGAGGGCAGCCGGACGGAGTCACTGCCGGAACAGAAAGCCTGCATAACTATAGTTGCAACTGTTTAGTGGACGACATTCTGAGCAACAGATAACGGACCTAAACAATGCAGGTCTCCAGAAATGGACTCAATATTTCTGAGATAAAAATTCGTAAATGTGGATGGCTGAGACCAATAAGCAGCCTTCATTAAATCTGTAATAGCAACACTATTAGCATAAGCCCAGGAAGTAGAAAGAGCTCTTACTTCATGAGCGGAAATCTTAAGCACAGACTGCTGCTGAGAAGAAGATAAACTCTCATAAGCAGTACGGATAGTCAATTGAATCCATCTAGCAATAGAATGGACCGAAATGTCCTTTCTATTAGGCATCAAAGACAGAAAGAAACGTTTCCGTCCCTTTCTGATAAACTGAGATCTCTGTTTATAGATACGTAACGCTCTAACAGGACAGAGTAAAGGCCTACGCCCGTCTGAAGACGGAAGAGCCTTAATAACAATAGGTTCCGGATATTTATTAGGAGCCTGATTCTTAGCTAAAAAACCCACATTAGTAGTGAAGGTGATAGTGTTCCCGACACTACGATAGTGAGAATCATCCACCGACAGTGCATGAAGCTCACTGACTCTTCTAGCAGAAGAGAAAGCTAAGAGAAAAGCTGTCTTATAAGATAAGAATTTGAAATCTACTGTCCCAAGAGGTTCAAATGGCTTTTCCTTCAATTTAAGAAGAACCCAAGCTAAATTCCACTTAGGAATTAATCTAAGAGTTCTGGGTCTATTTATCGAAAAGTTTCTAACCAACTTAGATAAAGAGACATTAGATCCAATTTGTAAACTATCATGATGTGCATAGGTATCAGATAACATAGACCTATAACCCTTTATAGTAACAGGCTGCAGTTTGATTTCGTCAAACAAGTATACTAGAAAGTTTGCAATGTCTGGTATAGAGGGATCGAATATATCTACAGAATGATCCCTACACCAACGACGAAAAACCTTCCACTTAGCCGCATAGTTTAGCGAAGAGGAGGTCCTCCTACAGTTAGAAATCGCGTCCACTGCTCGTCCTGTAAAGTGTTTGCCATGCAAGAAGGACCGCACAACGGAAAAACGTGAAGGTTGAGACCTTGCGGGTTGTGATGGAGTTGGCGCGATTTCCCCTGCGAAAGAAGATCCTCCCGTGGAGGAAGCTTTCGCGGTAGGTCCCACAACAGACACCTGAGTAGATTTATCCACGGTCTCTGTGGCGACAGAGATGCTACCAACAGAATCTTGCATTGAGATTGTTTTATCTTTAGCAATACTTGTTGAATTAACGGCGCTGGAGGATACGCATATCCTATCATTCCGTCCCAAGGGATCGACAGAGCGTCTACTGCAAATGCTCTTGGATGTCTGCAACTGATTGTTGAGATGTGTCGCAAATAAGTCTATCATTGGCCGTTCCCATTGGAAGCAAATCTGATTGAATACTTGTTTGTTGAGAGTCCATTCCGACGGCAACAAGCGACCCTTTCGTGAAAGGGAGTCTGCTAGCACATTCAGACGACCCGGTATGTGACGGACCGAAAGAAGAACGTGATGTTCTAGCACAAACAGAAGGATTCTTTCTGTTAGATTGAACAACGGAACTGAATGAGTGCCTCCCTGATTCCGTATATACGCCACTACTGTCGTATTGTCGGATAGGATTTGGACATGAGCATTGTGAATAATGTCCATCCAGTGACATAACGCAAGCCAAATTGACATCATTTCCTTGATGTTTATGTGCTTGCACAGGAATTGCGGATCCCAAAGACCCTGGCATCTCGAATCCGTTGGGATTAATGATGCATCCCAACCTGTTTGACTGGCATCCGTCATAATGGTAAAACTCGGATCCGGCAACTGCAGCGGAACTCCCTGAGTTAACCACTGAATGTTTGCCCAAGTCTGAATCTCTTGTTTCACTTGATCTGACAAGAGAACGTCTACGTCGAGCGAATGAATTTTCACACTCCAATTCTGAGTCAAGAAAATTTGAAGAGGACATGTGCATAACCGCCCCATCAGAATGAGATCCGCAGCAGCTCCGCACAGACCTATCAGTCTCATAAATTCTCTCGCTGTGACTTTGTCTGCGTGCAGACAATAGCGAGCGTAACAACTGACTAATTTCGCTCTGGTTAACGGCAGACGAACGAGATTGTTGTGCGTCTCGAAGCTCATTCCCAGATGAGTGAATGACTTGGACGGCACCAGATCCGACTTCTCCTCGTTTACTATAAAACCGAGACGTCGGAGCAATAGAAGAAGATTCTGAACATCGTTCTGAAGCGTTAACTCGTTGCCGTACCTCTGAAGAATGTCGTCCAGGTAGGCCGACGTTACTGCAGACGAATGAGCTCGGAAATAGATCATTACCGAGTTCATTACCCGAGTGAAAGCCCAGGGTGCTAGATTCAATCCGAAGCACATCGCCTGGAATTGATACACCACTCCTAGGACTGCGAAGCGTAGGTACTTTCGGAATGTCGGATGTACCATGACGTGAAAGTACGCATCTTTGAGATCTATGCTTGTTGCATAATCGTTCACCCGAATACTCGCTCTGACCGACCGAATTGTCTCCATATAAAACTTCGGAGCGACGATCAGCTTGTTTATCCAGCTCAAATCTATGACTGGACGGAACGAGCCGTCTGGTTTCGGAACCAGAAACAGATGGCTGTAGAATCCCGGAGATTCCTGGTTTTCTACGACCTCTACCGCGTTCTTCATTAAAAGAGACTGCACCTCTGATAACAGAGCGTCTCTTTTCTGCGGATTTGACGGAAGATGAGTCCACTTTGGACCTCGAGTTAATGGAGGCTTTCGTTTGAAGGATATCTTTAGACCTTCCGAAGTCACTCCTCTCACCCAAGGGTCGTCCGTAATCGACGCCCATTCTTGTGAAAAGCTCGACAACCTTCCGCCAACCGGTACACGATAGAGGTTTAAGCCATCACCTCCTGGACCTGCGAGGCCTGCGGTAGGAGAAACCACGTCCTCCACGACCCGCACCTCGCCCCGTCGACCTCGGGGCGTCCGACCGATTGTCCCAGCCCGAAGGACGTCCCGAACGAGAGTCGCTACCCTGACGGTCTCTCGAATAAGACCAAGAGGACGCACCGGAACCTCTATAGGAACCTCTCTTGGGCGCATTAGACCCAGAAGTGCCTGTCTTAATCTTGTCTGCTGTATCCGACTTCTTAGAAGCAGATTTGAACAACAGAGAATCCGAAGCTTTCTTTGTAATTTTATCATAAATAGCAGAAAGCTTGCCGTCAAAGAGAAGTTCTCCGGAGACCGAAGCGACTCTATGAGAGTTCTTCACCTTAGTATCCACTAGTGTGGATGTAGCTAGGGCTGCGTCACGTCTAACCAACTCCAGATTTGCCACTGAAAGGGCGGAGTTACACGTGGAATAAGCTACTGCCCTTGAAAGAAGTCTTAAAGAGGATTGTATATCCTGAAACTCTTTCCCTTGAAGGCGCAGTGATAACGCCTTAGTAAGGTGATCTGCATAAGATAAGGCATCTAAATTGGCTCTGTTAGACGCAATAGCTGTTTCCAACACCGCGGTTGGATTAGAAGCCGACGGCGGTAATGATAGCTCCAAGTCTTCCGCCTCGTCGTCCATACGCAGAGGAACTCTCGGGATACCCTGTCCTGCCGTATCGAATTTATTCCTTGCATTAATGAAAGGCAGGTTGAGAGTATTAGCGGACAAGAAACCTGCTTTCCCCGTCTTGGAAGCAAGTTTAAATATAGCGTCGTTCAATAATTCAAATGTTCTTGCAACATTATTGGACTGCGACGGAAACTCGGGAGCGATGTCCCTGAACCGCTCAAAAAATTCAGAGTCCAATGACGCTATAATCCTCTTGTCCGGAACCGCAGCAGTCTGGCCCGATGGAACAACTTGAGGGAGAAAGTGCCGGATGAAGTCCACGGCAGCTTTATGTTGTTCCGAAAGGGTTAGCTCCAAATCATCCGTATCCCTTTCACCATCCGGTCGGACCTCATGATGTTCCCGGTCGTCCGCCCCCGATGCTTCGGCGGAGCGTACCGACCCAGCGCCGTCGGATAATTCTCGATCCGACACCGTTTCTGTCAGCTGCTGGGATGCTGCGATAAGCTGTGCTATCTGCACAAGAATGTCCGGCGTCGAGACCTGCGGAGGCGCAGTCTTTCGCTGCTTCGCCGAGGGCAGCTCCGCATCAGATGGCTCCCGCATACTTTTCCTATGCGAACGTCCGGAGTCCATCGGTCTCGAATCCCTGGCTGCCGGATGGTGTGACCTGGTCGCCGAAGAATCCTTCATCGGCGAAGCTGGTAATATATCGGCGGTCACGCAGCCAAGGTGCGGTCGTGTGCGCTGACGAGAAGAGGAAGCCTTAGCAGTCTCCGCGGACTGCCTATACAACGGAGCGTCCCGAGCGACGGACGTATGCTCCGCTTGCGACACATTTTGTACCACAACATCTGGTCCCAGATGTTGTTGTACGAGAGAGGGGCCTCTCTCGCTCGCGGCCCGGCTGGACCTGGACGAGCTAGGAACCGGACTCAAAGGCTTCCTCCGTTCTCGCTTACTATCCGCCATCACTGGGTGTGCATCTATTATGTTTATAGTGCTCGCATCACCCAAAATTTCCTCCTGGACCGCATCGGACGAACCCGGCTGCCGAACCATTCGGTGAATGGACGCTACACCGGGCGAGCTAGCGGACGACATTTGTCTAATCTCCATGAGCACTTTTGCCGCTAGCTCTGAATTCATTTGTGACGACGGACGCACACTTGTAGAAGATAACATGGAAACATCACCCTGTTCTTGTTCCTCTGAAATAGAAACTGAGAGAGTAGAGTGACCTTGCGGAGAAAGAGCCGGCATAGCCCTTTCTCCAGAAACAACATATCGTGACACACGTTTCCAATGTTTCTCATCCCAATATTCACATATAGGACAGGGATTAATGCGAGAACACTGACTACAATTAATACAATGATCATGAAAGTCAGAGGAAGATTTCTTCCTATTACAATTTGAACAATGTCCCTTCATTGTGAAAGGACAACAACAAGTCCTAGTTACTCGCAAAAACCCCTGACACAAAGATACATAATAACATGATCCATTAATAAATGAAAAAACAATTGCAAATCAAAATAATTTTGAAAAAATATTTTTTCAGCGAAGCCCAAGTTGCTGAAAAGTAACGTTGAGCCCCGATGGATCCGATGGCAAAGTGTAGTCAAAAATTTTAAATTAAATAATTAATGAGACACTTACGGATAATATAAATGTATCTTATAGTGAGATAAACTACAGCAAAGGCAAACAGCCCCCCTCAAAAAAGGCTGTTGCCAATGTAAACAAACAGTGTAAAACACCAGAAAACATGACTCCAGGCACTGAAAAAACTGGCCCGGAATCATCAAAATTACACTCTATCTGATGCAAAACAAAGACTCCCAGGGGAGAATCTGCAGAACATCAGATGGAAGATGCAGAACACAACGTTATACACCCATGGGTGAAAACGTAACTATGGGGAAAATAACAGAAAACATTCTGTAACCAAGCAACTCTCCCAGGAAATTTTAGAAATGAACTTTCTCAAAAATATGCCAAAAGCATGGGAGAATTGCAAGGGGGGACTTTAGAAGGCTAGGGGAGAGGAAACACTGAATAAGCAGTGCAACATTTAGCAAGAATGACAACAAGAGGCCCATGCCTCGAAAATAGGCAACTTAACATAATTTCATCAAAAAATTTTAAGTACAGCCTGATTATTTTTTGTCACTTCTTTTTCCTCTCCTCCTTCTATCCTCCTTAGAATCACATTTTCTCCAAAAATTACGTGTCTGGCATCCTTTAAACTGAGATTTACAAGCACAAAGATCAGTGAGATGTTGACTGATGAAGGGCCAAACAGAGAATGATAATTGGCGCCAATTTCGGGACGTCTGCGTCACTGCGCATGCGCAGTAGAGGCGTAGTATGGAGGTCCTTTAGGACATGATTTCTTTTTGTTTTGGATGCAAATTTTGGGGATTGGGGGGCAAAATTTGTGTTTGGCCCTGGTTTTGTTAGAGTTAGCACCAGCTTAGTCTGGGTCATTGGTACAGTATAAAAATATATATATACACGAGAACTCTTTCAAATCACTATAATATCGATCGGGTTTTGTTTGCACTTTTGAATAGAAAATCTTTGCTAATATTCCATGGACTTAGAACTCAACTACTAATGGGTAAAAATACACAGTACATGACAGGTGGAGTTCTACCAAATCACTTGTCAAGTGAATGTTTTACAGAACTCATATATTTTTACACAAACCGATTTTTTAAGGGCCACCGGATTTATCTACACATCCATCAAGAGACAATTTGCTTGCTTGTCTGTTTATCGGCGCCTGTAAGTTGAAGTTGAGTGGATAATTCACTCTGTGTGTGATTTGGTTGTAGGCCTAATCCATCCTGTACTTATCTACACACACGAAATAAAATGTGTGAACAAACTAGACACTTTGCAAGAAGCATTAGCTATTTATTTATTTATTGGTGTTTAAGGTCACTTTTCATCTGCTGTGGCTAATTGTGCCCATCGGTCGCAATAGGCCATAGTTGCAGAAAAGTGACATTAAACACCAATAAATAAATAAATTGTGATCACAACAAGGGTCTGAAGTCAAGTTTAGCCGATCGTTTACCCATTTGGAGCCCATTTTAGTGGAAATCCATCCCAGGCACTGGTGACTGGGTCCAATTTCACCAGAAAAGCGGAACTTTCTTACCATAGTAAATAAGCACTGCTTCACTTCCCGTTCCCACGGGGAAAGAAGCACTATTAAATATTATCACAGTGTACATTATTGTCTAAGAAATTCTGTGGAAATGCAATGATCCCCCCCCCCCCCCCTCCATAAAAAAAATATATTTCAGACAGCACACCTCTTGAGCAAGGTGGTAGTGATCCATTGAACAAGTGTTTGTTTAAACACACGAGAATAATTTAACTGGGTTTTTTAAACAATTTTTTTGTGGTTGGGAGACGTGATTTGGTAAAACTCACGCAACTCTTGTTTAAAAAATAGGTTTCCCTGGTTAAACTTTTGTTTCTCCATTGCTGGTGACATTTATCTTTTTGGCGAGGAGATAACTGCTTCCAATTTTCATGACGTGACACAAACAAGTCCCGAGTCTCTTTAAAATTTAATCGGGGTCCTTTTTTAGAATTTCACTTCTTTTTTTGAAAACAAAGTACAAAGAACTGTTTCGACCAGGGGAGATAAGTTTGACCGGTGTTTTTATTTTTTCCTTCTTCATTTTTTTGATCATGTTGCGTGTCCTGCCAAAATATTTTTTTTCAATGGTGGTATCTTTTAAAATGGACACATTTTTCGGTAAATTTAACTGATAATTTTCTGTTGGTAAACAATTTTTACTGGCAATGCAGTCCAGGATGTGATGGAAGGGCATGACGGGAAAACCCCTTTGAAGTGCTTGCCTTATCGGAATGGGAATCTTTTTCCCTTTCAGTGCTCCATCGCAAGTCAAAACAACCTAAACCTTGGTTGACATTCCTTTACCGCGATCATCGAGATCGTTCCAATGAGAGGTCATAAGCTATGTTTTTTTAACAAAAATTTAAAACATAATAAAATTTGAATGGAGATTTTTGTGTATAGTGCTGGCTGAATTTGGCTGTTGACGTTGGGTAAAAACAGAAAGCTTGCTAGCGATTTTCATGCTTTTTCCTGCATATTGGACGATTAATTTTTTTAATGAATAATACATTCTCATTTTAGTTCATCTAAACTATTTCGGTAAAATGCTTATGCTACAATAAAAATTAAATCTCCGGGTTTTAACTTTGAAATGTTCGGGCACTCGGCACAGTATAGAATCCATAATCCCGTATCGGAAAAGCTATTGCCACAGCGAAACGCCAGGATGTTTCACCAAGACTATCCCATTGTTGTTTCAAAAACACCGTACACCAAGAACACATTTTATTCACTGAAATACTCGTTCTATTCCATAATTTCATTTAAAAAAATACAGATGAAGCGTTATGAGAATGAATGAAGACAAGATCATTTCGACGGAGACAATCCGACCTTCAATTATACGGAGAGGGGGGGGGGGGGGGGGGGGTGGAATCCAAATCATATATCAGCGAAAATTTTATTTTAATATGAAAACAAATCGAAAATCTCACGAATTAACAAACAGATTTTTTCAATTCCTATATTAAACCGCAGTACAGAGTTCTGGAAATGAAAGATATTGCATTTATATCTGAATATTTTATTAAATGTAGGGTTTAGAAATTTTCTGACTGAACAACATGGTTCATACACCTCTATGCAGATAAAAATCCATAACTTTTCCAGACTTTCTCCAGGATTTTTAGAAAATTTCCAAGACTTTCGACTTCACAAATTCCATAACTTTTCCAAACCTGACCACAATTTTGAAAAATATAACAAGCTTACATTGGTCAAGAATTTGTTCCTTATTATCTTAGAAGCAACACAGTACCAGTCATACATACTATTTCAACACAAAACATACAACAATCTACTTCATTTCAACCAAGAACTGGCGACTGTTATTTGTTTCTCAGTGATGTGTGGAAGGAGTAGTGAGTCAGAGTGTTCGACATGGATGACCTACCTCAGCCATGCCACTATATGGAATTGAATTAAATTTAATATAGTGGTATGCCTAAGGTAGGGATCTGCATTGGCATAAACATGTATAACTAGGAGAGTATCAGTCTCTGTTATCAAAATACATGTATTTGTGTATATCGCATCAAGCTTTTCAGTACATGTACAGGGTAATTACCTTTCAGTTATGTTCTTTACTTTATCACCCATTGATGTGCAATAACTTCAGCATGAATTATCACCAGTCACTGTGTTCGAGTTTCAACAGGTACATTTATCAACTGTTATGTAGTGAAACTAAATTATCAATATTTTTTTCATATAAAGTAACAGCTATCTATGTACAATTGAACTAAAATATCACTCAAGTTTCAAATCTATAATACGGATTTGAAACTCCAGTGATATTTTATTTCAATTTTTAACTATTTACAACTAATCACTAGTCTGTCACTGTTTAATTTTCATCAACTTCTTCTCAATTTCCTGTTCCAGTGATGCTAACAGTTCCTTCTCTCTGCACCGTCTACGAAAGCTATTAGATTCCGTGATTAATGTCAAACTGCCATTCTGCTCTGCTTTGTCAGCTAATTTGTCTGCATCAATGGTCAATTTCTCAATGTCTTTCTCAGTTCGTCTACGCTTCTTTCCCACATAAAACTCCAAGTCTCCTGGATTACTCAAGCATTATGTCATCACATATTGCACGCCGAGTCTCATTCCAAAGTTGATGAATTGAAAAATTTCGATTCATGCTGCAAATTCACGGGTGAGTGGCTGTGTACTATAAAAGCCTGAGGCAACAAGCTATCACATCTTTTGTCATTGAGAACGCACGCCGGGTGACTTGTGTTACTATGCCTAAAAGGAAACTCTCCCCCTCTTCAGCTATGGCAAATAATCTTGGTGATCCTCTCGATTTACAAAAAGATTTGGATTCTCAGAATCCTACAACTTCGCATTCGCACAGTCACAATGATGACATGGAACGAGACGACGTTTTGAGCATTTTTGCCTCGGATAACGAGGATAGCAGCATTCAGGGTTATCTTAGTGGAGATTTTGTTTCGGCTTCAAATGCTCATTTTAAAGAGGTTGGCATCACAAAAAGACAGTCCAACGCGACTAAGTCGCATCAGAAATCAAGTAATATATCAAATTTTGATAAATCAAACCCGTCGTCTAGGAAACGTAAACTAAATGATCACATCAAGGGGGATAACTTTCTTTCATCCGGGACTAAGAAAAATAAACTTCCTGACCAAACGAAGTTGACTGACAACAATGCCTCAAATGGTAAGTCTCCTTCTCTCAGGGATTCTCGCGACATAGTCGCTGTTCCATTAACAGAACCACCCACAGGTGGGACGGCCACCGTACTTCAGGAGGTTCTATCTTCTATTTCACTGTTAAATAAACGACTTTCCAAGGTCGAATCCACGGACGAATTACCGCAACGAGCCTCCAAATCGCAAACTTCATCAAAACTAAGGGCATCCACGACACAGTCGTACCTGCTCGACTTGCACGAGGCGAACACTCCAGATAGACACTATTCTGATTTTATTAAGAAGCCACACACTACTACTAGGTCAATGCTTGGTGATGCTGATCAAGACTTTATTAATGACCAATGTAGCCAATCTGACTCTGCCACACTAAAAATTACAACAAAAAATTCTGATGTAGCCGACAGTATTCAAGAAATAAATGAACTTTTTGGCAATGACTCACAGTCAAACTCTGCTGATTTTGATCACCCCCCATTAGATTTTCAGGAGGAGGACAATATCTTTGACCTTCCTGACATTACTTTAGAATATAACTCATTTCGCACGAGGCCCAAAATTAACGACAATATGGCTTCATATGCAAATAAGAATGCAATTAACCCTGGGGAGAAAGAAAAACTAGACAAACTTATCGATCGGTACCCAGTACCAGAAAATGCTGCCCTCATAGCACCACCTCGTGTTAATCTTGAAATCTGGTCTCAGATCAAAAATTCACACTTCCGGGCACGCGACTGCACTCTTCAGAAGATACAGCGCTCATTATCAGCAGCCACGGCTGCCAACTTACAACTTACTGAGCAACTCAGACACAAAAAACCAGACATGGGTCTTATCAAAAAATTGGCAATTGACAATCTACTGTTACAAACAAACACACAGTACGAAATCTCTATGCTTCGTCGCAACTTTTTTCGACCTATCTTCAAACTCCCTTACAAAAGTCTTTTTTCTTCCGATAATAAAATCACCAATTTTCTTTTTGGATCAGACGTTTGTAAACGTATCAAAGATATCGGGCTAAACCGAACTGCTAATAGCAAAACTGTCAGTGAATCTACTACTATGTCCTCTGGACCTTATAATCGTCCTTTTTTAGGCCGCAGCCAGTATCAGAGGGGGAGAATGCGTGGCGGAAACAGAGGCCGACGATCCAGTTACGGTCGCCGACAGTGGATACCAAAGTACAGAGACCACATTCCTCCAAACAAATAAAAGTAAGTGTTGATATTCCAGATAAACCATTACCTTTGAAGTTCTCTCCAGTTGCTGCTGGCAAACTGAGACACTATTTACCAGTTTGGAAAACTTTGACTAATGATCAGTGGATACTGAATACTGTTTGTGGGTACAACATTGAATTTGATACATTTCCGGTTCAAACACATGAACCGCAGCCTTTTCGGTTTTCGAACGATGAAAAGTCACTCGTCTACGAGTCCATTTGTGATTTACTTACTAAAGGAGCGATGGCGAAATCAATCGAACAAAATTCGCAATTCATATCAAACTTATTTCTCCGAGAAAAGAAAAATGGCACTTATCGACCAGTTATAAATTTGAAAAAGCTCAATGAATTTGTTTCATATGCCCATTTCAAACAGGAAACCCTTGAACTGGTTCTGAAGTCTGTCCGACCGATGGAATTCTTTACTTCAGTGGATCTGAAGGATGCCTATTTTAGCATTCCAATCGCACCCTCAGATAGAAAGTTCTTGAAATTTCGCTGGGAGAATACTTTATTTGAATTTACATGCCTCCCATTTGGATTATCCTCGGCTCCTCGAATTTTTACCAAAATTTTGAAGCCAGTTTTTGCTTTTTTACGCACTCAAGGTGTTAAGTCATTCTATTATATAGACGATTCTTTACTCATTGATAAAAATTTTGATATCTGCCGAGACAATACCCGTCTTCTCCTACACACTTTGCAGTCAGTAGGCTTCGAGATCAACTGGGAAAAGTCATGTCTCCACCCGACTAGACAAATTAAATACCTAGGCTTTATTATAGATTCGGAGCAATATATGGTTCGTCTTCCTGCTGAAAAATTGAGTTTAGTCATTGACCAGTCCAAACAAATACTCAAAAAATGTAGATGCTCTATTCGAGAGATTGCCTCACTTATAGGCCTTTACACAGCATCAGTTCGAGCGATTTGGCTGGGGAATTTGTTTTATCGCATCTTGGATCATGAGAAGACTGCTGCCCTACAATGCTCCAATCAGGACTTTGATGCCAATATGCAACTGTCTGATGGGGCAAAATCTGACATAACTTGGTGGATTGACAATGCAGAGTCTTTAAATGGTAGCAAATTATGCCCTCCAAATGTTTCACTCATTTTAGAAACAGATGCGTCCGGTCTTGGCTGGGGAGCACTCTGTAATGGAATTTTGGCTCAAGGACGATGGTCTTTATCTGAAACTAATTACCACATGAATTTGTTGGAACTCAAAGCAATGTTCTTGGGGTTACAACAACTCTGTGCTGACACAAAGGATTGTCATATCTGCATCCAGTCTGATAATACGACTGCTATCTCATACATAAATAATATTGGGGGAACAAAGCTTGACCTGCTTTCACTTGCAAAAGATATTTTTCTTTGGGCTCACAATCGAAATATTCATCTTTCATCCACTCAAGTACCTGGGAAGACTAATATCAGGGCTGACTGGCTTTCCAAGGACTTTTGTGATTCTACGGAATGGCAACTACAACACAATATCTTTAAGAAACTATGCAACCTTACTTTTCTTCCGGATGTAGATTTATTTGCTTCCGCACACAATTTCCAGGTGCAAAAATATGTTTCTTGGGTCCCCGACCCTTCTGCTTTCCATATTGATGCTTTTAGTCTGAATTGGTCAAGTCTTAATCCATATATTTTTCCTCCTTTCAGCTTACTGTACAAGATTTTGACCAAGATTCAAGAAGATCAGGTGAGCCAAGCTCTACTTATACTTCCGAAATGGCCCACTCAACCATGGTTCCCTGTGGTACTTCGGTTGCTTATTCGCATACCTATTTACATCAATCACAGTTGGAAGCACCTCTCTCTTCCTCAACGCACCAACCATCACCCTATGGGGCGGAATCTCCGCCTACACGCTTGCATTATATCAGCCGACATTTACAAGCAAAGGGCTTTTCAAAAGACGCTATGTCATACATCCTGCGCTCATGGCGACAATCATCCAGGAAACAATATGGTCTCGCGTGGAAGCGATGGTATTTTTGGTGCAATACAAGGAAAGTTAAAAAATTTATAGTAATTTATATATTTTTTATACTTACCAATGACCCAGACATAGCTGGTGCTAACTCTTAAAAATCTAGGGCCAAACACAAATTTTGCCCCCCAATCCCCAAAATTTGCATCTAAAACTAAAGAAAACATGTCCTGAAAGGCCCTCCACACTTCGCCCCTACTGCGCATGCGCAGTGTCAAGGACGTTCCGAAATTGGCGCCATTTATCATTCTAATAACCAGTGCCTGGTAAGCGCTATGTACTCAGCGGGGAGGCAAGAGTTCCCAACTCCTGGGAGGGCCATCCCCGTCTGGGTCATTGGTAAGTATAAAAAATATATAAATTACTATAAATTTTTTAACATTTTTATACTGTACCAATGACCCAGACATAGCTGAATAGTAAAAAGGCTGGAGGGCCAAGGACATAGAGCAAAATGGAATACGCTCAATAAAATAAAATAGAGTCATCCCCTGTAGGGAAAAGAAGTAATAGGCCTTACATGTATCTTTCTTATTTATGATAAATTAGAAAGATACAACACCTTCCAAAATTGAGCTTCATACATCCATGTACTCTATTAATATCCAATATAATCCTTATACTAATAATTTTTAAAGTAAGCCAATAATAAAGTAAGTCTAGAGAATAGAGACTCTTATACTCCTAAAAGTGTCTGAGAATTGCATAATCATGTCCGTTGACATATGCAATATTCAAAAGCTATACTTTAAAAACTAAGACTTGAATGAATTTTATAAACTTAAACTTCTCACTAAACAACCATCCCAATAACAGCTCAGAATTACTAACTCCGGAGGAGGTATCCCCTTGTTTTCATAGTAAAACAGGTGACCCAAGGGAACACCCTCCCCCCCCCCCCCCTTTTTCTTGCCCTTGGTCAAATAGCCCAGAGCGAAGAGGGCAGCCGAACGGAGACACTGCCGAAACAGACAGCCTACCTAGCTATAGTAGCAACTGTTAAGTGAATGACATTCTGAGCAGTAGATAATAGACCTAACAAAAGAGGCCTCAAGAAATTGACTCGATATTTCTAAGATAAAATTCATGAATGTGGATGGCTGAGCACAATGAGCGGCCTTCAAAAATCTATAATAGCGACACTATTAATGTAAGCCCAAGAAGTAGAAGAACTCTTACTTCATGAGCCGAAATCTTAAGCACAACTGCTAAGTCAATGATATACCATAAGCAGTACCGATAGTTAATAGAATCCATTAACAATAAAATGGAGCGTAACGTCCTTCTACTAGACATCAAAGACAGAAGAAGCTTACGCCCTTGTAATAAACAGATATCTGTTTATAAATACATAAACTGTACCCGGAAAGAGTAAAGGCCTATGCCCATACGAAGACGGAAGGACCTTAAAATAATAGGTTCCGGATAATAGGAGCCTAACTCTTATGCAACAATCCAACCTAAATAGTAACGGAAGTATTGATTCCGAAACTATGAAAGTGAAAATCATCCATCGATAGTGCATGAAACTCACTGACTCTACAGTAAAAGAGAAACCAACAGAATTACTGTCTAAAAGGTCAGAATTTGAAAACTACTGTTTCCAGAGGCTCCAATGATTACTTAGCTAAATAAGAACCGAAGTTAAAATCCGTATAGGAATTTAATCTAAAGATTCTAAGTCTATTTATCAAAAAGTTACTAACTGACTTAGATAAAGAGACAAAAGACTCAATTGTAAACTATCGTAGAGTGCATAGGTATGAGGTAACATAAACCTATAACCTAAATAATAACAGGCTGCAGTAGATCTTGTGAAACAAGTATACTAAAAAATAGCAATGAGTAGTATGGAGGGATCAACAATATGAACATAATGATCCCTACACCACGACGGAAGAGCCTCCACTTTAGTCGCATAGAATAGCGAAGAAGAGGATCTCCTATAGTAAGAAATCGCGTCCAAAGCTCGTCCAGTACAGTGCTTACAATGTAATACGGACCACACAACGGAATACATGAAGGTTGCGACCTTGCTGGTTGTGATAAAGATGACACGATTTACCCAGTGAAAAAAGATCCTCACATAGAGGAAGATTTCACGTTAAGACCCACAGTAGACAAGAGAGTAAATTACTCATGATCTCTGTGAAGATAGAGATGCTATCAACAGAAATGTATTGTGGTTGTTTATCTTAGCAATACCTGCTAAAACAACAGCACCGGAGGATACGCGTATCCTATCATTCCGTCCTATAGATCAATAGAGCGTTAACACTATTAGCTCAGAGATCTGGACAAGCCAACACATACGTCTGCAATTGATTAGCAAGCTGTGTCATAAATAAATCATCATTGGGCGCTCCCATAGATAGCAAATCTGATTGAATACTTGTTTGTTGAGAGTCCATTCTGACAGCAACAAGCGACCCGTAAGAGAACGGGAGTCCGATAAAACAATCAGACGACCCGGAATATGACGGACCAAAACTGAACTTGGTGTACTATAACCAACAGACGGATTCTTTCCATTAAATTAAATAACGGAAACGAAAGAGTGCCTTCCTGGTTCCGGAGATACGCCACTACTGTCGAATTAAAGGACAGGAATTTGGGCATGCGTTTCTGAATAATGTTCATGCAATGACATAAAGCAAGCCTAAAAAACATTATTCCGCGGAAGTTAAACTGATAGCTAAAAGACTGCGGAACCCAAAGACCCTGGCACTTCGAATCCGTAGGGATCAGTATATATCCCAATCTGTTTGACTGGCAACCGTCATAACAGCCACACTCGGGTCCGGCAACTGCGGCGGCACTCTCCGAGTCAACCACCGAATGTTTGCCCCAGTCTGAATCTCTTGTAACACTAGATAGACAAGAGAACGTATAAATCGAGCAATTCATGGATTGCCGGAAAGTTGCCGTCGAAGAGAAGCTCCTCCGAGAACGAAGCGACTCTGAGAGAGTTCTTAACCTTACTATCCACGCGTGTGGATGTAGCTAGGGCTGCGTCACGTCTAACCAACTCCAATCAGCCACTGAAGGGCGGAGTTATACGTGAACAAACTACTGCCCTCAAAAGAAATTACATTGAGAATAATATCCCGTAAATCTTTTCTTGAAGACGTAATAATAACGCCTCAGTAAGGCGGATTACGTATAATAAAGCGTCTAAGTTAAGTCTACTATACATAATGTCGTTCCCAACATTGAAATTGGAAAAGACATAAACGGCGAAAAAGAATATATGCAGTCTTTAATCACACCGTCTAGACGCATATGAACTCTCGGTATGCCCTGCTTTGCCAAAATAAACTATTTGTAAAAATGATAAAATGGCAGAAATGAGCAACGCGGACAAGAAACTAAACTATCATGCTTAGTAGCAGGCTTGTATATATATAAATATATAGCGTCGAAAAATAAAACACATGTTGAAATGACAATATTGGACTGCGTCGGTAAGTCAGGGACAATGTCCCTGTACCGATCGAAAAATCCGAGTCCAATGACGCTAAAAGTCTCTTATCCAAGATCGCAGCAATGAAGTCCGAAATAATAATCACTGGAAGAAATGCCAGAAGATACGAAAGGCATCTTCCGATACTACTAAAGGGAAAACTCGAAATCTTTCGAATCCCTTTCGCCATCCTGTCGGACCCTATAAAGCGTTCGGTCGTCCGTAGCTGATGCAACCGCGGACCGCACCGACCCAGCGCCGTCGGATAATTCCTGATTCGACCGAGAAACTGTCAATTGCTGGGATGCTGCGAAACAACTGTGCTAACTCGGATAGCACGTCCGTCACTGAGGCCTGAGGAGAAGCGGTCTTACGATGCATTGCCGCTGGAAGCTCCGTGATCGTTACCCCGTGCATACTTCCAATATGCGAGCGAACGGAGTGTATAGGCCTCGTGTCCCTTGGCTACCGGATGGCGCGACCTATTCGCCGTGGAATCACTGAATGCCGAAACTGATCGGATACTCGAGGTCACGTAGCCAATGTGCGGTCGTGTGCCCTGCTGTGAGGATGAGGAAGCATTAAAGACAGTCTCTCGGACTGTCAATATAACGGAGCGTCCCGAGCAACGGACATATGCTCCGAATGTAAAATATCTGAACCACAACATGCGGTCCCCTATGTTGTTGGGCGAGAGAGGAACCTCTCTCGCTCACAGCCCAGACGGACCTGGACAAGCCAGGAACCGGACTAACAGGCTTCCTCCGATCTGTCCTCAATCTGCCGTCACTGGGTGAGTACTAAAGTAATTAAAGTGCTCGCATCACCCAAATCTCCTTCCTAGACCGCAACGGACGAACCCGGCAGCCGAACCATTCGATGAATGTACGCTACACCGGGTGAGCTAGCGAATGTCACTCCGTAAGCGATAGACATATTCCATGAGCACTTATTGCCGCTAACTCTTCATTAACTATGACGACAGAGGCACACTTTTGAAAGACATCTCCATAACTCTTCGAACAAGAAACCAGAAATGCTTGGATAGCAAGCATAAAATAATAATATATATAGCGTCGTTCAATAATTCGAAAGTTTGTGTGACATTATTGGACTATGTCGGAACTGAGGGACGATGTCCCTGAACCGAACCAAAAATTTCCAAGTCCACCGACGCTATCAGTTTCTTATCCGGCATCGCAGCACATGTTGTTCCGAAAGGGAAAGCTTGAAATCCTCCGAATCCCTTTCGGTATCCCGTCGGACCGGATGAAACTTACGGACGTCCGTACCCGCTTCCGCGGAGCGTCCCGACCCAGCATCGTCGGATAAAATATATGCGACAGATTCAGTTGATGCTGGGATGCTGCGATAAACTGTGCTATTAAAGAAAGCACGTCCGTTCCCGAGGCCTGTGCAGTAGCGGACTTACGATGCATTGCCGCCGGAAGCTCCGTGTACGTTGACACCCGCACACTTCCTATGCGAACGTCCGGAGTCTGCAGGCCTCGAGTCCCCGGCTACCGACCCAGCGCTGTCGGATAATTCTCGATCCGACACCGTTTCTGTCGGCTGCTGGGATGCTGCGATAAGCTGTGCTATGTGCACAAGAATGTCCGGCGTCGAGACCTGCGGAGGCGCAGTCTATCGCTGCTTCGCCGAGGGCAGCTCCGCATCAGATGGCTCCCGCATACTTTTCCTATGCGAACGTCCGGAGTCCATCGGTCTCGAATCCCTGGCTGCCGGATGGTGTGACCTGGTCGCCGAAGAATCCTTGATCGGCGAAGCTGGTAATATATCGGCGGTCACGCAGCCAAGGTGCGGTCGTGTGCGCTGATGAGAAGAGGAAGCCTTAGCAGTCTCAGCGGACTGCCTATACAACGGAGCGTCCCGAGCGACGGACGTATGCTCCGCTAGCGACACATTTTGTACCACAACATCTGGGGCCAGATGTTGTTGAACGAGAGAGGGGCCTCTCTCGCTTGCCGTCCGGATGGACCGGAACGAGCTATGAACCGGACTAAAAGGCTTCCTCCGTTCTCCCTCCGATCCACCGTCACTGGGTGTGCATTAAGTTAATTTTATAGTGCTCGCATCACCCCAAAATTCCTTCTAGACTGCAACGGACGAACCCGGCTGCCGAACCATTCGGTGAATGGACGCTACACCGGGCGAGCTAGCGGACGTCAAAGGCCGTCGAACCTACTAGGGTCCTCTTAGGCAATTGGCGTATTACATGAGCACTTTTCCGCTAGCCCTTCATTAATTGTGACGACGGAGGCACACTGTTGGAAGACATCACAGATACATCACCCTAATCTTGATCGTCTGAAATAGAAATTGATAAAGTAGAGTGACCCTGCGGGGAAAGGACCGGAGTGTCCAAATCCCCAACAACATACCGTGACATACGCTTCCCATATTGTCATCGAAATCATACGATACAGAACAGGAGTTAATGCGAGTACACTGACCACATATAGAATGATAATAAAGTCAGAGGAAGCTTCCTCTTAAAACAATTGATCAATATCCTTTCAATGTGAAAAGAAAACAAGTCCTGGTACTCGCACTAACCCCTGGCAATCAAAATACATAATAATAATATGATCCATTAATATAGAAAAAATAATTGAAATCAAAATATTTTGAAAAAATATTTTTTCAGAACAGCCCAAGTTTCTGAAAAGTAACGTTGAGCCCCAATGGATCCCAAGCCTAAGTGTGGACAAAAATTTTAAAAATATTTTAAACAATTTATTCAACACTTACGAACAATAATAATGTATCTAGTTATGATTAAAATAACATAAAGATATTATTTTTTAGAAATCCCCCCCTCACACAGAGGGCTGTTGTAAATGTAAACAATGAGTGTAAAAACACTAAAATAAGACTCCAGGCACCCAGGCCCGAAATCAGTTACCAAAAATACACTATCTGATGCAAAACAGAGACTTCCAGGGAAGAAACTGCAGAACATCAGATGGTAGATGCAGAACACAACGCCTAACCACCCGTAGGTGAAGACGTAAACATGGGGAAAGAACAGAATTCATTCTGTTATTCAGCTAAAACTCCCAAGAAATTTTAGTAATAATAATTACAGAAACTATGCCAAAAGCATGGGAGAATAGAAAGGGGGAACTTAAAGGACAGGGAGAGAGGAAAACACTTGAAAAAACAGTGTAACTAAATAATCAGAATGACAACAAAATGGCTGCTGCCTTGAAAATAGGTAACTTAACATAATTTCATTAAAAAAAATTTAAGTTACAGCCCTGATAATATTCTGTCACACATTCTTTTCCTCTCCTCCTTTTCTATCCTCCTTAGAATCACCATTTCACTAATATTTATGTGTCTGGCATCATTTAAACTGAGATTTAAAAGCACAAAGATCAGTCAGATGTTAACTGATGAAGGGCCAAACTTAGAATGATAAATGGCGCCAATTTCGGAACGTCCTTGACACTGCGCATGCGCAGTAGGGGCGAAGTGTGGAGGGCCTTTCAGGACATGTTTTCTTTAGTTTTAGATGCAAATTTTGGGGATTGGGGGGCAAAATTTGTGTTTGGCCCTAGATTTTTAAGAGTTAGCACCAGCTATGTCTGGGTCATTGGTACAGTATAAAAATATTGATCCCTGTAACGCAACTCAGTGCTCTGTAGCAGAATATCTAAGTTCTTTAGCCAATGATGGTAAATCATACAGTGTTGTGAACACTCACCGATCTATGATCAATCAGACCATGCTTATCGTAACAGGGAAATCCTTCACAACAAATCCATTTATTAACAGATTAATGAGGGGGATTTTCAATCAAAATCTGCCGTTGCCTCGGTACCCCTTGACCTGGGATGTCAAAACGTTATTGATTTACCTTGCATCTCTTACACCATTTTCTGAACTGACACTTCTGCAACTTACTCAAAAATTGGCTTGCTTAATAGCATTGACAACAGCTGCTCGATCACAAACCATCTCTGCACTTGATATAGAATTTATGGCCATGTCTCAGACTACTGCTATTTTTCACCTACCGCAGCTAACCAAAACATCACGACCTTCAAAATTAAGTGATACCATTGTCAAGCTAGTTCAATTTAAGAACCATAAAATTTGTGTACTGTGTACTCTTAAGGCATATCTAATGAGAACTAAATTGTTACGAAAAACCTCAAAATTACTCATTTCATATAAAACTTATAAGGCTGTCACCACATCCACCATATCTCGATGGATTGCTGCTTCTTTACAACAGGCAGGCATTAATGCCTTCTTTCGTCCTCACTCTATCCGTGGCGCAGCCACATCTGCAGCACTCCACTCGGGGGTTACACTACAACGGATTTTGAAAACAGCAAACTGGTCTTCCGCTCGGACATTTCACCATTTTTATTTCAGAGATACTGAAGATTCATGTACCACTTTTTCGGATGCTGTACTTCAACATCTGCGATGATATATGTACGAAATGGATGTGGCTTACTATTGACATTGAGTTGTGGTTATTGATAACATTGAGATCTACGGAAGTGTTAATATTTGTATATTGAAAGACTTTGTTTCTTCAACAGTAACTGTTCATCTCAACTACTAGTCTCCTGTTATTGTTCCTTCCCTCTTATGTTTCAGCAGAGTTCTGAGGTTGGTATGGTTAATATTTTATTGAGGGACATTAGTTCTCAGAATTGTAAGTTCTTTAAATATGCTTGAGTAATCCAGGAGACTTGGAGTTTTATGTGGGAAAGAATCCCCCTCTCATACAAGCATGTATGCGAGGGATGAGATGGATTCTTTCCTGCATAAAACGGAAAGTCGGAGGGATTACTACCCACCCAGTGGATACTACCCTCCCACTTTTTCCAAGTCTTTCCTTACAATTCTTTCTTTCATTGGTTCCTCACTTTAAAAGATGTGATAGCTTGTTGCCTCAGGCTTTTATAGTACACAGCCACTCACCCGTGAATTTGCAGCATGAATCGAAATTTTTCAATTCATCAACTTTGGAATGAGACTCGGCGTGCAATATGTGATGACATAATGCTTGAGTAATCCCTCCGACTTTCCGTTTTATGCAGGAAAGAATCCATCTCATCCCTCGCATACATGCTTGTATGAGAGGGGGATTTTCCTTCAGTTCCTCAATGGAGTCAAGACAGCTTTTGTGTTTATGCTTTCTTTCTTCCCTGGCTTTCACTTTCTTTTCATCCTCCAAGTATTGCATGTATTTGCTCCTTGCACTGCTTGCATATGTTAACAGTTCAGTTGAGATTTTGACATTTTGAACGCCTCCAAGATTAGTAACATGGTCACATATCATCCTCTGTGCTTCAATTGATCTCTCTGATAAGTTTTCTACTTCAACTTTTTTGTTTACAGAAAAGCCCCGCTCCACAGCAGCCTGACCATGAGAAAGGGTTAGAATAATTTTCACAGTTGGCAACAGTTTATTGTAAGTTTCATCCTGGAGTTTGGTGCAGAAGAAAGAGTCCAGTCTGTCATTCAGTTTACTGAAGTTGTTAAAATTCTCAGAACCGATTTCAGGAATTTTATCCAGAAACTTTGCAAACTGATCAGATATCGCTTCACAGTCATTTTCGTTAATATATTGAGCATTAACCAAGCTATTCAGTACTTTGTTAAACTGGTTTCGACATGAACTTGGGTTCGAAGCCATTTTATGGGGATTGAGGCATGAAACATGTCGCACAATCGAATACTTCAATGGACATTTTTTGAGAATCTTCAATAAAATTCCAATCATAAAGTCCTTGGAACTATTCCGAATCTCCATCAACTGCATGTCCTTAGGCTGATGTTCAAGTTTTGAAATTGCTCTACCGGTTGCTATGCCAAGTTCAATTTTGTTATGTGTTAAATGCAGCTTCTTGTCCTCTATGTTAATGTCAGCTAACTGTTCAAAAGAAGAAGCTGCTGACAACACATCGCTTTTCAAAAAACGGTGTATTAGTGTCCTTATTATCTCAGCAAGGTCAGCAGCCATAAATGGCAGGAGTGGGGCTTCACCCTGATATATAGTAAGAAATGACTGCAGTTGTGCTGCAACACTCTTGAAGAAAGTCATTTTTGGTAGAAAGAGTTTATCGTTAACTGCTTCAACAATTTCTGCAAAGGACTGTTTTTTCACATTTGACACATAATCTTGAATATCGCTCCAGATTTCTATCGCTCGCTCACAGACAGGGATGTTTTCTAGCCAACGATGCTTAACAAACTTTAATGGCAGCATCCCATTCTTGCTGATTTTTAAGAAGTCCTCTCTGCGAGCCGGGGAGTCTTTAAACAAATAATAGAGGCTAGACAGAACTGATGACACATTCCAGCCAGAACATTCTGCCCCTGTCTTGAAGCAATTGTGCAAGGTGTGTAGACCACAGGAACCTATGTTTATTAGTGTAGGCCTACCATAGTCATTCTTGAGTTTATATACAATTTGGTCATAAAAAGACCAATTCACATTAGGTCCGTCCATGCTGATCTGAAGGAGTTTCTTCATATCGAAGGGATAGGCACTGATAATATTTTCAAATTCTCTTACCATGTCAACTGCTGTAGCATGACCCACAAATGTGGAAGTCAGGTACCGAGTAACCACTGTTGAATCACGAAAATATCTGATGTGAATGTCCATCTGTTTCTGTTAATTTTTCTTGTTGAGGCTTTCATCAAACAATAATACAAAGGGACCACTTGCGTTAACGGAAGTAATTAACTGCTTTTTGAAATACTCGGCAAGTCCAAAAACAGCTAAGTATGCAGTTTTCCTCTCCCCACACTGGAAACTGCTGGCTATATTACTGTCTGGAAACATCATTCGGAACAGCTCACTGGCATTGGTGTTCGAATTATAAGAATTGTGGATACAGATAGTTTGCATTGTCCATAAGATTTCAGATTTCATGACATCTTTGGCGAGGGTCACTTTTTCACCAACACTAGTAACAGAGGGTTTATTAACAACTTCGATTGTGTGATCTTGTTCCTTAAAAAATTCACTCATTTTCGAAGTTGCAGTCTGCTGGTTCTTCACAGCATCATCATGTTTTTTCGAATTCATGTGGCTGACAAGGGCCGCTTCGCCCATGTTGCGAATATCAACGTCTTTGTCACAAAGCTGGCACTTGGCTTTCGATTTGTCTTTTCCACGAGCAATCCATTCTTCAAAACGTGTGTCTGTGATCCACTTGTCACGAAAAATGCAATTCCAGGGCATATTATTTAAGTCTATTGTTGAAAACCGACAAAGCGAATCAAGGAGGTCAGTTATCTTTCTTTGTTTGATTGAAGGCACTCGATTTACCACAAATAACAATTGGCGGCACAATCTAACTTGTACATGGATATGGACAACAGATTGTGAACAAAATTCGGACAAGTTGTGTCTGGTGTACGTTTAGGCCTTGGAATTGCCCCCGGGGCAAACCAAAAAGAAACACCCCGATGTTATAGACTGAATTCCATGACTTTTCCAGACCCTTTCCCTGACGTTTACTAATTTCCAAGACTTTTCCATGCCACAATCAAAAAAGGTTCTATTTTCCAGACTTTTCCAGGCCTGGAAAGCACTTTTTCAAATTCCATAGCTTTTCCAGGATTCCAGACCCACGTACGAACCCTGAACAATATAATTGCTACTCAGGGTCAGGGACAGTCTCTGAAAGATTTTTCTCGCCAAACATTAATTGGTTATGTAATCCTTCTCACATGACCGCACTAAAACAGCTTTTCATACGCGGTCGTTTCTACACAAACGACGAGGTAATTAACAAGTGCAGTTTTGTATGCAATGTACACGTAATGCAAAGATGAGGGCGTTCTTGTTATCAATGTGCTTGAAATTAATTCGCATTCACAACAAACTTGTTGTCCATCATTTATGCTGTATTTTTGTTTAAATAAATAGTTGATTCCTATTGGGGGACTTGTCCATCATTTATGCTGTATTTTTGTTTAAATAAATAGTTGATTCCTATTGGGGGACAAATAATGAATTAGTCTACATTCATTTTTATTATTTTTGAAAACGAATCGATGTATTAATTGCAAAAACACAGAAAGTTTTTTATATGCGACTGGATATCAGTAATTCGGTTTCATCAAGAAACGAACCACCTTTGATGTCTGGATTTTCTCGTCGTCTTTAATTAGCCTCGCAAAGGGGGTTGTGGACCCGTGAAGACAATGTGTTCACCGGGTGTGACGAAAGGGGGTTTTAAATGGAGCATACACGTAATGTTTTTTTAATATTATCGACTTCAATCCCAAACAAATTATTGTAAATTCATATTTCGAGACTAGCTGTATGAATTTGCATAATTTCATGTTCTTACTGTTGCCAGCATCATGTCAGGACATCGCAATTCAGACATGGGGTGAAATGAAGAGTTCACACATGCAGTCAATAGCGTGTATGTCCACCGTTTGCCTCTTGGATGGCAAGACATTGATGTCGCATGGACCTGATATGTCTCTAGATGTCACCCTGTAGTATTGCGTTCCACACCTGCCTTAGAACATAACATAAATTGCCTAACATCTGAAGATCATGAAGTCGTACCCGAAGTCCAATTGATTCCAAAGGTACTCGATTGGCGACAAATCTGGCGAAAGTGGGGGCCAGGGAAGAAGTTTGATGCTCTGCTCAAGAAAGTCATGACAGATACATGCCACGTGACATCGGGCATTGTCTTGCTGGAATAACTGTAATCCGACGTTAGCATTGAACAACGGGACAACAACAGCGTTCACAATTTCGTCCCTATATCGCTGTCCATTCCATTTATCCTATTTTTATACTAAAACCAATGGCCCAGACTGCCAAAGGCTGGAGGGGTTAGGACTTAGAGGAAATACAATATCTCTATTAACCCAATTAAAAGTATAGCTCCTACAGGAGAATAGGAGATGAAAGAGGAATTATATACCGAGTCAAGAAAGAAAATGTAATAAACTTTGAGGCGCAATTTTTTTAATATTATCGACTTTAATCCCAAACAAATTATTTTAAATTCATATTTCGAGACTAGCTGTATGAATTTGCATAATTTCATGTTCTTACTGTTGCCAGCATCATGTCAGGACGTCGCAATTCAGACATGGGGTGAAATGAAGAGTTCACACATGCAGTCAATAGCGCGTATGTCCACCGTTTGCCTCTTGGATGGCAAGACATCGATGTCGCATGGACCCGATATGTCTCTAGATGTCACCCTGTAGTATTGCGTTCCACTCCTGCCTTAGAACATAACATAAATTGCCTAACATCTGAAGATCATGAAGTCGTACCCGAAGTCCAATTGATTCCAAAGGTGCTCGATTGGCGACAAATCTGACAAAAGTGGGGGCCAGGGAAGAAGTTTGATGCTCTGCTCAAGAAAGTCATGACAGATACATGCCTCGTGACATCGGCATTGTCTTGCTGGAATAACTGCAATCCGAAGTTAGCATTGAACAACGGGACAACAACAGCGTTCAGAATTTCGTCCCTATATCGCTGTCCATTCAGATTACCATCGATGAAGATCAACTGTGTTCGATGGTGCAAGAAAATTCCTGCCCAAACCATTACACTATCCCTGCCGAAATGGTCGCATTCCAGAACGCAAGCATCAGAAAACCGTTCTCCTTGTCGGCAATACACTCTTGCCCCATCAACGCACAGTTCATCACTAACAAGAACTGTGCTCCAACGCTGCTGAGTCCAGAGAACATGCTGATGTACCCATTCCATTCTGACGGTATGATAACGATGGGTAAGGATTGGTCCGTGGTATGGATGCCTACTTCGGATGCCGTGTCCAGTGAGTCTGTTGCGGACAGTTTGTGCACTAATTCTATTGTTAGTTCTACTAGGAGCGATTGCTGCTGTCCTCGTTGCCGGAAGGATGCGATCCCACAAGTGAGACGTCCTGATGTGTCGGTCTTGTGCAGGGGTCATAACTCTTGGTCGACCTGAATGCAGTTGGTCGGCAGTAGATCCAGTGGTTTTATACCTTCCAATGAGATGGTAAATAGTGGCCACAGTGACTATGAACTCAGAAACGAGCTCATCTGGAGGTACCCCAGCCTCATGCATACCAATGGCATGCAACCACTGATTTTCGGTTAACCTTGGCATTTTTTAAAATTTCGGAAGACAAAAACTAGTGTGTTTTGTCAATAACCCAGGCTCTCTAGCACAACATAACACAATTAAAATCGTCGGTCACCCATTCAATTTGACATTCTCGGGAAGCACGTGCTATTTTGAAATCCATAGCAAAATTGTATATGGTTGGGTGGACAACAACAACATCTGATTAAACTCTTTGCATGACTTCTTGTCCACAAACATGCAACATTAAAACTATTATATTTCATCCTTTATGCTATTTTTTCACATTTGTTTCTATTATACTTTTTTTTTGACTCAGTATATATATCTTTCCCTTTTATAAAAAAAGAGAACGACATGACACCAACAATATACAGGAGTAATACATAATAAATTCTCATTTAATGCCAGCATAACCCGTTATGCTAATTTGGTGAAGGAAATCAATTTTAAAGCTAGTCCAGTGAATGAAATGCTTTATACTCATTAAAAATGTCCGAGGATTGTATATAAAAGCTTGGATGACACGTGACATACACATAATGCTAATGCTTCACAATGAGCTACACTTTAAAAACAATACATAAATGAGACGTTAATTGTTGCTTCACACCGAGCTACACATGAAAACTACTGACCACCGATGCTGGACTACTGTCCTTGGAGGAGGTATTTCCTTGCTTTTCACTATAAAGCCAGATGATATTAAGGGAAGAACCGTCCACCCACCCCTCCCCTTGTTCTGAAAGAAGAATCCTCAGAATAAAGAGGGCAGCGGCACGGCATCACTGCTCGAGCAGACTGCCTAAGACATCTAGATGTAATATTAATGGTCGACATTCTGTGCGACAGAAAAAGAACCCAAGGATCTAAGGTCACAGGAGATAAGACTCTAAATTTCTATGGTAAAACTTTGTAAATGAAGATGGTTGCGTCCTGTAAGCTGCCTTCATTAAATCAGTAATGGCAACACTATTGGAATAAGCCCAAGAAGACAGTGCTCTAACCTCATGCGCTGAAATCTTATTGACAGAACGTTGAGCTGAAGATAGATTCTCATAAGCAATTTGTATTGCCAATTGGATCCACCTACCAACCAAATGAACAGAAATATCCTTTCTGTTAGGCATGAGAGAAAGAAAAAATCTCTTTCTTCCTTTTCTAATAAAGCTAGATCGACATTTATAAATGCATATCGCTCTCACGGGACACAACACTGGCCTAGGGTTGTCTGTGGACGGTAAAGCCTTAATAATAATAGGCTCTGGCCACGTATCCAGAATTTGGTTCTTAGCCAAGAATCCCACTTCCGTAGTAAGAGTAATAGTATTACCCACACTACGGAAATGGGAATCTTCTACAGATAATGCATGAAGCTCACTAACTCTTCTGGCAGAAGCAAAGGCTAAGAGAAATGCCGTTTTTTTAAGTAAGGAATTTAAATTCTACATTATCTAATGGCTCAAAAGGAGCTTCCTGAAGTTTCAAGAGAACTGAAGCCAAATTCCATTTTGGAATTAATCTGCGGGTTCTAGGTCTATTAATAGAGAAATTTCTAACTAGCTTGGATAAAGAAGTATCTGATCCAATAGCCAAGTTATCATGATGAGCATATGTGTCTGATAGCATAGACCTATAGCCCTTAATATGTGAAACAGGAAGACCAGAAAATTGGCAATCTGAGGAACAGATGGATTATAGATATCCACCGACTGGTCTGTACACCAACGAAAGAAAACCCTCAATTTCGCTGCATAATTCAGTGAAGCGGAGGACCTCCTACAGTTAGAAATTGCGTCCACTGCTTGTCCTGAAAACTGCTTTCCGTTGAAGAAGGACCGCACAACGGAAATACGTGAAGGTTGAGACCTTCTGGGTTGTGTTGCAGTGCATGGGACTTCCCCTGAAACAGAAGGTCCTTGAGAGGAGGAAGCTTCTGAGGAATGTCCCATAACAGACACCTGACAAGATTGATCCAAGGTTTCTGAGAGATGCTACCAGTACAATCTTGCAATGAGACTTTTTAACAGAATCTGCTGAATCAGCGCAGTTGGAGGAAATGCATATCCTACTATTCCGTTCCATGACATCGATAGAGTGTCTACTTCATATGCTCAATGATCCAGACAAGGCGCCACAAACGTCAGAAGCTGATTGTTCAGGTTCGTGGCAAAGAGATCTATCATAGGACGATCCGACTGGTAGCAAATCTGCTTAAAGGTGCATTTGTTGAGAGTCCACTCCGATGGCAACAGGCAACATTTTCTTGAGAGCGAGTCTGCTACTACGTTCAGACAACCCGGAAAATGATGGACTGAGATATGAACATGATGACTCGGAGCAAATAGGAGAATTTTCTCCGTCAATTCGAATAGAGGAATTGAATGGGTCCGCCCTGGTTCCTGAGATAAACCACTACTGTGGAATTGTGTGACAAAATCCGAACATGGACTTGAGCAATCCAGTGTTTTAGTGCTAGCCAAATAGATATCATCTCTTTGATGTTTATGTGTTTCTCTATGAACCAAGTGTCCCAAAGACCCTGACACTTCAGGTCTGCAGGAATAAAGAATGTGTCCCAACCCGTCAGACTCGCGTCCATCATAATAGTGAAGACCAGATCCGGTAGTTGAAGTGGAACTCCCTGAGTCAACCATTGGAGATCCGCCCAAATCTGAACCTTTTGTTTTACTAGGTCTGTTAAAACAATCTGGCTTTCGAGCGAATGCATCTTGACACTCCAGTTCTGAGTGAAGAAAATCTGGAGAGGATGCATGCGTAAGCGACCTAGCTGAATCAGGTACGCAGCCGCTCCACACAGTGCATCAGTCACATAAACTCCCTCGCTGATACAGTGAGAGAGTTTAGAAAAAAACGAGCATAACAACTGACTAACTTCGCCCTGGTTACCGGGAGACGAACCAAATTGTTCTGAGTCTCGAAAGCTCATTCCCAAGTGAAATCCAACTTCTTTTCATTTACAATGAAACCGAGACATCGGAATAACAGAAGCCGACTCTGCACATCGTTCTGAAGTGCGCTTTTGTCGCCATATCTTTGAAGAATGACGTCCAAGTAAGCAGACATTACTACTGCCGAATGAGCTCAGAAGTATGACATGACCGAGTTCATTATTCGAGTGAACGCCCAAGGGGCCAAACACCTTTGAACGGGTAAACCTTCCATTGAACGGCAAAAAGCCGGATGGATCAAAACATGAAAGTACGTGTCCTTAAAGTCTAGGCTTGCCGCAAAATCTTTCACTCGAATGCTCGCTCTTACCGACCGAATGGTTTCCATATTGAACTTTGGCGCTGTTATCAATTTGTTTAACCAGTTCAAGTCTATCACCAGTCGTCTGGCTTTGGCACAAAAAACAAGTGATTGTAAAATCCCAGAGAATTGGGATTCTCTACGACCTCTGTTGCTTCCTTTACTAAGGGAGATTGAACTTCTGCAAGAAGAGACTCCCTTTTTGAAGGATTCTCCGAGAGGTTTGTCCAACACAGACTTCTTTTAAGTGGAGGTTTTGATTGGAATGATAGCCAAAGACCCATCCTGACTACATTCCTTACCCACTGATCTTCCGTTACTTCCATCCATTTTTTCGCGAAGTTTGATAACCTTCCGCCAACTGGAGAGCAATAGAGGTCTTGACCATCACCTGTATGACTTATGAGGCTTCCGGGAAGAGAAACTACGTCCTCCCCTTGAAGCACCTCATGCTGTTGCTTTAGGGGCGTATGACTTTCAAGTCTCTGTAAGACTTACGCCCCTTTGCAGAGTCACTATATTGACGGTTTCCTGAATATCCGTACAAGGGTTTCTTAGAACCATGCAAGGAACCCCTTTGTCGATGACTGCGAAGTGGAGCGCCCTAGCGTACAACATCCAGCAGATGATTGCTGCTGCGAAACTGACCTCAGCAACAAAGTGCTGGTAGCTTTTTTGGTAGCTTCCTCATACACGAAGGATAACTTGTCATCAAACAAGGTATGACCAGAAACCAGAGCAATTCTGAGAGAGCTTTTCTCTCAATCGTCTATCAATGCGGATGATGCTAAGGCTAAGATGATACCAAGTCCATATAAGCCACTGAAAGGGCGGAGTGATATGTGGCATACATAACTGCCCTAGAAAGAACACTGAAAGACAGATTAATGTCGTCAAATTCTTTTCCACTGAGACATTGAGCCAGAGCCATGGTGATATGATCTGCATAGGACATAGCATCCAGAACCGCCTGACTGGAATCAATGGAAGATTCCAACACCTCGGAACGGACATTGAATGATGCGGGTAGCGAGATATCTAGATCCAAAACCCACTCATCCAGATGCAGAGGAGCACTCTGAACATCTTCTCCTACAATTTGTAAGTAACATGGTCCAGGAAACGGTATATGTAGAGAAGATGTAGATAAGAAACCGTTTTTCCTTTTTGAATTCGCTAGGCGAAAGATTGTGTTGTCAATCTGGCTGAAGGCCTCTGAAACATAAACCGAATGACCTGGGAAGGAAAGAAGGTCGTCTTTTCTCTGCAGGGTATCCCTATCTGGAAAACGATAGCGTTTTCTGCCTAGCCGACGCAGCTTGCTGACCAGATGGAACAAGACTGGGAAAGAACTAACTAGAGGCTCTAAAGAGCCTGTAATCGCTCACCTGGAACTACATACAAAAATTTGATTTCCGATAGGCTTTCCATGGTAACTATGAGCTGCAATTGTGGCCATGTTTGCAATATTACATCAACATTACATGAGGAAAATTGGTTGGTGTCCCAGTCCTCAATTATGTGAAGTTTCAAAACATGCAAATCCATCAATCAGAATAATAGAACGTCTCTGGTGGCCATATTTTCCAACCAATGGGAACAAAAAGAGGATCGTTTGTAGAGGGCCTCCTAAAGACCATTCCTGCCAAGTTTTGGTTGCCACATTAAATGCGAATCGTTGGTAGAGGGTGTCCCAGTCATCAATCATGCAAAGTTTCAAAACATTTGGCCCTGTGGTTTCAGAGGAGAAGAGTTTTCAAAATTGATCAATCAGAATCAAAGAATGTTTCTGGAAGACATGCTTTTCATCCAACAGGAATAAAATGAGTAACAGTTGTACAGAACCTCTCATAGACACGATGCCTGCCAAGTCTGGTTCACATTGGCTCAGTACTTTCAGAGAAGATGCTGAAAATGTGATTTCCTATAGTGTTTCTATAGCAACTATAAGCCACAATTGCAGCCATAATTGCAACCCGATGAAGATTAAATAAGGATCATTGGTAGAGGGGGTTACAGTCATCAGTCACATTAAGTTTCAAAACATTTGGCCTTGTAGTTTCAAAGAAGATTTCTTGAAAATGCACACATTTATGAATTGTGTTTCAACAAAAAAATCAGTAAAAGGAGGTTAAATATTTTGAAAATTACAACTTTTTCAACAGTATTCACCTTCAAATAGCTTAGGATAGGTTAAGGGTTACAGGAAACACATTTTACTCCAATTTTGTCATATCTTAAATGTTATAATTTACATGAGACATGATGGGAAAAGAAAATAAACAAAACTTCCATGCTTTCCAAACACATGTCATCAATCAGTATTTCTGATAAGTAACTTGAGAGTAATACATGTATTAACATAATTACAGCTGAACTTGTTTACAGTACAAGTCAAAATAAGTTGTAGGATAATCCTATAAACTATGTATCTTTCTCGTCCTACACTGACAAGACCAGAAGCTGACATCATTTTCTGGAAAGCTCTCACTGATAGCTTTCCAGAAAATGTAGGATTCTGATTTTTCAGTGCAGGAGCAGCAGTTTACTTAGTTTATGTCAGTTATGCTATAAATTATTTTTCCCCAGTTCTCAGTGGAGAAAACTGGAACCAACCCTTACCCGAGTCTCAAAAAACAAGTATTTTGCTGACAGTACTGATCTTCGTGCAGACAGGAGAGGTATTGGGTTAAGCATTAGAATATAGCCTCTGGCGGCCACATATTTCCATCCTCTCATAGACCATTACTGCGAAGTTTGATTCACGTCGGCTCAGTAATTCCAGAGAAGAACATGAAAATGTGATTTCCCATAGGGTTTCTATAGTAACTATAAGCTGCAACTGCAGCCATGTTTGCAAACCGATCAACATTAAATGAGGATCGTTGGTAGAGAGGGTTAGTCATCATTTATGTGAAGTATCAAAAAATATGGCCTGGCAGTTTCAGAGGAGAAGATTCTTGAAAATCCACTAACCAGAATCAAAGAATGCCTCTGGCGGTCATATTTTTCAACCCACGGGAACAAAATGAGAAACATTTGCAGAGAACCTCCCATAGACCATTCCTGCCAGGTTTGGGTCATGTCAGCTCAGTAGTTCCAGAGAAGAAAATGAAAATGTGATTTCCCATAGGATTTCTATAGTAACTATAAGCCGCAATTGAAGCCATGTTTACAACCCGATCAACATTAAATGAGGATTGTTGGTAGAGGGGGTCCCAGTCACCAACCATGCAAAGTTTCAAAACATTTGGCTCTGTGGTTTTTCAAAATCCACCAATCAGAATCATGGACCTGCTGTGGCAGATTGTGCAGCTTATCGCAGCTTCTCAGCAATCATGGGTTCGGCCTTCAACAGAAGGCCGAACCCATGTTTGCTGAGAAGCCGCGACAATCCTCCTTTAATGTTGATTGGGCCATGTTTGTGACCCAATCAACATTAAATGAGGATTGTTGGTAGAGGGGGTCCCAGTCATCATTTATGTGAAATCTCAAAACATTTGGCCTGGCAGTTTCAGAGAAGATTTTTGAAAATTCACCAACAAGAATCAAAGAATGCCTCTGAAAGCTGTTTTTCATCCGACGGGAACAAAATGAGGATCGTTTGTGGAGGACCTCCCATAGACCATTCCTGCCAAGTTTGGTTCACACCAGCTCAGAGGTTACAGAGAAGAAGATGAAAATGTAAAAAGTTTACGGATGCTGGACGACGACGGATGCCAAGTGATGAGAAAAGCTCACATGGCCTTTTATGCCAGGTGAGCTAAAGAATGAAATTCTTAGTTTCCATGTGTTGTTCCAAAAAGGATGGAGAATCTTCCTCTGTTTCCCTTTTGCCAACCAACTGGTCCAACTGTGAATTACTGTCAAGTCCATTTGAATGAACACATGACCGGACCGACCCAGCACCATCAGAAGCTAACTACCGGAGTCTGTTGACGGCTGAACCGATGTTTGCTGAGAAGCCGCAGTCGCGATAAGCTGCACAATCTGCCACAGCAGGTCCATAACTGAGGCTTGCGGAGCAGAGCGCTCTTCTGTTCTTTCGCCGTATGCTGCTCACGGGATGGAGATCTGTCCCCAGATCTCTTCAACGAATGTCCTGCATGTGCAAACCTCAGTCCACTAGCTACCGGATGGACCGACTTCGGTGGTGAAGACTGGGAACGTCTCCGTGAAACAGCTTGAACATCCAAAGTCGAACAGCTTGTGAGCTGTCTAATGTGCTTTATCAAAGAAGAGGAAGAAGCCGTAACTGCCGCCGACCCCGACTGCAGGGTAGAAGGAGCATCCCGAACCGCAAGCAAGGATGTTAGCTCTTACTCAGTGAAATTTCTCGCAAAGGAAACAGTCTACCCTATCTGCTGACAGGACAGAGAGGGCTATCCCACCGAGCATCCAAGTGAGAAATTTGCAGGCTTCTTCCCCTTTGCCATTGTCGCTGGGTGAGCTTTTATTTTGAGGTGATCGACCCAAATCTACACTCTCCTAGACCACTATGGACTTACCTAGTGTCACAGCTCCCACTAACAGGGTAACCGCTTGACCGGTCGAGTTGGCTGCTTGCAAAGGATTAAGACCACTATCTAGAGGCCTTATCCTTTGCTTAATATTCATGAGCGCCTTTGCAGCTAGCTCTGTTTGCTCATCAGAGAGCGACAACGGCAGCACATTATGGATGGGTGTCGACATACCATCACCATGTTCTTGTTCCTCTGAAAAAGAAACTGAAAAGCTAGAATTAGCCTACGCTGACAGTTCCGGCATCGGAACTTCACTGCCCACCACATAGCGCAACACCTGCTTCCAACATTTAGAATCCCAAACTTCACAAGTAGCACAAGTATCAGTAGGAGTACAGCAAATACAAGCAAGACAACAAGTATGTAAATCTGAGGAAGACTTCTTTGACTTACACTAGGAACAGAAAATTTTCATTTTCAATTTAACTCTCTGTACTCTGATGTCAAAATACCCAAGTTTTGGGCAGTGAATTTTTCCTACAATGCAACTGAGAATTTAAAAAGTTATATCTTGTTTGACAGAGCTCTGTGAAACAAGATATAAGTTGTCAAATTTTTCATGCAGCATCGCTAATATGGAGTCAATGACGAAAATTAAAGTTAAAGCCAAAAATCAAAGTCCACTTTTGAAAAACACTTAAGTACCCCAAGGGAACCTCATGAGCCCAAGGGCGTCCGGATAAAGCTTAAGTGTCGACAAACACTACATAATTAAAGCTACACTACCGGAATACTTGAAGAAATGTATCCTACTATAAATACAATAACTGTACTACACTAAATACTGATATAATGCATATTTAAAGCGTTGTTAAACTGAGAACGTCAAGAGGAAAAACCAGAAACTAAACAACAGGCACAAAATAGGCCCAAAGTCAGCTACCGATCAACCACTACCTGATGCAAAGCTAGATCTTCATAGGAACAAAAAACAAGGCATCTGGTAGAAGTTGCAAGACTACAAATACCCTAAACACCCATAGGATGAGGACATAGCCATGTGGAAAAATGGAATGATCATTCCGTAGAACACGTTAAACTCCCAAGAAATTTAATAAAAAAATTTTACAAAAAAGCCAAAATAGCTTGGGAGTTTAACACGACGGTTCATGGAAGGAGAGGAAAGGAACATTTCACAAAAAGTAGGTTAATCATTAGCAAGAATGATGATGTTAAAGTGCGTATCCCAAAAATGGGAAACATGAATAGTTTTACATAATTGTTTTAAAGTTACAGCGCTGAATGTCAAAAACCACCATTGTTCACTTCCAGCATCCTGTTACAGTCTTGAATCTACCATAACCATCATTGATTGTGTCTGGCATCTTCAAAAATGAGATTTAAAGCACAGAATTCAGTTCAGATGTTTACTGACTTGGGCCAAACAATGATGCTTTGCGCGAATTTTGGTACCTTCCTGGTTAACGTGCATACGCAGTACAGAAAAGTATGGAGGACCAGATAGGACTTTTAATTTTCGGATTTGTATGCAAATTTTGGGGATGGGGGGGGGGGGGGGGGGGGGGGGGGGGGGTCAGAATTTGTGTTTGGCCCTAGATATTATTGAGTTTGCACCAGCTTAGTCTGGGCCATTGGTTTTAGTATAAAAATATAGAACTTTAGTGAGCACGCTCACATACCCCACGCGTCCCGATATTTCAGGCTCGGAAATCTGTAATTTTTAGGAAAATGACCCGGAAATCCGTTACTTGTATTTTTCAGAGTCCAGGGACCGTAATTTCCACAAAAATCAGCTAAGCAGAACGAAACGCAAACTTCATCTGTAAGTCATTGTGGTAGACTCACATACCAAAATGGCCATAATTTTAATAATATCTGAAAGCGTGTAGAAAAAAAGTCCGGAAAACTGTAATTTTGATGAACTTTTCAAAGTCAAAGGGCCGTAATTTCGGTAGAAATCAGTGGAGCAGAACAAAATGCAAATTTGATCTGTAGGCCACCATGTTAGACAAACATACCAAAAATCAGCTCAATATCTGGAAACATGTAGAGAAAAAGCCCGGAAAACTGTGATTTTGATGAACTTTTCAAAGTCTATGGGGCCGTAATTTTGGTAAAAATCAGTGGAGCGGAACAAAACCCAAACTTGTTCTGTAGGCCACCATGTTAGACTAACATACAAAAAATCAGCTCAATATCTGGAAGTGTGTAGAAAAAAAGTCCGGAAAACTGTAATTTTGATGAATTTTTCAGAGTCCAAGGGCCGTAATTTGGGTAAAAATCAGTGGAGCGGAACAAAATGCAAACTTGATCTGTAGGCCACAATGTCAGACTAACATACCAAAAATCATCTCAATATCTGGAAGCGTGTAGAAAAAAGTCAGGGAAACTGTAATTTTGATGCATTTTTCAAAGTCCAAGGGCCCTAATTTCGGTAAAAATCAGTGGAGCGGAACAAAACGCAAACTTGTTCTGTAGGCCACCATGTTAGACTAACATACCAAAAATCAGCTCAATATCTGGAAGTGTGTAGGAAAAATGTCCGCAAAACTGTAATTTTGATGAACTTTTCAAAGTTCAAGGGCCGTAATTTCGGTAAAAATCAGTGAAGCGGAACAAATGCAAACTTGATCTGTAGGCCACCATGTCAGACTAACATACTAAAAATCAGCTCAATATCTGGAAGCGTGTAGAAAAGAAGTCCGGAAAACTGTAATTTTGATGAATTTTTCAGAGTCCAAGGGCCGTAATTTGGGTAAAAATCAGTGGAGCGGAACAAAATGCAAACTTGATCTGAAGGCCACTATGTTAGACTCACATACCAAAAATCAGCTCAAAATCTGGAAGCGTGTAGAAAAAAAGTCTGGAAAACAGGTTGGACTGACTGACGCACTGACTGACCAGTCAAAAACATTATACCCCCGCAACTACGTTGCGTGGAAACTTACATAATTGATCTTTTTCGTGAAATTCAGAATTTGTGTAGCAACCTGTTTTAACCCCATATTCTGTGTACAGCTTTGCATGTATTTTATTGATACAACTAAAAAGTGGGCACGCAGTCAGAAACCAAGACGTTGGGTGTGAACATAAAATAAAAATCGAAGTTTGGTTAAGCTTCCTTCCATCTCAGAGTGGATCTACACGTTTTGGTGCCATGTCATTGCTAAAAGTAGCATCTGCAGACCATGTGCGCTAGTAATAATGGGGTCGTACTAAAAGACGACCAAAGAAAAGGCAGAGGAGGGAATGGGAAAATAAGGTGTAGGGGTTCTGTAGAGGGCTTATATACATCTGGTGAAAAAATAATAGCAAGAGGACCAGTATATCCCCTTTTTATAGCTGAAAATAATAAAAATTCTATGGTTGGCTTCCAGTCCAGAATAAAAGATGACCAGAGAAAGAAAACTTAACTGACTGAGTGAGAAAAGAGAACAGAAGCAAAATAAAAATTCTATGGTCATCTTTCAGGGCAATACTAAAAGTCTTATATTGACAACCATCAATGAGTTCAGAAACAACACCCCACCCCACCCCTGAAACAATATTATGCTATGACAGGTCATTAATTTCCCATGCAGCATGTTTTTACTCAATCACACAAGATATTTGGGAGTACCGAATAGCATTTTACTCAACAGAAATAAAAAAAAAACTCAATTCATCAGAACATGGTGGCATAAATACCCATAGGCACTGAAAGCTTATCTTGGGCTCTGACAGATTTTTTTCCAAGTGACCTGAAAAGTTCTCTTGGTATGACCATTCCTTCATCTGCTTTCAACTGGACTTTACTTTCTGCTACGCAATATGACAACAGGCACTATTTCTTTAATTCTGATAACAATTAACCTTTGACCTGAACAGATGACACTTGCAAAAACTTTCCTTGAACAACTATATTATAAGTCATTGTGACAAATTGAAGGTAACATGGTCTGAGGTTTGCAGCTCAGAGTTTATGTTCAACCGAGATGTGGAGCATCAAGGCTGAACATACACTCCCAGCTGCAAACCTCAGACCATGTTACCATCAATTCATCACAATAATGTGTATGTTTCAATAAAATCCTTCCCATAGCCCAGAACCCACATCGTGAAATGAACAAGGCAACTTTCAATGACAAGTTTACTAAATAAACATAGAGGTCACTCCATCTTTGTTCATATCATAAACTGATTCGGAAAATCGTCTGCTGCATGTGTGAAAAACCTAAAAAAATGAAACATATTACAAGTCACTTCGTAATGAAATAATTGCGAAATGGACAACCTCATTTAAAATATTTCATGTAATGACGTCAAAAGGTAACATTTGCTACTGGAGCTATAAACAGAAAAATCAAGTAACCTCTCATCCAATCAGAGGGCAAGGATTTTAGTCTTATTGGAACAATTTTCATGTTTTGCCTAAAAAAAAAGCTTATGACCCACAATGGATTGAGCTCAATTCGCTCATTCCAAAGGGGGGCATAAGCTATGCTTTAGAGGCAAAAATTTTAAAAATAATAAAATTGGAACTGAAAGTTTTGTGAAAAGTGCTCAGCATTTATTTGCAATTGCACCAGGTAAAGGGTTAACAAGGTATTTTCAACATCTACAACAGAGCTCCATCAAAGAAGATGTAATAGAATAAACGCTCAATTCATCACGAGGATGTAGGAAAATGATCAAATTTGGGTTAAAATTATATTGTCAGTTAACTGAATATGCTTTACTGGCAAAAGGGTTATTTAATTAATTTTACCCAATGCAGAGAATCTCAAAATTTATTATTTTAGGCCTAAACATTTTTAAATCTGTTTCTTAGGTCCCTCCTGCATGGTCATTTGGGCTGCTGCATGCTCTCTTTTTATAAACAATGCAAACTTAAAAAAAATGAATGATTTATGTCTGATATTTTACCTAAGTTAATAAAAATTGATAAATTTGTCCTTTGAGTGCAACAAGGCTTTGCAATGCTTTAGCATTGAGAAACCTTCTTGCACTCAAGGGATGAAATACACCACCACCGATTCTATACTGTAGATTATGAGGCCTAAAACATAAACAAACCAAGAATATGAACTTTTGATGGCAAAGAAATAATTCCAAACATAAAAAAATGCTCACCCACATGCAATTTTGCAAATGGCCTGAGAAACAGAATATCTACTTTGTGGGGGCCTTAAAAATAATTTTTTCATTTCTAAAACATCTAACAAAACCATATCATGTGACCCCTCACTGGAATGAGCATGTTCGAATGATGGGTCACATGTTATGAATTAAATGAATGTTTTTGAAAAATAGTCTTTTTTTCAACTGCTCAATTTGTGAATTGCTTGGGCGGATGTGGCTATTTCGTTACGTAAAGGGTTAACAAATTCCAATAGAACATGTTTCAATGAAAATAAAGAGTTATATGAAATGGTATGCTGCAATCCATTTTAATAATCTCACCTTTTTCCTATCAACTTCTAATGACTTTTGATATGCATCATCTTGTTCTTGTTTAATAAGCTCTCTGTGCTCTCTTTCTTTCTGTAATTATACATAGGCATGGATGTTGTCATTAAAAGTTCAAGCTTTCTATTCTTTCTAACGAACATAGAATCAAATTACTTTTGAACAGTTAATCAGAATACTTTGAACAAATATTTGAGCCCCAAAATATACTACAGTGGAGCCCACTTAATTGGATACCTCTTAACTGAATAACCCTGTTAACTGAATATAATTTCCCAACACAAACCATACCTCCAGTACAAATTTGACCTGTTAATTGAATATAGGTTAAAGAGTAAACTCATGTTAATTGAATACAAATTCTTGTAACCTGTCGAGACATTACCCTGACTCTTCCTAGTTTTCTTTTGTATATAGACCTATTTGGCCTCAGTACATCCAATACAGGCATTTAATCCTACTTTTGAATCCTTCTATAATAGAATAAATGCAAAGTTTATCTCTAGAATACAAGAAATGACACAATCCCTGTTAATTGCATTCTCCTGTTAATTGAATAATTTTCATTGGCAAAGTGGCTATTCAATTAACAGGGTTCCACTGTATTCGTTTCAGCATAAACAAACACATGGGGGCTTGACGTAAAAGTGTTTCAACCTCATGAAATTAGGAAACAAATATACTATCATTATTGGTAATAGCAGCAGTTGTCTTTTGAAAACTTTTTTACAAAGAATGATCCCAAAATGGTGTGTTTTAGCATAAAACTCCTTGCCTGTTGTACTGTATACATGTATCCATGGTTCTCTTTAATACAGTAATCATGCTTTCAAAGCTTAAATATTTCTATATTTGACAAAGAAGGAAGCTATAAATGCATTAAGCAGGGTGCTTGCTTGATTTATGAAAAATGCAAGAAAATAACATTTTTCTATCAACCCTTTACCTAACATAACAGAGAAAAACTGGCAAGCATGATGGACACGAATTACCCTTAAAATTTTAATTTTTCAATTTCTGCCTGAAAAATATAGCTTATATCCACTCAATGGAAAGAGGTCTTTACACCTGTTTCTATGATGAGTCACAAGCTATGTTTTCAAGTCAAAAAATGATTTTTCTTAGTTATTCATGATACTCTTAGTCGCAAGTCGCAAGTGTCTGCTGTTAGTGTTACATAAATTTGTTAAATTTCATTCGTTTATTATATCTGTCATACTGAAACAAATGAGTAATAACAGACTTGGTTTGTTCAAGGCCTTAACCCTTTACCCAACGCAGACGATATCAAAATATATTATTTTAAATATTATTTTTTGAAATTTTTCAAAAAATTTCACCAAAACCATATAATGTGACCCCTCGTTTGATATGGTTTGGTTGAAATTTTTTGAAGAATAATATTTTTTCAACTGCTGAATTTCCATATTGCACGGGCGGATGCGGCCGATTCGTTGGGTAAAGGGTTAAAAGTATATATTACTAATGTTTAAGTTGTTCCAAAAACCAGCATTACATGATATTTTTAACAAAGGGCACTAACTCTCATAATTTTCACCGAATATAGCTGGTCATCGAACTTGAAGTAGACATTGTTGCTATAGAGAAATATACCAAAAAGAAATGAAATCCAGTGTTTATTGTTAAAGTTAGGCCATAAACAAGCATTACTTATATTTTGTATTAAACAAAGGGAAATAACTCCCAATACTTTTCAGCGGATATCGCTGGTCATTGAACTTGACATGGACATTGTTACTATAGAGACATTTACTGAAAAGAACTGAAATTTGTTAACTACTGTTCAAGTTATACCATAAACAAGCATTACACGATATCTTTTATTAAACAAAAGGCAATAACTCCTATAATTTTCATCGGATGTCGCTGGTCATCGAACTTGACATAGACATTGTTGCTATAGAGATATAAAACCAAAAAGAATAGAAATCTGTTAACTATTGTTCAAGTTGTGCTGTAAATAAGATTTACAGAATATTTTTATAACAAATGGCAATAACTCCAACAATTTTCAAGGGATATTGGTGGTCATTGAACTTGACGTAGACATTGTTGCTATAAAGAAATATACCAAAAAGAATTGAAATCCGTTGACTATGGTTCAAGTTATGCTATAAACAAAGTTTGGATGGACTGACATATAGATGGACAGATGGAGGGATGGCACTCTACGCTATATCCCTCCCTTGCAGGGGGATAAAAATGCCATCAGTTTTCAGCCACTAAAAATTGATCTGGGTCAACGTCTGAAAAATTCAAGCTTATCCAATTTACAATTTATATGAATTTAACCCACTGAACTTTGATGTCAAAATGACAAAGTTTTCAGCAGCAAATATTTCCCATAATGCAGTTTGATAATTAAACAAACATACCTTGTTTGACAGAGCTCAATGAGTTCTGTCAAACAAGATATAATTGGTTAAATTATTAGTTAAATAAAAGAAAAACAGAGTTGTTGGGAGAAAATTCTGTTGCACTATCAGAGTGCTAGGGGTTAAGTATGTTGTAGACCTCTAGAAAATTAAAAGATAGGTGTTTTGGGATTTTTTAATTTAACGTCATTTTCAAAGTTTTTATGTCACTTTATCTTTTTCATAAAACACAAGTTCTCATTTTGTAACAAACCTATGTCAAAAGTCAAAAACTGCGAAAGATCCCCCATAAAAGTAAACACAAATCGTGAGGGATAGTGGGAAGGATGTTGTGGGACAACTGTATGCTCAATGACATCAAATGTAAGAGAGGCGTAAAAAAAGTTAAAAAATTTATAGTAATTTATATATTTTTTATACTTACCAATGACCCAGACATAGCTGGTGCTAACTCTTAAAATATAGGGCCAAACACAAATTTTGCCCCCCAATCCCCAAAATTTGCATCTAAAACTAAAGAAAACATGTCCTGAGAGGCCCTCCACACTTCGCCCCTACTGCGCATGCGCAGTGTCAAGGACGTTCCGAAATTGGCGCCATTTATCATTCTAATAACCAGTGCCTGGTAAGCGCTATGTACTCAGCGGGGAGGCAAGAGTTCCCAACTCCTGGGAGGGCCATCCCCGTCTGGGTCATTGGTAAGTATAAAAAATATATAAATTACTATAAATTTTTTAACATTTTTATACTGTACCAATGACCCAGACATAGCTGAATAGTAAAAAGGCTGGAGGGCCAAGGACATAGAGCAAAATGGAATACGCTCAATAAAATAAAATAGAGTCATCCCCTGTAGGGAAAAGAAGTAATAGGCCTTACATGTATCTTTCTTATTTATGATAAATTAGAAAGATACAACACCTTCCAAAAATTGAGCTTCATACATCCATGTACTCTATTAATATCCAATAATCCTTATACTAATAATTTTTAAAGTAAGCCAATAATAAAGTAAGTCTAGAGAATAGAGACTCTTATACTCCTAAAAGTGTGTGAGAATTGCATAATCATGTCCGTTGACATATGCAATATTCAAAAGCTATACTTTAAAAACTAAGACTTGAATGAATTTTATAAACTTAAACTTCTCGCTAAACAACCATCCCAATAACAGCTCAGAATTACTAACTCCGGAGGAGGTATCCCCTTGTTTTCATAGTAAAAACAGGTGACCCAAGGGAACACCCTCCCCCCCCCCCCCCCCCCCCCCTTTTTCTTGCCCTGGGTCAAATAGCCCAGAGCGAAGAGGGCAGCCGAACGGAGACACTGCCGAAACAGACAGCCTACCTAGCTATAGTAGCAACTGTTAAGTGAATGACATTCTGAGCAGTAGATAATAGACCTAACAATAGAGGCCTCCAGAAATGGACTCGATATTTCTGAGATAAAATTCATGAATGGATGGCTGAGCGCAATGAGCAGTCTTCAAAAATCTATAATAGCAACACTATTAATGTAAGCCCAAGAAGTAGAAGAACTCTTACTTCATGAGCCGAAATCTTAAGCACAACTGCTAAGCCAATGATATACCATAAGCAGTACGCTAGTTAATAGAATCCATTAACAATAAAATGGAGCGTAACGTCCTTCTACTAGACATCAAAGACAGAAGAAGCTTACGCCCTTGTAATAAACAGATATCTGTTTATAAATACATAAACTGTACCCGGAAGAGTAAAGGCCTATGCCCATACGAAGACGGAAGGACCTTAAAATAATAGGTTCCGGATAATAGGAGCCTAACTCTTATGCAACAATCCAACCTAAATAGTAACGGAAGTATTGATTCCGAAACTATGAAAGTGAAAATCATCCATAGATAGTGCATGAAACTCACTGACTCTACAGTAAAAGAGAAACCAACAGAATTACTGTCTAAAAGGTCAGAATTTGAAAACTACTGTTTCCAGAGGCTCAAATGATTACTTAGCTAAAAAAGAACCTGAAGTTAAAATCCGTATAGGAATTTAATCTAAAGATTCTAAGTCTATTTATCAAAAAGTTACTAACTGACTTAGATAAAGAGACAAAAGACTCAATTGTAAACTATCGTAGAGTGCATAGGTATGAGGTAACATAAACCTATAACCTAAATAACAACAGGCTGCAGTAGATCTTGTGAAACAAGTATACTAAAAAATAGCAATGAGTAGTATGGAGGGATCAACCATATGAACATAATGATCCCTACACCACGACGGAAGAGCCTCCACTTTAGTCGCATAGAATAGCGAAGAAGAGGATCTCCTATAGTAAGTAATCGCGTCCAAAGCTCGTCCAGTACAGTGCTTACAATGCAATACGGACCACACAACGGAATACATGAAGGTTGCGACCTTGCTGGTTGTGATAAAGATGACACGATTTACCCAGTGAAAAAAGATCCTCACATAGAGGAAGATTTCACGTTAAGATCCACAGGAGACAAGAGAGTAAATTACTCATGATCTCTGTGAAGATAGAGATGCTATCAACAGAAATGTATTGTGGTTGTTTATCTTAGCAATACCTGCTAAAACAACAGCGCCGGAGGATACGCGTATCCTATCATTCCGTCCTATAGATCAATAGAGCGTTAACAGTATTAGCTCAGAGATCTGGACAAGCCAACACATACGTCTGCAATTGATTAGCAAGCTGTGTCATAAATAAAACATCATTGGGCGCTCCCATAGATAGCAAATCTGATTGAATACTTGTTTGTTGAGAGTTCATTCTGACAGCAACAAGCGACCCGTAAGAGAACGGGAGTGCGATAAAACAATCAGACGACCCAGAATATGACGGACCAAAACTGAACTTAGTGTACTATAACCAACAGACGGATTCTTTCCATTAAATTGAATAACGGAAAACGAAAGAGTGCCTCCCTGGTTCCAGAGATACGCCACTACTGTCGAATTAAAGGACAGGAATTTGGGCATGCGTTTCTGAATAATGTTCATGCAGTGACATAAAGCAAGCCTAAAAAACATTATTCCGCGGAAGTTAAACTGATAGCTAAAAGACTGCGGAACCCAAAGACCCTGGCACTTTGAATCCGTAGGGATCAGTATATATCCCAATCTGTTGACTGGCAACCGTCATAACAGCCACACTCGGGTCCAGCAACTGCGGCGGCACTCTCTGAGTCAACCACCGAATGTTTGCCCCAGTCTGAATCTCTTGTAACACTAGATAGACAAGAGAATGTATAAATCAAGCAATTCATGGATTGCCGGAAAGTTGCCGTCGAAGAGAAGCTCCTCCGAGAACGAAGCGACTCTGAGAGAGTTCTTAACCTACTATCCACGCGTGGATGTAGCTAGGGCTGTATCACGTCTAACCAACTCCAATCAGCCACTGAAGGGCGGAGTTATACGTGAACAAACTACTGCCCTCAAAAGAAATTACATTGAGAATAATATCCCGTAAATCTTTTCTTGAAGACGTAATGATAACACCTCAGTAAGGCGGATTACGTATAATAAAGCGTCTAAGTTAAGTCTACTATACATAATGTCGTTCCCAACATTGAAATTGGAAAAGACATAAACGGCGAAAAAGAATATATGCAGTCTTTAATCACACCGTCTAGACGCATATGAACTCTCGGTATGCCCTGCTCTGCCAAAATAAACCATATGTAAAAAAGATAAAATGGCAGAAATGAGCCACGCGGACAAGAAACTAAACTATCATGCTTAGTAGCAGGCTTGTATATATATATAAATATATAGCGTCGAAAAATAAAACACATGTTGTAATGACAATATTGGACAGCGTCGGTAAGTCAGGGACAAAGTCCCTGTACCGATCGAAAAATCCGAGTCCAATGACGCTATAAGTCTCTTATCCAAGATCGCAGCAATGAAGTCCGAAAAATAATCACTGGAAGAAATGCCAGAAGATATGAAAGGCATCTTCCGATACTACTAAAGGGAAAACTCGAAATCTTTCGAATCCCTTTCGCCATCCTGTCGGACCCTATAAAGCGTTCGGTCGTCCGTAGCTTGATGCAACCGCGGACCGCACCGACCCAGCGCCGTCGGATAATTCCTGATTCGACCGAGAAACCGTCAATTGCTGGGATGCTGCGAAACAACTGTGACTGAGGCCTGAGGAGCAGCGGTCTTACGATGCATTGCCGCAGGAAGCTCCGAAATCGTTACCCCGTGCATACTTCCAATATGCGAGCGAACGGAGTGTATAGGCCTCGTGTCCCTTGGCTACCGGATGGCGCGACCTATTCGCTGTGGAATCACTGAATGCCGAAACTGATCGGATACTCGAGGTCACGTAGCCAATGTGCGGTCGTGTGCCCTGCTGTGAGGATGAGGAAGCATTAAAGACAGTCTCTCGGACTGTCAATATAACGGAGCGTCCCGAGCAACGGACATATGCTCCGAATGTAAAATATCTGAACCACAACATGCGGTCCCCTATGTTGTTGGCTTCCTCCGATCTGTCCTCAATCTGCCGTCACTGGGTGAGTACTAAAGTAATTAAAGTGCTCGCATCACCCAAATCTCCTTCCTAGACCGCAACGGACGAACCCGGCAGCCAAACCATTCGATGAATGTACGCTACACCGGGTGAGCTAGCGAATGTCACTCCGTAAGCGATAGACATATTCCATGAGCACTTATTGCCGCTAACTCTTCATTAACTATGACGACAGAGGCACACTTTTGAAAGACATCTCCATAACTCTTCGAACAAGAAACCAGAAATGCTTGGATAGCAAGCATAAAATAATAATATATATAGCGTCGTTCAATAATTCGAAAGTTTGTGTGACATTATTGGACTATGTCGGAACTGAGGAACGATGTCCCTGAACCGAACCAAAAATTTCTAAGTCCACCGACGCTATCAGTTTCTTATCCGGCATCGCAGCATATGTTGTTCCGAAAGGGAAAGCTTGAAATCCACCGAATCCCTTTCGGCATCCCGTCGGACCGGATGAAACTTTCGGACGTCCGTACCCGCTTCCGCGGAGCGTCTCGACCCAGCATCGTCGGATAAAATATATGCGACAGATTCAGTTGATGCTGGGATGCTGCGATAAACTGTGCTATTAAGGAAAGCACGTCCGTTCCCGAGGCCTGTGCAGTAGCGGACTTACGATGCATTGCCGCTGGAAGCTCCGTGTACGTTGACTCCCGCACACTTCCTATGTGAACGTCCGGAGTCTGCAGGCCTCGAGTCCCCGACTACCGACCCAGCGCTGTCGGATAATTCTCGATCCGACACCGTTTCTGTCGGCTGCTGGGATGCTGCGATAAGCTGTGCTATGTGCACAAGAATGTCCGGCGTCGAGACCTGCGGAGGCGCAGTCTATCGGTGCTTCGCCGAGGGCAGCTCCGCATCAGATGGCTCCCGCATACTTTTCCTATGCGAACGTCCGGAGTCCATCGGTCTCGAATCCCTGGCTGCCGGATGGTGTGACCTGGTCGCCGAAGAATCCTTGATCGGCAAAGCTGGTAATATATCGGCGGTCACGCAGCCAAGGTGCGGTCGTGTGCGCTGACGAGAAGAGGAAGCCTTAGCAGTCTCAGCGGACTGCCTATACAACGGAGCGTCCCGAGCGACGGACGTATGCTCCGCTAACGACACATTTGTACCACAACATCTGGGGCCAGATGTTGTTGAACGAGAGAGGGGCCTCTCTCGCTTGCCGTCCGGATGGACCGGAACGAGCTATGAACCGGACTAAAAGGCTTCCTCCGTTCTCCCTCCGATCCGCCGTCACTGGGTGTGCATAAAGTTAATTTTATAGTGCTCGCATCACCCCAAAATTCCTTCTAGACCGCAACGGACGAACCCGGCTGCCGAACCATTCGGTGAATGGACGCTACACCGGGCGAGCTAGCGGACGTCAAAGGCCGTCGAACCTACTAGGGTCCTCTTAGGCAATTGGCGTATTACATGAGCACTTTTCCGCTAGCCCTTCATTAATTGTGACGACGGAGGCACACTGTTGGAAGACATCACAGATACATCACCCTAATCTTGATCGTCTGAAATAGAAATTGATAAAGTAGAGTGACCCTGCGGGGAAAGGACCGGAGTGTCCAAATCCCCAACAACATACCGTGACATACGCTTCCCATATTGTCATCGAAATCATACGATACAGAACAGGAGTTAATGCGAGTACACTGACCACATATAGAATGATAATAAGGTCAGAGGAAGACTTCCTCTTAAAACAAATGATCAATATCCTTTCAATATGAAAAGAAAACAAGTCCTGGTACTCGCACTAACCCCTGGCAATCAAAATACATAATAATAATATGATCCATTAATATAGAAAAAATAATTGAAATCAAAATATTTTGAAAAAATATTTTTTCAGAACAGCCCAAGTTTCTGAAAAGTAACGTTGAGCCCCAATGGATCCCAAGCCTAAGTGTGGACAAAAATTTTAAAAATATTTTAAACAATTTATTCAACACTTACGAACAATAATAATGTATCTAGTTATGATTAAAATAACATAAAGATATTATTATTTAGAAATCCCCCTCTCACACAGAGGGCTGTTGTAAATGTAAACAATGAGTGTAAAAACACTAAAATAAGACTCCAGGCACCCAGGCCCGAAATCAGTTACCAAAAATACACCATCTGATGCAAAACAGAGACTTCCAGGGAAGAAACTGCAGAACATCAGATGGTAGATGCAGAACACAACGCCTAACCACCCGTAGGTGAAGACGTAAACATGGGGAAAGAACAGAATTCATTCTGTTATTCAGCTAAAACTCCCAAGAAATTTTAGTAATAATAATTACAGAAATCATGCCAAAAGCATGGGAGAATAGCAAGGGGGAACTTAAAGGACAGGGAGAGAGGAAAAACACTTGAAAAAACAGTGTAACTAAATAATCAGAATGACAACAAAATGGCTGCTGCCTTGAAAATAGGTAACTTAACATAATTTCATTAAAAAATTTTAAGTTACAGCCCTGATAATATTCTGTCACACATTCTTTTCCTCTCCTCCTTTTCTATCCTCCTTAGAATCACCATTTCACTAATATTTATGTGTCTGGCATCATTTAAACTGAGATTTAAAAGCACAAAGATCAGTCAGATGTTAACTGATGAAGGGCCAAACTTAGAATGATAAATGGCGCCAATTTCGGAACGTCCTTGACACTGCGCATGCGCAGTAGGGGCGAAGTGTGGAGGGCCTCTCAGGACATGTTTTCTTTAGTTTTAGATGCAAATTTTGGGGATTGGGGGGCAAAATTTGTGTTTGGCCCTATATTTTAAGAGTTAGCACCAGCTATGTCTGGGTCATTGGTACAGTATAAAAATATAAAAATCCAATTCCACTTCTGGATAGTTTGACTTTGTGATCTTTTATAATTTATAGTCCCAAACACAAAGTTGAAAGAATTTTTAAAATCAGACGTCAGTCAGTCACCAAAGATATGACATAAACAACATCGAGGGTACAGGCCTGAAAATAAGCAGTCTAACATTTGCAGAATGAGGTCCCCAGAGGGTGAATTTGATGATGCTATCCCATACAGTGGGCCATTTTATCCTCTGGGTACCTCCTTCTGTTTAGTTCTGAGACTCTGATTCAGATTGAGGTTCACAGAGGGTAAATTTAGTGATGCTACCCTGCTGTGCAGGGTAGCATCACTAAATTCACCCTCTGGGGACCTCATTTTGCAGATGACAGTCTGCTTATTTTCTGGCTTGCGAGGGTACACCCCTCCCATTTGCTGACACTCCTACCCCCAAAACTACAAAACGTAACTAAATTTATATCACAGATGGCTATAGGAGTAATCGAAGTCAAACATCACCAATTTTTACCCAGATTGCCCCAAAAATGCTGACACTATGATGTAAATGACTATCAAGGGGCGGAAAATGTCAAAATTAAATTTCACCTCACGGTTGAAATCCAAATTAAATTTCACTTCAGGGAGTTAAAAACTTACGACATTTTAGTACTAGGGGTCCCGAATACAAAGGTGAAAGAATTTTGAGAATCTGAAAGAATTTTGAGAATCTGAGTTCAAACACTCAAGATATGAAGTTAATATGATCGGGCCTATTATTTCATCATTGAAGCCATTTTGGACAGTTTTCATTAAATAGGTATCACAGTACTAAACTAGAGGTACTGCGAGCAAGCTCACAAAGTGATACCCCCCGAATGTATAAGTTAGATTATCTCCCCTTGGAAATGTCAGAACCGAATGATATTGCTTCATGCACATCTTCATATGGAGTTCTTCCATTGTGTAAAGTTTCATGAAAATTCTTCAAACGGTTTAGGAGGAGTTGAGCTTATAAGGATGGACAGACGAACAGACAGACGGACAGATGAACGCTCCAACATTTCGGGTTTATGGGCTACCAAAAAAACATTTTGTAAGTCCAAAACCTTATTTTACCCAGAACCCCACCCCCTCCACCCTAGAACTTATATTTAACCGTATCCCCACCCCTCCACCCCAAAACCACACCCTAACCCTAACCCCACCCTGACCCTAACCCTCACCGACCCCCAACCTTAAGCCCTACTCTGGGGCTACCCCTAACCCCACCCCACCCCAGCCAAACCAATAGGATTAGGAGCTATTTTTCAGTTTAGGGGATACTAAAACTAAAACTCCACCCCTGACCCCAACCCTAACCCCACTGGGACCCAACCCTCCCCAAACCTTAAGCCCTACTCTGGGGCTACCCCTAACCCCACCCCACTCCTAACCCTAACACTACCTTAATTTGGAGGTAGCCCCTAATAATAATATTCCCTAAACCCCCAATGTTGGCCCGGAGAGACGGACAGGGTGATTCCTATATACCCCCCAAACTTTGTTTGTGGGGGGTATAAATATTTTCCCATAGTCGATCATAATAACATTCAGGTGCAAAAACTATGATCGCATCACTTTAATTTTGGCAATCAAATATCTTTGCCAAGTATAGCTCTTCAGACAACTTTTTCTGACCTGATAACCGAGAGTCATGCAAAAAACAAGAGAGAAAACTGACAGGAAGGTCACGTGCACCCAACAAAAACACACCAATAGTCAACTGTTAGGTCCAAAAAGTCATCAAATCACTCTCTTTATTTATCTGGAATATTCGACAGTAATGCAAGATGTCAGTGGAATACTTCAAATGTTTAATGAAACAATATATTTTCTCAAGGCTGCTTAGTTTTGGCAATTGCATCATTTCCGAGTGCAACTTATCAAGGTGGGTAATTCCAATTCAATATTCAGAACAGTCATACCTAAAAATGCTATCTTGTTATTCTCATGTAGCTCTGTATTTATAAATGACACAGCTATCAAACTTAAAACAGTTTTCGAACATTTGAACATGTTCACTGTTACATGTATTTTTTCATTTCAAATTTACACACACGATGTCAGCGATGCCAATTTTAGTTTTTTTTCTATTTCTTTTATTTTCAACCTCATTTTCAGCCTCCAGCCTTTCAAAATTTTCGGACTGTAATCTCAGCCAAAAAACATATCTAACAATGTAGTGGCATCCTAGGAAATTCTCTACCGTTATACCTGAATGCGAATGTGATGTCATAGAGGGTCATATGATCAAAAATTAAAATGCGTCATATTTTTCTGAAATTATAGTGTGCGGTAGAGTTAAAAAATTAAAAGGCAGATTTTTTTTCTTCAACTTGCTGCCATTTTGACGTTTTTACCTCACTTCAAAGTTTAACCTATTTAGGACATTTTTCATTAAAACGTAGCGACACGGTAAACTTTATTGAGCAGATTCGCAGTGGCTCAGTGGTAGATTGTTGGACTTCTATGCTAGAGGTCCCGAGTTCGATCCCTGTCTGGGGCGACACTCATTGTGTCCTTGGGCAAGGCACTTTATCCCAGTTGTCTACATGGGGGCACGATAATGCCGTGTACTAGGGTCTACTGCACTTTGATGGTGCACATGTCTTCTACCACTGTAACCCTGCTTGAGCGGAGCTTTAACAGAGTTAGAATGTTGAGAAGCTGACGGATGCTCGTCGATGCCCGGTGGTTCTCTCCAGGTACTCCAGCTTCATCCACCCATAAAATTGTCACGGTCATGATTAGCCATTGTGCATAAGTATGTAACCTTAAACACAAATAAATAAATAAATCAATAAATAAATAAGTAAATAAATAAATAAATAAATAAATAACTGTTGAGCACAGTAGTACTTAAAAGGGCGACAGACACCTTCCCCTCCTTGTTGGGTGCTTCAACACTGGCCATGCTCTGCTAAATGACTTCTGGAAAGTCGCTCTGCAATTCCAAAACCATCTAGTTTAAGTTTCTCTGTTGTTACTTTTCCAGATCATATTTGTTGCTAGTGAAAACTGAAATCTCAGTTATTCATCTAGGAATAATTCAAACTGCATGGATATTTATACCATTTTAATTTTTAGTCAATCTAATTGTCTAAATTGATTTGGGAATTTCCACTAACTGGCTACCAGTATGTTACCTGTAAAGTAGGCCAAGGATCAAGTAAAATTTGTTCCTGTCGATCATAGTTATCAGTTTCACCTTTTACCCAACATAACGGAAAAAAACGGCCAGCACTATTCACAAAAATCACCAATTAATTTTTATTTTTTTCATTTTTTGTCTCAAAAACATAGGTTATGACCCCTCTTTGGAATGAGCTTGTCGGCCTCATTCCGAGGGGTCATATCCTATGTTTTTGAGACAAAAAATGAAAAAAGTTAAAAAATTTATAGTAATTTCTATATTTTTTATACTTACCAATGACCCAGACATAGCTGGTGCTAACTCTTAAAATATAGGGCCAAACACAAATTTTGCCCCCCAATCCCCAAAATTTGCATCTAAAACCAAAGAAAACATGTCCTGAATGGCCCTCCACACTCCACCTCTACTGCGCATGCGCAGTGTCAAGGACGTTCCGAAATTGGCGCCATTAATCATTCTAATAACCAGTGCCTGGTAAGCGCTATGTACTCAGCGGGTAGGCAAGAGTTCCCAACTCCTGGGAGGGCCATCCCCGTCTGGGTCATTGGTAAGTATAAAAAATATAGAAATTACTATAAATTTTTTAACATTTTTATACTGTACCAATGACCCAGACATAGCTGAATAGTAAAAAGGCTGGAGGGCCAAGGACATAGAGCAAGATGGAATACGCTCAATAATATAAAAGAGAGTCATCCCCTCTAGGGAAAAAGAAGTAATAGGCCTTACATGTATCTTTCTTATTTATGATAAATTAGAAAGATACAACACCTTCCAAAATTGAGCATCATACATCCATGTACTCTATTAATATCCAATATAATCCTTATACTAATAATTTTTAAAGTAAGCCAATAAATAAAATAAGTCTAGAGAATAGAGACTCTTATACTCCTTAAAAGTGTCTGAGGATTGCATAATCATGTCCGTTGACACGTGCTATATTCAAAGCTATACTTTAAAAACTAAGACTTGAATGAATTTTAAAACATAAACATCTCACTAAACAACCATCCCAATAACAGCTCAGAATTACTAACTCCGGAGGAGGTATCCCCTTGTTTTCATAGTAAAACAGGTGACCCAAGGGAACACCCTCCCCCCCCCCTTTTCTTGCCCTGGGTCAAATAGCCCAGAGTGAAGAGGGCAGCAGAACGGAGTCACTGCCGAAACAGACAGCCTACCTAGAACTGTTAAGTGAATGACATTCTGAGCAGTAGATAATAGACCTAACAATAGAGGCCTTCAGAAATGGACTCGATATTTCTGAGATAAAAATTCATGAATGTGGATGGCTGAGCGCAATGAGCAGCCTTCAAAAATCTATAATAGCGACACTATTAATGTGAGCCCAAGATGTAGAAGAACTCTTACTTCATGAGCCGAAATCTTAAGCACAACTGCTGAGTCAATGAAATACCATAAGCAGTACCGATAGTTAATTGAATCCATTAGCAATAGAATGGAGCGTAACGTCCTTCTATTAGGCATCAAAGACAGAAGAAGCTTACGCCCGTAGTAATAAACAGATATCTGTTTATAAATACATAAACTCTAACCGGACAGAGTAAAGGCCTATGCCCGTACGAAGACGGAAGGACCTTAATAACAATAGGTTCCGGAAATTAGGAGCCTAACTCTTATGCAAAAATCCAACCTAAATAGTAAAGGAAGTAGTGATTCCGAAACTACGAAAGTGAAAATCATCCATCGATAGTGCATGAAACTCACTGACTCTTCAGTAAAAGAGAAGCCAACAGAATTACTGTCTAAAAGGTCAGAATTTGAAAATTACTGTTTCCAGAGGCTCAAATGATTACTTAGCTAAATAAGAACCGAAGTTAAATTCCATATAGGAATTTAATCTAAAGATTCTAAGTCTATTTATCAAAAAGTTACTAACTGACTTAGATAAAGAGACATAAGACTCAATTGTAAACTATCATAGAGTGCATAGGTAAGAGGTAACATAAACCTATAACCTTAATAATAACAGGCTGCAGTAGATCTTGTCAAACAAGTATACTAAAAAGTTGCAATGAGTAGTATGGAGGGATCAACAATATGAACATAGTGATCCCTACACCAATGACGGAAGAGCCTCCACTTTAGCTGCATAGAATAGCGAAGAAGAGGATCTCCTATAGTAAGAAATTGCGTCCAAAGCTCGTCCAGTACAATGCTTACAATGCAATACGGACCACACAACGGAATACGTAAGGTTGCGACCTTGCAGGTTGTGATAAAGATGACACGATTTACCCAGCGAAAAAAGATCCTCTCATTGAGGAAGATTTCGCGTTAAGTCCCACAGTAGACATCAGAGTAAATTACCCACGGTCTCTGTGAAGACAGAGATGCTATCAACAGAAATGTATTGTGGTTGTTTATCTTAGCAATACCTGCTGAAACAACAGCGCCGGAGGATATGCGTATCCTATTATTCCGTCCTATTAGATCAATAGAGCGTAAACAACATTAGCTCAGAGACCCGGACAAGCCAACACATACGTCTGCAATTGATTAGCAAGCTGTGTCGTAAATAAATTATCATTGGGCGCTCCCATAGATAGCAAATCTGATTGAATACTTGTTTGTTGAGAGTCCATTCTGACGGCAACAAGCGACCCCTAAGTGAACGGGAGTCCGGTAAAACAATCAGACGACCCGGAATATGACGGACCGAAACAGAACTTGGTGTACTATAACCAACAGACGGATTCTTTCCATTAAATTGAATAAAGGAAACGAATGAGTGCCTCCCTGGTTCCGGAGATATGCCACTACTGTCGAATTAACGGACAGGATTTGGACATGCGTTTCTGAATAATGTTCATGCAATGACATAAAGCAAGCCTAAAAAAACATTATTCCGCGGAAGATAATTGCTTGCTTAGAGACTGCGGAACCCAAAGACCCTGGCACTTCGAATCCGTTGGGATCAATATTATATCCCAAACTGTTTGACTGGCAACCGTCATAACTATAACACTCGGATCCGGCAACTGCAGTGGCACTCTCTGAGTCAACCACCGAATGTTTGCCCCAGTCTGAATCTCTTGTAACACTAGATAGACAAGAGAATGTGTAAATCGAGAAATTCATGGATTGCTGAAAGTTGCCGTCGAAGAGAGGCTTCTCCGAGAACGAAGCGACTCTGAGAGAGTTCTTCACCTTACTATCCATGCGCCTGGATGTAGCTAGGGCTGCGTCATGTCTAACCAACTCCAATCAGCCACTGAAGGGCGGAGTTATATGTGAACAAACTACTGCCCTCAAAAGAAATTACATTGAGAATAATATCCCGTAAATCTTTTCTTGAAAACGTAATGATAACGCCTCAGTAAGGCGGATTACGTATGATAAAGCGTCTAAGTTAAGTCTACTATACATCATGTCGTTTCTAACACTGAAGTTGGAAAAGACATAAACGGCGAAAAAGAATATTTCCAGTCTTTAACCACACCGTCTAGACGCATATGAACTCTCGGTACGCCCTGCTCTGCCAAAATAAACTAATCGTATAAATGATAAAACGGCAGAAATGAGCAACGCGGACAAGAAACTAAACTATCATGCTTGGTAGCAGGCTTATATGCATATATAGCGTCGAAAAATAAAACACATGTTGTAATGACATTATTGGACTGTGTCGGTAAGTCAGGGACAATGTCCCTGAACCGATCGAAAATTCCGTGTCCAATGACGCTATAAGTCTCTTATCCAACATCGCAGCAATGTAGTCCGAAATAACAATCACTGGAAGATAATGCCAGAAGATATGAATGGCAGCTTCCGATGCTACGAAAAGGAAAACTCGAAATCTTTCAAATCCCTTTTGCCATCCTGTCGGACCCTATAAAGCGTTCGGTCGTCCGTACCTGATGCAACCGCGGACCGCACCGACCCAGCGCCATCAGATAATTCCTGATTCGAGTAAGAAACTGTCGATTGCTGGGATGCTGCGAAACAACTGTGCTAACTCGGATAGCACGTCCGTCACTGAGGCCTGAGGAGAAGCGGTCCTACAATGCATTGCCGCTGGAAGCTCCGTGATCGTTACCCCGTGCATACTACCAATATGCGAGCGAACGGAGTGTATAGGCCTCGTGTCCCTTGGCTACCGGATGGCGTGACCTATTCGCCGTGGAATCACTGAATGACGAAACTAATCGGATACTCGAGGTCACGTAGCCAATGTGCGGTCGTGTGCCCTGCTGTGAGGATGAGGAAGCATTATCGACAGTCTCTCGGACTGTCAATATAACGGAGCGTCCCGACCGACAAACATATGCTCCGAATGTAAAATATCTGAACCACAACATGCGGTCCCCTATGTTGTTGGACGAGAGAGGGACCTCTCTCGCTCACAGCCTGGACGGACCTGGACAAGCCAGGAACCGGACTAACAGGCTTCCTCCGATCTGTCCTCAATCCGCCGTCACTGGGTGAGTACTAAAGTAATTATAGTGCTCGCATCACCCAAATCTCCTTCCTAGACCGCAACGGACGAACCCGGCAGCCGAACCATTCGATGAATGTACGCTACACCGGGTGAGCTAGCGAATGTCACTCCGTCGATCCTACAAGGGACCTCTTAGGCGATAGACATATTCCATGAGCACTTATTGCCGCTAGCTCTTCATTAACTATGACGACAGAGGCACACTTTTGAAAGACATCTCCGTAACTTTGCGAACAAGAAACCAGAAATGCTTGGTTATAGCAAACATATAATAATAATATATATAGCGTCGTTCAATAATTCGAAAGTTTGTGTGACATTATTGGACTATGTCGGAACTGAGGGACGATGTCCCTGAACCTAACCAAAAATTTCTAAGTCCACCGACGCTATCAGTTTCTTATCCGGCATCGCAGCATTCTGGTCCGACGAAAGAAGCTGTAGAAGATCAAGTCAGATGACATACACAACAGCATATGTTGTTCCGAAAGGGAAAGCTCGAAATCCTCCAAATCCCTTTCGGTATCCCGTCGGACCGGATGAAATTTTCGGACGTCCGTACCCGCTTCCGCGGAGCATCCCGACCCAGCATCGTCGGATAAAAAATATGCGACAGATTCAGTTGATGCTGGGATGCTGCGATAAACTGTGCTATTTAGGAAAGCACGTCCGTTCCCGAGGCCTGTGCAGTAGCGGTCTAACGATGCATTGCCGCCGGAAGCTCCATGCACGTTGACTCCCGCACCCTTTCCTATGCAAACGTCCGGAGTCTGCAGGCCTTGTGTCCCTGGCTACCGGATGGTGTGACCTGGTCGCCGATGATTCTCTGACTGGCGAAGCTGACTGGATATCCGAGGTCACGTAGCCAAGAGCGGTCGTGTGAGCTACCATAAGAATGAGGAAGCCTTATTGACAGTCTACTCCGGACTGACTATATGTCGGAGCGTCCCGAGCGACGGACGTATGCTCCGAATGCGAAACATTTTGTACCACAACATCTGGGGCCAGATGTTGTTGTACGAGAGAGGGGCCTCTCTCGCTCGCCGTCCGGATGGACCAGAACGAGCTATGAACCGGACTAAAAGGCTTCCTCCATTCTCCCTCTAATCCACCGTCACTGGGTGTGCATTTGGTTGATTTATAGTGCTCGCATCACCCCAAAACTCCTTCTAGACCGCAACGGACGAACCCGGCTGCCGAACAATTCGATGAATGGACGCTACACCGGGCGAGCTAGCGGACGTCAAAGGCCGTCGAACCTACTAGGGTCCTCTTAGGCAATTGGCGTATTTACATGAGCACTTTTCCGCTAGCCCTTCATTAATTGTGACGACGGAGGCACACTGTTGGAAGACATCACAGATACATCACCCTAATCTTGATCGTCTGAAATAGAAATTGATAAAGTAGAGTGACCCTGCGGGGAAAGGACCGGAGTGTCCAATTCCCCACTAACATACCGTGACATACGCTTCCCATGTTGTCATCGAAATCATACGATACAGAACAGGAGTTAATGCGAGTACACTGACCACATATAGAATGATTATAAAAGTCAGAGGAAGACTTCCTCTTATTACAATTGATCAAAATCCTTTCAATGTGAAAAGAAAACAAGTCCTGGTACTCGCACCAACCCCTGGCAATCAAAATACATAATAATAATATGATCCATTAATATAGAAAAAATAATTGAAATCAAAATATTTTGAAAAAATATTTTTTCAGAACAGCCCAAGTTTCTGAAAAGTAACGTTGAGCCCCAATGGATCCCAAGCCTAAGTGTGGACAAAAATATTAAAAAATATTTTAAACAATTTATTCAACACTTACGAACAATAATAATGTATCTAGTTATGATTAAAATAACATCAAGATATTATTTTCAAGAAATTCCCCCCTCACACAGAGGGCTGTTGTAAATGTAAACAATGAATGTAAAAACACTAAAATAAGACTCCAGGCACCCAGGCTCGGAATCAGTTACCAAAAATACACTATCTGATGCAAAACAGAGACTTCCAGGGAAGAAACTGCAGAACATCAGATGGTAGATGCAGAACACAACGCCTAACCACCCGTAGGTGAAGACATAAACATGGGGAAAAGAACAGAATTCATTCTGTTATTCAGCTAAAACTCCCAAGAAAATTTAGTAATAATAATTACAAAATCTATGCCAAAAGCATGGGAGAATAGCAAGGGGGGACTTAAAGGACAGGGAGAGTGGAAAACACTGAAAAATCAGTGTAACTAAATAATCAGAATGACAACAAAATGGCTGCTGCCTCGAAAATAGGTAACTTAACATAATTTCATTAAAAAAATTTAAGTTACAGCCCTGATAATATTCTGTCACACATTTTTCCTCTCCTCCTTCTCTATCCTCCTTAGAATCACCATTTCACTAATATTTATGTGTCTGGCATCATTTAAACTGAGATTTACAAGCACAAAGATCAGTCAGATGTTAACTGATGAAGGGCCAAACTTAGAATGATTAATGGCGCCAATTTCGGAACGTCCTTGACACTGCGCATGCGCAGTAGAGGTGGAGTGTGGAGGGCCATTCAGGACATGTTTTCTTTGGTTTTAGATGCAAATTTTGGGGATTGGGGGGCAAAATTTGTGTTTGGCCCTATATTTTAAGAGTTAGCACCAGCTATGTCTGGGTCATTGGTACAGTATAAAAATATTAGTTATTCAAGAATTTTGTTTGCAAGTGTCGTCTGCTTTTCATGTTAGGTAAAGGGTTAAAGCTATAATGTAATAAAAAAGATGAAACACTGTCATGGCACCTCTCATGGCTGTTCGTCGGAGGCCAACTGGTGGCTTTTAAAACTGAGACAGCTGAGAAAAGGAATAAAAAAAATATTACCTCATCCTGTATGTCAGCTCTTTGTTGTTCTTGGAAAATTTCCACAGCGTGCAGTAACCTCGTCATCATTTCATCAATCATTACATGACCTATAAAAGATGAGATACACTTGTTAAATGAAAGTGTCAATGACACGGTAGCTTAACTTGACTATGTGTGTGTTGTGTTCGATGAAAAGAATAATGTTCAATGTTTATAAAAGGATTATGAAATATCACAAGAATTGTGATAATTGAGAATATGTTAATTTCTGTTCCCTGTATGCTATGTTTTCAATAAAAATAATTTGAGGTGTAGATTGTACTCAAGAATTGAGGGGTGGGTTATTGTGGCCCTCACAGTTAATGTATATCAACCAAAGTTACCAAGTTACAGTGAAATTATTCCATAATGAGTCATCCTATCAAGTTACAATGAAATCCCTTGATAAATACGGCCTGTAGACTGTGCTAAAGGTTTTGGGGTTTTGGGCTCAGGCAGCCATCACGGTTGAATGATCGCAACCAAAAGGCGACATCCTCATCTAGATATTATACTGAGTCATCCTACCAAGTTACAATGAAATCCTTTCAGAAATATGACCTGTAGTCTGTGCTAAAGGTTTTTGGGCTCGGTGGTCAGCCATCACGGTTGAACGATCGCGACCAAAAGGGGATGTTCTCATCTAGACATTATCTGGAGTCATCCTTCCAAGTTACAATGAAACAATGAAATCCCTTCATAAATATGAGAGCTAAAGATTTTCGGGTTTTGGGCTCGGGTAGCAGTCACGGTTGACAGACCGCAACTAAATGAGAAGGTTCTCATCTTTTTGTTACATGGAGTCATCCAACCAAGTTACAATGAAATCCCTCCACATTAAATATGACCTGTAGACTGTGCTAAAAGTTTTTGGGTTTTGGGCTTGGGCAGCCGTCATGGTACACAAATCATGACCAAAAGGGGACGTTCTCATCTAGATATTATACAGAGTCATCCTACCAAGTTACAATGACATCCCTTCATAAATACAACCTATAGACTGTGCTAAAGGTTTTCAGGTTTTGGGCTCGGGTAGTCATCATGGCTGACCGATCATGACCAAAAGAGGACGTTCTCATCTAGACATATCAAATGTGCATATGAAATTTTGTGACGAACAGACAAGAACTGCAGGGTGTAGCCTGTGTTAAAGTAAAATGTGAACAGACTCACAGACACACAGACTAACAAACTACCATGTGATGGCAATAGTTTATCTTTGTCAAGTTAAGCTAAAAACTGAAATAAAGTACCCTACAGTTAAAACTAGAAGTCCTGTCATGAAATGTGCACAAATAGCACATTGATATGCGCGTTAATGTATGCGTTATGGTCCAATTAAAGCTATCAAATTCTGTACATATGGCATGTGCACAAGCAATGTTTCAGCCAATGGACCTCCGGGTAACCCGGAGGTCCATTGGCAGAAACATTGCATGTGTTTGCTATGAGTAACCAGGAGAACCTGCTGTGCTTTGGATGCCATTCGATATGGCAACTGCGGGCAATTCCAATGCACAATTAAGCTTAAATAAGCGCACTATTCATGACAGGACTTCTAGTTTTAACTGTAGAATCAATGATGTAGCATACGTAAAACCGATAACACATTCCTTCACTTCACAAACAGCTGTTATAACTGTTTTAAAGTTAAGTTCTGAAAGACAGAACTAGAGACTCTAAAGAGCCTGTAATCGCTCACCTGGAACTACATATAAAAATGTGATTTCCCATAGGCTTTCCATGGTAACTATGAGCTGCAATTGTGGCCATGTTTGCAACATTTCCTCAAAATTACATGAGGATCATTGGTAGGTGCCCCAGTCCTCAATCATGTGAAGTTTCAAAACATTTGACTTTGTAGTTTCAGAGGGGAAGGTTTTTTCAAAATCCATCAATCAGAATCAGAGAATGTCTCTGGTGGCCATATTTTCCAACCACCTATAGACTATTCCTGCGAGTTTACTTCACCTTGGCTCAGTTGTTCCAGAGAAGATGAAAATGTGATTTCCCATAGGGTCTTTATAGTAACTATAAGCCACAATTGCAGCCATGTTTGCATCACGATCAACATTAAATGAGGATTGTTGGTAGAGGGTGTCCCAGTCATCAACCATGCAAAGTTTCAAAACATTTGGCCCTGTGGTTTCAGAGGAAAAGATTTTTCAAAATCCACCAATCAGAATCAAAAAATGATAAATTTTAAGTAATTTGTATATTTTTTATACTGACCAATGGCCCAGACTTAGCTGGAGCAAACTCTTTACTTTCCAGTGCCAAACACAAATTTTGAACCCCTCAATCCCCAAAATTTGCATACAAAACTGAAAAAGAAAAATCCTAACTGATCCTCCATACTTTAGCTTACTGCGCATGCGCAGTAACCAGGAAGCGACTGAAACTGGCAACTAAATCATTCTTCCTAGTTATGCCTGCTAAATGTTTATACATATCTATCGGCCATCCCCATCTGGGCCATTGGCAAGTATAAAAAATAGGCCGATTAAATTGTCAGATGTATACCCATACGCGCAACTAGTAGAAAGCTGTATAGAAGTCCATCTATGGTAACCACACATTCACAACCACCGTAGGTGTGCTTTATTAAGTTTTGTCCACGGGCTACCGCCCAATTACAAACAAAATCATAATACCAACCACATCTACCCTCCTTCCAGATGAGGGTGGTGCCACACTTTTTTGCACGATAATTGTCAAGAGTCTACATGGGCCAACCACACACGAGCTAACGGTAACAACTGGCTCAACATGACAGGCTACCAGTGCCCCTCTTGCCTTACACCTCTGTCAGATGTTCTATTTGAAGCTTGCGGGTGGACTGAGTTGCTGCTATGTCCTTTACTCATCACCTTTACTCATCAAGTCCACTGCACTCTTAAACAATCAATAAATTATACATATTAAGGATACTAAAAATATACAGCAATCAAAATTGTTTTGAAAAAAAAGTTAAAAAATTTATAGTAATTTCTATATTTTTTATACTTACCAATGACCCAGACATAGCTGGTGCTAACTCTTAAAATATAGGGCCAAACACAAATTTTGCCCCCCAATCCCCAAAATTTGCATCTAAAACCAAAGAAAACATGTCCTGAAAGGCCCTCCACACTTCGCCTCTACTGCGCATGCGCAGTGTCAAGGACGTTCCGAAATTGGCGCCATTAATCATTCTAATAACCAGTGCCTGGTAAGCGCTATGTACTCAGCGGGGAGGCAAGAGTTCCCAACTCCTGGGAGGGCCATCCCCGTCTGGGTCATTGGTATATATAAAAAATATAGAAATTACTATAAATTTTTTAACATTTTTATACTGTACCAATGACCCAGACATAGCTGAATAGTAAAAAGGCTGGAGGGCCAAGGACATAGAGCAAAATGGAATACGCTCAATAATATAAAATAGAGTCATCCCCTGTAGGGAAAAAGAAGTAATAGGCCTTACATGCATCTTTCTTATTTAAGATAAATTAGAAAGATACAACACCTTCCAAAATTGAGCTTCATACATCCATGTACTCTATTAATATCCAATATAATCCTTATACTAATAATTTTTAAAGTAAGACAATAAATAAAGTAAGTCTAGAGAATAGAGACTCTTATAGTCCTAAAAGTGTCTGAGGATTGCATAATCATGTCCGTTGACATATGCAATAATCAAAAGCTATACTTTAAAAACTAAGACTTGAATGAATTTTAAAAACATAAACTTCACACTAAATAACCATCCCAATAACAGCTCAGAATTACTAACTCCGGAGGAGGTATCCCCTTGTTTTCATAGTAAAACAGTTGACCCAAGGGAACACCCTTCCCCCCCCCCCCCCTTTTTCTTGCCCTGGGTCAAATAGCCCAGAGCGAAGAGGGCAGCAGAACGGAGACACTGCCGAAACAGACAGCCTACCTAGCTATAGTAGCAACTGTTAAGTGAATGACATTCTGAGCAGTAGATAATAGACCTAACAATAGAGGCCTCCAGAAATGGACTCAATATTTCTGAGATAAAAATTCATGAATGTGGATGGCTGAGCGCAATGAGCAGCCTTCAAAAATCTATAATAGCGACACTATTAATGTAAGCCCAAGATGTAGAAGAACTCTTACTTCATGAGCCGAAATCTTAAGCACAACTGCTAAGTCAATGATATACCATAAGCAGTACCGATAGTTAATAGAATCCATTAACAATAGAATGGAGCGAAACGTCCTTCTACTAGGCATCAAAGACAGAAGAAGCTTACGCCCATAGTAATAAACAGATATCTGTTTATAAATACATAAACTCTACCCGGAAAGAGTAAAGGCCTAAGCCCGTACGAAGACGGAAGGACCTTAATAACAATAGGTTCCGGATATTAGGAGCCTAACTCTTATGCAAAAATCCAACCTAAATAGTAACGGAAGTAGTGATTCCGAAACTACGAAAGTGAAAATCATCCATCGATAGTGTATGAAACTCACTGACTCTACAGTAAAAGAGAAACCAACAGAATTACTGTCTAAAAGGTCAGAATTTGAAAACTACTGTTTCCAGAGGCTCAAATGATTACTTAGCTACATAAGAACCGAAGTTAAAATCCATATAGGAATTTAATCTAAAGATTCTAAGTCTATATATCAAAAAGTTACTAACTGACTTAGATAAAGAGACATAAGACTCAATTGTAAACTATCGTAGAGTGCATAGGTATGAGGTAACATAAACCTATAACCTTACTAACAACAGGCTGCAGTAGATCTTGTGAAACAAGTATACTAAAAAATTGCAATGAGTAGTATGGAGGGATCAACAATATGAACATAATGATCCCTACACCAACGACGGAAGAGCCTCCACTTTAGCCGCATAGAATAGCGAAGAAGAGGATCTCCTATAGTAAGAAATCGCGTCCAAAGCTCGTCCAGTACAATGCTTACAATGCAATACGGACCACACAACGGAATACATGAAGGTTGAGACCTTGCGGGTTGTGATAAAGATGACACGATTTACCCAGTGAAAAAAAGATCCTCACACTGAGGAAGATTTCACGTTAAGACCCACAGTAGACAAGAGAGTAAATTACCCATGATCTCTGTGAAGATAGAGATGCTATCAACAGAAATGTATTGTGGTTGTTTATCTTAGCAATACCTGCTGAAACAACAGCGCCGGAGGATACGCGTATCCTATCATTCCGTCCTATAGATCAATAGAGCGTTAACAACATTAGCTCAGAGATCTGGACAAGCCAACACATACGTCTGCAACTGATTAGCAAGCTGTGTCGTAAATAAATCATCATTGGGCACTCCCATAGATAGCAAATCTGATTGAATACTTGTTTGTTGAGAGTCCATTCTGACAGCAACAAGCGACCCGTAAGTGAACGGGAGTCCGGTAAAACAATCAGACGACCCGGAATATGACGGACCAAAACAGAACTTGGTGTACTATAACCAACAGACGGATTCTTTCCATTAAATTGAATAACGGAAACGAAAGAGTGCCTCCCTGGTTCCAGAGATACGCCACTACTGTCGAATTAACGGACAGGATTTGGGCATGCGTTTCTGAATAATGTTCATGCAATGACATAAAGCAAGCCTAAAAAACATTATTCCGCAGAAGAAAATTGGTTGCTAAGAGACTGCGGAACCCAAAGACCCTGGCACTTCGAATCCGTTGGGATCAGTATTATATCCCAATCTGTTTGACTGGCAACCGTCATAACAGCCACACTCGGGTCCGGCAACTGCGGTGACACTTTCTGAGTCAACCACCGAATGTTTGCCCCAGTCTGAATCTCTTGTAACACTAGATAGACAAGAGAACGTGTAAACTGAGCAATTCATGGATTGCCGAAAAGTTGCCGTCGAAGAGAAGCTCCTCCGAGAACGAAGAGACTCTGAGAGAGTTCTTAACCTTACTATCCACACGTATGGATGTAGCTAGGGCTGCGTCACGTCTAACCAACTCCAATCAGCCACTGAAGGGCGGAGTTATACGTGAACAAACTACTGCCCTCAAAAGAAATTACATTGAGAATAATATCCCGTAAATCTTTTCTTGAAAACGTAATGATAACGCCTCAGTAAGGTGGATTACGTATGATAAAGCGTCTAAGTTAAGTCTACTATACATCATGTCGTTTCCAACACTGAAGTTGGAAAAGACATAAACGGCGAAAAAGAATATTTCCAGTCTTTAACCACACCGTCTAGACGCATATGAACTCTCGGTATGCCCTGCTCTGCCAAAATAAACTAATCGTATAAATGATAAAACGGCAGAAATGAGCAACGCGGACAAGAAACTAAACTATCATGCTTGGTAGCAGGCTTGTATGCATATATAGCGTCGAAAAATAAAACACATGTTGTAATGACATTATTGGACTGCGTCGGTAAGTCAGGGACAATGTCCCTGAACCGATCGAAAAATCCGAGTCCAATGACGCTATAAGTCTCTTATCCAAGATCGCAGCAATGAAGTCCGAAATAACAATCACTGGAAGATAATGCCAGAAGATATGAAAGGCAGCTTCCGATACTACTAAAGGGAAAACTCGAAATCTTTCGAATCCCTTTCGCCATCCTGTCGGACCCTATAAAGCGTTCGGTCGTCCGTACCTGATGCAACCGCGGACCGCACCGACCCAGCGCCGTCGGATAATTCCTGATTCGACCAAGAAACTGTCAATTGCTGGGATGCTGCGAAACAACTGTGCTAACTCGGATAGCACGTCCGTCACTGAGGCCTGAGGAGAAGCGGTCCTACAATGCATTGCCGCTGGAAGCGCCGTGATCGTTACCCCGTGCATACTACCAATATGCGAGCGAACGGAGTGTATAGGCCTCGTGTCCCTTGGCTACTGGATGGCGTGACCTATTCGCCGTGGAATCACTGAATGACGAAACTGATCGGATACTCAAGGTCATGTAGCCAATGTGCGGTCGTGTGCCCTGCTGTGAGGATGAGGAAGCATTAAGGACAGTCTCTTGGACTGTCAATATAACGGAGCGTCCCGACCGACAGACATATGCTCCGAATGTAAAATATCTGAACCACAACATGCGGTCCCCTATGTTGTTGGACGAGAGAGGGACCTCTCTCGCTCACAGCCCGGACGGACCTGGACAAGCCAGGAACAGGACTAACAGGCTTCCTCCGATCTGTCCTCAATCTGCCGTCACTGGGTGAGTACTAAAGTAATTAAAGTGCTCGCATCACCCAAATCTCCTTCCTAGACCGCAACGGACGAACCCGGCAGCCGAACCATTCGATGAATGTAGAAGATCAAGTCAGATGACATACACAACAGCATATGTTGTTCCGAAAGGGAAAGCTCGAAATCCTCCAAATCCCTTTCGGTATCCCGTCGGACCGGATGAAATTTTCGGACGTCCGTACCCGCTTCCGCGGAGCGTCCCGACCCAGCATCGTCGGATAAAAAATATGCGACAGATTCAGTTGATGCTGGGATGCTGCCATAAACTGTGCTATTTAGGAAAGCATGTCCGTTCCCGAGGCCTGTGCAGTAGCGGTCTAACGATGCATTGCCGCCGGAAGCTCCGTGCACGTTGACTCCCGCACCCTTTCCTATGCAAACGTCCGGAGTCTGCAGGCCTTGTGTCCCTGGCTACCGGATGGTGTGACCTGGTCGCCGATGAATCTCTGACTGGCGAAGCTGACTGGATATCCGTGGTCACGTAGCCAAGAGCGGTCGTGTGCGCAACTATGAGAATGAGGAAGCCTTATTGACAGTCTACTCCGGACTGACTATATGTCGGAGCGTCCCGAGCGACGGACGTATGCTCCAAATGCGAAACATTTTGTACCACAACATCTGGGGCCAGATGTTGTGAACGAGAGAGGGGCCTCTCTCGCTTGCCGTCCGGATGGACCGGAACGAGCTATGAACCGGACTAAAAGGCTTCCTCCGTTCTCCCTCCGATCCGCCGTCACTGGGTGTGCATTAGGTTGATTTATAGTGCTCGCATCACCCCAAAATTCCTTCTAGACCGCAACGGAGGAACCCAGCTGCCGAACCATTCGGTGAAAGGACGCTACACCGGGCGAGCTAGCGGACGTCAAAGGCCGTCGAACCTACTAGGGTCCTCTTAGGCAATTGGCGTATTTACATGAGCACTTTTCCGCTAGCCCTTCATTAATTGTGACGACGGAGGCACACTGTTGGAAGACATCACAGATACATCACCCTAATCTTGATCGTCTGAAATAGAAATTGATAAAGTAGAGTGACCCTGCGGGGAAAGGACCGGAGTGTCCAATTCCCCAATAACATACCGTGACATACGCTTCCCATATTGTCATCGAAATCATACGATACAGAACAGGAGTTAATGCGAGTACACTGACCACATATAGAATGATTATAAAGTCAGAGGAAGACTTCCTCTTATTACAATTGATCAATATCCTTTCAATGTGAAAAGAAAACAAGTCCTGGTACTCGCACTAACCCCTGGCAATCAAAATACATAATAATAATATGATCCATTAATATAGAAAAAATAATTGAAATCAAAATATTTTGAAAAAATATTTTTTCAGAACAGCCCAAGTTTCTGAAAAGTAACCTTGAGCCCCAATGGATCCCAAGCCTAAGTGTGGACAAAAATTTTAAAAATATTTTAAACAATTTATTCAACACTTACGAACAATAATAATGTATCTAGTTATGATTAAAATAACATCAAGATATTATTTTCCAGAAATCCCCCCCTCACACAGAGGGCTGTTGAAAATGTAAACAATGAGTGTAAAAACACTAAAATAAGACTCCAGGCACCCAGGCCCGAAATCAGTTACCAAAAATACACTATCTGATGCAAAACAGAGACTTCCAGGGAAGAAACTGCAGAACATCAGATGGTAGATGCAGAACACAATGCCTAACCACCCGTAGGTGAAGACGTAAACATGGGGAAAAGAAACAGAATTCATTCTGTTATTCAGCTAAAACTCCCAAGAAAATTTAGTAATAATAATTACAAAAACTATGCCAAAAGCATGGGAGAATAGCAAGGGGGGACTTAAAGGACAGGGAGAGAGGAAAACACTTAAAAAACAGTGTAACTAATTAATCAGAATGACAACAAAATGGCTGCTGCCTCGAAAATAGGCAACTTAACATAATTTCATTAAAAAATTTTAAGTTACAGCCCTGATAATATTCTGTCACACATTTTTCCTCTCCTCCTTCTCTATCCTCCTTAGAATCACCATTTCACTAATATTTATGTGTCTGGCATCATTTAAACTGAGATTTACAAGCACAAAGATCAGTCAGATGTTAACTGATGAAGGGCCAAACTTAGAATGATTAATGGCGCCAATTTCGGAACGTCCTTGACACTGCGCATGCGCAGTAGAGGCGAAGTGTGGAGGGCCTTTCAGGACATGTTTTCTTTGGTTTTAGATGCAAATTTTGGGGATTGGGGGCAAAATTTGTGTTTGGCCCTATATTTTAAGAGTTAGCACCAGCTATGTCTGGGTCATTGGTACTGTATAAAAATAATCAAAATTTTCAAAAAAAATTTGAAAATGCCTAAGTTCCCAAAGTGAACCTGCTGAGCCCAAGTGCGTACCAATAGAGCCTAAGTGTGGACAAACACCAAACAATTTAAGCTACACTACCGGTATCATAAATACATGTATCCTACAACAAATATGATAACTGTGCTACACTATAAAGTAATAATACACTAATTTAAAATGACGTCCAAGTGAAAAACGTCAACAGGAAAAACTGGAAACTAAACAACAGGCTTTACAATAAGCCCAAAGTCAGAAACCAGTCAATAACTACCTGATGCAAAGCTAGATCTTCCTGAGAAGAAAAAACAATACATCTGGTAGAAGATACGAGACAACATACATCATTTATGTGAAGTTTCAAAACATTTGGCCTACCAGTTCAGAGGAGAAGATTTTTGAAAATCCACCAACCAGAATCAAAGAATGCCTCTGGAAGCCATGTTTTTCATCCGATGGGAACAAAATGAGGATCGTTTGTAGAGGACTTCCCTTAAATTAGTTTAACTTTTTAATATACCACTTGTTTCTTTAACAATCAGCGGTTTAATGGATATCTGAGATATATTTGAGAATGAGAAAGAGTTTATGGGATTAAAAACAAACAAAGTAAATTAGTTTAACTTTTTAATATACCACTTGTTTCTTTAACAATCAGCGGTTTAATGGATATCTGAGATATATTTGAGAATGAGAAAGAGTTTATGGGATTAAAAACAAACAAAGCTATGAGTAAGAAATAGTAATACACTCACATGATTTCATTTGATACTTGTGATGGTCAAAATGATGCTCATTCACAATTTTAAATAGATGCCAAATGTAAAAATATCTGTTACACAATTTTTGGCAGGGAAATTAAATGACTGGTAATTACATTTTGTAACTGGTTAAACTACTTTTTACCAAACAACAAAGCAGAAAGACGAAATAAAACATGTACGAACGAACGAGGCGAAAAACCACCCTCACACAAAAGACAAAGCGCACAACTCTGAGTTGAGCGCCGGTTCCGTCTAAACGATATCCCAAAGGCCTATAAGCTTTAATTTTCACAACTTTAGAAATGGAAACAAGTATTTTAGTAATGGGCTTTATGCCACAGTTGGGAAATGTCACCAAAGAAACAGCAGCGGAGTTGATCACTGCGAGAGGTGCTAAAAGTTTGACCAAATGTATTCATTGGAAAATGAATTACATTTGGTCATGACGTTTTCATCCTGCTGACCAATGGGAATTGAGTATTTGGACCCAAAATGTAAAACTACATTAACAATGTAATTATAATGTTTTTAAACGAGGACAATCAATCTTGCAAAAAATTGAAATCCACAGGGCTTCACTTCCAGTGGAAATCAACTTTTATCCCTCTCATGAAAAGGCATGACACACTGATGGCCCAGTTAGATGTGCGGTTCAAAATTATTCTGGCTAGTTAAGCTTGTATTTTAACAACATAATGATCTCTGGAGCTTGGATACCTCCATTTATTATATTCAGTTTTTACTCCACTAAACCGTTAAAGGGGTTCTGCTGTTAAGAAGTTTATTTCAAAGTTACACAATCAACAAAACTGATTAAGTATATTTTTGTGTACATATAATGATCATACCCTGTATAACATCAACAACTTCATTTGTTGCACGTGTTCTACTGACTATTAATAATGCTGGAAGCTGATCTGTTTTGTAACTCCTTATATGTCCTGCTGCTATACTTCCAAAATGTCGAGTTGCCATGGAAATCAATCTATAAATTAAAGCAACATACATCATCAATTCTGATCATGATTAAAAAAATGCACCAATGTATTACACAGACACCTTTAAAAGTGACATATTAACTACTTGCATGCTGTCAGTGGATATTCCTGCCCTATCCATAAAATCTATCAACACTACAATAAGTAGATTTTGGGCACTTTTAACCCTTTACCCAACGCAGAGAATATCAAAATTTATTATTTTAATTACTATTTTTTTAAATTTTTCAAAAAAATTTCAACAAAACCATATCATGTGACCCCTCATTGGAACCAATGAGGGGTCACATGATATGGTTTTGTTGAAATATTTTGAAAAATTAATTTTTTTCAACAGCTCAATTTGCAAATTACGCGGGCAGATGCGGGCGATTCGTTAGGTAAAGGGTTAACCAAATTTTCACCCTTAAATTGTTTCAACTTTTGGTCCAGGAATTTCTTGAGTTAAATTGTTACAAATTTTCAACCAAATCTAGTCATGGCTGCTGTTTAGCAACCATGACTAGATTTGATGGAAAATATTTTAAAAATACTCAGTGTGTTAAGAGTTAATCAAGTGTCAGTATAATAAACAGGGTTCGTACACCCTTCAGAAATAAAAGTTCTAGGACTTTCAAGGACTTTTTCCAAGCATATTCCAGGACCTTTCCAGGACCTTCTGATAAAATAATGCCGACCCTATTTCATACTTGCATACCTGTTTATAACATAATAATACCTGATGCATGATTAACTCTTTACCCAAAGTAACAGCCAAAACCAGTCAGCGCTATTCTAAAAAATTGCCAATTAATTTTCAGGGTTTTTTTTCATTTTTTGTCTCAAAAACATAGGCTATGACCCCTCTTTGGAACAAGCTGATCAAGCTCGTTCCAAAGAGGCGTCATAACCTATGTTTTTGATACAAAAAAATGAAAAAAAATTGTTATTCAAGAATTTTGTTTGCAAGTGTTGTCTGCTTTTCGTGTTAGGTAAAGGGTTAAGTAGGCACGCTCTGTTTTTTTTATAAAAATACACCAACTTTATGCACTGTCAATCTATGCAATTATGTAAGTTATTACAACAATTTTTTTTTATAACACGCTAGACAATTGACAGTACATATTTTTCAAGCACTTTCCAGGACTTTACTACTGGAGATATGATTTTCAAGCACTTTCCAGGCTCTGGAATTTCGATTTTTTAATTCAAGCACTTTCAACCACCTTCAAGGATCTGTATGAACCCTGAATAAACAAGAGCAATACAAGGGGTGGCATATGCCCCAATGGTGTCATAATGCCATGGTGGCCATATTGAATTGGCCAGATGGACCAAAATTGAAAGGAAGCATTGTCTAGTCATCCACAAGTTACCCCTAAAATTATGGTTTGATCAAATAAGCGGTTTTCAAATCCAACATGCTGTGAATACAATACAGAGGTAGAGAAAAATTTTCCAAGTCGAAAGAGTGAAAAGGGGACATAACTCTTGTAAAAAATTATTGGACAGAACCCATTCCTTATGCATATCTGTTCCCCCGTGCAGATCTATCAGTACACCAAAGGAGATCCAAATCCAATCAATGGCTTTGAAATTACAATTCAAACCATTTGTATGGAGAGATGGACAGAAGGATGGAGGGATGGATGGATGAATAGACGGATGGATGAATGGACAGACATAGGTCTCCACTAGATACCCCCAAATCCTCCTTCGGAGATCGGGGTATGATAATAGCAAAACAAAGCAAAATTAATAAAATATATTACTTACTACTGAATATGAAGTCTTTTGCTAATGATAAGGCTTCTATAAATTAAAATTTGGTTTTGAATGAATCATGTGCATTTGCTGTCAACATTCTTGATACAATAATTGTGCATTGTAGTTGATTATAGGGCATACTATGCTTCAATCATAACAGTATTCACCAAACTGTGAATGACTATCATTAAATCATAATTCGACCATAGTGTTTTATTTATAACTATGTGGCAGAATTGAGGATGGCATTATGAATGTCACTGAGCTCACGTGACTGTGACATGCAAATATGTACGTGTATAGGTAAAAGGACATGCCTCTGAAAGTTCTCTCTGGTGGCCATATTTTTCATCCAACAGGAACAAAATGAGGAACACTTATAAAGAACCTCCCATAGACCATTCCTGCCAAGTTTGGTTCATATCGGCTCAGTAGTTCCAGAGAAGAATATGAAAATGTGATTTCCAATAGGGGTTCTATGATAACTATAAGCTGCAATTCTGGCCACGTTTGAAACCCGATCAACATTAAATGGTAGAGGGGGTCCCAGTATTCAAGCGTCTGAAGGTTCAAAACATTTGGCCTTGTAGTTTCATCAGAGACGATTTTTGAAAATCCATCAATCAGAATCAAAGAATGCCTCTGGCGGCCATTTTTTTTCAACCGACGGGAAAAAAATAAGAATCATTTGTAGAGGTCCTCCCATAGACCATTCCTGCCAAGTTTGGTTGACACTGGCTCAGCAATTCCAGAGAAGATAAAAAGGTGAAAAGTTTACAGATGGTGATGGACGATGGACACCAGACAATGGCAGATGCCAAGTGATGGCAGTAGCGCACGTGGCCCTTTGGGTCAGGTGAGCTAAAATTTATTTATTTATTGGTGTTTAAGGTCATATACTTATGCACAATGGCTAATCATGACCATGACAGTTTTACGGGTGGAGTAAGCCGTAGTACCCAGAGAGAACCACCGAGCAACTACGAGCAGCTGCCAGCTCCCCAACATTGTAACTCCGCTCTACAGCACAGGCAGGGTTAGATTGGGTGAAGACATGCATACCATTGATGTGCAGCACGCGTTAGTACACAGCGTCATCATGCTCCCATGTGGACAACCTAGGTTAAGTGCCTTTCCCAAGGACACAATGTGGAAGTCCGAATTGATCGCTCAGACAGAGCTAAAATGTAATTAATAATGGCCTAATGGCAATTTTCAATAAAGCCCTTATTTGGGCTTCCAGCACTTTGAAGTCTGAACAGTTTTTCAGGATTTCTATTGGACAATAACATGTTTACCTACTGGTTTTACAGCAATTTGTAATTTCTGTCTTTGTGGACAGCCAAGACTTGACAAACAAGAATGCACTGCCAGTATCCAGTATAATTTGGTGACTGGATTGTGGAACAGTTGTTCTGAGGTGCAGTGATTAAGTGGGCAATGTCAAGGTAACAGAAAAATTCTATATTCAAGTACCAGTAATCAGAAAAACATCCTTCTCTGCCAAACAATGTCACACATCAATTCAGTTATCATAGAATCCAAAATTCAGCATTTTACCTGTTCACTAGTAAAGAATCATGATATAAAATATTCACTGTGGTATCTTGCTGAGAGGGGGATGGTAAAGCACAAAAGAAAACAGCTTCTGTATGTGACTTAAATGCAAAGAGGTGTTGATTTGAAGCACCAACAAAACTGAGGAATGTCCAGAATACAAAACACATGGAATGTTCAGATTACAGATGAAATAAATTACTAGTTAAAGATTACAAAACTATAATATAGAATAAATAGGTAGTGGAGCCGGTAATCAGATTTAAACCACAAGTAGGATAAGGGTTTTTACCAAAGGCTACTCTTACCTTACTGAGTTCACGTTGTTTGTCATATCCCATGCCCAGATTACAAAATTGTTATTCAGAAAGCTAACTACACTCTCTGAACATAAAACTTGAGAACAAAATACATTTGCTGAAATACTGCTGTCATGATGTAAATAAATTGCAAGAGGTTTTCTCTGAAATAGAAGAAAGATGAAATTGCAAAATGAGTATCAACATTTAATTTATTCTAATGAATATGAAATGATTTATGTCTGATATTTTACCCAAGTTAGTAAAATTGATAAGTTTGTCCCTTGAGTACAACAAGGATTTTCTAAAGCCTTCTTGCACTCAAGGGACGAAATACACCACTACCCATGCTATTCTGCAGATTATGAGGTCTAAAACATAAATCAAACCAAGAACATAAACTTTTGATGGCAAAGAAATGATCACAAAAATAAAAAATAAAAATAAAAAACTGCCCCCACATGCAATTTTACAAAAAATGGCCTGAGAAACAGAAGATCTATTCTGTGGGGCTTAATTAATACCTTATATATGTTACAGTAAGACTGTGAAATCAGGGATTTCACAAAATCCCTAGAACTTTCAGTAAATTCATGAAATCACTGATTCATTTAGTGATTTAGTGAAATAGCGAAAGCAGGAAAATGATCAATTTAAAGTAATTTGTATATTTTTTATACTTACCAATGGCCCAGACTTAGCTGGTGCAAACTCGATAAAATCAAGGGCCAAACACAAATTCTGAACCCCCCAATCCCCAAAATTTGCATACAAAACCGAAAAATTAAAGTCCTATCTGCTCCTCCATACTTTTGTTTACTGCGCATGCGTGGTAACCAGGAAGGTACTGGAATTGGCGCCCAGCATCATTCAATCTATAGTGCCTGCTAAAAGTTATAATCAGCGGGGAGGTATGAGTGCCCACTCATGGGAGAGCCATCCCCGTCTGGGCCATTGGTAAGTATAAAAAGTTAAAAAATTTATAGTAATTTATATATTTTTTATACTTACCAATGACCCAGACATAGCTGGTGCTAACTCTTAAAATATAGGGCCAAACACAAATTTTGCCCCCCAATCCCCAAAATTTGCATCTAAAACTAAAGAAAACATGTCCTGAGAGGCCCTCCACACTTCGCCCCTACTGCGCATGCGCAGTGTCAAGGACGTTCCGAAATTGGCGCCATTTATCATTCTAATAACCAGTGCCTGGTAAGCGCTATGTACTCAGCGGGGAGGCAAGAGTTCCCAACTCCTGGGAGGGCCATCCCCGTCTGGGTCATTGGTAAGTATAAAAAATATATAAATTACTATAAATTTTTTAACATTTTTATACTGTACCAATGACCCAGACATAGCTGAATAGTAAAAAGGCTGGAGGGCCAAGGACATAGAGCAAAATGGAATACGCTCAATAAAATAAAATAGAGTCATCCCCTGTAGGGAAAAGAAGTAATAGGCCTTACATGTATCTTTCTTATTTATGATAAATTAGAAAGATACAACACCTTCCAAAAATTGAGCTTCATACATCCATGTACTCTATAAATATCCAATAATCCTTATACTAATAATTTTTAAAGTAAGCCAATAATAAAGTAAGTCTAGAGAATAGAGACTCTTATACTCCTAAAAGTGTGTGAGAATTGCATAATCATGTCCGTTGACATATGCAATATTCAAAAGCTATACTTTAAAAACTAAGACTTGAATGAATTTTATAAACTTAAACTTCTCACTAAACAACCATCCCAATAACAGCTCAGAATTACTAACTCCGGAGGAGGTATCCCCTTGTTTTCATAGTAAAAACAGGTGACCCAAGGGAACACCCTCCCCCCCCCCCCCCTTTTTCTTGCCCTGGGTCAAATAGCCCAGAGCGAAGAGGGCAGCCGAACGGAGACACTGCCGAAACAGACAGCCTACCTAGCTATAGTAGCAACTGTTAAGTGAATGACATTCTGAGCAGTAGATAATAGACCTAACAATAGAGGCCTCCAGAAATGGACTCGATATTTCTGAGATAAAATTCATGAATGGATGGCTGAGCGCAATGAGCAGCCTTCAAAAAATCTATAATAGCAACACTATTAATGTAAGCCCAAGAAGTAGAAGAACTCTTACTTCATGAGCCGAAATCTTAAGCACAACTGCTAAGCCAATGATATACCATAAGCAGTACGCTAGTTAATAGAATCCATTAACAATAAAATGGAGCGTAACGTCCTTCTACTAGACATCAAAGACAGAAGAAGCTTACGCCCTTGTAATAAACAGATATCTGTTTATAAATACATAAACTGTACCCGGAAAGAGTAAAGGCCTATGCCCATACGAAGACGGAAGGACCTTAAAATAATAGGTTCCGGATAATAGGAGCCTAACTCTTATGCAACAATCCAACCTAAATAGTAACGGAAGTATTGATTCCGAAACTATGAAAGTGAAAATCATCCATCGATAGTGCACGAAACTCACTGACTCTACAGTAAAAGAGAAACCAACAGAATTACTGTCTAAAAGGTCAGAATTTGAAAACTACTGTTTCCAGAGGCTCAAATGATTACTTAGCTAAATAAGAACCTGAAGTTAAAATCCGTATAGGAATTTAATCTAAAGATTCTAAGTCTATTTATCAAAAAGTTACTAACTGACTTAGATAAAGAGACAAAAGACTCAATTGTAAACTATCGTAGAGTGCATAGGTATGAGGTAACATAAACCTAAACAGGCTGCAGTAGATCTTGTGAAACAAGTATACTAAAAAATAGCAATGAGTAGTATGGAGGGATCAACCATATGAACATAATGATCCCTACACCACGACGGAAGAGCCTCCACTTTAGTCGCATAGAATAGCGAAGAAAAGGATCTCCTATAGTAAGAAATCGCGTCCAAAGCTCGTCCAGTACAGTGCTTACAATGCAATACGGACCACACAACGGAATACATGAAGGTTGCGACCTTGCTGGTTGTGATAAAGATGACACGATTTACCCAGTGAAAAAAGATCCTCACATAGAGGAAGATTTCACGTTAAGATCCACAGTAGACAAGAGAGTAAATTACTCATGATCTCTGTGAAGATAGAGATGCTATCAACAGAAATGTATTGTGGATGTTTATCTTAGCAATACCTGCTAAAAACAACAGCGCCGGAGGATACGCGTATCCTATCATTCCGTCCTATAGATCAATAGAGCGTTAACAGTATTAGCTCAGAGATCTGGACAAGCCAACACATACGTCTGCAATTGATTAGCCAGCTGTGTCATAAATAAAACATCATTGGGCGTTCCCATAGATAGCAAATCTGATTGAATACTTGTTTGTTGAGAGTCCATTCTGACAGCAACAAGCGACCCGTAAGAGAACGGGAGTGCGATAAAACAATCAGACGACCCAGAATATGACGGACCAAAACTGAACTTGGTGTACTATAACCAACAGACGGATTCTTTCCATTAAATTGAATAACGGAAACGAAAGAGTGCCTCCCTGGTTCCGGAGATACGCCACTACTGTCGAATTAAAGGACAGGAATTTGGGCATGCGTTTCTGAATAATGTTCATGCAATGACATAAAGCAAGCCTAAAAAACATTATTCCGCGGAAGTTAACTGATAGCTAAAAGACTGCGGAACCCAAAGACCCTGGCACTTCGAATCCGTAGGGATCAGTATATATCCCAATCTGTTTGACTGGCAACCGTCATAACAGCCACACTCGGGTCCGGCAACTGCGGCGGCACTCTCTGAGTCAACCACCGAATGTTTGCCCCAGTCTGAATCTCTTGTAACACTAGATAGACAAGAGAATGTATAAATCAAGCAATTCATGGATTGCCGGAAAGTTGCCGTCGAAGAGAAGCTCCTCCGAGAACGAAGCGACTCTGAGAGAGTTCTTAACCTACTATCCACGCGTGGATGTAGCTAGGGCTGCATCACGTCTAACCAACTCCAATCAGCCACTGAAGGGCGGAGTTATACGTGAACAAACTACTGCCCTCAAAAGAAATTACATTGAGAATAATATCCCGTAAATCTTTTCTTGAAGACGTAATGATAACGCCTCAGTAAGGCGGATTACGTATAATAAAGCGTCTAAGTTAAGTCTACTATACATAATGTCGTTCCCAACATTGAAATTGGAAAAGACATAAACGGTGAAAAAGAATATATGCAGTCTTTAATCACACCGTCTAGACGCATATGAACTCTCGGTATGCCCTGCTCTGCCAAAATAAACTATATGTAAAAAAAGATAAAATGGCAGAAATGAGCCACGCGGACAAGAAACTAAACTATCATGCTTAGTAGCAGGCTTGTATATATATATAATATATATAGCGTCGAAAAATAAAACACATGTTGTAATGACAATATTGGACTGCGTCGGTAAGTCAGGGACAAAGTCCCTGTACCGATCGAAAAATCCGAGTCCAATGACGCTATAAGTCTCTTATCCAAGATCGCAGCAATGAAGTCTGAAAAATAATCACTGGAAGAAATGCCAGAAGATATGAAAGGCATCTTCCGATACTACTAAAGGGAAAACTCGAAATCTTTCGAATCCCTTTCGCCATCCTGTCGGACCCTATAAAGCGTTCGGTCGTCCGTAGCTTGATGCAACCGCGGACCGCACCGACCCAGCGCCGTCGGATAATTCCTGATTCGACCGAGAAACCGTCAATTGCTGGGATGCTGCGAAACAACTGCATTGCCGCAGGAAGCTCCGAGATCGTTACCCCGTGCATACTTCCAATATGCGAGCGAACGGAGTGTATAGGCCTCGTGTCCCTTGGCTACCGGGTGGCGCGACCTATTCGCTGTGGAATCACTGAATGCCGAAACTGATCGGATACTCGAGGTCACGTAGCCAATGTGCGGTCGTGTGCCCTGCTGTGAGGATGAGGAAGCATTAAAGACAGTCTCTCGGACTGTCAATATAACGGAGCGTCCCGAGCAACGGACATATGCTCCGAATGTAAAATATCTGAACCACAACATGCGGTCCCCTATGTTGTTGGCTTCCTCCGATCTGTCCTCAATCTGCCGTCACTGGGTGAGTACTAAAGTAATTAAAGTGCTCGCATCACCCAAATCTCCTTCCTAGACCGCAACGGACGAACCCGGCAGCCGAACCATTCGATGAATGTACGCTACACCGGGTGAGCTAGCGAATGTCACTCCGTAAGCGATAGACATATTCCATGAGCACTTATTGCCGCTAACTCTTCATTAACTATGACGACAGAGGCACACTTTTGAAAGACATCTCCATAACTCTTCGAACAAGAAACCAGAAATGCTTGGATAGCAAGCATAAAATAATAATATATAGCGTCGTTCAATAATTCGAAAGTTTGTGTGACATTATTGGACTATGTCGGAACTGAGGGACGATGTCCCTGAACCGAACCAAAAATTTCTAAGTCCACCGACGCTATCAGTTTCTTATCCGGCATCGCAGCATATGTTGTTCCGAAAGGGAAAGCTTGAAATCCACCGAATCCCTTTCGGTATCCCGTCGGACCGGATGAAACTTTCGGACGTCCGTACCCGCTTCCGCGGAGCGTCCCGACCCAGCATCGTCGGATAAAATATATGCGACAGATTCAGTTGATGCTGGGATGCTGCGATAAACTGTGCTATTAAGGAAAGCACGTCCGTTCCCGAGGCCTGTGCAGTAGCGGACTTACGATGCATTGCCGCTGGAAGCTCCGTGTACGTTGACTCCCGCATACTTCCTATGCGAACGTCCGGAGTCTGCAGGCCTCGAGTCCCCGGCTACCGACCCAGCGCTGTCGGATAATTCTCGATCCGACACCGTTTCTGTCGGCTGCTGGGATGCTGCGATAAGCTGTGCTATGTGCACAAGAATGTCCGGCGTCGAGACCTGCGGAGGCGCAGTCTATCGCTGCTTCGCCGAGGGCAGCTCCGCATCAGATGGCTCCCGCATACTTTTCCTATGCGAACGTCCGGAGTCCATCGGTCTCGAATCCCTGGCTGCCGGATGGTGTGACCTGGTCGCCGAAGAATCCTTGATCGGCGAAGCTGGTAATATATCGGCGGTCACGCAGCCAAGGTGCGGTCGTGTGCGCTGACGAGAAGAGGAAGCCTTAGCAGTCTCAGCGGACTGCCTATACAACGGAGCGTCCCGAGCGACGGACGTATGCTCCGCTAACGACACATTTGAACCACAACATCTGGGGCCAGATGTTGTTGAACGAGAGAGGGGCCTCTCTCGCTTGCCGTCCGGATGGACCGGAACGAGCTATAAACCGGACTAAAAGGCTTCCTCCGTTCTCCCTCCGATCCGCCGTCACTGGGTGTGCATTAAGTTAATTTTATAGTGCTCGCATCACCCCAAAATTCCTTCTAGACCGCAACGGACGAACCCGGCTGCCGAACCATTCGGTGAATGGATGCTACACCGGGCGAGCTAGCGGACGTCAAAGGCCGTCGAACCTACTAGGGTCCTCTTAGGCAATTGGCGTATTACATGAGCACTTTTCCGCTAGCCCTTCATTAATTGTGACGACGGAGGCACACTGTTGGAAGACATCACAGATACATCACCCTAATCTTGATCGTCTGAAAAAGAAATTGATAAAGTAGAGTGACCCTGCGGGGAAAGGACCGGAGTGTCCAAATCCCCAACAACATACCGTGACATACGCTTCCCATATTGTCATCGAAATCATACGATACAGAACCGGAGTTAATGCGAGTACACTGACCACATATAGAATGATAATAAGGTCAGAGGAAGACTTCCTCTTAAAACAATTGATCAATATCCTTTCAATGTGAAAAGAAAACAAGTCCTGGTACTCGCACTAACCCCTGGCAATCAAAATACATAATAATAATATGATCCATTAATATAGAAAAAATAATTGAAATCAAAATATTTTGAAAAAATATTTTTTCAGAACAGCCCAAGTTTCTGAAAAGTAACGTTGAGCCCCAATGGATCCCAAGCCTAAGTGTGGACAAAAATTTTAAAAATATTTTAAACAATTTATTCAACACTTACGAACAATAATAATGTATCTAGTTATGATTGAAATAACATAAAGATATTATTATTTAGAAATCCCCCCCTCACACAGAGGGCTGTTGTAAATGTAAACAATGAGTGTAAAAACACTAAAATAAGACTCCAGGCACCCAGGCCCGAAATCAGTTACCAAAAATACACCATCTGATGCAAAACAGAGACTTCCAGGGAAGAAACTGCAGAACATCAGATGGAAGATGCAGAACACAACGCCTAACCACCCGTAGGTGAAGACGTAAACATGGGGAAAAAACAGAATTCATTCTGTTATTCAGCTAAAACTCCCAAGAAATTTTAGTAATAATAATTACAGAAATTATGCCAAAAGCATGGGAGAATAGCAAGGGGGAACTTAAAGGACAGGGAGAGAGGAAAAACACTTGAAAAAACAGTGTAACTAAATAATCAGAATGACAACAAAATGGCTGCTGCCTTGAAAATAGGTAACTTAACATAATTTCATTAAAAAATTTTAAGTTACAGCCCTGATAATATTCTGTCACACATTCTTTTCCTCTCCTCCTTTTCTATCCTCCTTAGAATCACCATTTCACTAATATTTATGTGTCTGGCATCATTTAAACTGAGATTTAAAAGCACAAAGATCAGTCAGATGTTAACTGATGAAGGGCCAAACTTAGAATGATAAATGGCGCCAATTTCGGAACGTCCTTGACACTGCGCATGCGCAGTAGGGGCGAAGTGTGGAGGGCCTCTCAGGACATGTTTTCTTTAGTTTTAGATGCAAATTTTGGGGATTGGGGGGCAAAATTTGTGTTTGGCCCTATATTTTAAGAGTTAGCACCAGCTATGTCTGGGTCATTGGTACAGTATAAAAATATATATAATTTACTTTAAATTGATCATATTTTTATACTACAACCAATGGCCCAGACTGAGCTGAATAGTAAAATGGCAGGAGGGTCTAGGACTTAGAGAAAAATCCAATTTCTCAATTACTTCGATAAAGAATAGCTCCTACAGGAGAATAGGAGAAGACAGAGAAATTACATATGTCCTTCTCTCATAAAAAAAAAGAGAATGACATAACACCAACAATGTAATTGATAATTACATAATTTCTCCATTTAATGCCAGCATAACCCCTTATGCTAATTCGGTGAAGAAAACCAATTATAAAGCTAGTCCAGAGAAAGAGATGCTTTATGTGCATTTAAAAGTGTCCGAGGATTGTTTTGAAACGCCCGTTTGACACATGACATACATAAATGCTTCACAGTGAGCTACACTTTAAGAACAGTACATAAATGAGACATAATTATTGCTTCACACCAAACTACACAAAAAAACACCCAGCACTGACGCTGGACTACTGTCTCTGGAGGAGGTATTCCCTTGCTTTTCACTATAAAGCCAGATAACATAAGGGAAAAACCGCCCGCCCCCCGCACCTTGTTCTGAAGGAAAATTCCTCAGATTGAAGAGGGCAGCGGAACGACATCAGTCCACAAGCAGACTGCCTAAGACATCATCTAGATGTAAGATGAATGGACGACATACTGAACAACAGAAAGAGGACCTAAAGATCTAAGGTCACTGGAGATAGACTCTAAATTTCCAAGATAAAACTTGGTAAATGAAGAGGGCTGTGTCCAGTAGGCAGCCTTCATAAGATCAGTAATGGCTATACTGTTAGAATAAGCCCAAGAAGCAGACAGTGCTCTAACCTCATCTTGCTGACAGAACATTGATCTGAAGATAGACTTTCACAGGCAACACGTATTGCCAGCTGAATCCATCTAGCGATAGAATGAACAGATATATCCTTTGTGTTAGGAATCAGGGAAAGAAAGAATCTTTTTCTTCCTTTTCTAATGAAACTCGATTGACGTTCATAAATGTGCATTGCTCTAACTGGACACAGCAAAGGTCTTGGTTGTCCAAGGACAGTAAAGCCTTAATAGGCTCCGGCTGCTTAACCAGAATCTGATTCTTAGCCAAGAATCTCACTTCCGTAGTGAGGGTAACAGTAATACCCACACTACATCAATGGGAATCATGAACAGATAATGCATGAAGGTCACTCACTCTTCGGGCAGACGCAAAGGCTAAGAGAAAGGCTGTTTTATAGGTCAAGAATTTGAGCTCTACATCGTCTAACGACTCAAATGGAGCTTTTTGAAGCTTCAACAGAACCCAAGCCAAATTCCCTTTTGGAATTAATCTGAGGGTTCTAGGTCTATTAATTGAGTACTTTTTAACTAGCTTGGATAAAGAAGAATCTGATCGAATAGCCAAGTTATCATGATGAGCATAAGTGTCTGATAACACAGAACTATAGCTCTTAATTGTGACAGGCTGCAAGTTTAATATGTCGAATAAGTAGACCAGGAAATTGGCAATCTGAGGAATGGATGGATTGTAAATGTCTACAGACCGGTCGGTACACAAACAGAAGAAAACCCTCAACTTCGCTGCATAATTCAACAAAGAGGAGGTCCTCCTACAGTTAGAAATTGCATCCACTGCTCATCCTGTTAAATGTTTTCCATGCAAGAAGGACCGCACAATGGAAATACATGAAGGTTGAGATGTCCCATAACAGACACCTGAGAAGATTGATCCAGGATTTCTGTGACGACAGAGGTGCAACTAGCAGGATTTTGCAGTGAGACTGTTTGATTTTTAACAGAATCTGCTGAATCAACAGGGCAGGAGGATATGTATATCCTTTCATTCTGTCCCATGAGATCGAAAGAGCGTCTACTGCGTACACTCGATGATCTGGACATGGCGACACGAACGTCGCTAACTGATTGTTTAAATGTGTCGCAAAAAGATCTATCATGGGACGATCCCACTGGTAGCAGATCTACTTGAATATTCGCTTGTTGAGAGTCCACTCTGATGGCAACAGGCGACCTTTCCGAGAAGGCAAGTCTGCTAGTATGTTCAGACGACACGGTATATGAAGGACTGAGACATGAACGTGATGATTCAGAACGAATAGTATAATCTTTGTTAATTCGCATAACGGAATCGAGTGAGTGCCACCTTGGTTCCTGAGGTAAGCAACTACTGCCAAGTTGTCCGATAGAATTTGAACTGGACGTTCACTATTTGATGAATCTAATGTTGTAGTGCTAGCCAGATTGACATCATCTCCTTGATGTTTATGTGCTTTTCTAGGAACCGAGAGTCCCAAAGACCTTGACATTTCAAGTCTGCAGGACATAGGGACGTGCCCCAGCCTGTCTGACTCGCATCTGTTATAATCGTGAAAGCCGGATCCAGCAGTTGAAGTGGAACTCCCTGAGTTAACCACTGAAGATCTGCCCAAATCTGAACCTTTTGTTTTACAAGGTCTGTTAAAACAATACTGGTTTCGAGCAAATGTGTCTTCACACTCCATTTCTGAGTAAAGAATATCTGGATGCGTGCGCAGGTGGCCCATCGGAATAAGATCCGCAGCCACTCTGCACAGCCCCATCAGCCACATAAACTCCCTCGCTGTTACTGTGGGAGAGTTTAGAAAAAAGTGAGCATAACAACTGACTAATTTCGCTCTGGGTAACATCAGACGAACAAGATTGTTGTGAGTATCGAAGCTCATTCCCAAGTGAATGAACGACTTGGACAAAGCTAGATCCGACTTTTTCTCGTTTACTATAAAACCGAGGCATCGGAACAATTGAAGCAGACTCTGAACATTGTTCTGCAGAATAATTCTGTTGCCGTATCTCTGAAGAATGTCGTCCAAGTAAGCCAGCGTTACCACAGACGAATGAGCTCAGAAGTATGACATTACCAAGTTCATTATTCAAGTGAAAGCCCAAGGAGCGAGGTTCAGACCGAAGCACATTGCTCTGAACTGATAAACCTCGCCTTGAAAGGCAAAACACACTCGAATGCTCGCTCTTACCGAGCGAATGGTTTCCATATAGAACTTTAGAGCCACGATCAACTTGTTTATCCAGCGAGCCGTCTGGCTTCGGTACAAGGAACAGGTGACTGTAAAAACCTTGAGAATTTTGATTCTCGATGACCTCTATTGCTTCCTTTAATAAGAGAGTCTGTACCTCCGCTAGGACAGAATCTCTTTTGAAAGGATCCACCGGAAGATTTGTCCAATGCGGACATCTTGTAAGTGGGGGTTTGCTCGGAATGATAGCTGTAGACCTTCCAAGACTACACTTCTCACCCACTGATCTTCTGTGATAACCATCTAGTTTCTCACAAAGTTTGATAATTTTCTGCCAACTGGCAAGCAACAGAGGTCTTGTCCATCACCTGTACGACTTACAAGGCTTACAGGAGGAGAAACTATGTCCTCCCCGCGAAGAACTTTGTCCCGTCGGCTTATGGGCGTCTGACCTATAGTCTTGATCAGACCTAACCCCCTTTCCAGAGTCGCTATTCTGATGACCTCCAGAGTAAGAATATGAGGGTTTCTTGTACCCTTGCAAGGAGTTCACTTTAGATGACTTTGAAGCAGAAAGGCCTCGCTTAGCACGGTCTGCTGAAGCGTGTTGTTGAGACACCAACTTCAATAGCAGTGCACTGGAAGCTTTCTTTGTAGTCTGCTCATAGACTAATGAAAGCTTGTACCCTAGTGAGGAGTTTCCTTTTGACGATTTTTGTCTGGAACGTCCTCCTTTACTCTTGTCTGCTGAACTAGATTAACGACCGCTAGTCATCGAAAATAAAATGTCCGGAGACCGGAGCAACTCGGAGAGAGCTTTTCACCTTGTCATCTATAAGTGATGATGCAAGGGCAGCATCACGTCTGATCAACTCCAAATTTGCCACTGTCAGGGCGGAGTTGTACGTGGCATGCATGACTGTCCTGGAAAGAACTCTAAATGAGGAACAAATGTCCTCAAATTCCTTCCCATTAAGACGTTGCGCCATAGCTCTGGTAAGGTGATCTGCACAGGACATCGTGTCCAGATTTGCTCTATTGGATGAAATAGCACATTCCATCACTTCTGAGCGTACATTGAATGAAGCAGGTAGGGACATATCTAAATCTCCGGCCTGCTCATCTAAATGCAGAGGAGCTCTCTGGACATCTTCTTCAACCGTTTTAAATGAACGTGGTCCAAGGAACGGCATATTTATAAATGTCGATAAGAAACCGCCTTTCCTCTTAGCACTCGAGAGGCTGAATACGGCGTTGTCAACATGGCCGAAGGCCTGCGGCACCTGTCTAGACTGTATCGGGAAGGAAAGAACGTCCTCTTTCCTCCGCACAAAGTCTGCATCCAGAGACGATACCGGTTTCTCTCTAGTAGTCGCAGCATGCTGATCAGGTGGAACAAATTCAGGATACAATTAATGAATAAAATTCATTGCTACCATTATGTTGTTCTGAAAGAGAAGGGTAATCCTCTTCCTTGTTCCTTTCACCATCCAGCTGATTCAGCTGTGACGTTTGGTCCATCGCATCTGGGTGTGCAGATGACTGGACTGACCCAGCATCGTCCCGACAACGCACCACTGGAGTCTGCGGAAGGCTGCTCTTGCACTTGCTGGGATGCTGGGATCAGCTGTGCAATCTGCAACAGCAAGTCCATTACCGAGGCTTGAGGAGCAGCAATCTTCTGTTTTTAGCTGCCTCCTGCTCCTGGGACAATGATCCAGAGGTAGATATCTTCTCTGAATGTCCCAATGAACAGAAAGCCTCGGATCGCTAGCTACTGACTTCACGGGCGAAGACTGGCTCAGTCTTCGTGCAGCTGGCTGGATATCCGAAGTTGGGTAGCTAGCATGCAGTCGTGTGTGCTTATGTAACATAGCAGAGGAAGCCATGACTGTAGCCGACCCCGGCTGCAGTCTAGACGGAGCATACTGAGCGGCAGGTGTGGAGGTATGCTCTGGCTTGTGCAAGTTCCTCAAAACAACATTTGGCCCCAAATGTTGTTGGGTTAGAGAGGGACCTCTCCCGCTTGTGGCCTTGTCAGACCTCACCAAGCCTCCCGGAAAGAAACTTGCTGACTTCCTCCCTATTTCCATTGTTGCTGGGTGTGGTTTTGATTTTGAGGTGCTCGCTCTCCCCATATCTACACTTCCTTCGGCCTCAACGGACTTAACAGGTGTCACGGCTCCCACGGACGGAGTAACCACTTCACCGGTCGGCTAAACTGCTTGCAAGGGATTAAAACCACTAACTAAAGGCCTTATCTCTTGATTAATATTCATGAGCTCCTTTGCAGGTAGCTCTGTTTGCTCATCAGAGCACGACGACGGTAGCACACTTTGGATGGGTGTCACAATACCATCACCATGTTTTTGTTCCTCTGAAAAAGAAACTTGAACTATCTTGTGGCAAGAGCACTGGCATAGGCATCTCACCGCCAACAACGTATCGTGACACACGTCTTCTACATTTGTCAACCCAATGTACACGTGTAGGACAAGAATCTGTAGGAGTGCATCGACTGCAGTCAAGGCAACAAGCATGTAAATCTGAGGACGACTTCCTCGCCTTGTATTTGAAGCAGTAAGCTTTCATAATTACAATCAAAATACAAAGTCGATAGCACTCCTATAAACTCCAGAATAAAATATATGACAAAGATACATGAACAATAGCAATCAAAATTAAATTCAAATGAAAAGTGTCAATGACACTGTAGCTTAACTTGTGTGTTGTGTTTGATGAAAAGGATAATGTTCAATGTTTATGAAAGGATTATGAAATGAGACAAGAATTGTGATAATTGGAAATATGTTCATTTCTGTTCCCTGTATGCTATGTTTTTGATAAAAATAATATGAGGTGTACACTGTACTAAAGAGTTGAGGGGTGGGTTAATATGACCTCACAGTTAATGTATGTGGCCCTCACAGTTAACGTATATCAACGAAAGTTACCAAGTTACAGTGAAATTATTCCAAAACGAGTCATCCTATCAAGTTACATTGAAATCCCTTCAAAAATATGGCCTATAGACTGTGCTAAAGGTTTTCGGGCTTCGGGCCCCTGTAGCCGTCAGTTTCATAATTGCGTCCAAAGGGGACGTTCTCATCTAGACATGATATGAAATCAACCTACCAAGTTACAATGAAATCCCTTCATAAATATGACCTGTAGACTGTGCTAAAGGTTTTTGGGCTTTGGGCTCGGGCAGCCATCATGGTTGAAAGAGAGCAACCAAAAGGGGACATTCTCATCTGGAGTGATCCTACGAAGTTACAATGAAATCATAAATATGACCTGTAGACTGTGCAAAAAGGTTTTCAGGCTTCAGGTCCCTGAAGCCATCACAGTTGACCAATCACGTCCAAAAGGGGATGTCATCATCTAGGCATTATATGGAGTCAAACTAACAGGTTACAATGAACTCCTTCCATAAATATGACCTATAGACTATGCTAAAGGTTTTGGGGTTTTGGGCTCGGGCAGCCATCAAGGCTGAATGAAAGTGACCAAAAGGGACGTTCTCATCTAGACATTATTTGGAGTCATCCTACCAAGGTACAATGAAATCCCTTCATAAATATCACCTGTAGACTGTGCTAAAGGTTTTCGGGCTTCAGGCCCCTGTAGCCATCACAGTTGCCTAATGGTGTCCAAAAGGGGCTGTTCTCATCTAGACATTATATGAAGCCAACCTACCAGGTTACAATGAAATCCCTTCATAAATATGAACTGAAGACTGTGCTAAAGGTTTGCGGGCTTTGGGCTCGGGTAGCCATCATGGTTGAATGATCGCAACCAAAAGGGGACATTCTCATCTGGGCATCATCTGGAGTGATCCTACGAAGTTACAATGAAATCCCTTCATAAATGTGACCTGTAGACTGTGCTCAAGATTTTCGGGCTTCAGGCACCTGTAGCCATCACAGTTGACCAACCACGACCAAAAGGGGATGTCATCATCTTGGCATTATATGGAGTCAACCTAACAAGTTACAATAAAATCCTTCCATAAATACGACCTATAGACTATGGTAATGGTTTTTGGGCACGGGCAGCCATCAAGGCTGAATGATCGCGACCAAAAGGGGACGTTCTCATCTAGACATTATTTAGAGTCATCCTACCAAGCTACAATGAAATCCCTTCATAATTATGACCTGTAGACTGTTCTAAAGGTTTTTCGGCTTCAGGCCCCTGTAGCCGTCACAGTTGCCCAATCGTGTCCAAAAGGGGACGTTCTCATCTAGACATTACATGAAGTCAAACCTACCAAGTTACAATGAAATCCCTTCATAAATATGAACTGAAGACTGTGCTAAAGGTTTTTGGGCTTTGGGCTTGGGCAGCCATCATGGTTGAATGATCACAACCAAAAGGGGACATTCTCATCTGGAGTGATCCTATGAAGTTACAATGAAATCCCTTCATAAATATGACCTGTATACTGTTCTAAAGGTTTTTGGGCTTCAGGCCCCTGTAGCTGTCACAGTTGCCCAATCATGTCCAAAAGGGGACTTTCTCATCTAGACATTATATGAAGTCAAACCTACCAAGTTACAATGAAATCCCTTCATAAATATGACCTGTAGACTGTGCTAAAGGTATTCGAGCTTCGACTCGGGCAGCCATAATGGTTGAATGATCGCAACCAAAAGGGTACATTCTCATCTGGGCATCATCTGGAGTGATCCTACGAAGTTACAATGAAATCCCTTCATAAATATGACCTGTAGACTGTGCTCAAGATTTTCGGGCTTCGGGCACCTGTAGCCATCACAGCTGACCAATCACGACCAAAAGGGGATGTCATCATCTAGGCATTATATGGAGTCAACCTAAAAGGTTACAATGAAATCCTTCCATAAATATGACCTTTTGCCTATGCTAAAGGTTTTGGGGCTTGGGCACCCATCAAGGCTGAATGATCGCGATCAAAATGGGACGTTCTCATCTAGACATTATTTGGCATCATCCTACCAAGTTACAAGGAAATTCCTTCATAAATATGACCTGTAGACTGTGCTAAAGGCTTTCGGGCTTCGGGCCCCTGTAGCCGTCACAGTTGCCCAATCACGTCCAAAAGGGGACCTTCTCATCCAGACAATATATGAAGTCACTCCACCAAGTTACAATGAAATTCTTCAATAAATAGGACCTGTAGAGAGTGCTAAAGGTTTTCAGGTTTTGGGCTCGGGCAGTCGTCACGGTTGGCAGATCATGCCCAAAGGGGAAATTCTCATCTAGACATCATAAGGAGTCATCCTACCAAGTTACAATGAAATTCCTCCATATTAAACATGACCTGCAGACTGTGCTAAAAGTTTTTGGGTTTCGGGCTTGGGCAGCCATAACAGTTGACAGATCATGCCCAAAAGGGACGTTCTCATCTAGGCATTATACAGAAGCATCCTACCAAGTTACAATGAAATCCCTTCATAAATACGACCTGTAGACTGTGCTAATTGTTTTCGGGTTTTGGGCTCTGGCAGCCATATCAGTTGACCGATCGTGACCGAAAGGGGACAGTCTCATCCAGACATGCCCCCAAACCTGCATATGAAATTTCATGACGATCAGACAAGAATTGCGGGGTGTAGCCCGTGCTAAAGGAAAATGTGAACAGACTCACAGACTAACAGACTTCTGCACACGTGATGGCAGTAGCTTATCTTGACTTTGTCAAGTTAAGCTAAAAATTGAACCAAAAAATTTATCGAATATTTTTTGAAAAAAGCCTAAGTTCCCCAAGGGAACATGATGAGCCCAACCAAGGGCATCACGATAGAGCCCAAGTGTGGACAAAATCCAAGTTTTTTAGCTACACTACCGGAATCATAATCAATGTATCCTACAGTAATCCTACAGTAATATAATACTAATTACTACATATATTTGAGGACGTTGCCAATGTAAACCACTTCAAAGAAAAAAAACGGAAACAAGACATCAGGCACACAGAAAGGCCCAAAGTGGGTAACCAATTTAAATGCTATCAGTTGCAAAGCTAGATCTTCATACGAAGAAAAAATGATACATCGGATAGAAGATGCAAGACCAAAACGACCTAACACCCCTAGGGTTAGTTAAACAAGTTAAACTCCCAAGAAATTTAATGAAAGTGTCAATGACACTGTAGCTCAACTTGACAAACTTGAACTTGGTAAGTTATAAATGAAATGGCAAAATTGAAGATCATTGGTAAGAATGTCATTTTTTTTGCCAGTGGCAACATTTTTTGACAGAAACCGAAGAAAATTGATAGCTCCCATCTAGAGGCATCCCCAAACAAGCACGCCAGGTTTCAAAGCAATCCGATCATAAATGTGCCCTGTAGGGTGTACAAAAGGGAAATATTGTGGTCTGACTAGACTAAATTCTAAGAACGTTGGCCGTGGCAACATTTTTTGACAGAAATGGAAGAAAATCGATAGCTCCCATCTAGAGGTCACCGTAAATAAGCATACCAGGTTTCAAAGCAATCCGATCATAAATGTGCCCTGTAGGGTGTGCCAAAGGGAAATATTGTGGTCTGACTAAACTGAGTTCTAAAAACGTTGGCCGCGGAAACATTTTTTGATGGAAATTGAAGAAAATCGATAGCTCCCATCTAGAGGTCACCCCAAACAAGCATGCCAGGTTTCAAAGCAATCCGATCATAAATGTACCCTGTCGGGTGTGTCAAAGGGAAATATTGAGTCTTCTGACTAAACTAAGTTCTAAGAAAGTTGGCCGCGGCAACATTTTTTGACAGAAATTGAAGAAAATCGATAGCTCCCATTTAGAGGTCTCCCCAAACAAGCATACCAGGTTTCAAATCAATCCGATCATAAATGGGCCCTGTAGGGTGTGCCAAAGGGAAATAATGAGGTCTGACTAAACTAAGTTCTATGAACGTTGGCCGTGGCAACATTTTTTGCCAGAAATTGAAGAAAATCGATAGCTCCCATCTAGAGGTCACCCTAAATAAGCATACCAGGTTTCAAAGCAATCAAATCATAAATGTGCCCTGTAGGGTGTGTCAAAGGGAAATATTGTGGTTTGACTAAACTAAGTTCTAAGAACGTTGGCCGCGGCAACATTTTTTGACAGAAATTAAAGAAAATCGATAGCTTCCATCTAGAGGTCACCCCAAACAAGCATGCCAGGTTTCAAAGCAATCCGATCATAAATGTACCGTGTAGGGTGTGCCAAAGGGAAATATTGAGACTTCTGACTAAACTAAGTTCTAAAAACGTTGGCCGCGGCAACATTTTTTGACAGAAATTGAAGAAAATCGATAGCTCCCATCTAGAGGTCTCCCCAAACAAGCATACCAGGTTTCAAAGCAATCTGATCATAAATGTGCCCTGTAGGGTGTGCCAAAGGGAAATATTGAGGTCTGACTAAACTAAGTTCTACGAACGTTGGCCGTGGCAACATTTTTTGCCGGAAATTGACGAAAATCGATAGCTCCCATCTAGAGGTCACCTTAAATAAGCATAACAGGTTTCAAAGCAATCAAATCATAAATGTGCCCTGTAGGGTGTGCCAAAGGGAAATATTGTGGTTTGACTAAACTAAGTTCTAAGAAGATTGGCCGCGGCAACATTTTTTGACGGAAATTGAAGAAAATCGATAGCTCCCATCTAGACGTCACCCCAAACAAGCATACCAAGTTTCAAAGTAATCTGATCATAAATGCGACCTGTGAGGTGTGCCAAAGGAAATTGTGGACGTACGTACAAACGTACTAACGTATGTACGTACGTACATACGTACGTACGTACGTACGCCGACGGACGAGAAGTGATGGCAATAGCTCAGCTTGACTTTGTCAAGTAGAGCTAATAAAAAATTTCAATAAAAAATACCAAAAAGCATAGGAGTTTAACAGGAGGGCTTCAAGGAAGGACAGGGAAGGAACACTAAACAAACAGTGGATTAATTATTAGCAAGAATGATTACGTCAGGCGTTTGACCCAAAATTGGGAAACATGAAATAATTTTTACAATTATTAAAAAGTTACAGCCCTGAACATTTGAAACCACCGTTGTTCACTTCCATCATCCATTTACAGCCTTGGGCCCACCAATTCTTTCATTGATTTGTGTCTGGCATCCTCAAAAAAGGAGATTTTAAAGCACAGATGTCAGATCATTATTACTGACTTTAGGACCAAACAAAGAATGATGGTTTGTGCCAATTTCTGTACCTTCCTGGAAACTGCACATGCGCAGATAACAAAAGTACAGAGGACCAGACAAGACTTATTTTTTTCGGATTTGTATGCAAATTTTGGGGATTGGGGCAAAATTTGTGTTTGGCCCTGAATTGAACTGAGTTAGCACCAGCTGGGCCATTGATTGTGGTATAAAAACATTCAGACAGTTCCGGTATTCAATGATGGATTCGGTTTGGTTTTTCAGTATCCCCATTATATCGGTATCGGTTTGGTTTTTTGGTATATTGCCCATCTCTAGTACCCATACTCACCTTTTTTGCTTTTCCATTCAATGCTTCCTTCACTGCCTGATCTAATGAACCAACAAAAAATAAAGGGTGTTGTTCACCATACCTAAATAAAGAATTAACAAATTAGATAAATCCCATACTGGTGAATACTATACAGCAAAGTTCTCTTGATAACACTGTAAATGCATGGACAAATCTAAATTGTTTTTTGAAAGAGACAACCATTCAGAAGATGACATGAGTGGCTGAGGTAAAAATAAATCTTTGTTTTGTTCTTGCATTCACCTTACCAACAAGAGCACCAAAAGACACTTTTTCAACTTTTCAACTGCTAAAGTGTTCCATTTTTGTTTTTTAGAAAAAGAATCGGTTCATAATTGTTTTACTTCAATTTATTTGAGGGTACCTGTAGAACACTGATCAATGAATTGAAGCAAAAGAATCCCACACCAACAAAAATATCATGTGCTTCAATCTAAAACACATGATAATATTATTTGTTGATCGTTTATTGGCATCCAAGAACACTTTCAGCACCTATAGCTGTACCAGAACAATGCAAGTGTGAAAAGATATAGTACTATCATCCCAGGATACCAGATGAGATTACAGCAGTAAAGCAGAACCTGTTTCCAACTTAAAACAATAGCAGATCACATGGAGAATTCTACTGTGGTGGCTACACTTCTCTCAATCATACAAAAACATGGCTTTCTAGCACCGAACTAAGAATAAAGTCAAGAGTCCATTTCTTAATCCAAATGAATTTATATATCTATCCAAATCAGCATTCTTTCGGGATTCAATCAAATGAATCCTTTAACATGCCATCATGAGGAAGTCCTATTGATATGAGACAAATTATCTATGAAGTGGTTTCTGGTCAAGTCTTGGGTTAATTGACTAGAAATCACAGCTAAGTCACTGTACGTATAGAGGCTGTGGGCTATTAGTAATTCAGGACTCATGCTTGGGGCCCTTAACTGGTTGAGTGCTGGAAACCACTATCAGGGTTTTCATAAAAACAAGGGTACCACAGCAAAAGCCAACTTTTTCATTGCTTATGTTTCTTATTCAGTCAAATGCAAATAATACTTTGCTTATATAAATTTGCTTTATTTCAACAAATGCTGATGATATCAAAATTTATTTTAATTTTTTTCTTCAAATTTAAAAAAAAATTTAACAAAACCATATCATGTGACCCCTCAATGGAAAGATCATGACAAGTTTATTCCAATGGGGGCACAGGATATGGTTTTATTGAGAAAAAAAAAATTTTCAACTGCTTAACCCTTTACCCAACGCAGACGATATCAAAATTTATTATTTTAAATACCAGTTTTTGAAATTTTCTCAAAAATTTCAACAAAACCATATCATATGACCTCTCATTGGAATGAGCTCAATGAGCTCATTCCAAAGAGGGGTCACATGATATAGTTTTGTTGAAATTTTTTGAAAAATATTTTTTCAGCTGCTGTATTTGCATATTACGTGGGCGGATGTGGCCGATTCATTGGGTAAAGGGTTCATTTGTAAATTACACAGATGAAGCCAATTCTTTAGGCAAAGGATAAAATTTGTGCATCTGTCACTCATTTATTATGACATCATGACAAAATTGAATCTGATTCACTCAAATTCATAACAAGTAGGACAATAATTCTCACTAAACTATGACATTTAAAAAAGCTATGTCATAGGCTTTCTATATATAGTAGAATAGGTAATCATGGTACAGTGGAGCCCACTTAATTGGATATCTCTTAATTGTATATCCCTATTAATTGAATATAATTTTTAAACACAAAACCATTTAGCATACCTTCAGTTCAAATTTGATCTGTTAATTGCATATGGGTTGTAGAGTAAACTCCTGTTAATTGTATATAAATTTTTGTAATATGTCAAAAAAATTACTGACACGCACCAAATTCCCCTTATTTATCAACCTTTTTGGCCTCACTACATCCAATACAGACATTTATTCTATTATATCTTGTTTGACAGAGCTCTATGAGCTCTGTCAAACAAGATATAATAAAAATAAATGCTCAGTTTACTTCCAGAACACAGGAATCTGACCGAATCCCTGTTAATTGTATACTCCTGTTAATTTAATAATTTTCAATTGGCAAAATGGATATTCAATTAAGAAGATTCTACTGTATAAAATGCTATCACCTCTGCTTGAACTCTTGGGTAAAATGTTCTAAAGCATCTGTTGTATCTACAACATTCTCTGGAACTGTAAAGAAAGAGAAATCATTTTTCAAGTTATTGTTCTCATGGACATAGTTGTTAGTAAACAACATTGGACAGTGTCCAGTTTTTTCCCTGCATAACACCTATGGGTTTCACATTTTAAAATGAAAGTGTCAATGACACTGCAGCTCAACTTGTCCAAGAAGGGACTGAACTAAATAGAAAGCTCCAGAAATGCCAAGTCATTCAATCTGGTTTCTACAGAAAAGACATCACACAAAAGCAACATATGAAATCTGAAAATGATTGCATGTGGGATGCAATGTGCAGGGTGTACTAAAGGAACTGTGTGGACAATTTATATGCCAAAACTAAGATGGCCAATGGCCACCATGTTTTTCAACAAAATTCAGAAATATTTGAAAGATCCCATGTTGACATCTCACCGAAACTACATATGAAATTTGAACAAAATCGGGTGAGAGATGTGGCCTGTAGGGTGTGCTAATGGAATTGTTGACAATTAAAATGCCAAATCCCAAATGGATGCTGGCAGCCATGTTTTTCAATGAAATTCAGAAAAATTCAATAGCTCCCATCTAGATATGACACCAAAGCTACATAAGAAATTGAAAAAGATTGGGCGAGAAATGTTGCCTGTAGGGTGTGCTAATGGAATTGTTGAAAATTTAGTTGCCAAATCCGAGATGGCTTCTGGGGGCCATGTTTTTCAACAAAATTCAGAAAAATTTGATAGCTTCCATCTGGACATCACCCCCAAGCTACATACGAAATCTGAAAAAAGATCGGGCGAGAGGGTGAGAAATGTTGCCTGCAGGGTGTGCTAATGGAATTGTTAACAATTTAGGTGCCAAACTGGAGATGCCTTCTAGGGGCAATGTTTTTCAACAAATTCAGAAAAATTTGATAGCTTCCATCTAGACATCACCCCCAAAGCTACACATGAAATTTGGAACTGATCGGGTGAGAGATGCAGCCTGTAGGGTGTACCAATAGAACTGTTGACAATTTATATACAAATCTAAGATGACTGCTGACAGCCATGTTTTTCAACAAAATTCAGACATATTCGATAGCTCCCATCTAGACATTACACCAAAGCTACATATGAAATTTGAAAAAGATCAGGTGAGAGATGCAGCCCGCAGGCCTGAAAATAAGCAGTCTGACATTTACAGAATGAGGTCCCCAGAGGGTGAATTTGATGATGCTATCCCATACAGTGGGCCAATTTATCCTCTGGGTACCTCTTTCTGTTTAATTTTGAGACCCTGATTCAAATTGAGGTTCACAGAGGGTAACTGAATTCACCCTCTGGGGACCCCATTTTGCAGATGACAGTCTGCTTATTTTCTGGCCTGTGTTTACAGTCAGATCACAAAGAGCCAGTCAGGGCGAGTTGTGATCCGATTGTAAACACGACCGAGACATGTCTTTGAACTAAATACAGAAAAATTACATAGCTCCCATCAAGACATTGCCCCAAAGCCAAGTATGAAATTTGGAACTGATCGGTTGAGAGTTGCGGCCAGTAGCGTGTTCTAAATGAAATGTGGATGGACAGAGGAATGTATGTACAGACGAACAGTTATACAGACAATGAATCGCAACCCATCACAATAGCTCATACCTCACATTGTTAAGTTGAGCAAAAAATGTGTTTGAAAATGAATTTACAGCACAAGTAAATATGAAGTCTCTACCGCAGGACTAACACTTTTCAACAGAGCCCTGTTAGTAACTTCCTGCTCGAAAGTTAAAATTATACCTTTACATACATAACAGCAACCTCTTCAACTACACTAAGAAAACAACTGTTTGTTTTAAAAATTCAACTGCAGAAGAAAAGAGTCTGCTAAGAAAGCTTGTCATCAAACCTGTATAAGTATTGTCATCTACTAGATATGTAGAATCAAACGTGGGCCTCTGTTAATTTACGATTTGTTTCATGTCAATCACATGCATTTTTTTGAAGACATGAAATTATAGCATATTTCAGTTAATTAAGGGACACAACATTCTTTTGATCACATCAGTATTCATCAAACTCTAAACTATCACTGGTGTAAATCGGCCAGTGTTTTGTTTACAACTGTTTGGCAGAATCAATGATGGTGTTCATAATGCCACAGTGTACCATAAGGCAGTCAAATAAATTTTTGTTGTACTTCCACACAAAAATATTTTTTTACTTTAGGGTTCAAGTTTGGAGTAATGCGGTACAAGAATGTTTATACAAACTCTGCATTTCGACTTTTGAAGGTACTTAAATTGAAGGTACTGGTTCAGTTACAACACCGATTATTTTTTAACTTAGATAATGAGCATGGATTTATTTATTTATTGGGGTTTTATGACACTTTTGACAGCCAGGGTCACCTCGTGTTGGATAGTTTTACGGCTGGAGGAAGCCGGAGTACCCAGAGAGTACCACTGAGCAACAGCGAGCTTCTGTCAGACTCCCAACGTACTAACTCCATACAAGCAGGGTAAGCATTGGTTGAAGACAAGTGCACCATCGACGTGCAATATGCCTTAGTACATAGCGCCACCATGCCACCACATGGGCAAACAGGATTAAGTGTCTTGCCCAAGGATACAATGCTGTCACCCCTAGTGGGGATCAAACTGTGGACTTTTCGGTTTGAAGTTCAATAACTACAGAGTCACCACACTCCCAGCAAGCATGGATACTTGCCTCTAGATAATTATTAGTTATTTATTTATATATTTACTGGTGTTTAAGATCACATATTTTTGCACAATGGATAATCATAACAACATGAGTATCAACTCAAGACCAGGGGTGAGTGTTAATAAGCCATGTTGCCCATTTTAGAGAGGGTTTGCACCTCCCAAGCACCGGTGACTGGGTCTTATTTTACCAGCATCTATGGCTGTATCACGACAATAATGAGAATATTTTGCAGAACAACAGATTGACATAAATAAAGAATTTATTAACAACAGCCTCACTGAAAGATTCTGGTTTTCTTAGCTTTGGTGTTTCTTTTTCAGGTGATCTTATCAGAGCTTTTTATGGTCATTTCCAGCATCTATGGCTGTATCACGACAATATTCCAACTATGAAGGAAAGTTTAAGGTCCCACAAAGTAGATCTTCTGTTTCTCAGGCCATTTTTATCTTATTTTTTATTTATTTAATTATTTCTTTTCCATCAAAAGTTCATGTTCTTGGTTTGTTTTATGTTTGAGGCCTCATAATCTACGGAATAGCATGGGTGGTGGTGTATTTCATCCCTTGAGTGCAAGAAGGCTTTGTAATGCTTTAGCATTGCAAAGCCTTGATGAACTCAGGGGGCAAATTTATCAACTTCATTAACTTGGGTAAAATATCAGACATAAACCATTTAATTTTTATTTTTTTAAGGTTGCATTGGTTATAAAATGAGAGTATGTCAAAAGGACCATGCAGAGGGACAGAGAAACAGATTTTTACCTTTTTAAGGCCAAACCAAACATTTATACCAATGTTGCACACTTTAGAAGACTAACACACCGGACAATAGTTTTTGGATTCTATTACACCAGTGAAAGAGAACTTGTTTACCACAGTAATCAAGCATTGCTCTGCTTCCACTGGTTCCCTTGGGAACTTATCATGGAAAAGCTCAAGTGCAGAGAAACACACAGATCAGGTGATGTTGACCAAAAGAACAATTTATCTATTATTTATTTATTGGTGTTTAACAACACTTTCGACAGCCAGGGTCACCCCGTGTTGGACAGTTTTATGGGTCGAGGAAGGCGGAGCAACCGAAGAGAACCACTGAGCAACAGCAAGCAGCTGTCAGACTTTCAGACTTACTAACTCCACACAAGAGCGGTTACTATTGGATGATTGTTTGTTTGTTTGTTGGTGGTTAACGTCACATATTTATGCACCATGGCTAATCGTGACACAACATGGAGATGAAGTCAAGTGTAGTCAATCGTTGATCAACATGTTGCCCATTTTAGAGGAGTTTCACCCCAAGCATTGGTGACTGGGTCCTATTTTACTAGTAAAGCGGAACTGGTTTACCACAGTAAACAAGTGCTGCTTACTTCCCGGGGTTCCCACGGGAATACTATTGGATGAAGACAAGTGCAAAATCGATGCGCCGTACACCTTAGCACGCAGTGCTACCACGCCCTCAAGTGGGCAATTGGGATTCAGTGACTTGCCCAAGGACACAACACAGTTAATCCTGGTGGGGATCAAACCGTGAACTTTTTGGTTTGAAGTCCAATTCTGTAATATCTGAGCCACTGTGCTGTGCGTGCCCTCCCTCCCCCCCCCCCCCCACCCCCCAAGTAAAAAAACAAGAGGCCCCAGGGGGCCTGAGGGCACTCACCTGACATGGTAGTCTAAATATCAAACCAGGGACTTGACTTGAATAAGCTACATACACCCCTCCTAAGAAAAGCATATACCAACTAGATGAAGCGATTGTGCCCACACAATACAGAGGATTTTCCTTCTATTTTCAGTTCCTACACTTTTACGTCCCAAAATTGAGATAAACGCATAAAAACAGATTTTTTTCCCAAACAAAATATTTTCAGCCTAAAATTTTTTTTTCTTCTTAAAACGCATAAGAAACCAAAAAACTAATTTCCAGATTTGGGTTCAAAACATTTTCTAAGTCCCACCCGGACCCCAAATTTTCAGTGTAAAAAAAAATAATTTTTTTTGGTCTTAAAATTGACCGAAACACATAAAAAACCAAAAAAAAATTTCCGGATTTTGGTCCAAAATTTCTAAGTCCGCAACAGGGCCCCAAATTTTCAGCCTAAATATGAACCCAGGGACTTGGCTTGAACAAACTTAAATCTCGCCCCCCTAAGGATGCTGCATACCAAATATCAAAAGATTGAATAGTAGATCTGAAGAAGAAGATTTTTAAAGAATATTCCTCATACAGCACTAATTTAAACATTTGGGCTCCCATAGAGAGCCCAAATATGGACCCAGGGAATTGATTTCAATAAACATGTGAAACAATCTTCCAAAGATGTTATATGTGAAATTTGAAAGCTTTTGGACCAGTGGTTTGGGAGAAAAGTTGTCTTATCTGTTTTTCCCATTACCCACAGTGTTAAAAAATGCTGACTCAGCACTTTTTCAAAAGTCCCCAAAAAGTACCCCATGATAAAACTGAAAGCAATTTTTTTTACCATTACATTCTGTTGGTCCTAAGGAAGCTTCACACCAAATAAGAATTCTCAGTGCCGTGTAGTTTTGGAGATATTGGCGTTTTAATTTTTTTTTCTATTTTTAGCTCCTGCGGTTCCCATGGGGCGACGGGAAAAAAATTTGGGCATAAATTAAGTACTTATGACCCAATAAGCCCTCATATCAAATTTGGTTCAAATCTGCCTCTCAGTTTGGAAAATAGAAATTTTGGGACTGGCAAAAATTCTTACCCCTCCCATAACGAAGGCAAATAATGCCCGACAAACTTCTCTTGAACAAACTTGATTCTAAACCTCAAAAGGACTCTGTATACCACATATCAAGTCTCTGCTACTGGTGGTTCATTAGAAGAAATTTTCAAAAAATTTGGCTATTTTTTCCCCACCCCTCTGCTCAATATGAGCCGAAACCTAATTTGCATAAAAATCAAAATGCCCCTATATAACCACTACTTGCATGAAATTTAATTAAAATGTGGCCAGTGGTTTAGGAGAAAGAGGCTCAAACACCACCTTCATGCAGGACGACGGATGGACGACAGACAAAGAGTGGATAAGAAAAGCTCACTCTAACTTTCAGTCAGGTGAGTTAAATATCTGGTAAATCTCTTCAGTAGAACTTACTTAATGGTTCTGGTTTCCTCGTCTGTGGTACATCTTCTTCCTGCATGAGAAAATCTACATCATGATAAGGATCCACAGATTCTTCCTCGTCACTCATTTCAATCTCTATAGGTTCCTACAAAATACAACAAACAACTTTCGATATTTTTCTGAATTCACCTTCACTTTAAAAGTTAACATCCAATTCAGAAGTGAATCCATTAGACATTAATTACTACATTGAAAATCTAACTGTTTTACTCTTTAGGTCTATTTCCAATAGTTTGATATTTATTCATGTTCATATATGTCTGAAATCACTTTTAGCATCTTTTCCATATCGGGAACACAATAAAAGAAAGCCAATCGGTTACATCCATACTTTTCACTTTAAAGGATTTACAACCCACATCCTGACTGAGTCCCATTATACCAGTAAAGCTATTCAAAAAAATTCTTGTTTCTCAGGCACTTCCCTCATCATAGTCTCATGGGAAATCTGCCTCATCACCTATTTTTCTCACCTGGAAATCTCTTCTATGACATGATATAAAATATATAAATAAGGCAAAAAAACCAATGTTTTGATTCTCAGTCATCTTTGATCAACAGGCTGCCAAGATTGGACTAGAAATAACAGCTTAGTTGGGCTCTGGCAGGCACCGCAGTTGACTGATTGTGCCCAAAGGGGAACATCTCATCTAGACATGACCTCGAACCTGCATATGAAATTTTGTGATGCTCGGACAAGAACTATGGGATGTAGCCTATGCTAAAGGCTATTATGATTTATCTACTGTCAGCAGGACCTCCTGATGATGGCATGTTAATGGAATATGTTGTGAGATCGCAAAAGCCTGAAATAGGTCCTTAAAGGTCAGTCTTTCCTACTCCACAAACAACAACCATCTTAACTTCTAAAATGTTTCAATTTGTTTCTATGTTAGGGTGTGGGATGGTGGTGGGTGTGGAGTCAAAACTGGGAATTCATTTTTCTTGTATGTTTTTGGAGTACCTTTACTGAGGAAATTAAATTTAAAATGATGCTTTATGAAAATTTTGTTCTTTCTTTCAATGTTTCAATGGAACATACAGGTTATTCTGGTGGTTGGCCAGTAACATAGTGATGATTTTCCCTTCAATTTACCCTTTCAACCAATAGAGTAACTGTAAATAATGCAGTTTTCAATCTTGAACAAGTGACTTGTGCTAAAATATTCAACAGGCTATGTGCAAGAATAATTTGGGTTGTTTGAATTTGATCATCAAAAAGTAATTTATCAAATTTTATTATTTTAAAAATTAGCCTAAGTCTTATTTTGTCCTCTGAGAATTAACAATAAAGTTTGTCAACAATCTACATGCTGTATAAAAGAATTAGTACACAAACATACCAGTCTGGAACCTGAGGCATCAGATCTGTTTGGGACACTGACTCTTGATACTTCAAGAGCATGAGTAGGGTAACTTAAACCACAAGACATCAGCATCATCTGCAATTTAAAAATGAAAGAGAAAATGACACTGTAGCTTAACTTGACTGTGTGTAGTGCTTGATGAAAAGGATAATGTTCAATGTTTATGAAAGGATTATGAAATAAGACAAGAATTGTGATAATGGAGAATATGTTAATTTCTGTTCCCTACATGATATGTTTTCAATAAGAATTATCTGAGGTGAAGACTGTACTAAAGAATTGCGGCCTGGGTTGATGTGGTCTTCACAGTTAACGTATGTCAACCAAAGTTACCAAGTTACAGTAAAATCAATCCAAAACAAGTCATCCTACAAGTTACAATGAAATCCCTTCATAAATATGACTCGTGGACTCACATGATGGTTCGGCAGTCACGATTGACCGATTGTGACCAAAATAGGACAGTTATATCTTGATATCATACCAAGTTATCCTACCAAGTTGCAATGAAATCCCTTCATAAAAACCTGCAGACAGTGCTAAAGGAATCTAGGTCACGTGCACAAGCAGCGGTAACGGCTGACTGATCGTGACCAAAATACTACAGTCTTATCTGGACGTCATACCAAGTTATCCTTCCAAGTTACAATGAAATTGCTTCATAAATATGAACTGCAGACTGTGCTCAACAAATCTAGGTCATGTACCTGTGCAGCTGTCACAAATGACTGATCACGGCCAAAATATGACATTCTGATCTAGACATTATACAGAATCATCCTACCAAGTTACAATAAAATCCCTTTATAAATACAACCTATAGACTGTGCTAAAGGTTTTCAGGCTTCAGGCCCGCATAGCTGTCATGGTTGACCGATCACGACCAAAGTGGGACGTTCTCATCTAAACATTATACGGACCATCCTACCAAGTTACAATGAAATCCCTTCAAAAATATGACCTGTACACTATGCTAAATGTTTTCGGGTTTTGGGTTCTCGCAGCCATCACGGTTGACCAATCACGACCAAAAGGGGACGTTCTCATCTAGACATTATATGGAGTCATCCTACCAAGTTACAATGATATCCCTTCATACATACAACAAGTAGACTGTGCTAAAGGTTTTTGGGTTGCAGGCTCCTGCAGCTGTCACAGTTGGCTGATCGCGACCAAAAGGGCACGTTCTCATCTTGACATTATATGAAGTCATTCTACAAAGTTACAAAGAAATCCCTTCATAAATACAATGGCCTGTAGACTGCACTAAAGGTTTTCAGGTTTCGGGCTCTCACAGCTGTCACGGCTGACTGATCGTGACCAAAAGGGAACGTTCTCATCTAGACATTATACAGAGTCATCCCACAAAGTTAAAATGAAATCCCATCATAAATACAACGTGTAGACTGTGCTAAAGGTTTTTGGGTTTTGGGCTCTGGCAGGCATCGCGGTTGACCGATTGTGCCCAAAGGGGAACATCTCATCTAGACATGACCTCGAACCTGCATATGAAATTTTGTGATGCTCGGACAAGAACTATGGGATGTAGCCTATACTAAAGGAAAATGTGAACACACTCACAGACTTCCGGATGCATGATGGCAATAGCTTATCTTGACTTTGTCAAATTAAGCTAAAAATGTTGAACCAAAATTATTTGAATACTGTAATTATTACTATTTTATTTAAGTACTTTTTGGAGAATTTCAAGACACAGTGGAGCCCACTTAAATGGATCCCTTTTAATTGTATACCCTATGAATTACATATAATTTCCAAACATCAAACCATTTACCATACCATCAGTACAAATGTTACTAGTTAATTGCATGTGGGTTATTTATTAATTGGGATTTTGTGACACTTTTGACACCAGGGTCACCTCATGTTGGACAGTTTTATGGGTGGAAGAAGCCGGAGTACCTGGAGAGAACCACTGAGCAATGGCAAGCAATTGCCAGGTTCCCCAGCATAATAACTCCACACAAGCAGGGTCAGTATTGGTTGAAGACAGGTGCATGATCGACATGCAGTATGCCTTAGTACACAGCACACCTGTGCCCCCATGATGGCAAGCAAGATGAAGAGCCATGCCCAAGGACACAATGCAGTGATCCGTGGCAGGGATCGAATCATGGACCTTTGGTTTGAAGTTAAATGTCATAACCACTGAGCCACTGCAATGCCTGCATATGGGTTAAAGAGTAAACTCTGGTTAACTGAATAAAAATTCTTGTAAGGTTCTCCTGTTTCTCAGGCCATTTTTTTTTTTTTTACTTTTTATTTTTGTAATTATTTCTCTACCATAAAAAGTTAAAAAATTTATAGTAATTTATATATTTTTTATACTTACCAATGACCCAGACATAGCTGGTGCTAACTCTTAAAATATAGGGCCAAACACAAATTTTGCCCCCCAATCCCCAAAATTTGCATCTAAAACTAAAGAAAAAATGTCCTGAGAGGCCCTCCACACTTCGCCCCTACTGCGCATGCGCAGTGTCAAGGACGTTCCGAAATTGGCGCCATTTATCATTCTAATAACCAGTGCCTGGTAAGCGCTATGTACTCAGCGGGGAGGCAAGAGTTCCCAACTCCTGGGAGGGCCATCCCCGTCTGGGTCATTGGTAAGTATAAAAAATATATAAATTACTATAAATTTTTTAACATTTTTATACTGTACCAATGACCCAGACATAGCTGAATAGTAAAAAGGCTGGAGGGCCAAGGACATAGAGCAAAATGGAATACGCTCAATAAAATAAAATAGAGTCATCCCCTGTAGGGAAAAGAAGTAATAGGCCTTACATGTATCTTTCTTATTTATGATAAAAAAGAAAGATACAACACCTTCCAAAAATTGAGCTTCATACATCCATGTACTCTATTAATATCCAATAATCCTTATACTAATAATTTTTAAAGTAAGCCAATAATAAAGTAAGTCTAGAGAATAGAGACTCTTATACTCCTAAAAGTGTGTGAGAATTGCATAATCATGTCCGTTGACATATGCAATATTCAAAAGCTATACTTTAAAAACTAAGACTTGAATGAATTTTATAAACTTAAACTTCTCACTAAACAACCATCCCAATAACAGCTCAGAATTACTAACTCCGGAGGAGGTATCCCCTTGTTTTCATAGTAAAAACAGGTGACCCAAGGGAACACCCTCCCCCCCCCCCTTTTTCTTGCCCTGGGTCAAATAGCCCAGAGCGAAGAGGGCAGCCGAACGGAGACACTGCCGAAACAGACAGCCTACCTAGCTATAGTAGCAACTGTTAAGTGAATGACATTCTGAGCAGTAGATAACAGACCTAACAATAGAGGCCTCCAGAAATGGACTCGATATTTCTGAGATAAAATTCATGAATGGATGGCTGAGCGCAATGAGCAGCCTTCAAAAATCTATAATAGCAACACTATTAATGTAAGCCCAAGAAGTAGAAGAACTCTTACTTCATGAGCCGAAATCTTAAGCACAACTGCTAAGCCAATGATATACCATAAGCAGTACGCTAGTTAATAGAATCCATTAACAATAAAATGGAGCGTAACGTCCTTCTACTAGACATCAAAGACAGAAGAAGCTTACGCCCTTGTAATAAACAGATATCTGTTTATAAATACATAAACTGTACCCGGAAAGAGTAAAGGCCTATGCCCATACGAAGACGGAAGGACCTTAAAATAATAGGTTCCGGATAATAGGAGCCTAACTCTTATGCAACAATCCAACCTAAATAGTAACGGAAGTATTGATTCCGAAACTATGAAAGTGAAAATCATCCATCGATAGTGCATGAAACTCACTGACTCTACAGTATAAGAGAAACCAACAGAATTACTGTCTAAAAGGTCAGAATTTGAAAACTACTGTTTCCAGAGGCTCAAATGATTACTTAGCTAAATAAGAACCTGAAGTTAAAATCCGTATAGGAATTTTAATCTAAAGATTCTAAGTCTATTTATCAAAAAGTTACTAACTGACTTAGATAAAGAGACAAAAGACTCAATTGTAAACTATCGTAGAGTGCATAGGTATGAGGTAACATAAACCTATAACCTAAATAACAACAGGCTGCAGTAGATCTTGTGAAACAAGTATACTAAAAAATAGCAATGAGTAGTATGGAGGGATCAACCATATGAACATAATGATCCCTACACCACGACGGAAGAGCCTCCACTTTAGTCGCATAGAATAGCGAAGAAGAGGATCTCCTATAGTAAGAAATCGCGTCCAAAGCTCGTCCAGTACAGTGCTTACAATGCAATACAGACCACACAACGGAATACATGAAGGTTGCGACCTTGCTGGTTGTGATAAAGATGACACGATTTACCCAGTGAAAAAAGATCCTCACATAGAGGAAGATTTCACGTTAAGATCCACAGTAGACAAGAGAGTAAATTACTCATGATCTCTGTGAAGATAGAGATGCTATCAACAGAAATGTATTGTGGTTGTTTATCTTAGCAATACCTGCTAAAAACAACAGCGCCGGAGCATACGCGTATCCTATCATTCCGTCCTATAGATCAATAGAGCGTTAACAGTATTAGCTCAGAGATCTGGACAAGCCAACACATACGTCTGCAATTGATTAGCCAGCTGTGTCATAAATAAAACATCATTGGGCGCACCCATAGATAGCAAATCTGATTGAATACTTGTTTGTTGAGAGTCCATTCTGACAGCAACAAGCGACCCGTAAGAGAACGGGAGTGCGATAAAACAATCAGACGACCCAGAATATGACGGACCAAAACTGAACTTGGTGTACTATAACCAACAGACGGATTCTTTCCATTAAATTGAATAACGGAAACGAAAGAGTGCCTCCCTGGTTCCGGAGATACGCCACTACTGTCGAATTAAAGGACAGGAATTTGGGCATGCGTTTCTGAATAATGTTCATGCAATGACATAAAGCAAGCCTAAAAAACATTATTCCGCGGAAGTTAACTGATAGCTAAAAGACTGCGGAACCCAAAGACCCTGGCACTTCGAATCCGTAGGGATCAGTATATATCCCAATCTGTTTGACTGGCAACCGTCATAACAGCCACACTCGGGTCCGGCAACTGCGGCGGCACTCTCTGAGTCAACCACCGAATGTTTGCCCCAGTCTGAATCTCTTGTAACACTAGATAGACAAGAGAATGTAAAAATCAAGCAATTCATGGATTGCCGGAAGTTGCCGTCGAAGAGAAGCTCCTCCGAGAACGAAGCGACTCTGAGAGAGTTCTTAACCTACTATCCACGCGTGGATGTAGCTAGGGCTGCATCACGTCTAACCAACTCCAATCAGCCACTGAAGGGCGGAGTTATACGTGAACAAACTACTGCCCTCAAAAGAAATTACATTGAGAATAATATCCCGTAAATCTTTTCTTGAAGACGTAATGATAACGCCTCAGTAAGGCGGATTACGTATAATAAAGCGTCTAAGTTAAGTCTACTATACATAATGTCGTTCCCAACATTGAAATTGGAAAAGACATAAACGGTGAAAAAGAATATATGCAGTCTTTAATCACACCGTCTAGACGCATATGAACTCTCGGTATGCCCTGCTCTGCCAAAATAAACTATATGTAAAAAAGATAAAATGGCAGAAATGAGCCACGCGGACAAGAAACTAAACTATCATGCTTAGTAGCAGGCTTGTATATATATATAAATATATATAGCGTCGAAAAATAAAACACATGTTGTAATTACAATATTGGACTGCGTCGGTAAGTCAGGGACAAAGTCCCTGTACCGATCGAAAAATCCGAGTCCAATGACGCTATAAGTCTCTTATCCAAGATCGCAGCAATGAAGTCCGAAAAATAATCACTGGAAGAAATGCCAGAAGATATGAAAGGCATCTTCCGATACTACTAAAGGGAAAACTCGAAATCTTTCGAATCCCTTTCGCCATCCTGTCGGACCGTATAAAGCGTTCGGTCGTCCGTAGCTTGATGCAACCGCGGACCGCACCGACCCAGCGCCGTCGGATAATTCCTGATTCGACCGAGAAACCGTCAATTGCTGGGATGCTGCGAAACAACTGTGCTAATTCGGATAGCACGTCCGTCACTGAGGCCTGAGGAGCAGCGGTCTTACGATGCATTGCCGCAGGAAGCTCCGAGATCGTTACCCCGTGCATACTTCCAATATGCGAGCGAACGGAGTGTATAGGCCTCGTGTCCCTTGGCTACCGGATGGCGCGACCTATTCGCTGTGGAATCACTGAATGCCGAAACTGATCGGATACTCGAGGTCACGTAGCCAATGTGCGGTCATGTGCCCTGCTGTGAGGATGAGGAAGCATTAAAGACAGTCTCTCGGACTGTCAATATAACGGAGCGTCCCGAGCAACGGACATATGCTCCGAATGTAAAATATCTGAACCACAACATGCGGTCCCCTATGTTGTTGGCTTCCTCCGATCTGTCCTCAATCTGCCGTCACTGGGTGAGTACTAAAGTAATTAAAGTGCTCGCATCACCCAAATCTCCTTCCTAGACCGCAACGGACGAACCCGGCAGCCGAACCATTCGATGAATGTACGCTACACCGGGTGAGCTAGCGAAAGTCACTCCGTAAGCGATAGACATATTCCATGAGCACTTATTGCCGCTAACTCTTCATTAACTATGACGACAGAGGCACACTTTTGAAAGACATCTCCATAACTCTTCGAACAAGAAACCAGAAATGCTTGGATAGCAAGCATAAAATAATAATATATATAGCGTCGTTCAATAATTCGAAAGTTTGTGTGACATTATTGGACTATGTCGGAACTGAGGGACGATGTCCCTGAACCGAACCAAAAATTTCTAAGTCCACCGACGCTATCAGTTTCTTATCCGGCATCGCAGCATATGTTGTTCCGAAAGGGAAAGCTTGAAATCCACCGAATCCCTTTCGGTATCCCGTCGGACTGGATGAAACTTTCGGACGTCCGTACCCGCTTCCGCGGAGCGTCCCGACCCAGCATCGTCGGATAAAATATATGCGACAGATTCAGTTGATGCTGGGATGCTGCGATAAACTGTGCTATTAAGGAAAGCACGTCCGTTCCCGAGGCCTGTGCAGTAGCGGACTTACGATGCATTGCCGCTGGAAGCTCCGTGTACGTTGACTCCCGCATACTTCCTATGCGAACGTCCGGAGTCTGCAGGCCTCGAGTCCCCGGCTACCGACCCAGCGCTGTCGGATAATTCTCGATCCGACACCGTTTCTGTCGGCTGCTGGGATGCTGCGATAAGCTGTGCTATGTGCACAAGAATGTCCGGCGTCGAGACCTGCGGAGGCGCAGTCTATCGCTGCTTCGCCGAGGGCAGCTCCGCATCAGATGGCTCCCGCATACTTTTCCTATGCGAACGTCCGGAGTCCATCGGTCTCGAATCCCTGGCTGCCGGATGGTGTGACCTGGTCGCCGAAGAATCCTTGATCGGCGAAGCTGGTAATATATCGGCGGTCACGCAGCCAAGGTGCGGTCGTGTGCGCTGACGAGAAGAGGAAGCCTTAGCAGTCTCAGCGGACTGCCTATACAACGGAGCGTCCCGAGCGACGGACGTATGCTCCGCTAACGACACATTTGTACCACAACATCTGGGGCCAGATGTTGTTGAACGAGAGAGGGGCCTCTCTCGCTTGCCGTCCGGATGGACCGGAACGAGCTATGAACCGGACTAAAAGGCTTCCTCCGTTCTCCCTCCGATCCGCCATCACTGGGTGTGCATTAAGTTAATTTTATAGTGCTCGCATCACCCCAAAATTCCTTCTAGACCGCAACGGACGAACCCGGCTGCCGAACCATTCGGTGAATGGACGCTACACCGGGCGAGCTAGCGGACGTCAAAGGCCGTCGAACCTACTAGGGTCCTCTTAGGCAATTGGCGTATTACATGAGCACTTTTCCGCTAGCCCTTCATTAATTGTGACGACGGAGGCACACTGTTGGAAGACATCACAGATACATCACCCTAATCTTGATCGTCTGAAATAGAAATTGATAAAGTAGAGTGACCCTGCGGGGAAAGGACCGGAGTGTCCAAATCCCCAACAACATACCGTGACATACGCTTCCCATATTGTCATCGAAATCATACGATACAGAACCGGAGTTAATGCGAGTACACTGACCACATATAGAATGATAATAAGGTCAGAGGAAGACTTCCTCTTAAAACAATTGATCAATATCCTTTCAATGTGAAAAGAAAACAAGTCCTGGTACTCGCACTAACCCCTGGCAATCAAAATACATAATAATAATATGATCCATTAATAAAGAAAAAATAATTGAAATCAAAATATTTTGAAAAAATATTTTTTCAGAACAGCCCAAGTTTCTGAAAAGTAACGTTGAGCCCCAATGGATCCCAAGCCTAAGTGTGGACAAAAATTTTAAAAATATTTTAAACAATTTATTCAACACTTACGAACAATAATAATGTATCTAGTTATGATTGAAATAACATAAAGATATTATTATTTAGAAATCCCCCCCTCACACAGAGGGCTGTTGTAAATGTAAACAATGAGTGTAAAAACACTAAAATAAGACTCCAGGCACCCAGGCCCGAAATCAGTTACCAAAAATACACCATCTGATGCAAAACAGAGACTTCCAGGGAAGAAACTGCAGAACATCAGATGGTAGATGCAGAACACAACGCCTAACCACCCGTAGGTGAAGACGTAAACATGGGGAAAGAACAGAATTCATTCTGTTATTCAGCTAAACTCCCAAGAAATTTTAGTAATAATAATTACAGAAATTATGCCAAAAGCATGGGAGAATAGCAAGGGGGAACTTAAAGGACAGGGAGAGAGGAAAAACACTTGAAAAAACAGTGTAACTAAATAATCAGAATGACAACAAAATGGCTGCTGCCTTGAAAATAGGTAACTTAACATAATTTCATTAAAAAATTTTAAGTTACAGCCCTGATAATATTCTGTCACACATTCTTTTCCTCTCCTCCTTTTCTATCCTCCTTAGAATCACCATTTCACTAATATTTATGTGTCTGGCATCATTTAAACTGAGATTTAAAAGCACAAAGATCAGTCAGATGTTAACTGATGAAGGGCCAAACTTAGAATGATAAATGGCGCCAATTTCGGAACGTCCTTGACACTGCGCATGCGCAGTAGGGGCGAAGTGTGGAGGGCCTCTCAGGACATTTTTTCTTTAGTTTTAGATGCAAATTTTGGGGATTGGGGGGCAAAATTTGTGTTTGGCCCTATATTTTAAGAGTTAGCACCAGCTATGTCTGGGTCATTGGTACAGTATAAAAATATTCATGTTCTTGGTTTGTTTTATGTTTCGGGCCTCATAATCTACAGAATAGCATGGATGGTGGTGGCCTCATACTCTAAAGAATAGCATAAGTGGTGGTGTATTTCATACCTTGAGAGCAAGAAGGCTTTGCAATGCTAAAGCATTGCAAAGCCTTCTTGCACTCGAGGGACAAATTTATCAATTTTATTAACTTGGGTAAAATATCAGACATAAACCATTTAATTTTTATTTTTAAAAGTTTGCATTGGTTATAAAAAGAGAGCATGCGGCAGCCAAATGAACCATGCGGGAAGGCCTGAGAATGCAGCAGTGGATGAAAAATGGATCATGTGGGAGGGCCTGAGAAATATATTTTTAACTTTTTTGGGGCCTTATAAAAATATATCTGAAGCTTCAAGGGTTAAAGCAAGTGATAATGGCTTCCCTAGGAATTTGAAATGGCCAGGCTTGTTTATTTTCTGTTATAGTTTCAGATTTTTAACTTTTTTAGGCCTAATGCTCCTGTTTTTTAACTATCACCCTTACTGGGGAATATTCCAACTACATCATCAAGGCAAACCTTCGATGAAGGCATGCCTTGATGATGTATTTGAAATGTTCTATCAGTCCTGACTTGTGCCATCACAGTCTGAACAAATCAAGTTTACATCCCCTCTCCTGCAATCGCTAAGATTGGATTTTGAATAATAGACCCAATTCAATCTGAGATTTGATTTGAATCAAAATGAGTGATTCACAGGGCCCTGTATTAGATGTGCCATAGATGATATTGTCATAAGGGCAAATTGATGCTCATTATGTAAACAGACAGAGCATGATGTGTGTTTGAATCAGTCCATGCTTTTCATAACAAGTTGGAATGGCAAAGTCATATTTCGCAAGACACGTAAGCTCTAGCAAAATATGACTATGCCATTCCAATGAGTTATGTAAAACACCCATAGATTCAAACACACATTGCATTCTGTGTTTATTACACATCCCACGCATTAAAATTTATTTAAACAAATTTTAATTCTGATGTTTAAAGTCAAAGGTGAAGAGTCTGCTTGTTTTGTTTGATGCTGTACTGATCAAATGGATAGATTTATGTGTGAAATTGTGTCAATGAAACTGTAGCTTAACTTGTCTGTGTGTTGTGTTTGATGAAAAGGATAATGTTCAATGTTTATGAAAGGATTATGAAATAAGACAAGAATTGTGATAATTGGGAATATGTTAATTTCTGTTCCCTGTATGCTATGTCTTTAATAAAAATAATATGAGGTGTACATTGTACTAAAGAGCTGAGGGGTGGGTTAATGTGGACCTCACAGTTAATGTGTGTGTCCCTCACAGTTGACGTATGTCAACAAAAGTTACCAAGTTACAGTGAAATTATTCCAAAACAAGTCATCCTATCAAGTTACATTGAAATCCCTTCATAAATATGGCCTGAAGACTGTGCTAAAGGTTTTCGGTCTTCAGGCCTGTGAAGCCATGACAGTTGACTGATTGCAACTAAAAGGGGACGTCCTCAACTCAACATTATACCGAGTCATTCTACTAAGTTACAATGAAATCCCTTCACAAATACGACCTGTAGTCTGTACTAAAGTTTTTCGGGTTTTGGGCTCAGAAAGCCATCATGGTTGAATGATCGCGACCAAAAGGGAACGTTGTCATCTAGGCATCATCTGGAGTGATCCTACGAAGTTACAAAGAAATCCCTTCATAAATATGACCTGTAGACTGTGCTCAAGGTTTTCGGGTTTCGGGCCCCTGAAGCCGTCACAGTTGACCAATCACGACCAAAAGGGGATGTCATCATCTAGGCATTATATGGCGTCAACCTAACAAGTTACAATGAAATCCTTCATAAATACGACCTATAGAGTATGCTAAGTGTTTTGGGGTTTTGGGCTCGGGCAGCCATCAAGGCTGAATGATCACGACCAAAAGGGGACGTTTTCATCTAGACATTATTTGGAGTCATCCTACCAAGTTACAATGACATCCCTTCATAAATATGACCTGTAGACTGTGCTAAAGGTTTTTGGGCCCCATCTGGAGTGATCCTACAAAGTTACAATGAAATCCCTTCATAAATATGACCTGTAGACTGTGCTCAAGGTTTTCAGGCTTCGGGCCCCTGTAGCCGTCACAGTTGACCAATCACAACCAAAAGGGGATGTCATCATCTAGGCATTACATGGAGTCAACCTAACAAGTTACAATGAAATCCTTCTATAAATACAACCTATAGACTATGCTAAAGGTTTTTGGGCTTGGGCAGCCATCAAGGTTGAATGATTGCGACCAAAAGGAGACGTTCTTATCTAGACATTATTTGGAGTCATCCTACCAAGTTACAATGAAATCCCTTCATAAATATGACCTGTAGACTGTGCTCAAGGTTTTCGGGCTTCGGGGCCCTGTAGCCGTCACAGTTGACCAATCATGACCAAAAGGGGATGCCATCATCTAGGCATTATATGGAGTCAACCTGACAAGTTACAATGAAATCCTTCCATAAATACAACCTTTCGAATATGCTAAAGGTTTTTGGGCTGAGGCAGCCATCAAGGCTGAATGATCGCGACCAAAAGGGGATGTTCTCATCTCGACATTATTTGGAGTCATCCTACCAAGTTACAATGAAATCCCTTCATAAATCTGACCTGTAGACTTTGCTAAAGGTTTTCGGGCTTTGGGCCCCTGTTGCCGTCACAGTTGCCCAATCATGTCCAAAAGGGGATGTTCTCATCTGGACATTACAGGGCTTGCAAATAGGGTCGACCCGACATCCCAGGACCAGAAATTTTCTCGGGCAACCAAAAATGGTATTCCCACTGCCCGACGGGCAACCAGATTTTTTCTGTCCGATTTTAAAAGATAATTCTTTGAGAAAATTAAAATATAAAAACGAGTGAGAATTAATGATTAAACAACTGTTAAAATGGTTGAATACGCATTCCACTGGCTAGGGGAAGTACTTTTCAGACAGTCGAGGCGGCTCATAAACTTCAGCAGTCAACAGGTACATAATTCCTTTTCTGAATCAGTAATGCTCACGAGTGGAGTCGGGTTGTATTTGAATCAATGTTCCCAGATATTGGGAGTGCACCGGTACAATAAGCAACCGAGAACGGCGTGATGTCATATCCCTGTAGAGACAATACTGTGCACTCATTATGTCCTGAACAACGATTCAAACACAACCATTACCTTCCCAGAAATCGTTTTTCGAAAGTGAAAGTGGATGTTGCGCTCATTCAGCATTGCAATGGTTTTTGTTGCTGATCTTCCTCTTGGTCAGGTACAGTACTTATTTATTTTTTTGTTACTGTGTTCAACAAACGATATAATATGTTTGAGATTAGCTCTCAGTTGAGATAGTAATTTAACATAACGCAGTGAACCAGGACACTTTCTAGGCCGTAATAGGGGGGGGGGGGGGGGGGGAAGGGTACTACAGTGCCATATCCAACCTGTCAGTTGTCATGACGCATGGCTTTTTTTGCACAACTGAATCTTGATCTGTCCCTGCCTTTCAACACCTGTTGTTATACATCGTTTGTTGTCATATCTGAATATGATTGACTCACACTGAAATGTATATAAACTGAGCAATCAAATATCAGTCCTAACACCAGGCCACCATTTTCTGGGGCGGGCAACCAGATCTCAAAAGAAGCCTGCCTGACAGGCAATCACGTTTTTTCACCATTTGCGAGCCCTGCATTATATGAAGTCAACCTACCAAGTTACAATGAAATCCCTCCATAAATATGACCTGTAGACTGTGCTAAAGGTTTTCGGGTTTTGGGCTCGGGCAGATCGCGACCAAATGGGGAAGTTCTCATCTAGACATCATACAGAGTCATCCTTCCAAGTTACAATTAAATCCCTCCATATTATAAGTTTTTGGGTTTCGGGCTTCGGCAGCCATCACGGTTGACAGATCATGACCAAAGGGGGACGTTCTCATCTAGGCATTATACAGAGGCATCCTACCAAGTTACAACAAAATCCCTTCATAAATACGACCTGTAGACTGTGCTAATGCTTTTGGGGTTTTGGGCTCGGGCAGCCATACCGGTTGACCGATCGTGACCAAAAGGGGATATTCTCATCTAGACATGACCCCAAACCTGCATATGAAATTTCGTGACGATCAGATAAGAGCTACAGGGTGTAGCCGGTGCTAAAGGAACATGTGAACAGAGTCACAGACTAACAGACTTCCGCACACGTGATGGCAATAGCTTATCTTGACTTTGTCAAGTTAAGCTAAAAATCAATACAAACTCTTGGGAAGCAGTCTAAATTACATTCTTTATCTTTTCTATTGGGCATGTTTGTTGAAATTTGTATCGCTGTTTCTCTTCAGCTGGTGTCCATTCATGCCTAACCATCTGGTGGCTATTACTGTTAGTAAAAATATACATACAAATTTTGGTAGATTTGCAAAACAGCTGGGAGAAACATTTTTAAATAAAGTTTGAAGCAAGTCAAGATGTCCTAAGATTTACCGAAATAAAGTTGACCAATTTAGATATAATGGGATCTGCAGCCGAGATGGACACGGGACTGGCTTAATGTTGTAGTTGGAAATGATTGTTTTTTTTTAATATTATCTCATTTTTGGTTAACTAATTTTTTTGTGAACCGACTTTATTTTATTTTGGACGTTTTCATTTTCACACTACGTGACAGACGATCGATAATTGGATAACGAAATTTCAAAGCGTAACTAATGACTCAATGGGAAAGGAACTAGTTTAAACGGTGCTGGTAAAAAAGTTCTGGCTTGTACATCACCAGTTGAATACAGAAACATTTATGTCATCGTGACGATTCCATTATATACAAGGGTTTAAAGTTTAGAAGTGTAATAATATGAAATTTCTCACATTTAATATAAAATATCACAATCTAAATAACTGTATAGTGGAATGCACTCATAAAATTTGTTGCAAGGACAGTTTTTTGCATTTGAAAATTTATTAATTATTAAAGAAAAAATATTACTGGAGTCATTAAACGAAAAGTGGTAAATAACATTCATTTGGTATTAACAGAACAATTCAATGACAGAATCATGAAACTTACACCATCATTTGCGGATTCAGGCCACCCATACCATAACTGATACCTGACTGGTACTTCTGTTAAATGATATACAGCAGTTTTCACCTGAAAATAGAAAAGTACTCAGCAATCAATGGAAGAAACAGTGATACAGAGGAGCCCACTTAATTGGATATCTCCTAAATGAATAACCCTCTTAACTGAATATAATTTCCCAACACAAAACCATTCACCATACCTCCAGTACAGATTTGATCTGTTAATTGAATATAGGTTATAGAGTAGACTCCTGTTAATTGAATAAACAAGAGGCCCCACGGGGCCTGAAGCGCTCATCTTGTACAGCACACAATTTAAACAGAGTCCAAGAATGAGTGTACATTAAGCAAGCCATTTCCAAAGGCTACACTGTCAATCCTTGAGTCCCTCAGGAGTGACAAAAATAATCTGGGCATCATGCCTTTTCTTCAGTTGATCATAAGTAAAATGTAGAGCTCCCCTATTAAGCCCCTTGATACAACCTATGTGGATTAATCTTAATACCTCCAGAGGGTACTGAATACAAAATTTTTAATTTTTCAGCAAAATGGCCAATTCTGGCTCCCATAGAGAGCCCAAATATTAACCCAGGCTCTTGATTTGAACACAGTTAAATCTGACTTCCCTAGAGATGTTGTGTACCGAATATGAAAGCATTCTGACTGTTGGATCTGAAGAAGAGAAATTGTAAAGAAATTTCTTCGAATTGCACTAAGTTCAAATTTGGGCTACCACAGCGAGCCCAAATATTAACCTATGGATCCGATTTGAACAAACTTGAATCTGACCCCCCTAGAGATGTTGTATACCAAATGTGAAAGCATTCTGACAAGTGAATCTGAAGAAGAAGATTTTTGAAGAAATTCCCTCATATTGTACTAAGTTAAATTTCATGTTCCCATGTGGAGCCCAAATATTAACCTAGGCACTCGAATTGAACAAGCTGGAATCTGACCCCCCTAGAGATGTTGTATACCAAATATAAAAGCGTTCCGACTGGTGGATCTGAAGAAGAAGATTTTTAAAGAAATTTCCTCATATTGCACTAAGTAAAAATTTGGGCTACCATAGTGAGCCCAAATATATACCTAGGGATCTGATTTGAACAAATTTGAATCTGACACCCATAGAGATGTTGCATACCAAATATCAAAGCATTCTGACTGATGGATCTGAAGAAGAAGATTTTTTTAAGTTACCCTCCATATTGAACAAAGATAAAATTTGGGCTTCCGTAGGAAGCCCAAATATTAACCTAGGGACTTGGTTTGAACAATCTAGAATCTGACCCTCATAACAATGATGTATACCAAATATTAAAAGATTCTGACTGGTGGTTCTGAAGAAGAAGATTTTTCAAGAATATTCCCCATATTACCCTATGTTAAAACTTCGGGCTCCTGTGGAGAGCCCAAATATGAATCAATGAGCTTTATTTCAACAAACCTTTATCTGACCCCCCTATGAATGCTGTATACCAAATATCAAAAGATTCTGATGATTAGTTCTTGAGAAAAAATTTTTTTTTAATTTTTGCAAATATGCTGACTCAGCATTTTTTCGATGCCCATTACAGAACACCCTAACATAACTGATGGCAATTTTTTTTCACCATTCAGTTCTACTGGTCATAAGGATACTTCATACCAAATAAAAGCTCTCTGTTCTGTGGGGTTTGGGAAATATGGGCGTTTGAAAATATTTCTATTTTTAGCTCCCAGGGTTCCCATGGGGATGCAGGATTTTTTTTTTTTTGCATGGGTCAAGTACTTATAACCCAATACTACCACAACCAAATTTGGTTCATACCAGACCATCGGTTCAGAAAGTTAAAAAATTTATAGTAATTTATATATTTTTTATACTTACCAATGCCCCAGACATAGCTGGTGCTAACTCTTAAAATACTAGGGCCAAACACAAATTTTGCCCCCCCAATCCCCCAAATTTGCATCTAAAACCAAAAGAAATCATGTCCTGAAGGTCCTCCATACTTTGCCTTTACTGCGCATGCGCAGTGTCAAGGACGTCCCGAAATTGGCGCCAATTATCATTCTTACAAGCAGTGCCTGGTAAATTTTTTAACATTTTTATACTGTACCAATGACCCAGACATAGCTAAACAGTAAAAAGGCTGGAGGGCCTAGGACATAGAGGAAAATCCAATAAGCTCAACTATATAAAATAGAGTCAACCCCTCAAGGAGAAAAGGAGTATTAGGCTTTACATGTATCTTTCTTATTTTAAGATAAATTAGAACGATACAATACCCTTCATAATTGAGCACAATAACATTCATGTTCTCTATTAACATCCAGTATAACCCTTTATACTAATTATTTTTAAAGTAAGCCAATAAATAAAGTTAGTCCAGAGAATTGAGACTCTTTATATTCTTTTAAAAGTGTCCGAGGATTGTATATTAACGCCCGTTTGACACTTGACATATACAAATGCTTCACACCGAGCTACACTTTAAAAATATGACATGAATGAATTTTTAACATTAATATTACACTATAAAACCATCCCGGAAATGACTCAGAATTACTGACTCCGGAGGAGGAATCCCCTTGTTTTTCACTATAAAGCAGGTGACCTAAGGGAACACCCTCCCCCCCTTTCCCCTTGCCCTGGGTCAAATAGCCCAGAGCGAAGAGGGCTGCAGGACAGAGTCACTGCCGGAACAGAAAGCCTGCATAACTATAGTTGCAACTGTTTAGTGGACGACATTCTGAGCAACAGATAACGGACCTAAACAATGCAGGTCTCCAGAAATGGACTCAATATTTCTGAGATAAAAATTTGTGAATGTGGATGGCTGAGACCAATAAGCAGCCTTCATTAAATCTGTAATAGCAACACTATTTGCGTAAGCCCAAGATGTAGAAAGAGCTCTTACTTCATGAGCCGAGATCTTAAGCACAGACTGCTGAGTAGAAGATAAATTTTCATAAGCAGTACGGATAGTTAATTGAATCCATCTAGCAATAGAATGGACCGAAATGTCCTTTCTATTAGGCATCAGAGACAGAAAGAAGCGTTTTCGTCCCTTTCTGATAAACTGAGATCTTTGTTTATAAATACGTAAAGCTTTAACCGGACAGAGTAAAGGCCTATGCCCGTCTGAAGATGGAAGGGCCTTAATAACAATAGGTTCCGGATATTTATTAGGAGCCTGATTCTTAGCTAGAAATCCAACATTAGTAGTAAAGGTAATAGTGTTCCCGACACTACGATAGTGAGAATCGTCCACAGATAGTGCATGAAGCTCACTGACTCTTCTAGCAGAAGAGAAAGCTAAGAGAAATGCTGTCTTATAAGATAAGAATTTGAAGTCCACTGTCTCAAGAGGCTCAAATGGCTTTTCTTTTAGTTTAAGAAGAACCCAAGCTAAATTCCATTTAGGAATTAATCTAAGGGTTCTAGGTCTATTTATCGAGAAGTTTCTAACTAATTTAGATAAAGAGACATTAGATCCAATTTGTAAACTATCATGGTGTGCATAGGTATCAGATAACATAGACCTATAACCTTTAATAGTAACAGGCTGCAGTTTGATCTCATCAAACAAGTATACTAGAAAGTTTGCAATGTCTGGAATGGAGGGATCAAAAATGTCAACAAAATGATCCCAACACCAATGACAAAAGACCTTCCACTTAGCCGCATAGTTTAGCAAAGAAGAGGTCCTCCTACAGTTAGAAATTGCGTCCACTGCTCGTCCTGTGAAATGCTTGCCGTGCAAGAAGGACCGCACAACGGAAATACGTGAAGGTTGAGACCTTGTGGGTTGTGATGTAGTTGACGCGATTTCCCCTGCGAAAGAAGATCCTCTCGTGGAGGAAGCTTCTGCGGTTTGCTTCACACCGAGCTACATTTTAAAAATATGACATGAATGAATTTTTAACATTAATATTACACTATAAAACCATCCCGGAAATGACTCAGAATTACTGACTCCGGAGGAGGAATCCCCTTGCTTTTCACTATAAAGCAGGTGACCTAAGGGAACACCCTCCCCCCCCCCCCTTCCCCTTGCCCTGGGTCAAATAGCCCAGAGCGAAGAGGGCAGCAGGACGGAGTCTGGTTCCGAAACCAGACGGCTTGTTCCGTCCAGTCATAGATTTGAGCTGGATAAACAAGCTGATCGTCGCTCCGAAGTTCTATATGGAGACGATTCGATCGGTCAGAGCGAGTATTCGGGTGAACGATTATGCTACAAGCATAGATCTCAAAGATGTGTACTTTCATGTCATGGTACATCCGACATTCAGAAAGTATCTACGCTTCGCAGTCCTAGGAGTGGTATATCAATTCCGGGCGATGTGCTTCGGATTGAACCTAGCACCCTGGGCTTTCACTCGGGTAATGAACTCGGTAATGATGTATTTCCGAGCTCATTCGTCTGCGGTAACGTCGGCCTACCTGGACTACATTCTTCAGAGGTACGGCAACGAGTTAACGCTTCAGAACGATGTGCAGAATCTGCTTCTATTGCTCCGACGTATCGGTTTTGTTATAAACGAGGAGAAGTCGGATCTGGTGCCGTCCAAGTCATTCACTCATCTGGGAATGAGCTTCGAGACGCACAACAATCTCGTTCGTCTGCCGTTAACCAGAGCAAAATTAGTCAGTTGTTACGCTCGCTATTGTCTTCATGCAGACAAAGTCACAGCGAGGGAGTTCATGAGACTGATAGGTCTGTGCAGAGCCGCTGCGGATCTCATTCCGATGGGGCGGTTACGCACTCGTCCTCTCCAAATCTTCTTGACTCAGAATTGGAGTGTGAAGATTCATTCGCTCGACATAGACGTTCTCTTGTCAGATCAAGTGAAACAAGAGATTCAGACTTGGGCAAACATTCAGTGGTTGACTCAGGGAGTTCCGCTGCAGTTGCCGGATCCGAGTTTTATGATTATGATGGATGCCAGTCAAACAGGTTGGGGTGCATCATTGATCCCAACGGATTCGAGGTGCCAGGGTCTTTGGGATCCACAGTTTCTAAGCAAGCACATAAATATCAAGGAAATGATGTCAATTTGGCTTGCGTTACGTCATTGGATGGACATTATTCAGAAAGCTCATGTCCAAATCCTGTCCGACAATACGACGGTAGTGGCATATATCCGGAACCAGGGAGGCACTCATTCCGTTCCGTTATTCAATTTAACGGAAAAAATCCTTCTGTTTGCTCTAGAACATCAAGTTCTACTTTTGGTCCGTCATATACCGGGTCGTCTGAATGTACTAGCAGACTCCCTTTCACGGAAGGGTCTCTTGTTGCCGTCGGAATGGACTCTCAACAAACAGGTATTCAATCAGATTTGCTACCAATGGGAACGGCCAATAATAGACTTATTTGCGACACATCTCAACAATCAGATGCAGACGTATGTGTCACCATGTCCGGATCCAAGAGCATTTGCAGTAGACGCTCTATCGATCTCATGGGACGGAATGATAGGATATGCGTATCCTCCAGCGCCGTTAATTCAGCAAGTATTGCTAAAGATTAAAAATAAAACAATCTCAATACAAGATTCTGTTGGTAGCATCTCTGTCTCCACAGAGACCGTGGATAAATCTACTCAGGTGTCTGCTGTGGGACCTACCGCGAAAGCTTCCTCCACGGGAGATTCTTCTTTCGCAGGGGAAACCGCGTCAACTTCATCACAACCCGCAAGGTCTCAACCTTCACGTTTTTTCCGTTGTGCGGTCCTTCTTGCATGGCAAGCACTTTACAGGACGAGCAGTGGACGCGATTTCTAACTGTAGGAGGACCTCCTCTTCGCTAAACTATGCGGCTAAGTGGAAGGTTTTTCGTCGTTGGTGTAGGGATCATTCTGTTGATATTTTTGATCCCTCCATACCAGACATTGCAAACTTTCTAGAATCTAGAATCTAGAATCCCGGTGTTTCCTGGTCTTCTACGACCTCTACCGCGTTCTTCATTAAAAGAGACTGCACCTCCGATAACAAAGCGTCTCTTTTCTGCGGATTTGACGGAAGTTGCGTCCATTTTGGACTTTGAGTTAACGGAGGCTTTCGTTTGTAGGATATTCTTAGACCTTCCGAAATCACCCCTCTCACCCAAGGGTCGTCCGTAATCGACACCCACTCTTCTGAAAAACTCGACAACCTTCCGCCAACCGGAACACGATAGAGGTTGAAACCATCACCTCCTGAACCTGCGAGGCTTGCGGGAGGAGAAACCACGTCCTCCACGACCCGCACCTCGTCCTGTCGACCTCGGGGCGTCCGACCGGTTGTCCCGGCCCGAAGGACGTCCCGCACGTGAGTCGCTGCCTTGACGGTCTCTAGAATAAGACCAAGAGGACGCACCGGAACCTCTATAGGAACCTCTCTTGGGCGTATTAGTCCCAGAAGTGCCTGTCTTACTCTTATCTGCCGTATCCGACTTTTTGGAAGCAGATTTAAACAGCAGAGAATCCGAAGCTTTCTTAGTAATTTTATCGTAGATTGCTGAAAGCTTGCCGTCGAAGAGAAGCTCTCCGGAGACCGAAGCGACTCTGAGAGAGTTCTTCACCTTACTATCCACGCGTGTGGATGTAGCTAGGGCTGCGTCACATCTAACCAACTCCAAGTTTGCCACTGAAAGGGCGGAGTTATACGTGGAATAAGCTACTGCCCTTGAAAGAAGTCTTAAAGAGGATTGTATATCCTGAAATTCTTTCCCTTGAAGACGCAGTGATAACGCCTTTGTAAGGTGGTCTGCGTAAGATAAAGCGTCTAAACTGGCTATGTTAGACGTAATTGTCGTATCCAACACCGCGGATGGAACGGACATAGACAACGGTAATGACAATTCTAAGTCTTCCGCCTCGTCGTCAAGACGCAGAGGAACTCTCGGAATACCCTGTCCTGCCATATCGAATTTATTCCTTGAATTAATGAAAGGCAGGTTAAGAGCATTGGCAGACAAGAAACCAGCTTTGCCTGTTTTGGAAGCAAGCTTGAAGATAGCGTCGTTCAATAATTCAAATGTTCTTGTGACATTATTGGACTGAGACGGAAACTCAGGGACGATGTCTCTGAACCGCTCGAAGAATTCAGTGTCCAATGACGCTATCAGTCTCTTATCCGGTATCGCAGCAGTCTGGCCCGACGGAACAACTTGAGGAAGGAAGTGCCGGATGAAATCCACGGCAGCTTTATGTTGTTCCGAAAGGGATAGCTCCAAGTCCTCAGTATCCCTTTTGCCATCCGGTCGGACCTCATGATGCTCCCGGTCGTCCGCACCCGATGCTTCGGCGGAGCGTACCGACCCAGCGCCGTTGGATAATTCCCGATCCGACAACGATTCTGTCGTTTGCTGGGATGCTGCGATAATTTGTGCTATCTGAGCTAGCACGTCCGTCATCGAGGCCTGCGGAGTAGCGGTCTTTCGCTGCTTAGCCGCCGGAAGCTCCGCATCAACTGACTCCCGCATGCTTTTCCTATGCGAACGTCCGGAGTCTACCAGCCTCGTGTCCCTGGCTACCGGATGGCGTGACCTGGTCGCCGATGAATCCCTGATCGGCGAAGCTGGCAGAATATCCGCGGTCACGTAGCCAAGGTGCGGTCGTGTGCGCTGCTGAGAGGATGAGGAAGCCTGAGCAGTCTCAGCGGACAGCCTATACAACGGAGCGTCCCGAGCGGCGGACGTGTGCTCCGCTTGCGAAACATTTTGTACCACAACATCTGGTCCCGTATGTTGTTGTACGAGAGAGGGGCCTCTCTCGCTCGCGGTCCGGCTGGACCTGGACGGGCTAGGAACCGGACTAGAAGGCTTCCTCCGATCTCTCCTTTTATCCGCCGTCACTGGGTGTGCACCTTGTATGTTTATAGTGCTCGCATCACCCAACACTCCCTCCTGGACCGCAACGGATGAACCCGGCTGCCGAACCATTCGGTGAATGGACGCTACACCGGGCGAGCTAGCAGACGACAGCGCCGTCGATCCTACTAGGGACCTCTTAGGCAACTGTCGTATCTCCATGAGCACTTTTGCCGCTAGCTCTTCATTAGAATGTGACGACGGAAGCTAACATGGAAACATCACCCTGTTCTTGTTCCTCTGAAATAGAAACTGATAGAGTAGAGTGACCCTGCGGAGAAAGGACCGGCATAGCCCTTTCCCCGCTAACAACATACCGTGACACACGTTTCCAATGTTTGTCATCCCAATATTCACATACTGAACAGGTGTTAGTGCGAGTACACTGACTACAATTAATACAATGATCATGAAAGTCAGAGGAAGATTTCCTCTTATTACAATTTGAACAATATCCTTTCATTGTGAAAAGACAACAAAAAGTCCTAGTACTCGCACAAACCCCTGAAAGCAAAGATACATAATAACATGATCCATTAACATTGAAAAAACAATTGAAATCAAAAATAATTTTTGAAAAATATTTTTTCAGCGAAGCCCAAGTTTCTGAAAAGTAATGTTGAGCCCCAATGGATCCCAAGGCTAAGTGTGGACAAAAATTTTAAAATTATTTTAAATAATTAATGCAACACTTACGGATAATAATAATGTATCTTGTAATGAGATAAACTACTCCAAAGGCAAAAAGCCCCCCCCCCCCTCAAAAGAGACTGTTGCCAATGTAAACAAGACGTGTATAAACACCAGAAAACATGACTCCAGGCACTGACAATCCTGGCCCGAAATCAGTTATCAAAATACACACTATCGGATGCAAAACAGAGACTTCCAGGGAAGAATCTGCAGAACATCAGATGGTAGATGCAGAACACAACGTCTAAACACCCATGGGTGAGAACGTAAACATGGGGAAAATAACAGAATTCATTCTGTTACCAAGCTAATTCTCCCAAGAAATTTTAGAAGTAATCTTACTCAAAAATATGCCAAAAGCATGGGAGAATAGCAAGGGGGTACTTACAGGACAAGGAGAGAGGAAACACTGAATAAGCAGTGCAACTTCATAGCAAGAATGACAACAACAGGCCCATGCCTCGAAAATAGGCAACTTAACATAATTTCATTACAAAATTTTAAGTTACAGCCCTGAATATTTTCTGTCACTCCTTTTTCCTCTCCTCCTTCTATATCCTCCTTAGAATCACCATTTCTCCAATATTTATGTATCTGGCATCATTTAAACTGAGATTTACAAGCACAAAGATCAGTGAGATGTTAACTGATGAAGGGCCAAACAAAGAAAGATAATTGGCGCCAATTTCGGGACGTCCTTGACACTGCGCATGCGCAGTAAGGGCAAAGTATGGAGGACCTTCAGGACATGATTTCTTTTGGTTTTAGATGCAAATTTTGGGGATTGGTGGGGGGGCAAAATTTGTGTTTGGCCCTAGTATTTTAAGAGTTAGCACCAGCTATGTCTGGGTCATTGGTACAGTATAAAAATATAGAAATTTTGGGCGGGGCCAGAAATCTTACCCCTCCTATTACAAAGCCAAATATTACTTCACGAACTTCATTTGAACAAACTTGATTCTACACCTCATATGGAAGCTCCATAGCAAATATCAAGTCATTGTACACACTGGTTCTTGAGAAGATGATTTTAAAAATATTTTGGAGCATTTTCCCTCACTCCCTCCCTATGGGGCTGGGCATGCTGAGTTTAACAAAAATGAAATGCCCCTTTGGGACCATCACTCACACAAACTTCCACTTGAATTGGCCCAGTGGCTTTGGAGGAGAAGACCAAAACATGGTGTTGACGTATGACGGACGACGGACAGAGAGCGATGAGATTAGCTCAGCTTGACTTTGTCAAGATGAGCTAAAAATCTTGCAACCTGTAGAGAAATTACCCTGACTCTCCCCAGTTTTCCTTTGTGTATAGACCTATTTGGCCTCATCCAATACAGGCATTAAATCTATTGTAACTTGTTTCACAGAGCTCATGGAGCTCTGTCACACAAGAGTTCTCCTAGACTTAACTTACATGGTGTGTAGCTGGCTAAAAACACTCACCTCAGGCAACCAGAGGGGAACAGGCGAACATTAATGTTTTGTATGTATTTATTTATTGGTGTTTAAGGTCACATACTTCTGCACAACGGCTAATCGTGCCAAGATGGAGGTAAAGTCAAGTCCAGCCATATATACCCAAGCTGCCCATTTTAGAGGACTTTCACCACAGGCATTGGTGACTGGGTCCTATTTTACCAGTAATACAGGGCTTGTTTACCCAGTAAACAAGCCCTGCTTCACTTCTCTGGGATCCCACGGGGAAATGTTTTGTATGATTGCATGGAATGCAATAGAATTTTCTACTAGGACTTTTATCCATATGAGACCAACCATTTCACACCTAACGAATATGCATGCTATTTGCTCCCATGTGATAACCAGTTAATAACCATTACTATGATTTGAATCCAGATCATTAGACAGTCACTCATCAAAGCTGGTGATGTATGTGCTGTGGGACAATACTGCATCTGATTGAATCTAATTGCTCCCATGTGATAACCAGTTAACCATTACTATGATTTGAATCCAGATCATTAGACAGTCACTCATCAAAGCTGGTGATGTATGTGCTGTGGGACAATATTGCATCTGATTGAATCTAAAATACCAAAAACATTCATTTTCTTGGAATCAATGCACAACATGTTTCTCAACCGAGTTATTTAACCAAATCTTTCATGTCTTTATAGTTGTAATGTGATATTTTGAGGTCGATAGTGGAATCACAAACTTAACTGAGAAAGACAATATTGAGACTACAGAATGTGGAGGGTGCATTACTACTAAATCGGTGTGGAATAGATTTTTCACTTAGCAATTATTTACAATTTCTGAGGACAAAACTCAACTAAAGGTGTGACTGTCCCAGATCGGACTGTCCATACCCTCCCCTGCCATTATTCTAAGATGAAAAGGGGCATAACTCTAGTAAAAAAGTCTGACTGAAACTATAATCGCAGATGCCCAGGTTCCCATGGTAGTGAACATCCAAACCAAGTTTCAAAGGAATCAACCCATCAACATCTGACAAAATCTCCGGACAAAATTCATGAATTCTATGATGAAAAGAGGCATATCTCTGGCAAAAAAGGTCTGATCGCAAACTATAACTGTAGGTGCACAGGTCCCTGTGATAGTGAACATCCATACCAAGTTTCAAAGGAATCAACCCATGAACTTCTGAGAAAATCTCCGGACAAAATTTGTGCACTCTAAGTTGAAAAGGGGCATAACTCTGGCAAAAAAGGTCTGATCAAAACTATAATCACAGGTGCACAGGTTCCCATGGTAGTAAACATCCATACCAAGTTTCGAAGGAATCGACCTATAAACATCTGAGAAAATCTCTGGACAAAATTCACACATTCTAAGCTCTGGCAAAAAAAGGTCCGATCAAAACTGTAATCGCAGGTGCACAGGTTCCCATGGTAGTAAACATCCATACCAAGTTTCAAAGGAATTGACCCATAAATATCTGCAAAAATCTTCGGACAAAAGTTGTGCATTCTAAGATGAAAAGGGGCATAACTCTGGCAAAAAAGGACTGATCAAAACTATAATCGCAGGTGGACAAGTTCCTATGGTAGTAAACATCCATTCCAAGTTTCGAAGGAATCAACCCATAAATTTCTGAGAAAATCTCCGGACAAAATTCTAGGCAATTCAGGCATTCAAAGACTAAAGGGGGCATAACTCTGTAAAAAAAATCCAACTGAAACTATAATTGCAGGTGCACTAGATCCCATGGTAGTAAATATCCATACCAAGTTTCAAAGAAATTGACCCATAAACATTTCAGAAAATCTCCGGACAATATTTGCTCATTCTAAGATGAAAAAGGGCATAACTCTGGCAAGAAAGGTCCCATCAAAACTACAATCACAGGTGCACAGGTTCCCATGGTAGTAAACATCCATACAAAGTTTCAAAGGAATCGACCCATAAACATCTGAGAAAATCTCCAGACAAAATTCTAGGCCTACTATTTCAAGTTGAAAAGGGGCATAATTCTGAGCAAGAGGCCCCAAGGGGCCTTAATTGCTCACCTGACAAGTTGTTAAAAGAAGTATTTTGGATCACATTCAACCTAATCATGGCTCATCAACACTTCAGAGGAATGAATTCATCATAGGGTCCATTTTTTTTAACATAAATTCACTCTAATACCTTCAAAACACATTTTGTAGCAATTTTTTTTCCTCTGCTTAATTGACCCCGGGTGTGGGGAGTGGGGTTGGTGGTCACAGGGGTATTTTTTGGTGGGTGGGGGTGTATAAAATCACTCTAAATCTTGCAAAATATATTTTGCAGCCAAACGATTTGTTACATCTAACTGCCCTCCCGCCCCAGACAAGTAAGGGAGGGGAGGACATAGGGTAAAAACATTTTGCGCATAAAATCACTCTAATTCATCTAGGAACTTGATTTTGAAAAGCATCGAAAAAATTTTTTTCCATATTTCCAAATTGTAACCAGACCCAAAATTTTCAGGTTATAAATTTTAATTTTGTTTTTCCATCTCAAAATTGAAAATGCATAAAAAACCAGACCCAAAATTTTCAACCCAGAGACCTGATTTGAACAAATTTTGAATCTGACCCCCCTAGAGATGATGTATACCAAATGTTGAAGGATTCTGACTGGTGGATCTGAAGAAGATTTTTAAAGAAATTTCCCATAGGGAGCCCAAATATTAACCGAGGAACTCGATTTGAACAAACTTGAATCTGGCCCCCCTAGAGATGATGTATAACAAATATGAGAGGATTCTGACTGGTGAATCTGAATTAGAAGATTTCTAAAGAAATTTCCTCATATTGCACTACGTTAAAATTTGGGCTCCTATAGGGAGCTCAAATATTAACCGGGCAACTCAATTTGAACAAACTTGAATCTGGCCCCCCTAGAGATGATGTATACCAAATATGAGAGAATTCTGACTGGTGAATCTGAAGAAGATTTTTAAAGAAATTTCCTCATATTGCACTAAGTTAAAATTCGGGCTCCTATAGGGAGCCCAAATATTAACCGAGGAACTTGATTTGAACAAACTTGAATCTGGCCTCCCTAGAGATGGCCTCCCTAGAGATGATGTATACCAAATATGAGAGGATTCTGACTGGTGGATCTGAAGAAGATTTTTAAAGAAATAACTTCATATTGCACTAAGTTAAAATTTGGGCTCCCACAGGGAGCCCAAATATTAACCCAGCGACTCAATTTGAACAAATTTGAATCTGACCCCCTAGGGATGTTGTATACCAAATATGAAAAGATTCTGACCACTGGATCTGAAGAAGATTATTTTTGTATTTTATGGGTGCTATCAGAGTTATGCCCCTTGTGGTGCCCCCTCATGGGCATGACAACTTTATTTGATCAAGCTTGAATTGACATATGATAGGGAACATGCACACCAGATTTGGTTCAATTTGGTTGAGTAGTTTGTGAGGAGAAGTCGATAATGTAAAGTTTATGCCGGACAGACGCCGGATGGAAGGTGATCAGTAATGCTCCCATTGAGCTTCGCTCAGGTGACTAAAAAAATAATCCGACCGGAACTATAATCGCAGGTGCGCAGGTTCCCATGGTAGAGAACATTCATACCATGTTTCGAGGAGATTGGTCTGTAAACGTAAAGAAAATCTCCACACAAATTTATGTCTACAGTCGGACGGGCGGATGGATGGACAGAAGTACAGATGGATGGATGTTCTTACTTGTGGGTTTTTTCCCAGGTTAAACCCTAACCCCACAAGGTCAATAAATTAACCTCACAGTGCAAAAAATCGCGACATCGACGCCGTAGCTGCGACAGGTGGTGCAATCTCACAAAATTCTAAGTTCATCAAGGGCCATAACTCCAAGAAAAATATTTGGAACAACACATGCATTGAACAGTGGCTAGACATCAATAAGATACACTTACATGCCAAATATAAAGTCATTCCATCAAGTATTTCAAAAGTTATTGAGTTTTGAAACTCGTTGGTCACAGACAGACCGAGAGACCGACCGACAGACAGACCGAGAGACCGACTGACATTGCCACTTATTGAGCTGATTGTCGCAGCTAAAAAATAACTCCACAAGTGGCTACTGTAATAACCCAACCCCACAACTACCACTGACCCTAAATTGTAAACCCCACAATGTTCCTCTGCTAAGCCCGGACAGACAGACAGATGGACAGACAGACAGACAAGGTGATTCCTGTATACCCCCACAATTCGTTGTGGGGGGTATAAAAAGATATAATAGAATAAATTCTAAGCTTATCTCTGGAATACTGGAAAGTGACACAATCCCTGTTAATTGAATACTCCTGTTAATTTAATAATTTCCATTGGCAAAGTGGCTATTCAATTAACAGGGTTCCACTGTATATCAAAACCAATGATCATGAGTAAGAGATCTCAGGCCAGTACAGTGCTGGAAATAAGGATTTTACAAGTAACCTATTAGAAGGTTATGCTATATAATATAGTGGTAACCTTTTGGAAAAAAAAGTTTTGATGCTTTTCTGCCTTCTCAGTTTTTACTTAGCTAGGCATGCAAAACAAAAACACCAGAAACAACTAACTAACCTTTAGCGAGATTGCATGTTACTCATTGTTATTTATTTGGCAGGTCTTTAAATTAATTTATTTTGGGTACACCCTTTTGCCCTAATTTGGGCACATTAAAACCAAAAATAACAGCCTTATGGACATAAAAAAAGAACCTCTGTTTCTTGGACTCGCGCGCATGGTCATTTTTGCTGCGCATGCAACCTTTCTATGACACCAAAAAATCTTTAATAAAAATTTGAGATATTGTGCTCATTTCGGTAAATCGATATCGCTGCGTTGGCGAATTTTAAATTAACACACTTCAAGCTTTTTCTGCATCATACTTTAATAAATTGGGTGGGTTTTCGCAATATTCACGACAGAAAGTGTTTTTATTCTGTAAAAGGTAAGCCATAATGACAGCAAGAAGGAAGGTGTCTTTCAGTCTGACAACAAACAGTCACAAAGGGGAATGGTCGATTCGCACCATGTTTGATTCGCACCAACCCTCAGAAAGTCTGCAAAGTCAGGTGCTATGTTGAATGGAACACAGTCTCCTAGCATTTATTTTTAGTAACATTTGTATTGTAAATGGCCGTCATTGGGAATTTGTGTACTGTTATTTGAAACAGTTACGAGTTTCCCAGTTAATTTAAATAAATGCATTTGAGATGCAGGATAATTGGATAACTAATAGTAACCATTGCTTGATATAAAAGTAACAGTTATAGTTGAAAATAAATTGCATATAGGCAGGTATGTGAGGTTGAATTGGTTAATAAAAACACGCAAACATTCGTTTTGTATTTCATTTTCAGATTTCCGAAAAATATGATTAATGGATGAACTGCCCATTCAAATGGGTTGTGATAATTTTGAATATAATGGGGAAAAATTGCGATTCTTGATTTTATTAGGCAGGTTGTGAAAGGATTTTTTTGGGGGGGTAAAATAAATCTGTGAAAGTTGGCACTTTGACATTTGATTTGTCCCAGAGACGTTTCATCCCGAGACGTTTCACCCATAAGGCGTTTCGTCCTGTGTCATAATTTTCATGTTTCACTGAAAAAACAAACATTCAAACCCCACTTCATTTATGACCCAACACCCCTCGGTGAATAATCAATATATTTGCGAAATTTTGCATGGTCCACCAGGCGTTTGGGTGGGGGTCGAATTACCACAAACAATCTCTCAGTTGAGCACAATATCTCAAATGTTTTTTAAAGATTTTTTGGTGTCATAAAAAGGTTGCATGTGCAGCAAAAATGTGCGCAGGCCCGAGAAACAGAGGTTCTTTTTTTATGGCCCTATTAAAGATATTCTAGTTTTCTCAGCCAATTTTTCAAGAGAGAGAGAAGCTTTCGTTGTTCTTCTTCAATCCTAAAAACAGCTTGAAATGAAAAAAAACGGGAACAAAATTTCTGGCAGAATACTGATGATGCGGGAGATTTTTTTTTGGCATAATTTGAATGATGAGAGAGGTGGATTAGAACAAGATTTTTTAAATGGCCTTTCTCAAACTGTCTCATCAACCATTGGTAAACCTTTTGAGAATCTTGGTCAGGTTCATAATGATGAGATCTTGGATGCAACACTCCCTAATCCCTTATCAACAGCTAACACTACAGTACTCAAGGTTACTCATCTCAGCCTTTCTCTTGCCAAATATTTTACTTAACCAAACAGCCAGCACTATTCACAAAAATAACAATTCAATTTCATTTTTTTCATTTTTGCTGCCAAAACATAGCTTATGAATCATTTGAATAAGCTTGTGAGACTCATTCCAATGAGGTTCAGAAGCTATGCTCCTGAGGCAAAAAATGAAAATTTTTAGTTATTAAAACTAGAGGTAGCCACCAAAGGTGGCAAATCCCGCCCCAAAAACCACACCGATACAGTAATCTTGGTAATATGTTACATTAAATTAACACAGCCACTGTTGGTATTATTTACTCAAATAATACAGATAAGATTACCTGTATTTGACGACATGTCAAATTTGGTTTTGAATGGGACTGATAAAATTTCAAGTTCACTGTGACCTTCACCTTTGGCACAATGATCTAAAAATATGTAGTGTTCTTCCTCTCATCATGATCAAACCACATGCCAAATTAGCTTTCGATCGGGAATGCATAATTTTAATAATTAAACCCCAAACCAGCTGCGGTCGATAAAATTTCAAAATCGAGGCCACTGTGACCTTGACCTTTGGTGTAATAACCTAAAAAATAAATAGGATACTTCCTTTCAACATGCTCAACCCATAGGCCAAGTTTAGTATCGATCGGGCAAGCAAAATTTCAATTAGAGAAGCCAACTCTGGTAAATGTTTAAGGTCAAGGTCACTGTGACCTTGACCTTTGGCACAATGATCTCAAAATAAATAGGGTTCTTCCTCTCATCATGCCTAACCCACATGCCAAGTTGGGTTTCAGTTGGCCGAGCAGAACTTTAATACAGAATGGAAACCAACACTGATAAAAATTGAAGTTCAAAGCCACTGTGACCTTGACCGTAAACAATTACCAGAGTTGGCCTCTCTCACTGAAATTTTGCTTGACTGATCAATACTAATAACAACCCACATGCCAAGTTTGGTTTCAGTCAGCCAAGTGGAATTTTAGTTAGAGAGTGGAAACAAACTCCATCTACCGAGGGACGGACAGGGCTATGGCCATATACCCATGAAATTTAAATTTCGGGAGGATAAAAATTGGGGGCAACTGTCATCTCTAAGTCGTATTACATAAAAGTTAGTTCGTTCAATACCAAGATATATTTTACTGAGATAAAACCTAAGGGAATCTATATCTTTCTGGACCAGATGCAGTGATATATAAAAAAGTCCTTTCCCGAAGTAACGCCGCACTGTTGGTGTATAGGACTGTATCAATGCACTTACGATGCAAAATAATACGACATATCGTTAACAGTTTTGCAAATCATGATAAATGCAAAATATACATTTTGAGCTTCAAAGTGTTTACATAACCAGTGACTTTATGGAAAACAGAGTTGTGTGGTGCACTGGTGATCAGTTCAGCTTACAAGCAGCAAAAACAGTGCGTGGAGAGCATGTTACCACCATGTAAGTACCCATTCATGCCAAATTTCATATTCTCTGAGAAAGGAAATAAAAAAAAGCAAAAGCGAAGTGCAACCCTACTGAGCTTTGAAGAGTTTAACCCTTTGCCCAACGAATCGCCTGCATCCGCCCTCGTAATATGTTAATTCAGCAGTTGAAAAAATATTATTTTTCAAAAAATTTCAACAAACCATATCATGTGACCCCTCGTTGGAACGAGCTCGTCGAGCTCGTTCCAACGAGGGGTTACATGATATGGTTTTGTTAAAATTTTTTGAAAAATTTTAAAAAATGATATTTAAGGCCACACAAAGTAGATCTTCTGTTTCTCAGGCCATTATTTGTGAAATTGCATGTGGGCGAGCGGTTTTTTATTTTTTTTTTATTTCAGTAATTACTTCTTAGCCATCAAAAGTTCATGTTCTTGGTTCAAGTTTTAGGCCTCATAATGTACAGAATAGCATGGGTGGTGGTGAATTACATCCCTTGAGTGCAAGAAGGCTTTGGAATGCTAAAGCATTGCAAAGCCTTCTTGCACTCAAGGGACAAATTCATCAATTTTTTTACTTGGGTAAAATATCAGACATAAACCATTTAATTTTAATTTTTTTCAAGTTTAAATTGGTTATAAAAAGAGAGCATGCAGCAGCCAAAAGGACCATGCTGGAGGGCCTGAGAAACAGATTTTTTTATTTTTTTAGGCCTAAAATAATAAATTTTTATATCGTCTACGTTGGGTAAAGGGTTAACTCAAGAGATCTACTGGCTGAAACTTCTCCTGTTGCTGAAGAGGTTCTGGTATTTTTTTCCAATGTTTTTATTACAATACAACTGATAATTAGAGAGAAAAGAAGCAACTGAAGATAAGTATCAAAATCATGGAATACTCTGACCACCACATTGATAACTGTATCATTGATGGATGCATTCTGATTCATCAGTGAACAAGGCTTCTGCACCCCCGAGAAAACACGCATTTCTAGGGGATTTTAAAGCAATTTCCATGGACCTCTATTGAAATTATTTAATCAATGTCTGGTGCATGTATTATATCAAGTGGGTGAAAAACACAATTTACACAACACAAAGATATACAAATAACACAGCCTTTAAGCATATGTTTTGATCACCAAAACAACGAATTACCTAAATTCAAGGAGTTTTAATGACTTTTCCACAGAAAAGACAAATTTTCCAAGGCCGTGAATTTCTGGTAATAAATCCAAGCACTTTATAGGTCCTGTACAAACCCTGAAGAATGTTTCCACCTCAAAACGTCCTGGTGCAACCTCTAATCCCACCCCACCCCACCCCTGACATCAACAGTTCATTGAAATTACCTCTTAGCAGTAATATTATGTGTCAGCCATCCCATATGGGTCTTGGTAGTACAGTGGGTCCCAATTAATTTTGATATTCCCTAATGAAATAACCAAACAATGCATGTTGAGGCACCTGTTCCTTCGAATTGAAAAGTTATCAAAGTTGGAATTAAGCCCTTAAGGATTAAAGACATGTTAATTTACTGACCTCTTGTATAGTTTTATTTCCTGGAAACTGTAACTTGTGTAGTTTATATTTGCTGTTTTCTCGAAATGTTATGTGTAAAGAGTAGCTTTCGTTGGCACTGCAAAGACAGAAAACACAGAAAAATTTCCACCTGATAGTTATTCATAGTTTCTAAGAACAGAATGCCTGATTGCAAGTGCTTCTTGTGTTTCAGTCTTGGATGTAAAATCTACATGGTTTTTAGTAATCCTGGTAATCTATATTCATTTCTTCATTTGATTGAAAGAGATCTCAATTATTTCTGGTTGTCAAATTTGTCCACACATCTTTGTAACAGTTTATAGGAGAGTGCCTATAGGCTAATGTGAAGGTACAAGGCTGATATGTAAGCCGATATGAAACTAACCAAGTAATAATATCTTTATTTATTAACTGGTTGAGTGCTGGAAGCCCATATTTGGGCTTTACAATGATGTGCAGGGACCATAACGTAAAGGCCTCATATTCAGTGGATATGCTTCGTATTATCTTTGAAGTGAAATTATTTAGTCTGTATAGGTTTGCCTTGTTACAATTTATGAGAGAGTGCCTACTCTCCCACAAATTGTAACAAGGAAAAGACATGTGAACAAATTTTGATGGTCAAAAATAATTTAGCACTCTACCAGTTAAACCAAATAAAATTACAAAATGTTCTCAGATCTGTTTTTTAACCCTTTACCTAACGAATCGCCCGCATCTGCACGCGTGATATGCAAATTCAGCAGTTAAAAAAATATTATTTTTCAAAAAATTTCAACAAAACCATATCATGTGACCCCTCGTTGGAACGAGCTCGATGAGCTCGTTCCAACGAGGGGTCACATGATATGGTTTTGTTGAAATTTTTTGAAAAAATGAAATTTAAAATAATAAATTTTGATATCGTCTGCGTTGGGTAAAGGGTTAATAGTATTATTGTTTCTCATTCTGTTCATAAATCCAAAGTTTCCTCTACTCCATGTTCAGTTATCCGAACATTCCCCAGTGGGGAAGCAACAACATTCGGATTGCTGAACTACCGTATTTACTCTATGTTTTGGGACACTCTATGATTTGGGACACACATTTTTTCCAGAAAACTATATTTTTTTTATGCTCCAAAGTTTGGGACATTCAGGAGATTTGTTTCCAGTTGGCCCATCACTAGTAGCAGACGACACTCATAAAAAAAATTCTTCAGTAACTAAAAATTTTCATTTTTTGCTTCCAAAACATAGCTTATGATCCCTCATTGGAACGAGCGCAATGCGCTCGTTCCAATGAGGGATCATAAGCTATGTTCTGGAAGCAAAAAATGAAAATATAAAAAAAAATTGGATGGCGATTTTCGTATATAGTGATGGAAAACAAATCACACACAACTTTATTCAGCATCATATCAAGACCAGTCTGTGTTCTTTCCCCATTTTCTAAGAATTGGGACACCTGTGAAAGTTAAAAAATTTATAGTAATTTATATATTTTTTATACTTACCAATGACCCAGACTTAGCTGGTGCTAACTCCACAAAAACCAGGGCCAAACACAAATTTTGCCCCCCAATCCCCAAAATTTGCATCCAAAACAAAAAGAAATCATGTCCTAAAGGACCTCCATAGTACGACTCTACTGCGCATGCGCAGTGACGCAGTCGTCCCGAAATTGGCGCCAAATATCATTCTTACTGGCAGTGCCTGGTCAGCGCTATGTACTCAGCGGGGAGGCAAGAGTTCCCAACTCAGGGAGGGCCATCCCCGTCTGGGTCATTGGTAAGTATAAAAAATATATAAATTACTATAAATTTTTTAACATTTTTATACTGTACCAATGACCCAGACTTAGCTGAATAGTAAACAGGCTGGAGGGCCTAGGACATAGAGGAAAATCCAATAAGCTCAATTATAAAATAAAGAGGTAACCCCTTAAGGAGAAAAGGAGTATTAGGCTTTACATGTATCTTTCTATTTAATATTTAAATTAGAAAGATACACTACCCTTAATAATTGAGCACAATAACATTCATGTTCTCTATTAATATCCAGTATAACCTTTATACTAATTATTTTTAAAACAAGCCAATAAATAAAGTAGTCCAGAGAATTGAGACTCTTTATAATCATTTAAAAGTGTCCGAGTATTGTATATTAAAGCCCGTTTGACACTTGACATATACAAATGCTTCACACCGAGCTACACTTTAAAAATAAGACATGAATGAAATTAAACATTAATATTACACTTTAAAACCATCCCGGAAGCGACTCAGAAATACTGTCTTGGAGGAGGCATTCCCTTGCTTTTCACTATAAAGCAGGTGACCTAAGGGAACACCCGCCCCCCCCCCTTCCCCTTGCCCTGGGTCAAATAGCCCAGAGCGAAGAGGGCAGCCGGACGGAGTCACTGCCGGAACAGAAAGCCTGCATAACTATAGTTGCAACTGTTTAGTGGACGACATTCTGAGCAACAGATCACGGACCTAAACAATGCAGGTCTCCAGAAATGGACTCAATATTTCTGAGATAAAAATTAGTAAATGTGGATGGCTGAGACCAATAAGCAGCCTTCATTAAATCTGTAATAGCAACACTATTAGCATAAGCCCAGGAAGTAGAAAGAGCTCTTACTTCATGAGCAGAAATCTTAAGCACAGACTGCTGAGAAGAAGATAAATCTTCATACGCAGTACGGATAGTTAACTGAATCCATCTAGCAATAGAATGGACTGAAATGTCCTTTCTATTAGGCATCAAAGACAGAAAGAAACGTTTCCGTCCCTTTCTGATGAACTGAGATCTCTGTTTATAGATACGTAGTGCTCTAACAGGACAGAGTAAAGGCCTACGCCCGTCTGAAGACGGAAGAGCCTTAATAACAATAGGTTCCGGATATTTATTAGGAGCCTGATTCTTAGCTAAAAAACCGACGTTAGTAGTGAAGGTGATAGTGTTCCCAACACTACGATAATGAGAATCATCCACCGATAGTGCATGAAGCTCACTGACTCTTCTGGCAGAAGAGAAAGCTAAGAGAAAAGCTGTCTTATAAGATAAGAATTTGAAATCTACTGTCCCAAGAGGTTCAAATGGCTTTTCCTTCAATTTAAGGAGAACCCAAGCTAAATTCCACTTAGGAATTAATCTAAGAGTTCTGGGTCTATTTATCGAAAAGTTTCTAACCAATTTCGATAAAGAGACATTAGATCCAATTTGTAAACTATCATGATGTGCATAGGTATCAGATAACATAGATCTATAACCCTTTATAGTAACCGGTTGCAGTTTGATTTCGTCAAACAAGTATACTAGAAAGTTAGCAATGTCTGGTATAGAGGGATCAAATATATCAACAGAATGATCCCTACACCAACGACGGAAAACCTTCCACTTAGCCGCATAGTTTAGCGAAGAGGAGGTCCTCCTACAGTTAGAAATCGCGTCCACTGCTCGTCCTGTAAAGTGCTTGCCATGCAAGAAGGACCGCACAACGGAAAAACGTGAAGGTTGAGACCTTGCGGGTTGTGATGCAGTTGGCGCGATTTCCCCTGCCAAAGAAGATCCTCTCGTGGAGGGAGCTTCCGCGGTAGGTCCCACAACAGACACCTGAGTAGATTTATCCACGGTCTCTGTGGCGACAGAGATGCTACCAACAGAATCTTGCATTGAGATTGTTTTATCTTTAGCAATACTTGTTGAATTAACGGCGCTGGAGGATACGCATATCCTATCATTCCGTCCCAAGGGATCGATAGAGCGTCTACAGCAAATGCTCTTGGATCCGGACACGGGGACACATACGTCTGCAACTGATTGTTGAGATGTGTCGCAAATAAGTCTATCATTGGCCGTTCCCATTGGTAGCAAATCTGATTGAATACTTGTTTGTTGAGAGTCCACTCCGACGGCAACAAGCGACCCTTTCGAGAAAGGGAGTCTGCTAGCACATTCAGACGACCCGGTATGTGACGGACCGAAAGAAGAACGTGATGTTCCAACGCAAACAGAAGGATTCTTTCCGTTAGATTGAACAACGGAACTGAATGAGTGCCTCCCTGATTCCGTATATACGCCACTACTGTCGTATTGTCGGATAGGATTTGGACATGAGCATCGTGAATAATGTCCATCCAGTGACGTAACGCAAGCCAAATTGACATCATTTCCTTGATGTTTATGTGCTTGCACAGGAATTGCGGATCCCAAAGACCCTGGCATCTCGAATCCGTTGGGATTAATGATGCACCCCAACCTGTTTGACTGGCATCCGTCATAATGGTAAAACTCGGATCCGGCAACTGCAGCGGAACTCCTTGAGTTAACCACTGAATGTTTGCCCAAGTCTGAATCTCTTGTTTCACTTGATCTGACAAGAGAACGTCTACATCGAGCGAATGAATTTTCACACTCCAATTCTGAGTCAAGAAAATTTGAAGAGGCCGTGTGCGTAGCCGTCCCATCGGAATGAGATCCGCAGCGGCTCCGCACAGACCTATCAGTCTCATAAATTCTCTCGCTGTGACTTTGTCTGTATTTAGACAATAGCGAGCGTAACAACTGACTAATTTCGCTCTGGTTAACGGCAGACGAACGAGATTGTTGTGCGTCTCGAAGCTCATTCCCAGATGAGTGAATGACTTGGACGGCACCAGATCCGACTTCTCCTCGTTTACTATGAAACCGAGACGTCGGAGCAATAGAAGAAGATTCTGAACATCGTTCTGAAGCGTTAACTCGTTGCCGTACCTCTGAAGAATGTCGTCCAGGTAGGCCGACGTTACCGCAGACGAATGAGCTCGGAAGTAAATCATTACCGAGTTCATTACTCGAGTGAAAGCCCAGGGTGCTAGATTCAATCCGAAGCACATGGCCCGGAACTGATACACCACTCCTAGGACTGCGAAGCGTAGATACTTTCGGAATGTCGGATGTACCATGACGTGAAAGTACGCATCTTTGAGATCTATGCTCGTTGCATAATCGTTCACCCGAATACTCGCTCTGACCGATCGAATCGTCTCCATATAAAACTTCGGAGCGATGATCAGCTTGTTTATCCAGCTCAAATCTATGACTGGACGGAACGAGCCGTCTGGTTTCGGAACCAGAAACAGATGGCTGTAGAATCCCAGCGATTCCTGGTTTTCTACGACCTCTACCGCGTTCTTCATTAAAAGAGACTGCACCTCTGATAGCAGAGCGTCTCTTTTCTGAGGGTTTGACGGAAGATGAGTCCACTTTGGACTTCGAGTTAATGGAGGCTTTCGTTTGAAGGATATCTTTAGACCTTCCGAAGTCACTCCTCTCACCCAAGGGTCGTCCGTAATCGACGCCCACTCTTGAGAAAAACTCGACAACCTTCCGCCAACCGGAACGCGATAGAGGTTTGAGCCATCACCTCCTGGATCTGCGAGGCCTGCGGTAGGAGAAACCACGTCTTCCACGACCCGCACCTCGCCTCGTCGACCTCGGGGCGTCCGACCGATTGTCCCGGCCTGAAGGACGTCCCGAACGAGAGTCGCTATCCTGACGGTCTCTCGAATAAGAGCTAGAGGACGCACCGGAACCTCTATAGGAACCTCTCTTGGGCGGATAAGACCCAGAAGTGCCCGCCTTATTCGTGTCTGCTGAATCCGACCTTTTAGGAGCGGATCTAAACAACAGAGAATCACTAGCTTTCTTTTTAATATTATCATAAATAGCGGAAAGCTTGCCGTAAAAGAGAAGATCTCCTGAGACCGAAGCGACTCTAAGAGAGTTCTTCACCTTAGAATCCACTAGTGTGGATGTAGACAGGGCTGCGTCACGTCTAACCAACTCCAGATTAGCCACTGAAAGGGCGGAGTTACACGTGGAATAAGCTACTGCCCTTGAAAGAAGTCTTAAGGAGGATTGTATATCCTGAAACTCTTCCCCTTGAAGACGCAGTGATAACGCCTTCGTAAGGTGATCTGCGTAAGATAAGGCATCTAAATTGGCTCTGTTAGACGCAATAGCTGTTTCCAACACTGCGGTTGGAATAGAAGCTGACGACGGTAATGATAGCTCTAAGTCTTCCGCCTCGTCGTCCATACGCAGAGGAACTCTCGGTATACCCTGACCTGCCGTGTCGAATTTATTCCTTGCATTAATGAAAGGCAGGTTGAGAGTATTTGCGGACAAGAAGCCTGCTTTCCCTGTCCTGGAAGCAAGTTTAAAAATAGCGTCGTTCAATAATTCAAATGTTCTTGCAACATTATTGGACTGCGACGGAAACTCGGGAGCGATGTCCCTGAACCGCTCGAAAAAATCAGAGTCCAATGACGCTATAATTCTCCTGTCCGGAAGCGCAGCAGTCTGGCCCGACGGAACAACTTGAGGAAGAAAGTGCCGGATGAAGTCTACGGCAGCTTTGTGTTGTTCCGAAAGGGATAGCTCCAATTCATCCGTATCCCTTTCACCATCCGGTCGGACCTCCCGATGTTCCCGGTCGTCCGCCCCCGATGCTTCGGCGGAGCGTACCAACCCAGCGCCGTCGGATAATTCTCGATCCGACACCGTCTCTGTCGGCTGCTGGGATGCTGCGATAAGCTGTGCTATCTGCACTAGAATGTCCGACGTCGAGACCTGCGGAGGAGCGGTCTTTCGCTGCTTTGCCGAGGGCAGCTCCGCATCAGATGGCTCCCGCATACTTTTCCTATGCGAACGTCCGGAGTCCATCGGTCTCGAGTCCCTGGCTGCCGGATGGTGTGACCTGGTCGCCGAATAATCCTTCATCGGCGAAGCTGGCAAGATATCGGAGGTCACGCAGCCAAGGTGCGGTCGTGTGCGCCGGCGAGAAGAGGAAGCCTTAACAGTCTCTGCGGACTGCTTATACAACGGAGCGTCCCGAGCGACGGACGTATGCTCCGCTAAAGACACATTTTGTACCACAACATCTGGTCCCAGATGTTGTTGTACGAGAGAGGGGCCTCTCTCGCTCGCGGCCCGGCTGGACCTGGACGAGCTAGGAACCGGACTAAAAGGCTTCCTCCGTTCTCGTTCACTATCCGCCGTCACTGGGTGTGCATCTATTATTTTTATAGTGCTCGCATCACCCAAAATTTCCTCTTGGACCGCATCGGACGAACCCGGCTGCCGAACCATTCGGTGAATGGACGCTACACCGGGCGAGCTAGCGGACGACATTTGTCTAATCTCCATGAGCACTTTTGCCGCTAGCTCTGTATTTAATTGTGACGACGGCCGCACACTTGAAGAAGATAACATGGAAACATCACCCTGTTCTGGTTCCTCTGAAATAGAAACTGAGAGAGTAGAGTGACCTTGTGGAGAAAGAGCCGGCATCGCTCTTTCTCCAGAAACAACATATCGTGACACACGTTTCCAATGTTTCTCATCCCAATGTTCACATACAGGACAGGGATTAATGCGAGAACACTGACTACAATTTATGCAATAATCATGAAAGTCAGAGGAAGATTTCTTCCTATTACAATTTGAACAAGTTCCTTTCATTGTGAAGGAACAACAATAAGTCCTAGTTACTCGCAAAAACCCCTGACACAAAGATACATAATAACATGATCCATTAATAAATGAAAAAACAATTGCAAAACAAAATAATTTTGAAAAAATATTTTTTCAGAGAAGCCCAAGTTGCTGAAAAGTAACGTTGAGCCCCGATGGATCCGATGGCAAAGTGTGGTCAAAAATTTTAAAATTATATAAAATAATTAATGAGACACTTTCGGATAATATAAATGTATCTTATAATGAGATAAACTAACTCAAAGGCAAACAGCCCCCCTCAAAAAAGGCTGTTGCCAATGAAAACAAACAGTGTAAACACAGAAGAAAACATGACTCCAGGCACTGAAAAAACTGGCCCGGAATCAGTCCTCAATTACACTCTATCTGATGCAAAACAGAGACTCCCAGGGGAGAATCTGCAGAACATCAGATGGAAGATGCAGAACACAAACGTTATACACCCATGGGTGAAAACGTAACTATGGGGAAAATAACAGAAAACATTCTGTAACCAAGCAACTCTCCCAGGGAAATTTTAGAAATGAAACTTCTCAAAAATATGCCAAAAGCATGGGAGAATTGCAAGGGGGGACTTTAGAAGGTTAGGGGAGAGGAAACACTGAATAAGCAGTGCAACAATTAGCAAGAATGACAACAAGAGGCGTTTGCCTCGAAAATAGGCAACTTAACATAATTTTAACAAAAAATTTTAAGTACAGCCCTGATTATTTTTTGCCACTTCTTTTTTCCTCTCCTCCTTCTATCCTCCTTAGAATCACATTTTCTCCAAGAATTACGTGTCTGGCATCCTTTAAACTGAGATTTACAAGCACAAAGATCAGTGAGATGTTGACTGATGAAGGGCCAAACAGAGAATGATATTTGGCGCCAATTTCGGGACGACTGCGTCACTGCGCATGCGCAGTAGAGTCGTACTATGGAGGTCCTTTAGGACATGATTTCTTTTTGTTTTGGATGCAAATTTTGGGGATTGGGGGGCAAAATTTGTGTTTGGCCCTGGTTTTTGTGGAGTTAGCACCAGCTAAGTCTGGGTCATTGGTACAGTATAAAAATATAATTATTTTTAGCTGCCCCAATACATAGAGTAAATAGGGTATCTCTTCTCTCACTTACATAGAGTAAATAGGGTATCTCTTCTCTCACTTTAACGAATTTTCACTTAAGAGTCAGAATCTTAGTTTTCATTAAATTTTGTGTACAACTCAATTTTTTTTTTTCTCTTCATCCACCTAATCCTTCTTTATCACCACCATTAATTTCTTTATAAACAACATATTATTTTTGTTTGACTGAATGTGAAATATAAGCAAGGAAAGTGTTGGCTTTTGCTCTGGTATCCTCATTTTTTGAAATCCCTGATAGCACTCAACCAGTTAAGAAGTCTTGATACCAGGATTATTTTAGTATTTTAAGCTGCAATAACATTTGGCTCAACGGGTGTCACTGAGCACTATTTGGGAGAAAAATGGAATTGGGGTTAAAACTTTAAAAAAATCAAAAAATAATAACAATACAACTGACCACCAGGTATCAATGCGCTGTTTGATTTCGTAAGTCATAAGACGTATAAAAGTATGAAAGGGTTAATTTCTCACAACATGAAAACTACTCCCATACTGCCTAATAATGCCAATTTCACTAACTGAATGCTTTCAACAAATAACAGTTAACAATTTCAGTGTAAACAAACCGGCTGCGCCTAGTAACGCATCAAGGGGACAGCATGGTTCATAGCAGCAAGATTGGCCTCATATCAGCCAAGTTTGAAGTCATATTAGACAAGCACGACAATGGAAAATTTTGTGGAAGAAAACCACATCTTTTAAATAATATATTATATGATCAGGCCATTAAAAAAAAGTCTATGTTCTCAGGCACTGCCAGCGTCTTTAAATTTCTGCCGTGTCAATATCCATTAAAAAAACCAAAAACAATTCCGCCCAGTCAAATATAAATGTTTTCTATGTTGGTACACATAACAACAACTTTTGAGGAAAATACGGCTATTATCTTTTCACATCAGTGCCGGACTGAACATAATCCTGCAATGGAGCATCTTTGGCATGTCGTCAACAGCCAAGTTGATTGAAGCATTTCGCAAAATATATGATAAGATAACACCAGACCGGAGTTTGTAAAAGATTTCTTCCTGAAATGTGAAAATATTTTTTTAGGGTATCTTTTTCAGATTTCAGAATAACAAATAAGAATAAAAAGCCTCCCGCCCTCATCAAAAATTTGAGGCACAATTGCCTACGAGCATAGACATTCTTTTAATGGCCTTACTAAAAGTCTTCTAACCTTTCTGATGAAGTTGACTGTGATGATCTTACAACTGTGGGATTCATTTTCAGGTTTGGTGTAAGTAGGTACAATGTATTGTCTTTGGGTAGTCCCATTTCTCTTAAAACCTTCTGTAATGATGAAAACAAAAAATCAATTAGTCTATTTTCACTTTGCTAAAAACTTACACCCAAATTTGTTCTCTTCCTGAATTCTCCCAGATTTCAGAAGGATAGGAAATCTGAGTAGTAGGACAGTTCTCACTGCAAAGGGTGATTAGGTATTTGATGATCTGATGGGGGTGCAACATTCCTAGAGGTATGACCTTGAGTCAAGGTCAAAAGCCACACTTCAGTTATGGGAGACACTGATACAAATTGTCAACAAAATCTGTCCATTCCATCCAATTTTGTGGACTGGACAAAGTTAGGGGATGGATGAATGGATAAGCCAGTTTCTAGATACTCCCCTGACATTTTTTGGAGGAATTCCTACTTACCCACTCAGTATTGATGTTTCAAATTGGTCAAATAGGTGCAAACCTCTTTAGCAGGTAATACCCTGAGAAACCGATTTACAAGCAAGTAATATTCTTCAAGGAAGTTGGTAGCGAGCTTGGCGACTGACCATGGATGTGAAAACTATAAATTTAAAGTAATATGTATATTTTTTATACTTACCAATGACCCAGACTTAGCTGGTGCAAACTCGATAAAATCCAGGGCCAAACACAAATTTTGAAACCTCCAAAAGTCCTATCTGGTCCTCCAAACTTTTGTTTACTGAGCATGCGCGGTAACCAGGAAGGTACCGGAATTGGCGCCAAGCATCATTCTTTCTATAGTGCCTGCTAAATGTTATAATCAGAGAGGATGTATGAGTGCCCACTCATGGGAGGGCCATCCCCTTCTGGGCCATTAGAAAGTATAAAAAATACACAAATTACTTTAAATTTATAATATTTTTATACTACAACCAATGGCCCAGACTTAGCTGAATAGTAAAAAGGCTGGAGGGCCTAGGACATAAAGGAAAATCCAATCTCTCAATTACTTCGATAAAGAATAGCTCCTACAGGAGAATAGGAGAAGACAGAGGAATTGCATATGTCCTTCTCTTATAAAAAAAAAAGAAAAGAGAATGACATAACACCAACAATGTAATTGAGAATTACATAATTTCTCCATTTAATGCCAGCATAGCCCCTTATGCTAATCGGTGAAGGAAACCAATTATAAAGCTAGTCCAGAGAATGAGATGCTTTATACTCATTTAAAAGTGTCCGAGGATTGTATAGAAATGCTCAATTGACAAGTGACATATACAAAAGCTTCACAGTGAGCTACATTTTAAATACGGTACATAAATGAGACATAGTTATTGCTTCACAACGAGCTACACATTAAAACCACCCAGCACTGATGCTGGACTACTGTCTCTGGGGGAGGTATTCCCTTGCTTTTCACTATAAAGCCGGATAACATAAGGGGAAAACCGTCCCCCCTACCTTCCCCTTGTTCTGAAGGAAAATTCCTCAGAACGGAGAGGGCAGCGGAATGGCGTCAGTGCTAGAGCAGACTGCCTAAGACATCTTCTAGATGTAAGATTAATGGACGACATTCTGAGCAACAGAAAGAGGACCTAAAGATCTAAGGTCACCATAGATAGACTCTAAATTTCTAAGGTAAAACTTGGTAAATAAAGAGGGCTGTTTCCAGTAGGCAGCCTTCATAAGATCAGTAATGGCTATACTGTTAGAATAAGCCCAAAAAGCAGACAGTGCACTAATCTCATGCGCTGAAATCTTGTTGACAGAACGTTGATCCCAAGATAGACTTTCATAGGCAATACATATTGCCAGCTGAATCCATCTACCGATAGAATGAACATATATATCCTTTCTGTTAGGAATCAAGGAAAGAAAGAATCTTTTTCTTCCCTTTTTAATAAAACTTGATCGACGTTTATAAATGCACATTGCTCTAACTGGACACAGCCAAGGTCTACGGTTGTCCGAGGACGGTAAAGCCTTAATGATAAGAGGCTCTGACCACTGATACGGAATCTGATTCTTAGCCAAGAATCCCACTTTCGTAGTGAGGGTAAAAGTATTACCCACACTACGGTAATGTGAATCATCAACAGATAATGCATGAAGTTCACTCACTCTTCTGGCAGAGGCAAAGGCTAAGAGAAAGGCTGTTTTATAGGTCAAGAATTTGAACTCCACATCGTCTAACAGCTCAAACAGAGCTTCTTGAAGCTTCAACAGAACCCAAGCCAAATTCCATTTAGGAATTAATCTGAGGGTTCTAGGTCTATAGAAGGTTTTTTCGAGGAAGAAGCTTCCGGGGAATGTCCCATAACAGACACCTCAGAAGACTGATCCAGGGTTTCTGTGATGACAGAGGTACTACTAGCAGAATTTTGCAGTGAGAATGTTTGATTTTTAACAGAATCTGCTGAATCAATGGAGCAGGAGGATATGTATATCCTATCATTCTGTCCCATGAGATCAATAGAGCATCTACTGCGTACGCTCAATGATCTGGCCATGGCGACACGAACGTAGGTAATTAATTGTTCAGATATGTCGCAAAAAGATCTGTCATGGGACGATCCCATTGGTAGCAGATCTGACTGAATACTCGCTTGTTGAGAGTCCACTCCGATGGTAACAGGTGACCTTTTTGAGAGAGCGAGTCTGCCAGTACGATCAGACGACCCGGTATATGACCAACTTATAGATGAACATGATGAGCGAAAAGGAGAATCTTCTCTGTTAATTCACATAATGGAATCGAATGAGTGCCTCCCTGATTCCTGAGATAAGCCACTACAATAAAGTTATCTGACAGAATCGGAACATGGACGTTCGCTACTTGAGCAAACCAATGTTGTAGTGCTAACCAGATAGACATCATCTCCTTAATGTTTATGTGCTTCTTTAGGAACCGAGGGTCCCAAAGACCCAGACACTTAAAGTCCACGGGACTTAGACACGCACCCCAGCCCGTCAGACTCGCATCCATCATAATCGTGAAGACCGGATCCAGTAGGTGAAGCTGAACTTCCTGAGTCAGCCACTGGAGATCTGCCCAAATCTGAACCTTTTATTTTACTAGGTCCGTTAAAACAATCTGGGTTTCGAGCGAATGCGTCTTCACACTCCAGTTCTGAGTAAAGAAAATCTGGAGGGGATGAGTGTGCAGGCGGTCCATCGGAATAAGATCCGCAGCCGCTATGCACCACCCCATCAGTCGCATAAACTCCCTCGCAGTCAATGTGGGAGAGTTTAGACTTAGTTAGATTTGTCCAACGCGGACTTCTTGTAAATGGGGGGTTTGCTCGGAATGATAGCCGCAGGCCTGCCGAGACTACATTTCTCACCCACTGATCTTCCGTAATTTCCATCCAGTTTTTCGCAAAGTTTGATAACCTTCCACCAACTGGAAAGCAACAGAGGTCTAGACCATCACCTGTACAGCTTGCGGGGTTTACGGGAGGACAAACTACTTCCTCCCCGTCAAGTACCTCATCCCGTCGGCCTAGGGGCGTCTGACTTATAGTCTTGATAAGACTTGCGCTCCTTTCCTGAATCGCTATATTGACGACCTCCAGAGTAACTGTAAGAGGGTTTCTTAGACCCTTGTGAGGAGCTCCCTTTCAATGATTGGGAACTGGAACGACCTCGCCTACTCCAGCCAGCTGATGCATGTTGTTGAGATGCTGATCTCAGTAGCAGTGCGCTGGAAGGCTTTTTGGTAGCTTGTTCATAGACTAAGGAAAGCTTGTTATCAAGCAGCTTGTGTCCGGAGACCGGAGCGACTCAGAGAGAGCTTTTCACCCTGTCATCGATAATTGATGACAACACAAGGGCTGCATCATGTCTAACCAACTTCAAATTTGCCACTGAACGGGCGGAGTGGTACGTGGCATACATGACTGCCCTGGAAAGAACTCTTAGTGAGGAACTAACATCCTCAAATTCCTTCTCATTTAGACACTGCGCCAGATATGATCTGCATAGGACATAGCATCCAGAATCACTCTATTGGATGAAATAGAAGATTCCATCACACCCGTGCGTAAATTGAGTGATGTAGGCAAGGATATATCCAAAACACCAGCCTGCGCATCCAGACACAGAGGTGCTCTCTGAACATCTTCTCCAACCGTTTTAAAATAACGTGATCCAGGAAACGGTTTACTGATTGAAGTTGCAGATAAGAAACCGCCTTTCTATTTTGAACTTGCTAGGTTGAATATGACATCGTTAATGTAGCTGAAGGCCTCCGACACTTGCCAAGATAATCCCGGGAAAGAAAGAACATCATCTTTCCTTCGCATGACATCTCTGTCTAGGGATGACAGCGGTTTCTACCTAGCAGATGCAGCTTGCTGATCAGGTGGAACAAGGTCAGGAATGTATTGATGAATGAAATTCATCGCTACCATATGTTGTTCGAAAGAGAAGGGGTAATTCTCCTCCTTCTCCCTTTCACCATCCAACTAATTCAGCTGAGAATTTTGGTCAACAGCACCTGAATGTACAGATGACCAGACCGACCCAGCACCGTCTGACAGCTCACCACCAGTGTCTGCGGAAGGCTGCGCTTGCACTTGCTGGGAAGCTGCGATGAGCTGCGCAATTTGCGACAGCAAGTCCGTTACAGAGGCTTGAGGAGCAGCAGTCTTCCGTTTTTTTGCCGCTTGCTGCTCCTGGAGATCTCTTCTCCAAAAGTCCCAATGAATGAAGCTTCGGATCACTAGCTACCGGATGGCCTGACTTCATAGGCGAAGACTGGGAAGTCGGATGGCTAGTGTGTGGTCTTGTGTGCTTATCTGAACCTGAGGAAGAAGCCATAACTGTAGCCGACCCCGGTTGCAGTTTAGACGGAGCATCCCGAGCGGCGAGTGTGGACATTAGCTCCGACTCAGTGAAGTTTCTCAAAACAATATTTGGCCCCAAATGTTGCTGGGTTAGAGAAGGCTCCCCTTCGCTCGCAGTCTATCCAACGTCACCAAGCTTCCCAAAGAGAAACTTGCAGGCTCCTTCCCTTTTGCTGTCGTCGCTGGGTGAGCTTTAGTTTTTGAGGTGCTCGCTCTACCCGATTCTACACTTCCCGTGACCGCATCAGACTTACTCAGCGTTATGGCTCCCACTATCAGGTTGGCTGCTTCACCGGTCGAACTGGCTGCTGGAATAAGAGGCCTTATTCCTTGTTTAATATTCAGGAGCACCTTAGCAGCCAGTTCTGTTTGCTCATCAGAGCGCGACAACGGCAGCACACTTTGGATGGGTGTCGCAATGCCATCACCATGTTCTTGTTCCTCTGAAAAATTTGAATTATCCTGTGATGACAGCCCGGGCATCAGAACTTCACTGCCGACCAAGTACCGCGATACCCGTCTCTAATGTCTGGCATCCCAATGTTCACAAGTAGGACAAGAATCTCTAGTGCATTGACTACAGGCAAGACAACAAGCATGTAAATTCGAGGTAGACTTCCGCAACTTGCATTTAGAGCAGAAAGCTTTCATAATTAATTACAATCAAAAACAGTCAATAGCACTCCTACAAATTCAACAACAAAAATACATGATAAGGATACATGATAAGAGCAATGAAATTAATTTCGAAATAATTATTAAAAATTTTTCAAAGCTATTTTTTAAAAAAATGTCTGAGTTCCCAAAGGGAATATCATGAGCCCAAGGGCATCCTGATAGAGCCTAAGTGTGGACAAACGCGAATTTTTTTTGAGCTACACTACCGGAATCATAATCAGTGTATCCTACAATAATTCTTAAGTACTATAATACTAAATACTACATGTTAAGGGCGTTGCCAAATGTAAACAACGTCAACAGAAAAAAATGGAAACAAGACACCAGGCACACAAAAAGGCCCAAAGTCAGTAATCGATTTAAATGCTACCAGATGCAAAGCTAGATCTTCATATGAAGAAAAAACGATACATCGGATAGAAGATGCAAGACCAAAATGACCCAACACCCCTAGGGTGAGGACGTAACCATGGGGATAAACATCACACGTTAAACTCCCAAGAAATTTAATAAAAAAAATTCAATAAAAACAGCCAAAAATCTTAGGAGTTTAACAGGAGGGTTCATGGAAGGATAGGGAAGGAACACCTAACAAACAGTAGGTAAATCATTAGCAAGAATGATGACGTCAGGCGAATGACCCAAAAATGGGAAACATGAAATAATTTTTATAGTTATTGTAAAGTTACTGCCCTGAACGTCTCAAACCACCATTGTCACTTCCATCATCCATTTATAGCCTTGAATCCACTAATTCTTTCAGTGATTTGTGTCTGGCATCCTCAAAAAAGGAGATTTAAAGCACAGATGTCAACTCATTGTTTGCTGACCTGGGGCCAAACAAAGAATGATACTCTGTGCCAAATCCGGTACCTTCCTGGTTACCGCGCATGCGCAGTAAACAAAATTTTGGAGGACCAGATAGGACTTGAATTTTTCGGTTTTGTATTCAAATTTTTGGGACTCGGGGGGTTCAAACTTTGTGTTTGGACCTGGAGTTTATCGAGTTTGCACCAGCTGAGTCTGGGCCATTGGTTGTAGTATAAAAATATTGTATTTTAGCATTGACATCAATAAAGATATTATTGTCTTAATTGTCTGATGACTCTCCATTTCACTTTCAGTATCCAGTAAGGAATTTAACCCTCTGCACTCTGATGTCAAAAAACTAAAATTTCTAGCAGCATAATTTTCCTGTGATGCAACTAGGAATTTAACCAATTCAACCTTCTTTGACAGAGCTCAGTGAGCTCTGTCAAACAAAATTAAATTGGTGAACTTCCTTGTTGCATTATGAGAAAAATTTTCATGTTGAAATTTTGATACTTCGACAAAAATGTGCAGAGGGTTAAGTCTGAAGTGCGTTATTACTGGCATCAATGTCCTATATTTGGTAGGTTTTCAAAGTTTTCTGTAGCTTCAAAGAAAAAAAAAAATCACAATTCAACAGACTTTAAAAAATATTTTGAAATAACTCATTTCTGTTGTTATTTACTGGAGCTTAATGAAACTTTCAACAGCCAGGATCATATAATGTTGGTCAGTTTTACAGGTGGAGGAAGCTGGAGTACCAGGCCTGCCGTTATCAAAATTTTGCTTAACCCATTTATCGTTCTCCTGGCCGGAGCTTTGGTAACTTATCGCTCATTCCCCCGTACTTGATTCAGGTAACCCATTAGGTAACCTAAATATATATTGTACAGTGGAGCCCACTTAATTGGATATCTCTTAATTGTATATTCCTGTTAATTGAATATAATTTTCAAACACAAAACCATTTATCATACCTTCAGTACAAATTTGATCTGTTAATTGCATATGTGTTGTAGAGTAAACTCCTGTTAATTGTATATAAATTTTTGTAATACGTCGAAAAAATTACTGTGACACGCACCAAATTCCCCTCATTTATCAACCTTTTTGGCCTCACTACATCCAATACATGCATTTATTCTATTACATCTTGTCTGACAGAGCTCTATGAGCTCTGTCAAACAAGATATAATAAAATAAATGCTCAGTTTATCTCCAGAACACAGGAAACTGACCAAATCCCTGTTAATTGTATACTCCTGTTAATTGAATAATATTCACTGGCAAAATGGATATTCAATAAAGAGGATTCTACTGTATTGCAACTATTCTGACATATGAACTGTTGTATCATAGCCAAGTTCTTGCTTCTTTGGGCAATATCCTGATGAATGAAGATGAATCCTCAGGGACAATAATGAGGCTGTGTTGCAGCAATTCAGATACAAATTAGTTGCAATTATAGCCTAATCTTGGCAAGGGCTAGCTTGCTGCAGAAGAGTATGGAATCTATAATCACTATTTGTGGCAGAGACATGAATTATTGCCATATCCTGATTTTGTACCTATTCTCCATCTTAAGATGATCAACACTTTGAAATTATGTCGAGCCTCAACCAATCATCAGCATAGGTGTTTGCATCAACAGAGCAGCTAACTTCAGACAGATGCTAACATCATTTCACCATTTACCCTTTACCCAACATAGCGGCTAAAAACAGCCAGAAAATGAAAAAATTTATAGCAATTTATATATTTTTTATACTTACCAATGACCCAGACTTAGCTGGTGCTAACCCAAAAATATCTAGGGCCAAACACAAATTTTGCCCCCCAATACCCAAAATTTGCATGCAAAACCGAAAATTAGAAGTCCTATCCGGCCCTCCATACATTTTACACTCCGCGCATGCACAGACTCCAGGAAGTCACCAAATCTGGCGCCAAATAAATCATTCTTTGTAGAAAAAAGATTATAATAATTCAGCGGGGAGGTATGAGTGCCCAGTACTGCCCACTCATGGGAGGGCCATTCCCGTCTTGGTCATTGGTAAGTATAAAAAATATATAAATTACTATAAATTTTTTCATATTTTTATACTGTAACCAATGACCCAGACTTAGCTGAATCGTAAAAAAGGCGGATGGCCTAGAACTTCCTAAATAGTAGATCAACATAGATCACATCCTCTAATCCATGATGAAGAAATTAGAATTTACATGTATGTCTCTTAATACCATAATAGAAGAGACATAACCTAATATGGATCCCAATTATGTAAATCCTAAACCTAAGCATAAAATCATGTTAATTAGGGTGTAACAAATAAACAATTTTTGAGACTAGTCTGGAGTAGGCCCTAAAAATTATTATGGCATACTGAGAATGAGAGAAAATTGCCCATAAACCTATGCCACACAATAATACTGCAGCTGATCGCCGAACATAGTACGGACAAGACAGCTTCCTCAATAGTTACATACCTCATAAGGCGGAGAAGTGGACAAAAGGACCCAGCCCCTTTTTTTTAACATATCTTCAAAAGAAAGAGGAGAGAGCTCTGGAATCAATAAGCAGAACCTGGTAACGATATAAATAAATATCGATCAGGCACACAAAAAATTAATTCATGAATGTTAAAAAATTTATAGTAATTTATATATTTTTTATACTTACCAATGACCCAGACTTAGCTGGTGCTAACTCTAACAAAACCAGGGCCAAACACAAATTTTGGCCCCCAATCCCCAAAATTTGCATCCAAAACAAAAAGAAATCATGTCCTAAAGGACCTCCATACTACGCCTCTACTGCGCATGCGCAGTGACGCAGTCGTCCCGAAATTGGCGCCAATTATCATTCTTACTGGCAGTGCCTGGTCAGTGCTATGTACTCAGCGGGGAGGCAAGAGTTCCCAACTCCAGGGAGGGCCATCCCCGTCTGGGTCATTGGTAAGTATAAAAAATATATAAATTACTATAAATTTTTTAACATTTTTATACTGTACCAATGACCCAGACTTAGCTGAATAGTAAACAGGCTGGAGGGCCTAGGACATAGAGGAAAATCCAATAAGCTCAACTATATAGTAAAGAGGTAACCCCTTAAGGAGAAAAGGAGTATTAGGCTTTACATGTATCTTTCTTATTTAATATTAAATTAGAAAGATACACTACCCTTAATAATTGAGCACAATAACATTCATGTTCTCTATTAACATCCAGTATAACCCTTATACTAATTATTTTTAAAGCAAGCCAATAAATAAAGTAGTCCAGAGAATTGAGACTCTTTATAGTCATTTAAAAGTGTCCGAGTATTGTATATTAAAGCCCGTTTGACACTTGACATATACAAATGCTTCACACCGAGCTACACTTTAAAAATAAGACATGAATGAATTTAAACATTAATATTACACTTTAAAACCATCCCGGAAGCGACTCAGAAATACTGACTTGGAGGAGGCATTCCCTTGCTTTTCACTATAAAGCAGGTGACCTAAGGGAACACCCCCCCCCCCCCCCTTCCCCTTGCCCTGGGTCAAATAGCCCAGAGCGAAGAGGGCAGCCGGACGGAGTCACTGCCGGAACAGAAAGCCTGCATAACTATAGTTGCAACTGTTTAGTGGACGACATTCTGAGCAACAGATCACGGACCTAAACAATGCAGGTCTCCAGAAATGGACTCAATATTTCTGAGATAAAAATTCGTAAATGTGGATGGCTGAGACCAATAAGCAGCCTTCATTAAATCTGTAATAGCAACACTATTAGCATAAGCCCAGGAAGTAGAAAGAGCTCTTACTTCATGAGCAGAAATCTTAAGCACAGACTGCTGAGAAGAAGATAAATCTTCATAAGCAGTACGGATAGTTAACTGAATCCATCTAGCAATAGAATGGACTGAAATGTCCTTTCTATTAGGCATCAAAGACAGAAAGAAACGTTTCCGTCCCTTTCTGATAAACTGAGATCTCTGTTTATAGATACGTAGTGCTCTAACAGGACAGAGTAAAGGCCTACGCCCGTCTGAAGACGGAAGAGCCTTAATAACAATAGGTTCCGGATATTTATTAGGAGCCTGATTCTTAGCTAAAAAACCCACATTAGTAGTGAAGGTGATAGTGTTCCCAACACTACGATAATGAGAATCATCCACCGATAGTGCATGAAGCTCACTGACTCTTCTGGCAGAAGAGAAAGCTAAGAGAAAAGCTGTCTTATAAGATAAGAATTTGAAATCTACTGTCCCAAGAGGTTCAAATGGCTTTTCCTTCAATTTAAGGAGAACCCAAGCTAAATTCCACTTAGGAATTAATCTAAGAGTTCTGGGTCTATTTATCGAAAAGTTTCTAACCAACTTCGATAAAGAGACATTAGATCCAATTTGTAAACTATCATGATGTGCATAGGTATCAGATAACATAGATCTATAACCCTTTATAGTAACAGGCTGCAGTTTGATTTCGTCAAACAAGTATACTAGAAAGTTTGCAATGTCTGGTATAGAGGGATCAAATATATCTACAGAATGATCCCTACACCAACGACGAAAAACCTTCCACTTAGCCGCATAGTTTAGCGAAGAGGAGGTCCTCCTACAGTTAGAAATCGCGTCCACTGCTCGTCCTGTAAAGTGCTTGCCATGCAAGAAGGACCGCACAACGGAAAAACGTGAAGGTTGAGACCTTGCGGGTTGTGATGGAGTTGGCGCGATTTCCCCTGCGAAAGAAGATCCTCTCGTGGAGGAAGCTTCCGCGGTAGGTCCCACAACAGACACCTGAGTAGATTTATCCACGGTTTCTGTGGCGACAGAGATGCTACCAACAGAATCTTGCATTGAGATTGTTTTATCTTTAGCAATACTTGTTGAATTAACGGCGCTGGAGGATACGCATATCCTATCATTCCGTCCCAAGGGATCGACAGAGCGTCTACTGCAAATGCTCTTGGATCCGGACACGGAGACACATACGTCTGCAACTGATTGTTGAGATGTGTCGCAAATAAGTATATCATTGGCCGTTCCCATTGGTAGCAAATCTGATTGAATACTTGTTTGTTGAGAGTCCACTCCGACGGCAACAAACGACCCTTTCGTGAAAGGGAGTCTGCTAGCACATTCAGACGACCCGGTATGTGACGGACCGAAAGAAGAATGTGATGTTCTAACGCAAACAGAAGGATTCTTTCCGTTAGATTGAACAACGGAACTGAATGAGTGCCTCCCTGATTCCGTATATACGCCACTACTGTCGTATTGTCGGATAGGATTTGGACATGAGCATCTTGAATAATGTCCATCCAGTGACGTAACGCAAGCCAAATTGACATCATTTCCTTGATGTTTATGTGCTTGCACAGGAATTGCGGATCCCAAAGACCCTGGCATCTCGAATCCGTTGGGATTAATGATGCACCCCAACCTGTTTGACTGGCATCCGTCATAACGGTAAAACTCGGATCCGGTAACTGCAGCGGAACTCCTTGAGTTAACCACTGAATGTTTGCCCAAGTCTGAATCTCTTGTTTCACTTGATCTGACAAGAGAACATCTACATCGAGCGAATGAATTTTCACACTCCAATTCTGAGTCAGGAAAATTTGAAGAGGACGTGTGCGTAACCGCCCCATCGGAATGAGATCCGCGGCGGCTGCGCACAGACCTATCAGTCTCATAAATTCTCTCGCCGTGACTTTGTCTGCGTGCAGACAATAGCGAGCGTAACAACTGACTAATTTCGCTCTGGTTAACGGCAGACGAACGAGATTGTTGTGCGTCTCGAAGCTCATTCCCAGATGAGTGAATGACTTGGACGGCACCAGATCCGCCTTCTCCTCGTTTACTATAAAACCGAGACGTCGGAGCAATAGAAGATTCTGAACATCGTTCTGAAGCGTTAACTCGTTGCCGTACCTCTGAAGAATGTCGTCCAGGTAGGCCGACGTTACCGCAGACGAATGAGCTCGGAAGTAGATCATTACCGAGTTCATTACCCGAGTGAAAGCCCAGGGTGCTAGATTCAATCCGAAGCACATCGCCCGGAATTGATACACCACTCCAAGGACTGCGAAGCGTAGATACTTTCGGAATGTCGGATGTACCATGACGTGAAAGTACGCATCTTTGAGATCTATGCTCGTTGCATAATCGTTCACCCGAATACTCGCTCTGACCGATCGAATCGTCTCCATATAAAACTTCGGAGCGACGATCAGCTTGTTTATCCAGCTCAAATCTATGACTGGACGGAACGAGCCGTCTGCTTTCGGAACCAGAAACAGATGGCTGTAGAATCCCAGAGATTCCTGGTTTTCTACGACCTCTACCGCGTTCTTCATTAAAAGAGACTGCACCTCTGATAACAGAGCGTCTCTTTTCTGTGGATTTGACGGAAGATGAGTCCACTTTGGACTTCGAGTTAATGGAGGCTTTCGTTTGAAGGATATCTTCAGACCTTCCGAAGTCACTCCTCTCACCCAAGGGTCGTCCGTAATCGACGCCCACTCTTGTGAAAAACTCGACAACCTTCCGCCAACCGGAACGCGATAGAGGTTTAAGCCATCACCTCCTGGACCTGCGAGGCCTGCGGTAGGAGAAACCATGTCTTCCACGACCCGCACCTCGCCTCGTCGACCTCGGGCGTCCGACCGATTGTCCCGGCCTGCAGGACGTCCCGAACGAGAGTCGCTATCCTGACGGTCTCTCGAATAAGACCAAGAGGACGCACCGGAACCTCTATAGGAACCTCTCTTGGGCGCATTAGACCCAGAAGTGCCTGTCTTATTCGTGTCTGCTGTATCCGACTTCTTAGGAGCAGATCTGAACAACAGAGAATCATTAGCTTTCTTTTTAATTTTATCATAAATAGCGGAAAGCTTGCCGTCAAAGAGAAGTTCTCCTGAGACCGAAGCGACTCTAAGAGAGTTCTTCACCTTAGAATCCACTAGTGTGGATGTAGCTAGGGCTGCGTCACGTCTAACCAACTCCAGATTTGCCACTGAAAGGGCGGAGTTACAAGTGGAATAAGCTACTGCCCTTGAAAGAAGTCTTAAAGAGGATTGTATATCCTGAAACTCTTCCCCTTGAAGGCGCAGTGATAACGCCTTAGTAAGGTGATCTGCGTAAGATAAGGCATCTAAATTGGCTCTGTTAGACGCAATAGCTGTTTCCAACACCGCGGTTGGAATAGAAGCTGACGACGGTAATGATAGCTCTAAGTCTTCCGCCTCGTCGTCCATACGCAGAGGAACTCTCGGTATACCCTGTCCTGCCGTATCGAATTTATTCCTTGCATTAATGAAAGGCAGGTTGAGAGTATTAGCGGACAAGAAACCTGCTTTCCCCGTCCTGGAAGCAAGTTTAAATATAGCGTCGTTCAATAATTCAAATGTTCTAGCAACATTATTGGACTGCGACGGAAACTCGGGAGCGATGTCCCTGAACCGCTCAAAAAATTCAGAGTCCAATGACGCTATAATTCTCTTGTCCGGAAGCGCAGCAGTCTGGCCCGACGGAACAACTTGAGGGAGAAAGTGCCGGATGAAGTCCACGGCAGCTTTATGTTGTTCCGAAAGGGATAGCTCCAAGTCATCCGTATCCCTTTCACCATCCGGTCGGACCTCATGATGTTCCCGGTCGTCCGCCCCCGATGCTTCGGCGGAGCGTACCGACCCAGCGCCGTCGGATAATTCTCTATCCGACACCGTTTCTGTCGGCTGCTGGGATGCTGCGATAAGCTGTGCTATCTGCACAAGAATGTCCGGCGTCGAGACCTGCGGAGACACAGTCTTTCGCTGCTTCGCCGAGGGCAGCTCCGCATCAGATGGCTCCCGCATACTTTTCCTATGCGAACGTCCAGAGTCCATCGGTCTCGAATCCCTGGCTGCCGGATGGTGTGACCTGGTCGCCGAAGAATCCTTCATCGGCGAAGCTGGTAATATATCGGCGGTCACGCAGCCAAGGTGCGGTCGTGTGCGCTGACGAGAAGAGGAAGCCTTAACAGTCTCTGTGGACTGCTTATACAACGGAGCGTCCCGAGCGACGGACGTATGCTCCGCTAAAGACACATTTTGTACCACAACATCTGGTCCCAGATGTTGTTGTACGAGAGAGGGACCTCTCTCGCTCGCGGCCCGGCTGGACCTGGACGAGCTAGGAACCGGACTAAAAGGCTTCCTCCGTTCTCGCTTACTATCCGCCGTCACTGGGTGTGCATCTATTATGTTTATAGTGCTCGCATCACCCAAAATTTCCTCTTGGACCGCATCGGACGAACCCGGCTGCCGAACCATTCGGTGAATGGACGCTACACCGGGCGAGCTAGCGGACGACATTTGTCTAATCTCCATGAGCACTTTTGCCGCTAGCTCTGAATTCATTTGTGACGACGGACGCACACTTGAAGAAGATAACATGGAAACATCACCCTGTTCTGGTTCCTCTGAAATAGAAACTGAGAGAGTAGAGTGACCTTGCGGAGAAAGAGCCGGCATCGCTCTTTCTCCAGAAACAACATATCGTGACACATGTTTCCAATGTTTCTCATCCCAATTTTCACATATAGGACAGGGATTAATGCAAGAACACTGACTACAATTAATACAATGATCATGAAAGTCAGAGGAAGATTTCTTCCTATTACAATTTGAACAACGTCCCTTCATTGTGAAAGAACAACAATAAGTCCTAGTTACTCGCAAAAACCCCTGACACAGATACATAATAACATGATCCATTAATAAATGAAAAAACAATTGCAAAACAAAATAATTTTGAAAAAATTTTTTTTCAGCGAAGCCCAAGTTGCTGAAAAGTAACGTTGAGCCCCGATGGATCCGATGGCAAAGTGTGGTCAAAAATTTTAAATTTATATAAAATAATTAATGAGACACTTTCGAATAATATAAATGTATCTTATAGTGAGATAAACTACAGCAAAGGCAAACAGCCCCCCTCAAAAAAGGCTGTTGCCAATGAAAACAAACAGTGTAAAAACACCTGAAAACATGACTCCAGGCACTGAAAAAACTGGCCCGGAATCAGTCATCAATTACACTCTATCTGATGCAAAACAGAGACTCCCAGGGGAGAATCTGTAGAACATCAGATGGAAGATGCAGAACACAAACGTTATACACCCATGGGTGAAAACGTAACTATGGGGAAAATAACACAAAACATTCTGTAACCAAGCAACTCTCCCAGGAAATTTTAGAAATGAAATTTCTCAAAAATATGCCAAAAGCATGGGAGAAATTGCAAGGGGGGACTTTAGAAGGCTAGGGGAGAGGAAACACTGAATAAGCAGTGCAACAATTAGCAAGAATGACAACAAGAGGCCCATGCCTCGAAAATAGGCAACTTAACATAATTTCATCAAAAAATTTTAAGTACAGCCCTGATTATTTTTTGTCACTTCTTTTTCCTCTCCTCCTTCTATCCTCCTTAGAATCACATTTTCTCCAAAAATTACGTGTCTGGCATCCTTTAAACTGAGATTTACAAGCACAAAGATCAGTGAGATGTTGACTGATGAAGGGCCAAACAGAGAATGATAATTGGCGCCAATTTCGGGACGACTGCGTCACTGCGCATGCGCAGTAGAGGCGTAGTATGGAGGTCCTTTAGGACATGATTTCTTTTTGTTTTGGATGCAAATTTTGGGGATTGGGGGGCAAAATTTGTGTTTGGCCCTGGTTTTGTTAGAGTTAGCACCAGCTAAGTCTGGGTCATTGGTACAGTATAAAAATAATAATGGTGCTTAACACTACTTCACAAGCCAAGGCTATAGTGATGATTTTGGTAGATAACATTATCCACTACAAAATATGCACTGCAGACGCCGTATACAGGTACAAAATCAATGAGAAATCAAATATAACATATATATACAAAAGCGGGATAAGATGAACAATCTCTGCAGAGAAAACACGCTTCAAGATCATTCACAGGAGGCCTCTGTAATATTAAATCCGGTAAAAACACTCTCCAATGTGTACTATTTGGTATCTACAACTATAACACGTGAGAATATGCGATTTAAGAACCGACAAAATAGAGACCAGGATCTAGAAATGGAGGTAGGTATGATTAACCGGCTCCAACACAGACCGTCCTCGAAATATATAATAATTTCAAGGTCCACCAAAGAGATAGCGTAATCACACATTGCGTGAGTGCATAAAAATCCAGCAGGGTTCATACAAAAATTTGCTCACAAAGTTCAAGGGTTTTTCAAGGGCTTCTTCTTTTTTTCAAGGGCTACATATACTATTCAGCTTGTTGTAAGAGCTTTAAAAATCTAAGATTCATGTGACACGGATCTGACTTTGGAAGTCAGGAAGTACTGGTACCCAAAGTGTGATCTGTGTTACATACTTTTTATGTTTTTTTAACTAAGCGACACGAGCACAACAAACAAGTAAAAGGCGAGTACACATATATTTACAATGCCCAGGAAATAGCTTGGTATTCAAGGGTTTGTCAAGAGATTTCTGAAAGTTCAAGGGTTTCTCAAGGGCTAATTTCAAATTCCAGGGTTTTTCAAGAAAAAACTCATTTTCAAGAGCTGTATGAACCCTGTCCAGCCTAGTAATCATCTAAAAACCACTAAATGGCTATGCCGTAACCTATGAGCTCAAATTTATTTATTTATTTATTGATGTTTAAGGTCACATATTTATGCACAATGGCTAATCATGACTGTGACAATTTTACGGGTGGAGGAAGCCGGAGTACCCAGAGAGAACCACCGAGCAACGACGAGCAGCTGTCAGCTCTCCAACATCGTAACTCTGAACTCTGCACCGCAGCACAGGCAGGGTTCAATTGGTTGAAGACATGCGCACCATCGACGTGCAGTATGCCTCAGTACACAGCGTCATCGTGCAATGGGAGTGAAGTGTCTTGCCCAAGAACACAACACGGTTGCCGCAGGTGGGATTCGAACCGAGGACCTCTCGGCTTGCAGCCTGCACCTCTACCTACTGAGCCACCGCGCCCCCCATGAGCTCAAATAGCGGCCATTATGATGATAAAATAAGCGCCTGTATATTAGAACTCAGAAATTAAATACCGGAAACAATGCAACAGAACTGCATATATGCCTATGAGGGCGCCATCCAACACGACCCAGGCGCAAAGTATGTATGTATTAAAATATATATACGCGACAGTGTGAGGGGGAGGGGGAGAGGGAGGGGGGAGGGGGGGATTCGAACATATTTCGAAACCTCCTCACCCACATTACTTAATCATTGCTGGTGCAGACAGCAATAATATAGTGACCATAAAGCTCCTTCACATCTGAAATACTCCGTAATGCCCCTGAGAGCGGAGAATGACATGAAGAATAAAACTTCCCTTAAAGAAAATCCTCTCATGGGGAAGCTTCTGGCGAATGCTCAATAGCAGACCCCATAACCTCAATGAAATCAATAGAAACAAATGAATTGAAGGATACACATATCCTATCATTCATTCCCATGAAAGTGGCTGAGCGTCAAATGTATGTGCTCAAAATCCTTATACTAGCGACACAAATAATGGAAACTATTATTCCCATGTGCCGAAAACTTTACTATCCTGAAGAGATCCTACATAAGATCATGTAATAGCCATACAGTTAGAATAAGCGCAAGATGTAGCCAACGCTAACTTATGCACTGAAATCTTAAGCACTGACTGATAAATGGAAGATAAAATAACCCAAGCAGTACGAATAGCTAACTGACTTATTTAACAATAGAATGAACATAAACGTCACTTCTATTGGAAAATAATGACAAAAGAAGCGTTACTTCTCTTCTGATAAACTCGGATCTGCGTCTATAAATACATGAACTGAATAAAAAAATTCACTGATGTAACGTAAACAATGAAACACCATTGAATATGTGATTTCCAATAACCAAGGGTCCCAAGATCCCTGCATAAAGAGACCGTCGGACTCAGGATTGTAACTCAATATATGAACTCACGTCCGAAATAATTGAGAAACCATAAAATATGCCCAAACTTGACCTTATGTTAAAAGATTCTCTAAAACAAAACAGGTCTAGAGGGAAAAACGTCTACTGCCCCAGTTAATAACTGGAGTAGACAAGTGTGTAAGCGACCCATCGAAATAACATTCCAAGCCACTCCACACAACTCCATCCGGCACATAAAACTTTCGCTGTTAATGCGTCAGATAACAGATAAAAGCGAGCCAAACAGCTGGCTAATCCCCTCTGTGAAACAACAGATGAACCAGCCAAATGAATAGTGGGATATGTGCATCCTATCATACATCCCATGAGACATTATCTAGTTCACAAAACAAGTGATCTAAAGAACAATACTTGCTACAATTGCCGAACGTTCGCTTTTCAACTGAAAGATAATCATAAATAACCTAATTATCCACTTCCAGTCAAAATCGGTCGGACCGACCTCTATAAGAGCCTCGAACCACCGGCTCAGGGAAGTCTGATCAGTAACTCAGACAGACGAGAAACCCCTATCCAAAGAAATATATATAGGAGAGATACCTATACCTTCGCTATGAGCCCTTACAGGCGAATTGAGTCTAGGAAAACTCTCCTACTCTTTCTGTTGATGTGGTCGATTAGACCCCAACTTAAAGAGTCAAGCATAGATGCTTTCTTGTAGTTTAATCCTACAATAATGAAAGCTTATCATCAAAGACTTAGGTATACCTATACCTTAGCTATGAGTCCTTATATAGACGATCTGAGTCTAGGACAACCTCTCATACTCCTTCTGCTGGTGCTGGTCCATTAGACACCAACTTAAAGAGTCGAGAATTGATGCTTCTTACCATAAAAGACTAGAGTTGGAAGACTAAAGCGACCTATAGCAAGTTTTCCACCTAGTCAGATTCAAAGATGAAGACACAAGGCTTTGTTACATCAGAATAACTCCCACTTAACATTAGTTAAGACCGAGATATATATACTTGGTCTGGAAAGAATTTTAAAAAGTACAAATGACCACAAAATTCCTTTCCATATAGACGATGTGTCACAGTACTTAAAATTAAAGTACATAAGACCATGAGACTAAATTCGCTCTGACAAAGAAATTATCTTCTCAATTGTGTCTGAGCGAACAGCTAAATGATGAAGGTAAGGCTACAACTAGGACCTTAGCCTGCTCAATCAATGCAGAGGAACTCTCCACATCTTCCCCTGTTGTTTTTAGAAATATGTGAATAAATCACAAACGATTAAAAATACAGAGGAAGAAGATAAGAAACCGAATTATTTTGTCTGCAGGAAGTTAAATATGGTGTTGTCTACACAATCGAAGACCTGTGACACCTGTGTAGACTTAACCGGAAAGAGATCTTATTACCCTGCTCTTTATCCGGATGAAGTCAGCGTCCAACTACGCTAGCAGTTTCTCATAATTGCTCGCAGCATTTTGATTCACTGGAACAAGTTCAAGGGAAATGATAATGTATGGTATCTATATCATCCAAGAGTTGTTCCGGAAGGGAAAGTTATCCTTTCCATCATACGTTCAAATCAGTTAGAATCACAGTTACCAGCATCTGAACAGGCAGGTGACTGGACCAAATAAGCACCATGCAACAGCTCAAGATTTGAGACTGACGTTGAGTGCTTCTGCCTTAGCAGGAATACTGCGATTAGCTGTGCAACTGCAACAGCAAGTCTGTTACAGAGGCCTGAGGAGCAGCGGTCATGAATAGCCTGTTTGCCGGCTGCTCGTAGGACAGGGAGTCCAATATAGTTATTACTGCGGATGACCCGATGAATGCAGTCACCTTGGCTACCAGATAAATCGACTTTCTTCACAAAAGATGGACACTTTTGACGATGCAGACTGGAAATTGTGAGTCACTTAGCCAAGGTGTGGTTGAGAGTGCTTGGTAGACGCTAAAGAAGCAAAACTGTAGCCGTCCTCGGCTAAGAATTGAACTAAGCGTACCAGACAATAGCTATGTGTCGTAAGCTCTGACTGATGCAAGTTCCTACCAACAACACCCGGCTCCAGATGTTGTTGAGAGAGAGGGGTCTCCCTCTTGCTCGCGGTCCGGAGAGACCTGGACGAGCGTACCTCAGAACTTGCCGTCTTCTTCCTTCCATCAACACTGGGTGAGCATGATTCGATTAAACAGTGCTCGCTACACCCTTATTCACTCTCGACCGCCACGGACATAAACGGCATCACATCACCCACATATGAGTGAGATCTGCCGGTTGAGCTAGCTGTAGACAAGGGACGTAAACCTCTTTTGAAGCCTAGCCCTTGTCTAAAATCATTGAGCACTTTTCCACTAGCTCTGAATACAATGCATATGCGACACATCCGGAGTCAGTCTTTCGAGTTTTATAGCCCCGTGCAATATAAAGATCACTTTGTCCGTTATGTAGAGGAAACCATAAGACTAGCTGACCCCGGCTGCCTATTAGACGGGATGTCCCGGACAGGAGGCATGGACATATACTCCGACTGACGCAAGTTCCTACCAACAACATCTGTACCCAGATGATGTTGTAAGAAAGAGGGGCTTCTCTCTTGCTCACAGTCCTGGATGACATGGACAAGCGTACCTCAGAACTTGCCGGTTTCCTCCTTCCGTCGTCACTGGGTGAGCATAGTTGCATATCATATTGTTCGCTCCACCCTATATCAACAGTGCTCGCTACACCCTTATTCACTCTCCACCGCCATGGACATAAACGGCATCACATCACCCACATATGAGTGAGATCTGCCGGTTGAGCTAGCTGTAGACAAGGGACGTAAACCTCTTTTGAAGCCTAGCCCTTGTCTAAAATCATTGAGCACTTTTCCACTAGCTCTGAATACAATGCATATGCGACACATCCGGAGTCAGTCTTTCGAGTTTTATAGCCTCGTGCAATATAAAGATCACTTTGTCCGTTATGTAGAGGAAACCATAAGACTAGCTGACCCCGGCTGCCTATTAGACGGGATGTCCCGGACAGGAGGCATGGACGTATACTCCGACTGACGCAAGTTCCTACCAACAACATCTGTATCCAGATGATGTTGTAAGAGAGAGGGGCTTCTCTCTTGCTCACGGTCCTGGATGACCTGGACAAGCATACCTCAGAACTTACCGGTTTCCTCCTTCCGTCGTCACTGGGTGAGCATAGTTGCATATCATATTGTTCGCTCCACCCTATATCATCTCCTAGCCCAGATCGTATTCACCCAGCGTCACAGTTCTCAGAGGCCTGAGTAACTACTTCACCGGTCGAGCTAGCTGGTGACAACGGACTTGTGCGGTCGTTTGTGCTTTTCGAACATAGAGGAAGCTATAAGACTGGCCGACACCGGCAGTCTATGGAAGGAGCGCCCCGTGGACATAAGTTCCAGCTGACACAAGTTCCTACCAACAACCTCTGGCCCCAGATGTTGTTATAAGAGAGAGGGGCCTCTCTCTTGCTCGCGATCACGGAAGACCTGGACGAGCATACCTCAGAACTTGTCTGACAGACACAAGTTCCTACCAACAACCTCTGACCCCCGATGTTGTTATAAGAGAGAGGGGCCTCTGTCTTGCTAGCGATCACGGAAGACCTGGACAAGCATACCTCAGAACTTGTCTACTTCCTCCTACCCACGCTTCCTCCTTTCCGTCGTCGCAGGGTGAGCATGTTCGTATCTTTATAGTGCTTGCTACATCCTTATTCCTCTTCTCGACCACTACGGACATACCCGGCATCACATCACCCACATACGAGTGAGATCTGCCGGTTGAGCTAGCTGGCGACAAAGTCGTCAATCCTACTAAGGATCTAGGCACTTGTCTAATTCCTTGGGCACTTTTGCCGCTAGCTCTTCATTGATTTGCGACGATTGCAGCACACTCCCAGACGGCGTCACAAAACCACACCATGTTCTTGTTCCTCTGTAAATAGAAACTAAAAAACTATAGTGACATTTTGACGAGAGGACCAGCCGAGTCCCCTCGCAGCGATAGGACCGATAGTGTCCACTCGCCTAACACAAAGCTTAACGCCCGTCATTCAGATTATCAAATCTGACACATGGAGCAGAATTAGTGGTAGTACATCAACTAAACTCATTTCAACGACCAAGTAAATAAAGGAAAGGTTTCCTCTATTTGCCATACTATTTAGTATTAGATAAATATAATTACCTAAATACTAATCTATGTCACCACCAAATCTACATATAATGTAACATTAAAATATAATCAAGGAAATAAATATATCCAAAAGAAAAACTCCTTCAAAAATAAAATGAAAATTTTTGAAAATTTTTTTCTAATATAAGAGCCCAAGTTCCCAAAGGGAACGATGAGCCCAAAAAAGCCTAAGTGTGGATAAGATTATAAAATCTGTGTAAAATTAACTACCACACTATCAGAATATTTAATGTTACTTACAAGTGTTGTTCCTAAACAAAAATAGGAAACTACCTAGAGTAATGTAATGTAAACAAAACACCGGAATCAAAACCCCAGCAAACACGGCCCGAAGTCAGTAACAGAAACAAGACTATCCGATGTAAAGAAAGATCTTCCTCAGAAGAAAAAACGATACATTCGATGTATGATGCATGACCAAAATGCCCAAACACCCTAAGGATGAGGACGTAACTCTGGGGATGTACAGAATAATCTTCTGTATAATACGTTCAACTCCCAATAAATTTTATAAATTTTTTTTTATTAAAACACGCCAAAAAGCTTGGGAGCTTAACTGGGGAATAAAGGGAAGGCAGGGAAGGAATACTAAATAAACAGTGGATAGATCATAATCAATCAGAGATAACGTCAGGCTCATGTCCCGAAATTAGGGAACATGAACTAATTTTAATAAATATTACAAAATTACAGCCCTGAACGTTTCAAACCACCGTTTCTTCCTTCCTTCATCCAGTTCTGTCCTTGGATCCACCAATTTAACCATTGATTTGTGTATGGCATCATTATTAATTGAGATTTAAAAGCACAAATGTCAAATTGTTATCTGACAAGGGCCAAACAAAGAATGATTTATCTGGCGCCATATTCGGTGACTTCCTGGAGTCTGCGCATGCGCGGAGGGTAAAATGTATGGAGGGCCAGAAAGGACTTCTAATTTTCAGTTTTGCATGCAAATTTTGGGGATTGGGGGGGGGGTAAAATTTGTGTTTGGCCCTAGATATTTTTGGGTTAGCACCAGCTAAGTCTGGGTCATTGGTTACAGTATAAAAATATTAACCAGATTAAGCCTACCACAGCCTAAAATAACTTTCTTTCTCAGTAAAACCATACAAATATAGATACGTTAAGAACCAGCTCAACAAGCTGATTCTAATGATATCCATATTTGTATGGTTTGAATGAAAAATTGTTAAATTTGTTTTAGAAAAATTTCTTTAAAATACTGTGCAAGGTAAAGGGTTCATTCGTACTGGATCATTCAACTTGGCAAAAATTTTGCGTGACCTAGCAACAATTTGGCACGACCAATTTTTGTTCATGTATTTTTCATTTTAGGTAACCTCTATGCGACCCAAACAGCTATTCGCCTCAAATTGACAGGCCTGGAGTACTCCACGAGAAACACCAGGCAGTGTTGAGTAACCATTAGAATCCCCAACTTACTGATCCCGCACTGGTCGAGTTAGCACTGGTTGAAGGCATTGTACCAATGACATACAGTATACAACAGCACACTGCAGCATTGTGTTCACTTTGACCAATTGAGATTAAGTGATTTGCATCAGTATCAAATTTACGATAAAAGGATTTGAAGTCCAATGAGCCACAATACTCCCTGTTTATGTTGTTCTCAGACAGAATAAGAACATTAATTTCACAGCTTAGATGTTGATTTTTTTTATTGGGGTTTAATAAGACTTTGGACAGCCAGGGCCACCTTGTGTCGGGCAGTTTTATGGGTGGAGGAAACTGGAGAGCCCAGAGAGAACTACCAAGAAGCAGCAAGTAACTGTCAGACTCTCCAACATACTAACTGTACATAAGGAGGGTAAGCATTGGCTGAAGACAAGTGCACCATCGACATGCAGTATGCCTTAGTACAGTGAGCCACAGCACCCAACGTGGGCAATTGGGATGGAATTCCTTGATCAAGGACACAATGTGGGAGTCGCTCATGTGGATAATTACTCTGTTTCCATTTAGCAAGTGCATAAATTTTAGGATTTCTGAAAAAAAAACTCTCTTTGATTGACAAAAGCTTTTTTAATCAATGAGATAAGTCATTTTTTTATTGTGAAGATTCAATGATGTATTTCAACTTGTACTTTACCGTGTCACTGGCCCTTCTTGATGGAAATCCTCTCAATTCTTGTTCTTTTACTGGTATGTTCAGTTCCCCTTCTAAAACTTCTTTTATCTTTCCTGCATTAAAAGTATAAATAAAATAATCAACACTGGCTAAGGGTCTTCCCTCCATTAACCCTTTACCCAACGAATCGCCTGCATCTACCCACGTAATATGCAAATTCAGCAGTTGAAAAAAATTTTGTTTTCAAAAAATTTCAACAAAACCATATCATGTGACCCCTCGTTGGAATGAGCTCATCGAGCTCGTTCCAATGAGGGGTCACATGATATGAATTTGTTGAAAAATTTTTAAAAATGATATTTAAAATAATAAATTTTGTTATCGCCTGCGTTGGGTAAAGGGTTAATAGCAAATGATTGTTTACACAATTTTTTTGCCATATCATGACTATTGCACAAGTATGAAATCAAGTTTAGCCAATCCAAGGGCAAATTGAGGGAGAAGTTACAGACTTTGGGGAGAAATCATGGACTTTAGGGAGAAGTCAACAAAAGCAAGGAGAAGTGAGCTTGTAAAAGAGGTAGTTTGTATGTGCTTTTGCATGATTGCACCATTGTATATTTTTCTCGCATGTAAATAAGTCAATGAAGCAGGGAAATACTTGCAATATACAATTTATTTAACCCTCTACCCAATGTAACGGCCAAAACCGGCCAGCGTGATTCTAAAAAATCGGCAATTAATTTTCCTTATTTTTTCTTTTTTTGTCTCAAAAACATAGGTTATGACCCTTTGTCTGAATAAGCTCGTCGAGCCTGTTCCAATGAGGGGTCATAACCTATGTTTTTGAGACAAAAAATTAAAAAAATTAGTTATTCTAGAATTTTTTTTGCAAGTGTTGTCTGCTTTTCATGTTAGGTAAAGGGTTAAAAAGAAAAAATTCTACCAAAAAACATTTAGAAGGTTTATAATGTTGCCAAAATGCAGATCATCCTTCATGGTGAAGAATTCAATGTTTACGCCCCACAAAGTAGATCTTCTGTTTCTCAGGTCACTGTCTGTAAAACTGTCTGCGGGTGGGCGCTTTTTTATTTTATTTTTTATTTTTGTAATTATTTCTTCGCTATCAAAAGTTCATGTTCTTGGTTTGTTTTATGTTTTAGGCCTCATAACCTACAGAATGCTAAAACATTGCAAAGCCTTGTTGCACTCAAGAGACATATTTATCAGTTTTATTAACTTGTGTAATATATCAGCCATAAACCATTTAATTTTTATTTTTTCAAGGTTGCATTGGTTATAAAAAGAGAACATGGGGCAGTCAACTTTTTCAAGCCTTATCTCTTGTTTTTAGTAAAGTCATGACCAAAGAGCTGCAAAGTTGTTTGTGCCTATAAAGTTGTTTCTCCAATAATTTGTAACAAGACATATCTATATGGAATAAAATATTTTTGTTTTCAAGAGAATATGAATGAGATAACCTAATAGTATACTGTTCTCCCTTCATGACTAATAACAGCATTTGACATCAGTCACTGACTGACTTGGAAGTTTGCTGATGCTCTCATACACTATCGCAGGACCCACACATGGTCTTTGTGAATTCGGAGAATGTCATTGATGGGTTCTACGACAGACATTCGTGTATAACTTTACAAAGCGCTTCCTGCTCCTGTTTGGTGTAACCCATGATTAGTACCATCGAAAGCATTGTGTTAGTAGCATGAGCGTTTCATTTCACTTTTTCCCCGATGTGAAACTTATTGTAGCAATTTATATCAACTATGAAATGTGTGGTTAGGGGAATTTAGGGTGAGGGGAATGGGGCCATTCAGGGGATTCCAGTCACCCTAGCGGAGACCCTGGCCATGATCTCTATGCATACGTTTAACACAGAGACCAGCCGACCGGGCGACTGGGGAGAAAAAGTCGCCTTGGATTGCATAACTTCGCTCTGACTTCACTAAAAAGCGAAATCGTGTCACCCTGTAATTTGTAAATTCCCAATTGACCTACCTTGAAATTAGGTGAATTCACGTAGAATTTACAAAGTAATTTTCATCTGAATAGAGTATTATTGCTAGGGTTAATTGCTACTGTAATTAATTTTCATAGTAACTAAAAATAAAATCAGCATCTAAAAACAATGCCCAATTAATAATGTAATCGCAAACCGTCTTGGATACATTGAAATTAGGTGACAAGTCATCAAGTTAAGACAAGATTTTCTATTTAAGTTATCTTTAAAATAAGTATTTTTCACACTCAGAATTTATTTTCTGGGGAGCAGTTTTTCATAAAACAACACTTTTTTGTAAAAGCTGAGGTTTTAATTCCAATCTCGATTTTATTTTTGTGTAAGACGTTTTGAAAACCAAAACAGTATACTGACCTACTTTTTACTCACTCTGGACCAAGAACTGGACACACTTGAATTGTTTAATTCAAGGCTGATCTGTCTCTTCTAAAAAGTAAATGCCCATTTGAATTTGAATTGTAAACTTTTCTTTTTATAAATAAATTAATACAGAGAGGCATGTTTTTTTCTTGTAAACAATTCTTTGTACAAATAAATTTACACATAGAGATGAGTTATTGCCCAATTGCAGTGATTTATTTTTGTGAGATGAAAATATAATATACCGGTAGATCATGCAAATGCAGAATCATTGCTCTACATTTTCTTCTCTCATCTCCCTGTTTCATCTGACTTCTCCCTAAAGTCAGTGGAGGGAGAAGTGACTTCTCCCTCAAATTTACCCTCTAGGCTGGTCCCTGGTTTAGCAGGTAATAAAACTCATCATTAGCAAAAATTTTAATTAATGAAGCACTGGGTACAACCCAGTGCTTCATCAATTAAATTAAAGAGAGTGGTAGCCGAGTGGATAAGTGCGCTGGTCTCTCATGCCAGAGATCCCGGGATCGATCCACGGTCGGGGAAAGTTCTCGAGGTGTCCGAACACTCTCTGTCAGCATCAATTGTGGGGGTGATGCTGTCACAGCGTACCGTCCTATCGGGTGGGGACGTAAAATGGCTGTCCTCTGTGCAGAGAGAGACAGGCTAAGGATCCCTTCATAGTATTCGAGAAAAGCAAGGGCATGAAGTTGCTGCTATGAAGGTCATCCCATACACCCATGCCATTGAGCCAAGGAGAGGCATTAATATAAGTTGCATAACATGTTCGCCAATCCTTGTAAAACAAATAAGATTAAATAAACATTAAATTTTTCATGACAATTCCTATAATTAGTGTTTGGAATCCAATAATAATATTGCATCCATGGAAATATTGCCCACTCATGGAAAGTGACCAGTCCACTGTGGCTATACTGTGGGTGAATCAAAAGTTACAAAACTCTAAGGTAACTTACCAACTGTTTCTGTATCTTGTAAGACAATAGGTAATACCCTGTCTCTGTACTCAACATGGAAGTTGATCATACGTGATGCTGTTGGCCTCATCGAAAATGGATCTGGCCATCCTGAAGCACCAGCAGCCATAGAACCAAGATTTCCATGTTCTGTGTCAACAAAATCTGTCTGTATGGTGTGTGGTAGTGTCATAAAACTAACTGGAGGTTGAGATGGAGTTTCAGGACTCGAAGATGAAGCATCTTGCGGCATACAACTTGAAACCGCATCCTACAAAAACATGAGGTTGTAAATGAACTTCTAAATCAAAATCACAAATAAATAGAGGATTCCTAGTGTTTTTGAGTGGATACCAAAAATTATAATAATTTTTGGTATCCACTCAAAATCACTAGATTTTCTTTTTTATTATACACTTTTTATAAGAATCTGATTATTCCTATCGATCATTCCACTCGTTTCAACCTTGAATTGATGCATGAATGTAAACAGCTGATTGCTGCTTTCAACAGTCATGCCTCCATTTGATCGATACTCGCAACAGGTAGTGTGTTGCAATCTGATTCAGCTGACAGGTTTCATGTATTGATTCAAGGTGAATATGTGTTGAATTATTGCTGGAAAGGATCGGTATCCACTCAAAACACTAAATTTTCTTTTCATTATACGTTTTTAGAACAAATTGATCATTTCCAGTGATAATATGGCTTGTATTCACCATGAAGTGATGCTTTGAAAGCCATTATTTTGATTGATACCGTGAAAGTGAAAATTTCTATATCTTCAAATGGGGAAGACAATTTCTATCTTTCCAGAATTTTTTCAACAATCTATCGTTTAGCGTATAATAAATCGGTTTAACAACATTAGAGGAGAAAATATTATCACATTATTTCCAAATAAAACAAAATACTGCATTTTGATTGGCTGAGAGGTACGGTGTAACTTACAATCCACAGTGGCTTTTTTTTACACTGTGTTTAACCACGGTGTAAAAACAAGAATATACAAGAGCAAACTATATGGCTAAAAAAGTACCCATTTTTAATTATTAATTCAAACCTTCTGTCGGTTATGTTAGAACAAAAATAAAAATACAGAAAATTTAATATTTATGTGCAATAAATATATTACAGATATGGATGTCACTGGAACTGGCTCATTGAGCCAGTTTCAATGACAACCATATTTGTCTGGTTTTATTCAAAAAACTTGCAAAGTACAAATTTTCTGTCAGTTTTTGCCCACAGTGTAGGTTAAAGTATTAAGTACACCAAAATTCTTGGAAATAAATCCGTTATCCTTGTGTTTTCCAGGGTGTATGGGAATCTACACCGGTTTGGGAACACATACACCCTTTGGCTTTGCCTCAGGGTGTATGAGTTCCCAAACCGGTATAAATTCCCATACACCCTGGAAAACACAAGGATAACTAAAATTATTTCATGTTTCAAGATATTCATCACATGAAATGATGGTCATTCTGGATTTGGAGCATGGATTTTCATTATCCTGTAAAGACCTAATTCCAAAATTGATCACTTTTTCAGCAACAAAACAGGTGTGATAGTATGCAGTCTTTAGGTAACATAGGCAGCAAAGACTTTCCGAGAAACAACTGCAAAGCCACAGACTGTCCATGTGAACCAACAATATACAAAAATCTCAAGGCCTTTATGGGCTAAAAAACAAGAGGGGTGTATCCATCCCCATTAGCTCACTGACACATGGCATGCAATAAATCTAGGTTTATTACAAATCTGCAAAAAACGTCCAGTCATCTACATGCATAGCAAAACAGGTGAGAAATTTCTAAGTCCACAGTGACAAAAAAGTCTAACATTGCATTAAAAAAGTCCAAAATCTCTGAAAAATGTCCGGCCAAGTGTTAATGTCATCTTATATTGATGTATTTAACACATATTTGAAATATAATCGTTACACTGGTTTGTACATAGAAAGCTCCTCTTGGTATGGGACAAAGCCGCATTAGTTCCACTGTGTTGTTTGACTTCTTGAGAGCTAACATGCAATCTAAAATCATTTAAGTTTTAACCCTTTACCTAACGAATTGCCCACACCCGCCTGTGTAATATGCAAATTCAGCAGTTGAAAAAATATTATTTTTCCAAAACTTTCAACAAAATTATATCATGTGACCCCTCGTTGGAACGAGCCCGCAGAGCTCATTCTAATGATGGGTCACATGATATGGTTTTGTTGAAAGTTTTAGAAAAATTTGAAAAAATTGTATTAAAAGTTAAAAAATTTATAGTAATTTATATATTTTTTATACTTACCAATGACCCAGACTTAGCTGGTGCTAACTCCAACAAAACCAGGGCCAAACACAAATTTTGCCCCCCAATCCCCAAAATTTGCATCCAAAACAAAAAGAAATCATGTCCTAAAGGACCTCCATAGTACGCCTCTACTGCGCATACGCAGTGACGCAGTCGTCCCGAAATTGGCGCCAATTATCATTCTTACTGGCAGTGCCTGGTCAGCGCTATGTACTCAGCGGGGAGGCAAGAGTTCCCAACTCCAGGGAGGGCCATCCCCGTCTGGGTCATTGGTAAGTATAAAAAATATATAAATTACTATAAATTTTTTAACATTTTTATACTGTACCAATGACCCAGACTTAGCTGAATAGTAAACAGGCTGGAGGGCCTAGGACATAGAGGAAAATCCAATAAGCTCAATTATATAGTAAAGAGGTAACCCCTTAAGGAGAAAAGGAGTATTAGGCTTTACATGTATCTTTCTTATTTAATATTAAATTAGAAAGATACACTACCCTTAATAATTGAGCACAATAACATTCATGTTCTCTATTAACATCCAGTATAACCCTTATACTAATTATTTTTAAAGCAAGCCAATAAATAAAGTAGTCCAGAGAATTGAGACTCTTTATAATCATTTAAAAGTGTCCGAGTATTGTATATTAAAGCCCGTTTGACACTTGACATATACAAATGCTTCACACCGAGCTACACTTTAAAAATAAGACATGAATGAAATTAAACATTAATATTACACTTTAAAACCATCCCGGAAGTGACTCAGAAATACTGTCTTGGAGGAGGCATTCCCTTGCTTTTCACTATAAAGCAGGTGACCTAAGGGAACACCCGCCCCATTCCCCCCCTTCCCCTTGCCCTGGGTCAAATAGCCCAGAGCGAAGAGGGCAGCCGGACGGAGTCACTGCCGGAACAGAAAGCCTGCATAACTATAGTTGCAACTGTTTAGTGGACGACATTCTGAGCAACAGATAACGGACCTAAACAATGCAGGTCTCCAGAAATGGACTCAATATTTCTGAGATAAAAATTAGTAAATGTGGATGGCTGAGACCAATAAGCAGCCTTCATTAAATCTGTAATAGCAACACTATTAGCATAAGCCCAGGAAGTAGAAAGAGCTCTTACTTCATGAGCAGAAATCTTAAGCACAGACTGCTGAGAAGAAGATAAATCTTCATAAGCAGTACGGATAGTTAACTGAATCCATCTAGCAATAGAATGGACTGAAATGTCCTTTCTATTAGGCATCAAGGACAGAAAGAAACGTTTCCGTCCCTTTCTGATGAACTGAGATCTCTGTTTATAGATACGTAGTGCTCTAACAGGACAGAGTAAAGGCCTACGCCCGTCTGAAGACGGAAGAGCCTTAATAACAATAGGTTCCGGATATTTATTAGGAGCCTGATTCTTAGCTAAAAAACCCACATTAGTAGTGAAGGTGATAGTGTTCCCAACACTACGATAATGAGAATCATCCACCGATAGTGCATGAAGCTCACTGGCTCTTCTGGCAGAAGAGAAAGCTAAGAGAAAAGCTGTCTTATAAGATAAGAATTTGAAATCTACTGTCCCAAGAGGTTCAAATGGCTTTTCCTTCAATTTAAGGAGAACCCAAGCTAAATTCCACTTAGGAATTAATCTAAGAGTTCTGGGTCTATTTATCGAAAAGTTTCTAACCAATTTCGATAAAGAGACATTAGATCCAATTTGTAAACTATCATGATGTGCATAGGTATCAGATAACATAGATCTATAACCCTTTATAGTAACAGGCTGCAGTTTGATTTCGTCAAACAAGTATACTAGAAAGTTTGCAATGTCTGGTATAGAGCGATCAAATATATCTACAGAATGATCCCTACACCAACGACGAAAAACCTTCCACTTAGCCGCATAGTTTAGCGAAGAGGAGGTCCTCCTACAGTTAGAAATCGCGTCCACTGCTCGTCCTGTAAAGTGCTTGCCATGCAAGAAGGACCGCACAACGGAAAAACGTGAAGGTTGAGACCTTGCGGGTTGTGATGGAGTTGGCGCGATTTCCCCTGCGAAAGAAGATCCTCTCGTGGAGGAAGCTTCCGCGGTAGGTCCCACAACAGACACCTGAGTAGATTTATCCACGGTCTCTGTGGCGACAGAGATGCTACCAACAGAATCTTGCATTGAGATTGTTTTATCTTTAGCAATACTTGTTGAATTAACGGCGCTGGAGGATACGCATATCCTATCATTCCGTCCCAAGGGATCGACAGAGCGTCTACTGCAAATGCTCTTGGATCCGGACACGGGGACACATACGTCTGCAACTGATTGTTGAGATGTGTTGCAAATAAGTCTATCATTGGCCGTTCCCATTGGTAGCAAATCTGATTGAATACTTGTTTGTTGAGAGTCCACTCCGACGGCAACAAGCGACCCTTTCGTGAAAGGGAGTCTGCTAGCACATTCAGACGACCCGGTATGTGACGGACCGAAAGAAGAACGTGATGTTCCAACGCAAACAGAAGGATTCTTTCCGTTAGATTGAACAACGGAACTGAATGAGTGCCTCCCTGATTCCGTATATACGCCACTACTGTCGTATTGTCGGATAGGATTTGGACATGAGCATCGTGAATAATGTCCATCCAGTGACGTAACGCAAGCCAAATTGACATCATTTCCTTGATGTTTATGTGCTTGCACAGGAATTGCGGATCCCAAAGACCCTGGCATCTCGAATCCGTTGGGATTAATGATGCACCCCAACCTGTTTGACTGGCATCCGTCATAATGGTAAAACTCGGATCCGGCAACTGCAGCGGAACTCCTTGAGTTAACCACTGAATGTTTGCCCAAGTCTGAATCTCTTGTTTCACTTGATCTGACAAGAGAACGTCTACATCGAGCGAATGAATTTTCACACTCCAATTCTGAGTCAGGAAAATTTGAAGAGGACGTGTGCGTAGCCGCCCCATCGGAATGAGATCCGCGGCGGCTCCGCACAGACCTATCAGTCTCATAAATTCTCTCGCCGTGACTTTGTCTGCATGCAGACAATAGCGAGCGTAACAACTGACTAATTTCGCTCTGGTTAACGGCAGACGAACGAGATTGTTGTGCGTCTCGAAGCTCATTCCCAGATGAGTGAATGACTTGGACGGCACCAGATCCGACTTCTCCTCGTTTACTATGAAACCGAGACGTCGGAGCAATAGAAGAAGATTCTGAACATCGTTCTGAAGCGTTAACTCGTTGCCGTACCTCTGAAGAATGTCGTCCAGGTAGTCCGACGTTACCGCAGACGAATGAGCTCGGAAGTAGATCATTACCGAGTTCATTACCCGAGTGAAAGCCCAGGGTGCTAGATTCAATCCGAAGCACATGGCCCGGAACTGATACACCACTCCTAGGACTGCAAAGTGTAGATACTTTCGGAATGTCGGATGTACCATGACGTGAAAGTACGCATCTTTGAGATCTATGCTCGTTGCATAATCGTTCACCCGAATACTCGCTCTGACCGATCGAATCGTCTCCATATAAAACTTCGGAGCGACGATCAGCTTGTTTATCCAGCTCAAATCTATGACTGGACGGAACGAGCCGTCTGGTTTCGGAACCAGAAACAGATGGCTGTAGAATCCCAGAGATTCCTGGTTTTCTACGACCTCTACCGCGTTCTTCATTAAAAGAGACTGCACCTCTGATAACAGAGCGTCTCTTTTCTGTGGATTTGACGGAAGATGAGTCCACTTTGGACTTCGAGTTAATGGAGGCTTTCGTTTGAAGGATATCTTTAGACCTTCCGAAGTCACTCCTCTCACCCACGGGTCGTCCGTAATCGACGCCCACTCTTGTGAAAAACTCGACAACCTTCCGCCAACCGGAACGCGATAGAGGTTTAAGCCATCACCTCCTGGACCTGCGAGGCCTGCGGTAGGAGAAACCACGTCTTCCACGACCCGCACCTCGCCTCGTCGACCTCGGGGCGTCCGACCGATTGTCCCGGCCTGAAGGACGTCCCGAACGAGAGTCGCTATCCTGACGGTCTCTCGAATAAGACCAAGAGGACGCACCGGAACCTCTATAGGAACCTCTCTTGGGCGCATTAGACCCAGAAGTGCCTGCCTTATTCGTGTCTGCTGTATCCGACCTTTTAGGAGCGGATCTGAACAACAGAGAATCATTAGCTTTCTTTTTAATATTATCATAAATAGCGGAAAGCTTGCCGTCAAAGAGAAGTTCTCCTGAGACCGAAGCGACTCTAAGAGAGTTCTTCACCTTAGAATCCACTAGTGTGGATGTAGCTAGGGCTGCGTCACGTCTAACCAACTCCAGATTTGCCACTGAAAGGGCGGAGTTACACGTGGAATAAGCTACTGCCCTTGAAAGAAGTCTTAAAGAGGATTGTATATCCTGAAACTCTTCCCCTTGAAGGCGCAGTGATAACGCCTTAGTAAGGTGATCTGCGTAAGATAAGGCATCTAAATTGGCTCTGTTAGACGCAATAGCTGTTTCCAACACCGCGGTTGGAATAGAAGCTGACGACGGTAATGATAGCTCTAAGTCTTCCGCCTCGTCGTCCATACGCAGAGGAACTCTCGGTATACCCTGTCCTGCTGTGTCGAATTTATTCCTTGCATTAATGAAAGGCAGGTTAAGAGTATTAGCGGACAAGAAACCTGCTTTCCCCGTCCTGGAAGCAAGTTTAAATATAGCGTCGTTCAATAATTCAAATGTTCTTGCAACATTATTGGACTGCGACGGAAACTCGGGAGCGATGTCCCTGAACCGCTCAAAAAATTCAGAGTCCAATGACGCTATAATTCTCTTGTCCGGAAGCGCAGCAGTCTGGCCCGACGGAACAACTTGAGGGAGAAAGTGCCGGATGAAGTCCACGGCAGCTTTATGTTGTTCCGAAAGGGATAGCTCCAATTCATCCGTATCCCTTTCACCATCCGGTCGGACCTCCCGATGTTCCCGGTCGTCCGCCCCCGATGCTTCGGCGGAGCGTACCGACCCAGCGCCGTCGGATAATTCTCGATCCGACACCGTTTCTGTCGGCTGCTGGGATGCTGCGATAAGCTGTGCTATCTGCACTAGAATGTCCGACGTCGAGACCTGCGGAGGCGCGGTCTTTCGCTGCTTCGCCGAGGGCAGCTCTGCATCAGATGGCTCCCGCATACTTTTCCTATGCGAACGTCCAGAGTCCATCGGTCTCGAATCCCTGGCTGCCGGATGGTGTGACCTGGTCGCCGAAGAATCCTTCATCGGCGAAGCTGGCAAAATATCGGAGGTCACGCAGCCAAGGTGCGGTCGTGTGTGCCGACGAGAAGAGGAAGCCTTAACAGTCTCTGTGGACTGCTTATACAACGGAGCGTCCCGAGCGACGGACGTATGCTCCGCTAAAGACACATTTTGTACCACAACATCTGGTCCCAGATGTTGTTGTACGAGAGAGGGGCCTCTCTCGCTCGCGGCCCGGCTGGACCTGGACGAGCTAGGAACCGGACTAAAAGGCTTCCTCCGTTCTTGTTTACTATCCGCCGTCACTGGGTGTGCATCTATTATGTTTATAGTGCTCGCATCACCCAAAATTTCCGGTGAATGGACGCTACACCGGGCGAGCTAGCGGACGACATTTGTCTAATCTCCATGAGCACTTTTGCCGCTAGCTCTGAATTCATTTGTGACGACGGACGCACACTTGAAGAAGATAACATGGAAACATCACCCTGTTCTGGTTCCTCTGAAACAGAAACTGAGAGAGTAGAGTGACCTTGTGGAGAAAGAGCCGGCATCGCTCTTTCTCCAGAAACAACATATCGTGACACACGTTTCCAATGTTTCTCATCCCAATGTTCACATATAGGACAGGGATTAATGCGAGAACACTGACTACAATTAATACAATGATCATGAAAGTCAGAGGAAGATTTCTTCCTATTACAATTTGAACAATGTCCCTTCATTGTGAAAGAACAACAATAAGTCCTAGTTACTCGCAAAAACCCCTGACACAAAGATACATAATAACATGATCCATTAATAAATGAAAAAACAATTGCAAAACAAAATAATTTTGAAAAAATATTTTTTCAGAGAAGCCCAAGTTGCTGAAAAGTAACGTTGAGCCCCGATGGATCCGATGGCAAAGTGTGGTCAAAAATTTTTAATTTATATAAAATAATTAATGAGACACTTTCGGATAATATAAATGTATCTTATAATGAGATAAACTACCACAAAGGCAAACAGCCCCCCTCAAAAAAGGCTGTTGCCAATGAAAACAAACAGTGTAAACACACTAGAAAACATGACTCCAGGCACTGAAAAAACTGGCCCGGAATCAGTCATCAATTACACTCTATCTGATGCAAAACAGAGACTCCCAGGGGAGAATCTGTAGAACATCAGATGGAAGATGCAGAACACAAACGTTATACACCCATGGGTGAAAACGTAACTATGGGGAAAATAACACAAAACATTCTGTAACCAAGCAACTCTCCCAGGAAATTTTAGAAATGAAACTTCTCAAAAATATGCCAAAAGCATGGGAGAATTGCAAGGGGGGACTTTAGAAGGCTAGGGGAGAGGAAACACTGAATAAGCAGTGCAACAATTAGCAAGAATGACAACAAGAGGCCCATGCCTCGAAAATAGGCAACTTAACATAATTTCAACAAAAAATTTTAAGTACAGCCCTGATTATTTTTTGCCACTTCTTTTTCCTCTCCTCCTTCTATCCTCCTTAGAATCACATTTTCTCCAAAAATTACGTGTCTGGCATCCTTTAAACTGAGATTTACAAGCACAAAGATCAGTGAGATGTTGACTGATGAAGGGCCAAACAGAGAATGATAATTGGCGCCAATTTCGGGACGACTGCGTCACTGCGCATGCGCAGTAGAGGCGTACTATGGAGGTCCTTTAGGACATGATTTCTTTTTGTTTTGGATGCAAATTTTGGGGATTGGGGGGCAAAATTTGTGTTTGGCCCTGGTTTTGTTGGAGTTAGCACCAGCTAAGTCTGGGTCATTGGTACAGTATAAAAATATAATCAATTTTGATATCGTCGGCATTGGGTAAAGGGTTAGAGATATACAGTTGAAACTAGAAGTCCTGCACAAATAGCACGCCGATCTGTGCGTTAATCTACGCGTTATGACCATAGTAAGGCTATCAAATTCTATACATATGGCCTGTGCACAAGCAATATTTCATCCAATGGACCTCCGAGTAACCCGTGTTTGCTCTGAGTAACCAGGAGAACCTGCCATGCTTTGGATGATATTCGATATGGCAATAGCGCGCAATTCCTACGTGCAGTTAAGCCTAGATACGCGCACAGTTCGTGACAGGACTTCTAGTTTTAACTGTATTGGGTTTTACATGTAGCACTTGTAGTAAGTAGAAGAGTACAGGTAAATGAGAACAACTGTTTTTAAAACTGCACCTTATCTCATCACATGCAGATCACATTCCAACAGCAATTGGTTCATGTGTCTTCAATACTCTATTTACATGTCTTGCACACAATATTATTTATATCACCCCGCAATTGGAATACAGTACAGATGCCGTGGACTGGACGTAATCCATGCGTGAGCAGTGAATCCTCTTAATTGAATATCCATTTTGCCAGTGAAAATTATTCAATTAACAGGAGTATACAATTAACAGGGATTTGGTCAGTTTCCTGTGTTCTGGAGGTAAACTGAACATTTATTCTATTATATCTTATTTGACAGAGCTCATAGAGCTCTGTCAAACAAGATATAATAGAATAAATGTCTGTATTGGATGTAGTGAGGCCAAAAAGGTTGATAAATAAGGGGAATTTGGTGCATGTCAGAGTAATTTTTTTGACATATTACAAAAATTTATATTTAATTAACAGGAGTTTACTCTACAACCCATATGTGATTAACAGATCAAATTTGTACTGAAGGTATGGTAAATGATTTTGTATTTGAAAATTATATTCAATTAATAGGGATATACAATTAAGAGATATCCAATTAAGTGTGTTTCACTGTAATAAAAATCGTAATCAGCAAAATTTTAATTAATGAAGCACCAGGTTGAGCCCGGTGCTTCATTAATTAAATTTTTAATGATTATTCCTACATATATAATTAGTGTTTGGAATCTAATATTACTGCATCCATTGAAGTATTGCCCACCTGTGAAAAGTGACCAGTCCATCCTGTAAGATCAACCAGTTCACTCCAACAAGAGTTCATATGCTATGCTTTGGAGGAAAAAAATTGAGGAAAAAAAAAATATCTGTATGGCGAATTTTGTGAAGAGTGCTGGCTGAATTTGGTCGTTGCGTTAAGTAAAGAGGTTCTTGTCTACTAGTAAAAAGGATAACCCTGTTAAGTGACTAATATTATCAAAAGCATTTATCCGATTTTTTAGTACAAATTTGAACTGTTAATTGCATATGGGTTGCAAAATAAACCCTTGCTAATTAAAAAGATACCAAGATCTATTTAAAGATTTTTCCGATATCCACTGAATTCTCTGTTTTATACAAGTTCAAGTAGACCACTTTGTCCTCAGAACTTACAATTTAAGCATTTAATCTATCACTTCTTGTTGAACAGAGATTTATGTGCTTGTCCAAATGCTGCATACTAGAATGAATGCTCTATTTATGACCAAAACATTTCTGTTGCATGTATTTCATTTTCATTTTCCCAGTTTTAAGATTTTTTAAAATGGGAAATGTGCTGTATACTGCCCGCTACCATTTGAGGTAAAGCATGCTATTGTTGAGTACTGGAATCAAGAATATGTTTGCAAGAAAAATATCAATGAACATCTGCACACCATTCGCTCCATTACCTGTTTTTTTTAACTCTTTGAATGCTGCTGTCAGGTATTCCTGCCCAGCACAGGGTTTCTCTTGTCACTGAAAACAATATAATTTGGGTACATCGAATCACATTTTCCCCCTATAAATTGAATGGATTTTTTCATCAATGATTTCTTGTGTTATACTTTTATTTTTCATCAAATCTAGTCATGGCTGCTTCATAGCAGCCATGACTAGATTTGATGAAAAATATCTTAAAAATACTCAGCAGGTTAAGAGTTAATAAGCTTTTCGCAGAAATAATCAAATTTATTTGAGTTTGGTATAATGTATGAAATGCTACTTCAATGGAACAATCATATGTCAACCAGATGATTTTCCATGGACTGCAGGAGCAAAAGACAAGAAGTGGCATTTCTGGCCTTTCTAGTTTTATTAGTTTGAATTCAACCAATGCTAACCCTGCTTGTGTGGAGTTAGTATGTTGGGGAGCTGACAGTTGCTCGCCGTTGCTCAGTGGTTCCCTCCGGGTACTTAGGCTTCCTCCACCCGTAAAAACTGTCGAGGTCATGATTAGCCATTGTGCAGAAATATGTGACCTTAAACACCAATAAATAATAATAATATTAGTTTGAAGTCTTAGAATGCTACAGCTTATAATTCATGGTATATTTATTTATCTATTGGTGTTTAACCCTTTACCCAGGGTGCGGTGGCTCAGTAGGTAGATGTGCAGGCTGCAAGCCGAGAGGTCCTTGGTTCGAATCCCACCTATAGCAACCGTGTTGTGTCCTTGGGCAAGACACTTCACCGCCATTACCCATGTGGGGGCACGGTGACGCTGTGCACTAAGACGTATTGCACGTCGATGGTGTACCTGTCTTCAACCAATGCTAACCCTGCTTGTGTGGAGTTAGTATGTTGGGGAGCTGACAGTTGCTCACCGTTGCTCGGTGGTTCTCTCTGGGTACTCCGGCTTCCTCCACCCGTAACACTGTCGTGGTCATGATTAGCCATTGTGCAGAAATATGTGACCTTAAACACCAATAAATAAATAAGTATAACCCTTTACCCAATGCAGACGATATCAAAATTTATTATTTGAAATATCATTTTTTCAAAAAATTTCAACAAAACCATATCATGTGACCCTTCGTTGGAATGAGCTGGACGTGCTCGTTCCAATGAGGGATCACATATGATTTTGCTGAAATTTTTTTAAAAATAATATTTTTTCAACTTCTGAATTTGCATATTACACGGGCGGATGCGGCCGATTCGTTGGGTAAAGGGTTAAGGTCACATACTTATGCACAATGGCTAATGGTGACCCTGACAGTTTTATGGGTGGAGGAAGCCGGAATACCCAGAGAGAACTACCGAGCACTGACAAGCAACTCTCAGCTCCTTGAAAAATATCAACCAAACCATATCATGTGACCCCTCATTTGAACGAGCTCGTTCCAAAGAGGGGTCACATGATATGGTTTTGTTAAAGTTTTTAGAAACATAAAAAATTTTCAGCTGCTGAATATGCATATTATGTGGGCGGATGTGGACAATTCATTGGGTGAAGGGTTAAAAAAAAAATTTCTACAGCATAATATGTATATTACGCGATGAATGTAGCCAGGTGGAACCGAGTCATGCTGTTGTCTACTTGCAAAAAGAAAAAAATAGCAGATGCGATGGCATGCAAGTGAGACAGCTTATCTAAAAGTCGAAAGATTTCATTTTCCCTTGCCCATGTGACTATTCCATTAACAGGTAACAACTGTACATTGTATGAAAGACAAGGTGAAGAAGACAACCTTATTTATAATGTACAAACCATTAGATTCCATGAATGCTGTTCCAGAATGGCTATACTCGTTTCAATATCATCTAGACCAGTGCAGGCCTGCAAAAGAAATCATCTGATATTTACATCAGGGCTTCCACTTGGTTAAAATTATTGGGTCCGTTTTTAGATATTGGGAAACTTTTTATTACAGGCATCAGACGCCAAAGGCATCTGACACACTTGCCAAAGACAGGTTCTCCCCGCCAGGAAAATGTTGATTTTTAAATGCCCTGAGGTGGTCTCTAGAGGCATTTTGGTCACAAAAATGCTCAAAAGAATGATGAGGAAAATGTGGATTTTTCCCTCATAAAATCTGATAAATTCATGCCTGGAGATTCTGTTTGTGATGTTGGCTGTTGCCCACCTGTGCCGGTCATATTTCTGCAATTATGTAAATTAATACTTGGTAGCTCCGACCATTGGTGATCTATTTTCGAATTAACATTTGATTTTGTAGAATTTGGCCCACAATTATCAAAAATAAATAATTCTTAAATATATAAGAAATCACCGGAGCTGCAAAGTATGAATTTAAATTGTACAGCCAGGTCTACAGATGACAATCGTACCTCACACTGAGAGTACATCAGGGGAGCAGATTCTATTAGGATACACTTCACATAGTGGTGAACAGAACAGTATGGCATGCTGAGATGCTTCACAATGGGCCTTGTGTTGGGGAGGTTTGGAAAGGGGTGTCCAACCTCATAAGGGACCAAATGTTTACAGTTAAAACTAGAAGTCCTGTCATGAAATGTGCGCTTATCTAGGCTTCTTTGCGCGTAGGAATTGGGCGCAATTGCCTTATCGAATGGCATCCAAAGCACGGCAAATTCCCCTAGTCCGGGTTACCCTGAGGTCCATTGGCTGAAACATTGCTTGTGCACAGGCCATATATACAGAATTTGGTAGCCTTACTATGGTCCTAACGCGTAGATTAACGCGCTGATCGACGTGCTGTTTGTGCGCATTTCGTGACAGGACTTCTAGTTTTAACTGTAGAAAGGAAATGAACAGTTTTGTTTGACATTAACTGGTCAGGGTGTGTGTGATTTATATAGAAATATTCACTCACATTCTGATTCAAGTGCATAAGAATATACATCTGCACTTGCCAACTGGGGAAAATTGGTCACGTACCCCACAACATGGTCATGGAGTCCTGTACATACTGAATGATGTGTCAATACATGTATTAATACAGTACTCTGTGATCACGACAGGGCTCAAAGTACCTTTTTTTCTTTGCATAGCAAAATGCTACACATTTCCGAAAAATGAATAGCATTTTGTTAAAATTGCATAGCAGTTCTTGTATACCAGAGTTATGCCATACTGTTTTGTATTGTACTCTTCTGAGCAGATAGAATAATGTCCATCCATTTCTGTTCTTTTTCAAATGAGCTGCAACACATGAAGCACTAGCTATGTTTTTCAACTGAACTGCCTTTAACAAGTGCATGGACTAATATATTAACAAATACGTAACATCTCTTAATTTGATGGGCTTACAGTTATTTTGACTGGGTATTTTATGCAAAATGCAGAAACAATGCAGGATGAATTTAAACCAATAAAACTGACGTTACATATGAAGTTGCTAATGCAAGATGGAGATTTAATCTTATATCAGGAGTAAAGCATCAGTGAACTAGCTTGCAAAGTTTGTTGCAAATTTTCATTTTTACATTTTACAATACAAGATATTCTTGTGCACAGTGGTAGAATATACACTGGTGACCCACACCAGTTTGCCACGTCGACCCATGATGGGACAGGATACCTTCCCGAGAGTTCAAATACATGTACTCAGCTCTTGGTGCTCGCACTGGCACCCCACCATAATCACAATAGAGTATTACCACTCTCAACACAGCTGGTTACCAAGGCTACAGCTCTTTATTGTGTTTTAACAGTTCTCAGTCAACAACAATACCACCAAGATAAAGTTGTGTCAAATTCTGACTTTCACACTCATGACTGCCTTACCAAAGTTGCTGTCACTATTAATCCTGACCAACAAGATTACATGAAGGATAACCATAGAGACTTCCACCCATCTACATGTAGGACCAGTTTTGTAATGTTACTACTGAAATACAACAGCTCTCTGTATTTGTTTGTTTCATAAAGCCGCACAGTCCGAAACCTTGGTTACACTTTGCGGAAGTTAATTCCGGACAAATACGAATAGAGGTCCACCTCTCCTCTCAACGCTCTGAACTGCTTGATGAGATGATGACATCCTGTACCCCACTCTTCCCAATCTCTCCGATAAGCATATCAACCCTCTCATCTGTGTCTTCTACCAACTACATCATGTCCTTTATTCTCCCATCTCACTCCCAGTGAAAACTATGACCTAGATTTTGGCAAATAACATCACTCCGTCATTCAAGGGTGTCAAGGGGCTCATGTTCGTCTAAGATGGGAAAATGTATATTTGAATATCACGCATTAAATGCATAGACGTACAGGGGATTTTTTTTTACATTGGGGTGGGGTGGGGGGGGGGGTCTGGTGCTATACAAAATTACCGTCAAATTATCAAGTTTTATGTAGAATTTACCGATTTTTGCTCGTTCCCACATTTTTTACAACATTTATATGGATAGACTAGTAGAATAATACGGAATATGACATGCACATTATTGAGATTTCGTGGTACATGTACCTACAACGAAATTTGTGTCGATGTGTAGACCCTTGTGTATTTTTGAGACAATACATTTGATGAAAACAAACGTCAAATCATTGAAAAGTGGCTCTCAAATTAGTTCTGTTGGATCCTTGAGAGCTTTGTTGCTACAGGGACAACGCAGCCCCAATAATGTGCCATTTGGGACCGACCAAAACTGCGAAAATTGTCTGGGTTGAGTTACAACGGAACCACAAAACAGTGGGAATTTTTTTTAAATATACATCAGCAATATCTTTATATATTTGATTTAATGTTACCTAATACCTACCTTTACATCATCACATCAGTGCCTACCTGAGGAAACAGGGACGCCCTACTGTCGAATAAAATTCTCTTTTTCTTTTCAACATTGTGCGATCCTTTATTCATTTGATATATTTTTCCACGTGGGTTTTAATTTAATTGTCACAAAGCACAGGATCAATACTCAACAATAAATAACAAAATATTAAACAGCTAAGTCGTCAAATCAATTCATCAAACTCAAACATACAAGATTTATTTAAATGACATGTACTCTGTGAAACACCAATCCAGTTCAATCAACAGCGCCAGTAAGAGGTCACTACAGATTATCACCCTGTACTTGAGCAGCTAATCTTTTACGCACAGCAAACGCAGTGTGTAAAAGTGAACACAGTGTTCCACAGAGTCATTTTAGGTAAAATCACCTGTCACTGCGACGAGTGAATGAGACGCTATACACTCTGTAAGTACTGTAAATGCATTTTTTATAACCCCCTTATTTCTTGAGCCACTGACATTACCAACAAAACACTAGATTGCAGTTCGTCAAAATATGTTGTGGGATCGATGCCCACATGAAAATGTTAATGTCACAAGTGACCTCCAATCAACTTCAATATAAATTATAATAATAATCAACTTCAATACTGCCATAATACTTTTGTAAAAAAAAATAATGGGGTCATGAGAAATTTTTTTTTTACTAAATGCGGTTTTTTATTAAGGGCCGTTCTGTCCAAAAATGTGGGCCGTTCGGTCTCGAAATCTGGGCAGTTCCGTCTCAAATTCTGGGCCGTTCTGACCAAAATCAATCTGGGCCGTTTCGTCCAGCATTCAGTTCTATGGGGTCTGTGGGGCAAGTCTTCAAACCTCTTTCAAATTACCTCTTTCGATTACTTTCAAATCGTAGAAATTTCTGTCACACCCTTGTCCATGCTTTCTTCAGTGTCCTCTCTTTCTTTGTAAATAAAACCCATATCAGCATAAATATCTATATTGACACTAGAAAGAATGAGTCGCAGTTTTTGTTGCTACAACGAAATAGGGCTATATCTTAGAACTTGTGAAGTTCAGAGGGTGAAAATTGGAACTCATCTACCCAAACTTATTGTTTTCTTCAGCTAACAGAAATAACTACACTCGAAATTCTACTTCCGCGTTAAGTCTAAGTTTTGTGCCAACAACACGATAATTTTCATATTTGTTTATACCTGAAAATCTGCCAACATCTGATCTCGGCTGCTCTCCGCCATGGTTGTAGAATTCAATAATAAGAAATTTCTAAATGCGCATGTCTTCAAAAAAGTACGTCGTCAAAAAAGGTCAAGATTGTTGAAAAAAAGAAATAATCAAATGTCGTAGTTGACGAAATAATATATTTTAAGAATTGTCTTCCATGTAAACTTCTGCGAAACAACTAGTAAGAATGAATAATCAGGATGGATGACTGATTGTTTTTGTTTACATGTGTTACCTATAAATAGTAACTAAGCACATGGGAAAGATCACGTGGCAGAACCATCACAATATCAACAGAAAACTGACCAAAGACTTTGTCCAAACCCATTTCACAACGACAAAAGAGTGAGAAAGACAAAAATCTTAAATTCTAGCCAATCCCCCAAGAAGGCGGGCCGTTTGGTGCCTAATGTTTCGCACTCTGGACGCTTTGTTATCAGCTGGATGCGCCGTATCCTGACTATAATTGGTCGTCAGTTGTTACTAATTACCTCTCCAACCCACCACCCCATCCCCAAAACTGCCGTTTTCCCAAGGCACCCCATGCATCTTTCAATTAGTACACTTCAGTCTATAATATGTTTTCCTTCATCACGATGAGAAATTAACAATCCACGAAGTGAAATGATTTCGCGCGCCGAAGGCGCGCAGGGACGGTATGGGGGACAAGCCCCTTTCGACCCTCTGTAACTGTAGATGATTTGGGTTGTCTGGGCGTGGCAAAGATGGCAAATGGAAATGGTACTCAGCGCCGTCTATGTTTCCTCCTGTTCTTTTTTGGAGGAGGAGGCTGTGATGGTGATACCTCTTTTGGTGGTGTTGAAGGAGGGGTACTGGAGGGCTGACTAGGTTGGTATGGTCTAGCCCTTGCAGTTGCCGGTGATGGAGAGCTCTCTGGAGTAGTGTGCAGATAGTGGTTGATGACACTCTGTAATGCTCCTCTAATCGTACTTTCCAAGAGTCCGCGGTTATCCAAGGTCTTCAACGTTTGTTGGAGAAGGGCTAGATGCTCGTCATCCCTGACCTTTTCCCCAAGGATGCTTTCCACGGACTCCGCGATGTGAGCTTCCTGGATGGTGTCCTGGTCGGAAAAGGCTGGAAGAGCAAGAGCTACATGTGCGCTGTCCGGCTCAACTTCCTGCACCATAAACAAACCTCCCTCCTCCATCTCCTCTTCCGAGGAAGAGTGTGATGGGCTAGAGGTTGGAGTGTTGCCTGGCGAACCAGCATCCTCTGGACCCTCCACAAGAGTGGGGGGAACCGGCGAGGACGTGGAACGACCAGGAGTAGCAGGCATTGAGCTTTCAACGCCATGGTTAGCCTCCCTCTCTTCCTTTTCCATCCCTTTCTTCTCCATAAACACCGTCAGTCGGCGGGCATCACATCGTCTGGCGGAAGGTCCCTTCTTTCTTCTCCTTTTCTTCTTTCCTTCGGCTGCTTCCGTATTCTTGGCATCATCCTGCGAGCCCGTATCACTTGGAGGGTGACCAATGCGGGGGAAAATCCCCTCGCGAAAGGTGGTACACCTCTCCAAGGACGGCGGTTCGGTTTCCTTCTCAAAATCCACTGTCAGATGAATTTTACCCTTGAGCACCTGGATGCTCCAGGTGGTAGCTAGGGTAGCCTTCACTCTGACCAGTGTCTCTTGTATAACAACTGGGAGCTCCATTGTGTAGTTGTTGACACCTCGGAATCCAAGGTGTGAGTCTAACAATCCAAATAATGAAAGTGACTTTTTCAAGTGCTACACTCTCTCAAACCCTTCCCCATTACAGGCCAACACCCAGTGAATATTTTTCTGCCAGGCTGACATTATGGACATTCTAACAGAAAGTGTCCCAACAGGGAATGGTCGATATGTACCAACCATCGGTCGATATGTACCACGAAGAAAGTCGATATGTACCACCTAAACAGGCGATATGTACCACTTGAAAGTCGATGTGTACCATTAATGGAATGGACCCAAAATTTGTAATATAAGAATTAGTTTACAGACTTCGGGTCATAGTTTGTATTATTCATGTTATGGCCGGGACCGGGGAGTGAGATGTCGGGATCCGAATTTTCATCAAAAACAACTAATCTAATGATTTTTATTCATTATTTAATATATGAATAAAACGAAATAAAGACATATTCAATAGAATTGTGAACAATAAATAGTTGTAGCTCATGAAATGTCGTTCGTGTCGCCAACCTATTTCGACAAAAGAAACCCAACAATCTTAGTCAACGAGGGTCGAAAGGGGCTTGCTCCCCAAACCGTCCCTGCGCGCCTTCGGCGCGTGAAACCATTCGTTCTGTTCGTTTTCCATTATCGATTATGATTCAGGACTGTTGATCAGATCGGACGCTCACTGGACTCTCCGTTAGCACCACTAATTACAGCCAGAATGACTGTACCACAGAAGCTATCTGACATATTAACATGTCTGAATGCGGGTACCACCAGAAACTGGACCATCCATGTTTCTGGTGATACCTGCCAGGTGATATTGGACTTTCCAATACCACCTGGGATGGCTCCAACAAGGAGACAAAAGAAGCCAGCAGCCAGACTTTCGGCATATCTGGGGAGTGGCAGTACCTTAGTCCAGTCGGGCTCTGGTCCACATTCAGAGGACCCTGAAAAGGCCAAGTGCAAGAGGAAGAAGAAAACCCCATCCACTAAGCGCTGGGACGCTAAGCGCCTAGAGGCCTGGAGGAGAAAGTCTGGAGAAAGCCGCAAAGAGAAGGAAGAGGGAATGGAAGTCCACTCCCCCCATCCAGACGGAAAAACAGACACCACCCAGTCATCAAATGCCTCCGTCTCCAGTTCCATCTCAGGCTTGGACCCCCACGCTGAAGTGGAACATGATGAAGAACTAAGTAAGCTCGCCCACGAACTGGAACAACAGATCGCGGACACGGAAGAGTCAACAGACAGCTCTCCCACGGCCTCCGAGCCAATCACTATCACACTCCTGGAAGAAACCATGCGTGGATTAGAAAGAAAGCTCCAAGAAACCAAAGATTCCCTTGATAACAAAGTGACAGACGTATTAAAAGAGAAAGACGAACTGCTTTCCGAACTCACCAATCCCACCCAATCTCAAAACATGGCACCACGGTCCTCACCTTCTAAGGTCAAGGAATCCCCACCTCCACCGCCAAAGAAGAAACGGAAGAAACAAAAGAGGTAGGAATCAAGACCAGCCGAGTCGCCACCAGTCCACTACGGGCAGTACGCGTTCGTGCAGCAGAAGACCAACACTCATCCACTTATGGGATGCACGTCGCATCCCCAAGTGCAGATTCTTTCTCGTCAGTTTGTTTTCAGGGATGATTGAAAAATGAGTGACTATGATTTACCTACAAAAATACTTCTTATTTTGTAACTAGTTATTAAAACTCATCGCTGAATGATTTTTTGTCATTAATTGCGAAATAACATTTGGTGAAGATTTAATTTATTTACAGTAATTTATGTTTTTTTCGTATTTATTTATTGAAACGCTGATTGTGTAAAGTAATTCTTGTTATTTTGTAATTATTTATTAAAACGCACCACTTGGTGCGTTTTAACCCTTTACCCAACGCAGACGATATCAAAGTTTATTATTTTAAATATCATTTTTTTTTAATTTTTCAAAAAATTTCAACAAAACCATATCATGTGACCCCCTCGTTGGAACGAGCTCGTTCCAACGAGGGGTCACATGATATGGTTTTGTTGAAATTTTTGGAAAAATAATATTTTTTCAACTGCTGAATTTGCATATTACGCGGGCGGATGCGGGCGATTCGTTGGGTAAAGTGTTAATGAAAAATTTCAAAATATCATGCATTTATTGTTGTTTAAGGTCACATACTTCTGCACAATGGCTAATCATGACCACAACATGGATATAAAGTCAAGGTCAGTCAATCGTTTATACCCCATGTTACCTATTTTAGAGAACTTTCACCCCAAGCATTAGTGACTGGGTCCTATTTTACCAGTGAAACAGAGATTGTTTACCACAGTAAACAAGCACTGCTTCACTTCCCGGGGTTCCCACGGGGGAAAATATCATGAATTACATGAAACAAAATGTGCACATGGGATGACTGACTTAACATAAACATAATAATAATACATTAATCCTCCGAGTGGTCAACAAGCTGGGCACACTGTCGGAGGTATTCAGATGTACTGATCTGCCTATCAGTGGCATCATATGTATCCCAAAGTCTCATCAATGCTACATGTTTAGCGTTGGTACTTTTCTTTTGATGTTGATAAAGTTTTTTTTTTTGAGAAACAAGGCGAACCTGGATAGGAAGCATCTGAGCTTCTTTGTGGATGAGTTTAAACAGTTTATACATGTTTAGTGAATTTGTCCTTGCTGCATTATTTATTGCATGATGCCACCACTCAACATCATTGTTTGTTCTCACAGGACGCCTAAACGTAGATCAAGTTTGAGGTGGACACTTTTTCGACTTAACCCATGATTTTTGAAAATAATTGACCAGACCAGTAAGCTTTTCTGATGAGTTGGGACATCTGTCCCTTAAAGCACTGAATGCCTCAACTATATGATTATGTGGCAAGTGTGGCAAAGCCATTAACTGTCGGACATAATCCCTTACTGGTAACTTCTTCACATATGCACACTGTAGCCCTAACTCCTTCATTTTTCTAAAAACTGCTTGGCTCCATTGAAACCAACAACCATGAATTGTAAGTGATGACAATACATCACGAATACCAGCCCAGGTGGCTTTTTCAAAATCGAGCACACATTCTTTAACTTTTAAAATTTGAACAAAGTTCAGAATTGCTTCCGTTACAGCCTTGTAGCCTCTGTTTTGCGACGCGACATGTATACATAACACAAAGGCACTTGTTTTAATGTTTCACCACTTTTAAAAAAAACTGTGTATATTAACAACTGAACAAGGGGTTCGCGTACAACTTTAAATGTCCCATCCATGAACCATATTTTTACCTTACTCAGGTAGTTCAATTGCAGTTCCGTCACAAGAAGAATATGACGCTGGCCATCCAATTTGATTTCCCGTTGGAAAAAAACAGCAGGGGTGCTTTGCTCCTCAAGAGTGAATTCTAAATCTGTTGGATGTTTTGGATAAAGTTTTTCTGTAGCCCTGCTGGCAGATCTAGCTAGCTGATCTAATTTAGGGAACGGAACATTTTCAGGTTGTAGGATTTCTAAAGCATGTTTTGCAAGGACACGTCGTCTTTAGCTAACTCGTTTGCAATGGCTCTATCTGAATTTAAGACAAAAGCTCCAGGGTCGCCAGTGTGTGTGTAATCCCCGAGTCCACGAGAAAAATGTGAATTTGATTGTATCACCGTAATACCCCTACTACTTTATATCCACATTGTGCTGACATTAGTCTGCCGTTTGAACGTATAATTGAATCCATGATTGCCAATGAGCAGGTCTCCACCATTTCCTTTTTTATGCCTTTCTTTATTATCTGATAGCTTGGTACCTCATCTTCCATTGTATTTGTGGGTAGTTCTTCTTCCTCAAGCTACTGCTCCATTGTAGCGTGTACATCGGCGACAGGTAGACATATATTGAAAGTTCCCGATGCCCCTACAAAAGTCTCTTATGTGTCCATTGGAATCAGGGATGTGGCGACAGGGGGGGGGGGGGGGGGGTCCCCCACCCCAGCTAGGAGTATTTTTTTCAATAGTTGGAAATTCCGAGGTCAAAAATCAAATAGTTGGAAATTCAGTAAATTAACATTGTTCATGAAAAATATTAAAATTCCAACTAATGATGAGAAATTTTGATCTTTTATTTCCACCTGGAAACTTGAGTTTCAAATTTCCTACTCTAAAATTGACATGGCCTCAAAATTTCGACTCTGACATCAATCCGGTAAATTTTCTGACCTAGACACATAATAAATGATGCTTTTTCCGTTTCAGGACTAGTGGAAATTTTCAGAAGGGTTCATAACCCTTTACCCAGCGCAGACGATTTCAAAATTCATTATTTTAAATATCATTTTTTAAAATTTTTTTTAAAAAATTTCAACAAAACCATATCATGTGACCCCTCTTTGGAACGAGCTCGTTCCATAGAGGGGTCACATGATATGGTTTTGTTGAAATTTTTCGAAAAATAATATTTTTTCAGCAGCTGTATTTGCATATGCGGGCTGTTGCGGGCGATTCGTTGGGTAAAGGATTATAAGATATCACCCAGCGCTGCAGTGCAACCACCTATCGAAACCACTCACAGTTGGAATTTACACCGGTGGCACCCCCCCCCCCCCCTACCTAGCTGAAACCCTCCAGCCACATCCCTGATTGGAATATCATCTGTTTCAGTAAGTATTTGCCGTGGGCAATCAGAACAAAACCACAGTTTTGCCGTCACGTTGGTCTTTCGTCATTTTCCGATAAGCTTCTCTGTTCATTCCTGTTCCACAACGTCTATGCCGCCATCTTTTACAGGCACCGCATTTGAAGGCATCCTGACGAGTCCTAACTTCTCTATTACATGAAGAGCAAGGATTGTCCATTTTGAACTGAAATTTGAATGAATGAAAAGTTTCTGCGCTCCGAAGGCGTACATGGACGATGTGGGATTGAAATCCCTTGCGACCCTAATAATTTTATTTGCTTTATAGCTTTATTTGCTTATAAATCCACGAGAGTCGGGCGCGAGAGCCAATAATCTTATTAAGTTTGAGTGTGCGACTGGCAGTGGGGTGGTGGGTTGAGATCCCCGAGAACCTTGAACTGGAAAATGGCTTGGAATTTTCATAATTACAAGAGTTCTGCTCCGTGTTTGCTAAGAGAAGTGGGCAAATTTATGGAAATACTGAAACCACAGTTTGGTGGTTATTTTAGAAAAAAGAAAAAGAAACCCAAACAGTCGCTGGTTTGGGAGCAGCCCCAGCATATTATCCTTGACGGTTACAAAAAGGAAAAAATCTACCAATATGTGTTTTTGAAAGCTGGGAGTCATCCATCAGCCTGTAAGGGAGAGTGAATGCTGGGTATTGGCTATCTGGTCTGGCCAATACCCAGAACAGCTGACGGGGTGATTGGAGGGACAAAAAACAACAACAACAACAACAACAACAAAAAACAAATAAAGAAGAAAAAAAAACCCAACAAAAACAACAAAAAAAACCTCTCACAGACACACACCCGAAAGCCCTTAAAAGGGTTGTTAAATCTTTATTCAAATGTTTATTTATATAAAATGTACACTCGTCCCCAGCCAGACAAGCTTCTTTCAGTCCTTGCTTGGTGTTTGGTGGTTTCCTGTGTATGTTAACAGAAAGGTAGGTTGTACCAAATCCTCCTCCGCTTCGTCTACCATTTCCACGAGTCTTCTTGATAAGAGTGTTGCAAGAAGATTGGAGAATGTTCAATTAGAAAAGTTATAGGTAGAGAGAAAGATAGGTATCCGCGATTGTATATTGTGACTGTTGTTATGGATGGGGTGAGGGATGGGTTTATTCGGAGCCCACTCCCCACACGCAGAGTTGCGAGGCAGTCCTCACAGACTCAATCCTAAAGATCTCAATGAGTGACGAGGCAATCCTCACTGACTCCACGCAATTTAATTCTACTGAGTAATTTTAATTTACTGTGGCGTATTTTGTTTTTCTGTTAGTGGTTCAGTGTTCGTTCAGCTTCCCCATCGATCCACTATCCTGGAGTATGTGGAGGGTTTTGCTACATAGGTCTTAGTAAGTAAGTAAGTAAGATAGTAAGGTTTGAAACCGGTTACCTACCTAACCGATTAAAAAAACGTCAACCGGTTATCTGAAATATCGATAGTGATCGTCATTCAACGGTTAAAACGTAGTAAATCTGCCGCTTCTCCATTGGGATAGATTACACCTCGAAGCAGCGCTGTATATATTGAGAAATAATCGACTTTGGCGTTCAAGACTTCGTTAATGATCGGCAATTTCCATGAGTACTGAGTAACCGCAGAAACTATTACGTAGTATGTATACTCGAGTACTCGACAACGTTTGTTTGTATGCACACTACGGAATATTTTCTGAGAATACTGCTTTCCAATTCATATAGTTTTGATCCCTAATGAAGATAGGTCGATGTTTGGGTCAAAATACAGGGGTGTCGAAAAAATGGAAACTACTTTCATTTGAGATTGGTTTGGGTTTAACATCTTCAAAGCATACATCTCCCGTTTGAAATGTAATTAAATTGGTAGAGAGAGTTTTCTTCCCCTCCTCCGAATTCTTTAAAAGTAAGCTATATGCCCCAAGTAGTAATATTATTAATTTTTGAGGCGTGACGACAGAGTAGACTTCCACTTACTGTGATATGTTATCCGTAATTACAATATTGATCCTCTACGTAGATTTCTAAGAGGAGGAAGGTGCACTCATGTGGTATTTAACTCTTTACCTAACGTAACGGCCAAAACCGACCAGCGTTATTCTCAAAAATCGCTAATTAATTTTCATTATTTTTTCATTTTTTGTCTCTAAAACATAGGTTATGACCCCCTCATTGGAACGAGCTCAACGAGCTCGTTCCAATGAGGGGTCATAACCTATGTTTTTGAGACAAAAATGAAAAAAGTTAGTTATTCAAGAATTTTGATTGCAAGTGTCGTCTGCTTTTCATGTTAGGTAAAGGGGTAATACAAAAACTACGCGTGCATGAGATATCTCCCCTCTCCAACAACTCCCATTCCAAAGAAAAATGGAACATTTGTTTCATGTAGTATTAGTTATTTCTCCGCGTAATATCTCAGAATTTGATATTTTAGGGGCCGCGCTTTCCGGCTACGTCACTGGAGTGTTTGATAATATACATGGGTAGTCCCCTCCCCCTACACACAAGACAAAAAGGTATTTTTCGGGCGGTTTTGGTTGCTCCGTCACAAAGATCAGATCATACAAATTCAAGTTTTTGGGGGGTCCCTTATCGTTGTATTTGATAATATACAGGGTGTGGGGTGGGGGCATGGGGCAAGCGGGAAAAGACGGGGAAAAGTGGGATATAGTATTAAAAATGAAGATATAAAATATTTATTAAAATATTTCATCAAATGCAAATTATTTTCGAAACTTCCTTTTCAAATTGTAAATCGGAATTTTTTCCCATGTTTGTTCCGAATTACCACAACACATTTGAATTAGTACTTCATGAATAAACAAGCCTGAAAATAAGCAATCTGTCATTTGCAGAATGAGGTCCCCAGGGGGTGAATTTGCTGATGCTATCCCATACAGTTGGCCAATTTATCCTCTGGGTACCTCCTTCTGTTTAGGCTTGAGACGCTGATTTAGACTGAGGTTCAAAGAGGGTATATTTAGTGATGCTACCCTGCTGTGCAAGGTAGCATCACCAAATGCACCCTCTGGGGATCCGATGACTGTCTGCTCATTTTCTGGCTTGTCAATAAAGCATAGTCTATATTTATTAAGCTGGGGAAAACCACTCAACACGTTTTTGATTGAATTTGAAACTTGAGGATTGTGGGATTTTCTACCCGTTTCCAAATAATAAGCTGTTATCTGTCATCAATTTCTACTCTTACATTGTACTTACTTTTCAATGAACCAAAAGTGTTTTGGCGTAGTTGATGTATGATCGAGTCCAAAAACTATCCTGGATTCCAAAAACAAATATTTTGGTTTTCTTGGAAGCGTGTTTTACCTATCAAGCAAGGTAAATCTGTGTCGAAAAGTGATTTATGGTATATTGATTTCATCACGTGATATCATTCACTTACCTTGAAGACACGAAGCACAGTACATGAACAGACTACAATGTCTCTCAGCCGTTCTGTTTTAATATACCGCGCAGTGGCGGCCCAAGACTCTCTGGGGCCCCTTGGACCTACTCAAGCAAGGGACCCCATATATGCCGAAGGCATATTCGAACGAAGGCCGTAGACTTGGGTGATGCTGGTTATAAGAGGGGGTATGCCTCTCCTATGGTAGGGGTCTGGGGCAAAGGCAGACCTATGGGGTGTCTATGGGCCCCCTCCCCTCCCATCTTACCCGCCCCTCAATTCAAACCCCATTTCATCGATATTCACCCATCAATCACATACATCCACGGTGAGGAAACAACACTGATACACTATTTGGTGTTGGGAACGTTCTTTATAGTTCGTTCAGATATAAAGCAGAAACACGATTCCGAAGTCAATATGGCCTGAGGACCCACTTCAGACCTCTCCCAATGGGTGGGCCACCTCTGATACCGCATGACGATTTCACTCGAGATTCCCGCGTGACGTCATTCTCATCTTCAAAAATAAGACAAAGAAAATCCCTCAGTTTGTAACTGAGTTTTTCGTTAATTTCACAAAAAGGACAGAATTTCATGTATATTTGCTACTGTGACAGGACTGTCGGTCGCTTAACATTTTCTATCGGGATTGAAATTTCGAACTGCCACTAAGTCTTTTGCTATAAATGAAACACAATTTATTCTCACAACACTGGATTCCGGTCGACTCGCCACAAGCAGGATGTTTCCGTACTAAGAGCGAGACTCACCGTACAATTCGTATTTCCAAAATTCTCCGTTTAACATTAATAACTTGGTATATATATATACATTGTGGTTACTATCAACAACTATTAAAATATACAACAAAAGTAGACATATTTTAGAACAAACTGCTCGAAGATTGAAATGATTAATAATTGATTGTTATTGTAAGCAAAATGAAAATTAGATTGAATTGAATCACTTAACCCTTTACCTAATACGGAAAGCAGACGACACTTGCAAAGAAAAATCTTGAAAAACTAACTTTTTTTATTTTTTGTCTCAAAATGTAGGTTATAACCCCTCATTGGAACGAGCTCGTTCCAATGAGGGGTGATAACCTAAGTTTTTTAGACAAAAATGGAAAAAATAATAAAAATTAATTGGCGATTTTTGAGAATAGCTCTGGTCGGTTTTTGCCGTTACGTTGGGTAAAGGGTTAATCTGCTGTACCAATATGGTGGATAAACTAATTAGAAAACCCGATTAACGTATTGAGTTAGACATACAGGAGTGCTTTTCAGAAAAAATAAATGTCACAGGCTTTTGCCCGGTTATACTTTCACTTGGAAAAACCCTTTCTGGTGTTTATGGCCCAATAAAAGTAAAGATTCCAGGAGAAAAATGGAAAACTCTTTTATAAATGGGATTAACTGGTCTACTGAAAATATGGCTTGACTGGGTTGGGTGTGGTGGTGTTGGGTTATGTGGGTTGAGGTGGGTTGAGGTGGGTTCCAATGGGTGAAAAGCGAACTGAAATTTTCGAAAACCACATGGGAATTTCTATCGGAATTTTTTTTCGCCGGGGGATAACTTGAGCGAACTGGATCGCTTTGGGAGTTTCTATAGTAAATTTTATGAGCAGTGCGTCATTTAAACGAACTGGGTCCCTTTAGGAATTTTGCGTATCATGGAAGACTCCTATGGCGACAGTTCACCCATGTTAATCACCCTGAACATCGCTCGGTACCCACTCTCGCCACCCTAGCAGAAACAAATTACTGGAGAAACTTCCATATGGTTTTCTAAATTCCAGCTCGCTGGAGTGCCAGCCAAATCTACGGGTTTGGTTCATGAACATGAACACTCCTCAGTTAGTATCCCGTGTGACGACACTGGAGACAGTAACGGCTAAGACTAAACATTTACAGTTATTGTACGGACATCCCGTTAACAATTCCTAAGATCTACGAAGCCTTGAAATTCGATTGGATTCAAAGTTTCCTCGACGATTCGATTACATTTCGTCGGCTGAGTGCTGGAATGTTCTATGTCCCATAAGGGACATAGAACATTCTAGCACTCAGGCGACGATTTGATATACGTCATATTGGTTCGGAAATATTTCAGATGTTCTTAAGATCCCACCAACTGTCTACTCTTGAACACTTCTTCTCTCGCATGGGGCCAATATTATCAAACTTTTACAATTGTATTTTCTAGAATTATATTTTCTAGTTATGACTTTAAATTGATTGGAATGAACCATTAGCATTTTAAAGACGTATATCTTTTATTATCTATTGACTGAAGTGAATTTTTTGATTTGATTGGTTGATAGATTCGTGGTATGAGACCATATTCATTGAAACCCACGATACGTCCGCCCAGCCACTGACAAATTTCCCATACCCAGTGAAAGCCTCGTTCCGAAATCTACAAATTGTCCGTACCCCGTAGAAGGTGCGCGGACATTTCCCCATCGGACATTTCCCCATGCCCAATGTAGCTGACAGCTTCCACATGTGAATGAGTGACAAGTTGAATGAATGAAAGGTTTTAGCGCGCCGAAGGCGCGCAGGGACGATGTGGGATTTACAAATCCCTTGCGATCCGGTTGGCCTTATTTTATTTCACTTGGATCACACAGGTCTAGCTTCCTATTGCCTCAGAGCAAGTTTTCATTTTTCATTCTTTTGTATAACTCGAAAAAACAACATCTCGGCATATGGTATAGGCAATAGCACATTTTAGCACAATCTGAATTTCACAACAATAAAAACACAACATCAATAATAAAAAAACAAGAATGTTTGTCTGGTTACAATGCCCAATGTAGCTGACAGCTTCCACATGTGAATGAGTGACAAGTTGAATGAATGAAAGGTTTTCTTCTACGGGGGTCGCCGGACATTTCCCCATCGGACATTACCCCATCAGGACATTACCCCATTGTGCTTAATAGAAAAACGGACAATTCCCCATGCGGACTTAATTTCGTGTGTGTCCGTTATTCAATCGAGTTGATTGATAAACAATGGTGTCTTCATTAAAGTAAATGTTTACTTTAATGAAGACACCATTGTTTATCAATCAACTCGATTGAATAACGGACACACACGAAATTAAGTCCGCATGGGGAATTGTCCGTTTTTCTATTAAGCACAATGGGGTAATGTCCGATGGGGAAATGTCCGGCCTAAATGGGATGGGGTAGTGTCCTGATGGGGTAATGTCCGATGGGGAAATGTCCGGCGACCCCCGTAGAAGACACGACATTCCAGTTTTACAGTGTACATGTATTATATTTTAATTTTTTATCTCCAAAATATAGCTCATGACCCCTTATTGGAATGAGCTTGTCGAGTACCCTCCAATGTGGGGTTCATAAGCTATGTTTTTGAGACAAAAAAGAAAAAAAGAAATTCAATAATTTTTTTATACTAGTCATATCGGCATATTTTCACAAAAACTCTTTTGCACAAAAATTCCACAGAAACTTGTATGGCTCAACAATGGAAGATAAAAGATCTCACGCTGTGTGTGTTCACACATGAAATAGATTGTACTTCCAAAACGGAAAGTCAATAGATAAATTCGTTACCCCGTGTCTGATCACGTCCTCATGGGATACGGCTGGCTTCGGGTAGGTAAAAACCCGTACCACGTGATCAGACACGGGGTAACTAATAATATCTTTTAAAATACTAATGTTTCACTTCAGTCAGTTATATTAACAGGGAGAAAATACAATGATAGAAACTAGAGAAACAGAATTTACTGCATCCAGTAAATTCAAGTCTGTGTGAAAAGGGTTAAAGTATCAGGAATAAACTCTACAGAAAGAGAATTTATGGAGGCTTATTTTCTGGAGTAAAATATTTTTTAACAAATCAGAAATGGGTTTTCCTTAACAGTATTTACAGATATTCATACAGGAATCAGAACAATTTTTATAAGAAACCAGAAAAGGCATATATGTGACCAGCATTCAAAGAGTTCGATACACGAATCAGAAATGAAAAATTTTGGCTCTGCCCACTAACTTGAGTGATGAAATACATTCATAAACTTTAGAAATACATTAAGGTGTAAATGCTTTTCTCAGTCATTCTTAATAATATGCACTTGATGACCCCATTCAGGTGGACCATATATTGAATCTCCAGCAATTTTTAACTCAGTCGGTGTAGTTCCATGTCTACATCTACTTTGAAGAATGAGCGCAACCCACTTTGAAATAATGGCTCCACCAACTTCAGATCTGTCATTCAGATCGAACGGGTGCAAAAAACATAGATGAGTGCAAACTGGGTATTGTTAACCAGCATGCCAAAATGCATAGAGATAGGACGATCCGTATTTGAGTTGTCGTGTTGACAAAGGGTGCATAGACTCTATATCGGAGATATTGTCGTAAAAACTTAAAACCCCCAAGAGCTCATTTGAAGGCCTACTCTTAAAAGGGCATCTAGTGACCTAAACAAGGCATTCATAAAACTAGAACTTCTCTAATAAATTAATTTTAAACAGTCGTAGCACTAATACAGTTAACAGTACAGTCAACTATGTCAGTATTGCATCTTTTACCGGCATCCTGACAGTATTGTGATAGGTTTCAATAACAAATCTTCAGTGTAGTTTTACAATTACATGTACACTGGAATTCTTCATGATCAAGTTGTTTGTTTTTATATTAACTTGGTTTGGGAATTAATTCTGTACAATGAGATTAAATAAACAGATCAGGTTATTGTATGTGACAGTCATAGCTTACTCCCTACCTGCTTTTTGTGAAATTCTTTCATGGAGAAAATATTCATACAGGAATCAGAACAATTTTTCTAAGAAACCCGAAAAGGCATATATGTGCACACCATTTATAGGGTTCGATCAAGGAATCAGAAATTGACATTACTGCCGCTGCCATTTGAATGACGAGATACACGTATGATCTTCAGAATTGCATTAATTGGTATAAAGTGACTATCCTAATAGGTCGCAAAAAATATGCATTTAATGACCTCTCTTGACCGCATAGAGGTGAACCACATTTTGAACCTCCAGCAAGTTTCAACTCATTTGATGTAGGTAGTATTTCTATAGGTCACACCAAGCCTGAAGTATGAGCAAAAACTACTTTATAACTAAAGAAACACCGGCCATGGTGTGTGGCACATCCTCCCATGGTCCTTTATAATTGTGTGAAGTTTGATGACTGTGGCCCAAACAGTCTTCGAGGTATTGGTTCGGGCACACATACACACATGGACACACACACGGACGGACACAAGCACACTTCAATCACTATATGCCACCCGACTTTAGTCGGGGGGGGGGGGACATAAAAAGAAATCTTTGAGTCCCAGAGTGGGTCTGACTGAACCCCAAAATATTTGTTCTCATAGCACAGTGATAACAAAGGCACCCAAATACACTCATTCCAGTCACAAGGTGATAACAAAGGTACCCCAAAAAAGTTTTGTGAAGATCGGTTCATAAATACAGACTCTAGCCCGAGCCGTATTAACATATGCGCTTACTGTGTATACTGAACAAATCAAAGTTCATCTAATTTGCATAATTTCTACACGAGAAAAAAAAACCGTATTATATGTAATGTATTCTATGTTACTAAACATTCCTACAAAAAAATATTCAAATCAGAACTTTCATACAGAAGTTCTTTACAAAAAACTGATTGCACTAACTTTGGTACAAAATGGCTGCTGCCGGCTATATTGAATTTTGGACCGCACCCCAAAACACTCGTTCTCATACCACGGTGATAACAAAAGGTACACAAGAAGTTTCGTAAAGATCGGTTCATAAATACAGCCTCCAGCCTGTGCCGTACAGAAGTTGTGTACAAAAAAAAAAAAAAAATGATTGGACCTAATTACGGTACAAAATGGCCACTGGCAGCCATCTTGAATTTTGAACCGCTCCCAGAAACACTTGTTATCGTCCCAAGGTGATAACAAAGGTACCCAAGAAGTTTTGTGAAGATCGGTTCATAAATTCAGCCTCCAGCCCGAGTCGTATTGACACGTGCACTTACTGTGTATTAGTAGCACTGAATAAATCAAAAGTTCATCTAATTTGCATAATTTCTGCTCGAGAAAAACAAACCCGTACTTTTTGTGATGTATCGCATGGTACTAAATATTCATACAAAAATTTATTCAAATCAGAACTTCCATACATAAGTTCTGTACAAAAAACTGATGCACTAACTAAAGCACAAAATGGCTGCTGGTGGCCATCTTGAATTTCGAACTGTAACCAAAACCACTCGTTCTCGTCCCACGGTGATAACAAAAGTATCCATGAAGGTTCGTAAAGATCAGTTCATAAATACAGCCTCTAGCCCGAGCCGTATTGGCATTTGCAGTTACTGTGCTGAAAGTAACATTAAATAGATCAAAGTTAGTCTAATTGGTATAATTTATGTACGAGGAAAAAGAACCGTATTATATGTGATGTATACCACGGTACTAAACATTCACACAAAAAATTATTCAAATCAGCGCTTTCATATGGAAGTTTGGCGCAAAAATCTGATTGCACCTAATTTTGTACAAAATGGCTTCCAGCGGCCATCTTGAATTTCAGAACGGACCCCAAAACACTCGTTCTCATCCCACGGTGATAACAAAGGTACCAAAGAAGTTTCGTAACGATCGGTTCATAAATACGGCCTCTTGCCCAAACCGTATTGGTATTTGCACCTACAGTGCTGAAAATAACACTAATTAAATCAAAAGTTAGTCTAATTTGCATAATTTACACACGAGAAAAAAAAGTGTTATATATGATGTATTCCATGGTAATAAACATTCATACAAAAATTATTCAAATCAGAGCTTTCATATGGAAGTTCTGCGCCAAAAAAATCTGATTGCACCTAATTTTGTACAGAATGGCTGCCAGTGGCCATCTTGAATTCCGGACCGGGCTCCAAAAAACTTGTTCTCGTTTCACAGTGACAACAAAGGTACCCAAGAAGTTTTGTTTCATAAATACGGCCTCTAGCCCGAGCCATGTGTACAACACGACAGACGGACAGACAGACGACGGGCCATGACAATACCTCGAATTTGGCTTCACCAAACTTGAGTTAAAATGGACTAAGTTTAACAACCAGTAGTTTTGTAAAATATTGAAGCAAGTCAAAATTCTGACAATACGCACACATCTGGAAAATGTAGAAACATCCTGTGAAATAAAAAAAGTAATACATTGAAAATTACAAGAGGCCTCACGGGGCCTGAAGCGCTCATCTTGAACAGAACACAATTTAAACATAGTCCAAGAATGAGCACATTAAACAAGACATCTCCATAGGCTACACTCTCAATTCTTGAGTCCCTCAGGAGTGACAAAAATAATACGGGCATCATGCCTTTTCTTCAGTTGATCATAAAGTAAAATGTTGAGCTCCCCAATGAAGCCCCTTGATACAACCTTTGTGGATTAATCTTAGTTACACACCTCTAGAGGGTACTGAATATAAAAATTTTAATTCTTCAGCAAAATGGCCAATTCCGGCTCCATTGGGAGCCCAAATATTAACCTAAGCTCTCGATTTGAACACAGTTGAATCTGACATCCCTAGAGATGTTGTGTATCAAATATGAAAGCATTCTTACTGTTGGATCTGAAGAAGAGAAATTTTAAAGAAATTTCTTCATATTGCATGAAGTTAAAATTTGGGCTACCATAGCGAGCCCAAATATTAACCTATGGATCCGATTTGAACAAACTTGAATCGGACCCCCCCCCCCCCCCCCCCCCCCCATTCCCCAAGAGATGTTGTATACCAAATATGAAAGCATTCTGACTAGTGGATCTGAAGAAGAAGATTTTTGAAGAAATCCCCTTATATTGTACTAAGTTAAACTTCAGGTTCCCATATGGAGCCCAAATATTAACCCAGGCACTTGAATTGAACAAACTGGAATCTGCCCCCCCCCCCCCCCCCCCCTAGAGATGTTGTATACTGAATATGAAAGCATTCCGACTGGTGGATCTGAAGAAGGAGATTTTTAAAGAAATTTCCTCATATTGCACTAAGTAAAAAAATTGGGCTACCGTAGCGAGCCCAAATATATACCTATGGATCTGATTTGAACAAACTTGAATCTGACCCCTATATTGCATACCAAATATGAAAGCATTCTGACTGGTGGCTCTGAAGAAGAAGATTTTTTTAAAATTACCGCCCCCCCCCCCCCCCCCCCCATATTGAACAAAGTTAAAATTTGGGCTTCTGTAGGAAGACCAAATATCAACCTAGGGATTTGGTTTGAACAATCTTGAATCTGACCCTCGTAACAATGATGCATGATGCATACCAAACATTAAGAGAAAGAGATTCTGACTGGTGGTTCTGAAGAAGATTTTTAAAGAATATTCCCCATACAACCCTATGTTAAAAATTCGGGCTCCTATAGTGAGCCCAAATATGAACCAATGAGCTTTTTTATTTCAACAAACTTGCATCTGACCCTCCCCCCCCCCCCCCTCCCCTATGAATGCGGTATACCAAATATCAAAAGATTCTGATGATTGGTTCTGGAGAAAAAGATTTTTTTTAATTTTTGCAAATATGCTGACTCAGCACTTTTTTCGACCCCCATTACAGAACACCCTAACATAACCGATGGCAATTTTTTAACCATTCAATTCTACTGGTCCTAAGGATACTTCATACCAAATAACAGCTCTCTGTTCCGTGTGGTTTGGGAAATATGGACATTTGAAAATATTTCTAATTTTAGCTCCCAGGGTTCCCGTGGGGATGCGGGAATTTTATTTCTACATGGGTCAAGTACTTATGACCCAATCATACCACATACCAAATTTGGGTCATACCGGACCATCGGTTAAGAAAATAGAAATTTTGGGCGGGGTCAAAAATCTTATCCCTCCCATTACAAAGCCAAATATTGCTTCACGAACTTCGTTCGAAAAACGTTGTTTCTACTCCCCAAAAGGAAGTTCCATAGCAAATGTCAAGTCATTGTACACACTGGTTCTTGAGAAGATTTTAAAAAATTTTTGGAGCATTTTTCCCACTCCCTTCCTATGGGTCTGGGCATGTTGAGTTGAACAAAAATGCCATGGCCCTTTGGAATCATCACTCACACAAACTTTCCCTTGAATTGGCCCAGTGGCTTTGGAGGAGAAGACCAAAAAATGGTGTTGACGCACGGCGGACGACGGACAGAGAGGGATGAAATTAGCTCAGCTTGACTTTGTCAAGATGAGCTAATAAGAGAGGTTTGACGGACAAACAATATACCCTATATGCAGAAAGATAGAGGGAAAGACAGAGGTAAAACAATATGGCCCCTGACTATTCGTTGTGGGCATAACAAGGACATACGTCAATTGTAACCAGACCGTCCAAGGCAGCCACTTGAAATTCTGAGAATGTGTTCTATCCCCGCTCGACAGTTTAGTATCTTTTTTGAGTCCTGTGACCGGGTGAAAACCCCGTGGATGTACCCATAAGGGAAGTCTCAAATCTGCCAAGGGTTAAACATTTATTAATAATAACAAGATATAAAATTAGAAGGGTGGTTGGTACTGCCGGCAGGACATAAAAAGTTTACACTCCATTACATATACAGTAGATTGTGGAGAGAGTTTTTGGAGTAGCGACTCGAAATTTTCAACGTTCGTTCTAGAAGATCTGCCCAACTCGACCTGTGCCTGAAAAACCCAACAACCGAGTGCATAGCCCGTGGGAGCCTCGCGCGCACGCGCATACGCTCTTTTCGAATTGGACTTGAGGAAATGCGCAATTCGTGTCGCCTTTCCGGGCATCCGATGGAGCATCTATTCGTGAATGCTGAGTGAAAATTTCGTGGAAATCCGCGGAGAACTCGCTGACATATAGCGTTTTTGAAGAGAGGAGGTAATTTTCTGAATTTGGTCTTTTTCAAGTCGGAGCGAAAGAAGAGGGCGGGAATGGGCACAGTCTCTCGTGGTGCCCCCTCTCTGGGGTAGGTCCACTTAAAAGTTACAATTGAGCGTGGCTGACGGAGGGATGGCTGTAAATCAAAGTAGTTTCTTTAAGAACAGCACCCAGGGATCCCATCGCAACCTTGAAACCTATGAGAATCATCGGAAGTTAAAAGTGAAAAGAAAACGGCGGTGAGTAAGTTTTTGGCGGGAAAAGATAAATGAGAATTTGCATACAAGACATTAAAATAGCACTTCAGACATACGCTCACTGTGTCCAGACCGCTGAAGGCAGCGACTTGCAATTTTCAGAACTTGTTCTACGTAGCCTGGTCGACATTTGGGCATAAAATCTAGCGTTCTGACCGCGTGGAAAACACCACGCCTCGCGTGGAAACCGTGGGGACGGTTCAATGCAATGAAATTTCCATTCATTATTTACCTGTCAACGGCAGAGTTTGTCATTATTTCTGTCTGATGAACTGTTCAATTTTAACTATTTACACCTTTATATAGGACCGAAAGATCACTGCATGCTTACCACTATTCAGGTACTGATTTTACGAAAATAACAATTATTTCAACAGTACCCACTTGGGAACTCTCAAATCTGCCAAGGATTAAACTTTTAATAATAACATGTAAAACAAAAGTTGTCATACTTTGCTAGCCGCATGCACCCATAGACAACAGTCAGCACTCAATCAATTAGGAATGGAGTAAATTGCGACTTGAACTTACCAAATTCTGAAAAATGGAGTTATTTTCGACGGCACCTATCTTTATGCATCCGAAACAGGGATTGGGTTAAACTTTACAGCTACCTTATCAAGGAAAATCTTCTTGGACTTGAACTGTAAATCTGAATGTCAACAGAATTTTCAGATATTACGAAAATCACAATTATTCAGACAGTACCCATATGGGAGTCTCAAATCTGCTAAGGGTTAAACTTTTAATACTCACATATAGAACAAAAGTTTTCATACTATGACTGCTGCATGCAGCTATTGAAAACATTCAGCACTCAATCAATTAGGAATAGAGTAAATTGTCACTTAATCGTACCAAATTCTGAAAAGCGCGAGTTTTTTGGACAGCATCTATCTTTATGCAAATAAAATGGGCATATGGTTAAACTTTACAACCAAACGTACAACAGAAAATATGCTCGATAGGTAATTGTGAATACGAACATGTGCATCACTTTTCGATATACCATTCGTAAATGGAAGAAAAATGAACTAAAAGTGAGCCATGTTTATACACGAGTTAACTTGAAGGGTACTCGAATTCAAGACTCGAAAACGAGTTTAAGGTTAAAACTTTGAATAGAATATATAACAGCCAAATTATTCTTGGATGAATGCTCAAACTTCTCATAGGAAACGCTTTGAAAAAATGTGGCCGCAGAGCTGAGAAATTGCATGTGAAAATTGACCAGTTTTTCCAAAATTGCTCTTTGCTCAGAATTTTGAGGTCAAAAGGGAGCAACGTGGGTAATACAGCTTATGTAGTCATGGGTAGTAAGTCATGCTACAAATATAATGACAGCTCCAGCCAAATCGTCCTGGGTCTTGTTTGAGAATTGTGACAAAACGTAACATTGTGACAACATTTTGAACGGTTTTGGCAGAAAAAGAAAAACTTCAGAAATGCCATGATCCAGATGAGAAACTTTTAATGAAACTCTACATATGTGCCAAATTTCAGTAGAATAGTAAAGAATCCATCAGACAAAAATCATTGAAATAGAAAATAATGTTCATACTAGAGAAATAGAATTTACTGCATCCAGTAAATTCAAGCTTGTAAGAAAAGAGTTAAAATATCTATTGGGAAAAAACTATATAGAAAGAGAATTTATGGAGGGTTATTTTCGGGAGTAACATATTTTTAAACAAATCTGGAATGGATTTTCTTAAACAGTATTTACAGATATTCATAATGGAATCAGAACAATTCTTCTAAGAAACCAGAAAAGGAATATATGTGCGCAGCATTCAAAAGGTTTGTCAAGAGAATGCATTAGGTGTCCAAAAATGTGATTCCCAGCAATACTAAAAAATGCATTCAGTTATCCCTGGGTGACCTCAGTGACCTTGTTCATATTGTGAACCTCTATGGAGTGTTGATTCATTTGGTGTTGGTCCCCATGTCTGTGTGTCATACCATCCTTGAGACATGAGCGTGGCCCACTTTCAAAAATTTTGGCCACGCCCACATTTTTACGTCAAAATGCATGTGTGTATGCCAATAATGCTTCAGGGGGTCAAAAATGTGATTTCCAGCAATTCTGAAAAATGCACTCAATGACCCCAGGTGACCTCCGTGACCTTGACCCATATTTTTGAACCTCCATTGAGAGTCGACTCATTTAGTGTTGGCTCCAGGTCACACCATGCTTGAGATATGAGCGTGACCCACTTTCAAAAATGTTGGCCACGCCCACTTTTTTCATGAAAAAATGCACGTCTGAATTTTGGGGAAGCATTTGGAGGTCCAAAAATGTGATTTCCAGCAATTATGAAAAATGCACTCATTGACCCCTGGGTGACCTCGGTGACCTTGACCCAAATTTTGAATCTCCATCGAGTGTCGACTCATTTGGTGTTGGTCCCAGGTCCATACGTCATACCATGCTTGAGATATGAGCGTGACCCACTTTAAAAAATGTTGGCCACGCCCACTTTTTTATGTCAAAATGCATGTGTGTATGTCAGGAATGCTTTAGGGGGTCAAAAAATGTGATTTCCAGCAATTATGAAAAATGCACTCATTGACCCCTGGGTGACCTCGGTGACCTTGACCCAAATTTTGAATCTCCATCGAGTGTCGACTCATTTGGTGTTGGTCCCAGGTCCATACGTCATACCATGCTTGAGATATGAGCTTGACCCACTTTCAAAAATTTGGCCACGCCCACTTTTTTATGTCAAAATGCATGTGTGTATGTCAGGAATGCTTTAGGGGGTCAAAAAATGTGATTTCCAGCAATTATGAAAAATGCACTTAATGACCCCTAGGTGACCTCCATGACCTTGACCCATATTTTGAATCTCCATCGAGTGTCGACTCATTTGGTGTTGGTCCCAGGTCCATATGTCATACCACGCCTCAGATATGGGCGTGACCCACTTTCAAAACACCCCTACAGACACCCCTGACACCCCAGGAATCTGAAAAACATAGATGGCCGAGAACTTGTGGCTGTCTATCAGCATGCCAAAAATCAACGAGATAGGGCAATTCGTTTTCGAGTTATCTTGCGGACAAAAAAGTGATGAGAAGACAGAAGACAGGAAAAGAAGAAGAAGAAGAAGAAGAAGAAGAAGAAGAAGAAGAAAAAAGAAAAAAAGAAAAAAAAAGAAAGAAAAAGAAACCGTGCAAAAACAATAGTCTGTGTGTTTCACACAGACTAAATAGAGGATATCTACAGGGGGGCCACTAAAAATCTGCAAGACGTGACGTCCCATTTTTTATTCAGCTCCTTTTTACACCCACCCACCCCTACGTGCAAATGTTCTACAACCGTTCTCAGACACCCACCCCACTCTCCCATTAAAATCCAAAATAAACTTATAAACTTAGTAGGCACAGCTGTCTTTAGGGGGGTTTCATAATGTTCTTAAACTGGTACCACCAATTTAAACCTCTGTGGGCTGCTGTGGGCCCCAATCTACAAATGACAAGCTGTTCATTATCAGGCTTGGCCAGAGCAGGTGTACATATACGGGAACAAATTTTCATTTGAATTGTTCTGTCAGTATTCTCAGGTGTTTGCTACTTTCCTCTTCTATCCATACAAATTCTATTAATAAATAAATAACTTGGGTTGAATTTAGTGCATCAGAGAGAATTTTCCCCAAATATTGTCTGCACATTTTCTACATTTCGAACAAGACACCCACCCCCTACTAACGTGTGATATTTTCCCAGATTAAGCCCAATATTCTCACATATAAAGCCTCCTGTTGTTGTATTTATGTTAAGAGTGTGATGTACAACATCATCTTTAACCCTTTCCTAACGCAGATGATATCAAAATTAATTATTTTAAATATATATTTTTTTAATTTTTTCAAAAAATGTCAACAAAACCATATCATGTGACCCCTCGTTGGAACGAGCTCGTTCCAACGAGGGGTCACTTGATATGGTTTTGTTGAAATTTTTCGAAAAATAATATTTTTTCAGCTGCTGAATTTGCATATTACGCGGGCGGATGCGGGCGATTCGTTGGGTAAGGGGTTAAGGTTTGAAACACAAATGATGGTACATATTAGCTGATATATTGATATATTTTTAAAAAATTCAAAAAATTGCACCATTTGAAAATGCACATTTCTGGCGCACTCAAGAGACCCACCCACCCCCCACGTCACGTCTTGCAAATTTTTGGTCCCCCCCCCCATGCCCCCCACGTCATGTCTTGCAAATTTTTTGTGCCCCCCCCCCCCCCGATATCTGGTAACAGGACAAAACCCCATCAGACAAAACCCCCTCATTTTTTGCATCGTAGGACAAAAACCCCTCAGGGAAAAGACCCTTCAGGACAAACCCCCTCAGACATTATATATATACTAACTTGTGTCTTGTGTTTCAGTAACACCATTTTGCAAGTCATCTGTACTTAACCATTAAAAGTACAGATGGCTGTTGTTGTTGTTATAACAACAAATCTCCAAAGACACTGTTCTTTTTAATAATCTAAAAGGGGGTCTTCCCGTTTCGCCGATGTGATTCTAATGGGGTAGGTGTCAGTAATCCGCAGATCAAAGAAGTGCCGCGATAATTTGTTAATTTGGATGTTGGGAGATAATTTTTATCAATTTAACCCATGTACCACAGGGAAACTCACAAGTAACGACGAATTGATTGAATGTAATGTAATTTTTTTATTGATTTATCAACGCAATAAACGAGCAAGTATAATATAATAATATGAACATTTAAAGACATAAAGCACATTTTTTAAAAACCCGAATTTCGACTGAATGTAATGTAATTTTTTTATTGATTTATCAACGCAATAAACGAGCAAGTATAATATAATAATATGAACATTTAAAGGCATAAAGCACATTTTTTAAAAACCCGAATTTCGACTGACTCTGTCTAAAAATGACAGTGCGTCAATCTGACCTTCCCTAAAGAGTCTTTTATAATAAGATAAAGCATTGTCGATGGCACGATACTTTTTTCTTCGTGGGGCCACCTTCCCACCATGTCTCAACTGCAGAATTGTTGATTCTGTGAATGCTTGTTCTTTCTTAATGAAATCAACTAAGAAGAACAAGTTAGGATGGGTTCCGGCAATTGCCTTCTTCAACTTGCTGTGCCATCCTTCTACATGATTTGTGGTGCGAGGGCCGACAGTCTCGTGATGGTTCCACACATTGAGGTTGCTACTCTCAACCCAGTTCGTCGTGACGTAGTCTGTGAACTTGGTAACTCTTGGGTCGACGTCTCTCTCCTCCAACGCTTCTTCCCATGCCTCTATTACAAGAAGCCATACGTCGCTGACCATATGTGGTGGTACAAATGGAAGGCCGATAGCACGTCGAACGACCGCATGAATGTTGTCATCTTGCTTGTAATCGTCTCTGAGGCTGCACTTTTCTGTTGCATACTTGTACACTGCTTGGGCGTAGTGGAAGTGACAGCCTTTGATGGTCGCAGAAGAGAAAACTTGTCGTAAAGCATTTTGTGCAGCAGTTTCGAAATCAGTAAAGATTGTTGCTGGTTGTAGGTGAATGTCTAAAGATGAAGCCTTCTGGCGTATGGTGCTGAAGAATTTTATATAAGTTGACTTGGTTTTATTAGGCAGCAAGCCATAGACTAATGGCAACTTCTTATTGTCGACGAAAGCATGGATGGTATACAGCTGATAAAAGAGTTTCGGTGATTTCTCAAATGTCCCATCACAGAAAAACGAAGTCGCTTCGTCGAGGAGGTGTAAGTTTGACGCTGTGCTGAAAATGAGGCAGTTGACGTCGCTTGGATCTGACAGTAAAAACTGATCTCCTGCAGTTGTTTCAATGTAACTATCAGGTAAGCTGATTGCTGAGCGAGTTTTCGGAAGAGCCGGTATGGTTTTCGCACGAGACCTGTATAATGCTGATTTGATGCTATAGAATGTAGGAACTTTAGCAATGATGAGTGGGTCGGTATCCGATCTGAGAGAACCAAGCTCCTCTTGGTAAAGTGCGCTCACTGATTTGCTGTCGTGTCGAACGGTTTTCTTTAAATCTGCTAGGAAAGCATCGGCTACAATCTGCTCCATATCTGGTGGATGATTATGCTGCCCCATCGGCGAACTGATAAAATCGTTTTTCGTGTTGATAGTTGACCGACATCCTAAAGAATCTTTTTTAACGCAGTTCCAATGTATATTTGGTTGATTCTGAGACTTCACACGAAATTTATAACCACCATAAACTAAGTGTCTACCACCTCTCTTATTAGGGATGAAAGAAACATTTACTTGTTCACTTGCCATGATGAATTGAAGGAAATGTTGTTGATGTACAGCATGAAGGGTCATATTATATACTATTGAGATGTTTGAAGTTGTTTAGTTGTTTACAGTTGATCAATGTTAACTGATTGTTAATCACTTTGGGACCATGAACTCAGCCGGTGAAGAAGAGTTAATATCAATCAGTGGGATTAACAACTTGTTCACACCTCCACCGGCGATTAGTTTTGGTTTGTTTATTTAACCTCATCGGCGAAACGGGAATAAACCTCTAAAAGTCTGTCAGATGTGGTTTTCCAATTTTTCTCCTCTGATGAATTAAAACTTCCAAATTGTTATGAAAACACAAAACGGACTGTGCAATAACGCAGAGATGGATGAGAAATTACACAGTAATTGCTTTAATTGGTGTCGCTATTTCACACCTCATTGTCATTCATCCACGTACATCAAGTCTCAGAAATTTCACACCTCACCACCCACATTCAAAGCTTCCTCAATTGGATTTCGTCTTGCAAGTTCAGTAATCTCAAGGGAGATAATTTTCGCGTAAGATATTATTTTAATCAATATTGTTGGGTATGATTTTGCTGCGCAATATTCAGCTCAATTCGACTGCAAACAGTTTCAAGACAATAACAATGGTCTGCCGATCGTTCATGCAAGGCGACATCATGCGCCGAAGTTATATATCGTGAAAGATTATTATGATCCCCGATGAGTCTGGGGGTGGTATGGGGAAATCTCACCCTCGGGGTAAGATATTTGAACCAGACCCGATGCTTGCCGAGGGTCTGGTTCAAGTATCTTGCCTCGAGGGTGAGATTTCCCCATTCCCACCTTCAGACTCATCGAGGATGATTTTTCTCCCCCTCCCCACCACCATACAGCGATTACATTAGCCAGATGTAATCGGGAGTCACGTGCGGATTCAATCAACTCATTTTGTGTTCGTTGTTTTGAAAAACTGATGACACCATCGGAAAGAGCATGCACAAGTTATGTATATACCAAAGGTATATACCACGAAATTGATTAGGAACGGTGGCATCTTGAGGGTTGAAGAGTTTTAGAGCATCGAACATTGATCATACTGCATTCCGATGACGTCAATATGAAATAGTTGGTAGCAAGAAACTGATACGACGTCATGATAACGTTATAAATGTATAACGTCACGTGGGTGGGGTGGGATTATTATAATCCCTGATGGGTACGGGTGTGGGATGGGAAAATCTCACCCGAGGGCAAGATATTTGGGCCAGACACGAGGCTTGCCCATCAGGGATTATTTTTCTCCCCCCGCCATACAGCGGTTACGTTAGCCAGAGGTAATCGGCGGTCACGTGCTGATATATTCAACTCATTTGGTATTCGTTGTTTTGATAAACTAATGACACCATTGGAAAGAGTATGCAAAAGTTATGTATATGTATATACCAAAGGTATATACCACGAAATCAATTAGGGACGGTGGCATCTTGGGGTTTAATGAGTTTTAGAGCACCAACCTTTGATCACACGGCATTCTGATGACGTCAGTATGAATTAGTTGGTAGCAAGAAACGGATGCGATATGCATAACGTCATAATAACGTTATAAATGTATAACGTCACGTGGGTGGGGTGGGATACATCTGTCTCTCCCTGCTATCTCACCCTGGACAGACGTATGTTACACATGCAGTGGGGGAGAAACATCTGTCTCTCCCTGCTATCTCACCCGGGACACACGTATGTTACACATGCAGTGGGGGATAAAAAACTTTCAGGTCCATACTAATGAGATAATTCCAGATATTCACTAAAATAGCGTAGACTTTATTTTTATTATATATTACCTGACATTTTACTGCGCAATATTCAGCACAATTTGACTGCAAACAAATTCAAGACAATAACAAAGATCAGCTGATCGTTCCTTCAAGGCGAGGTTCAAGGCGACGCTATGCGCCGAAGCGTGACGTCATTTAGAAAGCTGCTGAGGAATATTTTTCGATATCCATGGAGTCGATGGATATCGAGAAATATCTTTTAGATAATTTGCGATAATTCACAGGCCAGTATATAATAAATACAATTATAAAAGTTTTATAGTATTGGCTCCTGGTCTCCCGAATAGGAGATCTGATAACAGAAGATGAGTTCAAGGAGATTCCTTTTCCGAAAATACTACTTCGATTCCATTATGGGATATTCCACTTTTTTGATTGATTTGTTCAAACAGATGCGTTTCCATTGAATATAATGCTTGAGTGGAGTGCAGGATCCTATATTTGACCCTTTTTTATAACAATAACTTTGTACAGTGTAGAAAATGACTGAACAGTAAAGCAATGCTGTGTGTGTATCAAATCGTACAAGCTCCAGTAAAGTGAATGGTATTCATTACAGATATACTAAGTAGTATTAACACGTTATTTGAACTCTTTTTTGGAACTATTTTCTTCGCACGCTCTGTATCATATTTTCACGGCCCTTAACTTAAAAGGCCTCGGCGAACATACAGTTCCATAAAAAATGTCTAATTTTGGTGGGCCTTCACCTTCTGGGGGAAGGAACTTGAATCTCTGCAACATTGCCGACAGAAAAAGATACATCTCCATTTTAGCCAGAGCTTCTCCAAGACATACTCTTGGACCTGCAATTGGAAAATGATACGTTCCCTCATTTCGTGTTCATACATTAACCATTTACCCAACGAATGGGAGCATCCGCCCGCATAATATATAAACTGAGTAGTTGAAAAACAATTTCAATTCGACAAAACCATATTATGTGACCCCTCATTGAAAAGATCTCGTTTCAATGAGGGGTCACATGATTTGGTTTTGTTGAAATCTTTTGTAAAAGTTAAAAGAAAAATACTTTAAAAAACAAAACTTCTCAAGGTATATAGTAGTATGTAATGTGGTTTTGAGGTACAGGTTACAGGACCCCGGTGCCGGACCCCGGAAGTGACGTCATGGCACGTGACGTAGTGGCGCCATGTTGTGTTGTCATGATAACCCGCGTGAGCGGCCATGTTGTGACGTCAGCTCCATAGTGATACGTGGTGTGAGTGCGCATGCGCAGCGCGTGTTGTTAGGGTGACACGTGTTCCCGTCGTTCATTTTGTATACTGGAGGCCGCCATCTTGGTTTCTATGGTTGCACGTTATTGCTATGTTACCCAATTTTTCTGCAATAGGACGTGGTATGTTTTGAGGGTGTGTTCCTTTGTAGAGGAGTAAATCTAATTACCACAAACAACCTGACAATCTCTCCAAATCACCGAAATTGACTTTATTTGATACGGATTTCCCATTTTATCTGCTTAGCACGTAGTGCTATAGTACCGAGGGGGTACAAGGGGGTGTGTTCCTTTGTGAAAGAGTATTTTTCTGGTTCGGATTTTCCCAGAATCCCATTTTTAATGCCTATTGCATATATTTCTCTATCACCAGTCTATCCAGTCCAAACTATCTCTGGTTCTCTCGCCCAAGTCTTATAATTACCAGTGCTTGATTTCCCATAATGCAGTTATCTCCTTTGTGTATATCAAAAGTATTCCCAAACCCAATAAGCAATCGAGCAGTTACTGATAAACCATTGCTCGAATGACTCGAATCCCACCGAGCAAATGAGCTTTAGAGTAATTTCTCGATCGAGTGACTCGGCATATTGCTCAAACGACTCGAATCCCATCGAGCAAATGAGCCAACGAGCAACTGCTCGTTCGAGTGTTTCCTCGAACGACTCTTAGACTCATTTCAGAAAAAAGGGATTCCATGGCCATAGGCGTTTTCGAAAAAGTGATTCCACAAATGGGATTCTAAAAAGGGATTCCAAAAGTGGGATTCCGTCTTATGTCGAGTGACTCGGCATATTGCTCAAACGACTCGAATCCCATTGAGCAAATGAGGAATTGCTCGTTCGAGTGACTCCTCGAACGACTCTTAGACTCATTTCAGAAAAAAGGGATTCAATGGCCATAGGCGTTTTCGAAAAAGTGATTCCACAAATGGGATTCCAAAAAGGGATTCCAAAAGTGGGATTCCGTCTTATGTCGAGTGACTCGCAACTATTGCTCGAACGACTCGAATCCCATTGAGCAAATGAGCCAACGAGCAATTGCTCGTTCGAGTGACTCCTCGAACGACTCTTAGACTCATTTCAGTATTTGAGGATACCTATGACTTGGCTACGTATCAGTTGAGGATACCTTTCGAGGATACTTTTTATAGGATACTTATTTGAAGATATCTGGTCAACCCATTTCGCAGGGTCTTCCCCTTCCCTGCTAGTAAAAAACCCAAGAATTTCTGTTATATTTTAAAACTTTATTGACTTCTGTACACTGTTTGTTATATAGTTCAATATTTCATTCTTCGTTCACTTTGCTCTCTCCATTGTCTTCATTGGTTCTGTATCTTGATCGTTTTTGGCTGCGAAGCTTTATTGTAGAGTTCTCTATATCTTTGTAAAATCTGGTTGTAGTGGCGAATCTTCTCGGTCTCGTCCATGGTTCTAGATTCTGTAATCTCCCTAAGTTCTCTATCCAGGTCCATCGAAGCACGTTCGTTGAGTTCTCTACGCACCAAACACTATCGATCTAGTAAACTTTCCAATAAACTGGGTTCGACCAAAACGTATTTTTTGTCTTCACTTGTTGGATTATGCTTTGGTTCTGGTTTATTGCCCAATTCCGGTCATTACTTCATGAGGCATTTCTGTTGGTGGCTCTGGTACCCACAAGTTTCCGGTTGGTTTATTTGGTTCTGGTTTATTGTCCGTTCCGGTCATTATTGTCCGAGGCATTTCTGTTTGTGGCATTGGTACCCACGGCTTTCTGGTTGGTTTATGGGTACTCACCAGGTACGGTTTTGACAGTTCCATTGGTTCAACTTGGTTTATTTCTTTGCGTTCTTCTCTTCTGCATATTTGCCGTAGTTCCAGTGGTGAGTGGACCTTCTCGTGTCTGGATAAGTGGTGTCTCCTGTTAAACGTCTTTGCACACTTTAAGCATCGATACCTCTTAGGGCCGTGTATGGTTCGTCTGTGTAGTATGAGACATTTAAAATGACTGAATGATTTCTGGCACTCTTCACAGGTGTGTTGTTGATCCATCGCTGGCTAAACGTGGAATGACAAAATTTGGGAGAGGAATCCCTTTTTATACCCTCGAGATTTTATGTAAAAACACGGAACATCATTTTATGGAGTTGGATAGGAATCCCACTTTTGGAATCCCTTTTTGGAATCCCATTTGTGGAATCCCTTTTTCGAAAACGCCTATGGCCATGGAATTCCTTTTTTTCTGAAATGAGTCAAAGAGTCGTTCGAGCAATTGCTCGTTGGCTCATTTGCTCGATGGGATTCGAGTCGTTTGAGCAATATGCCGAGTCACTCGATCGAGCAGTTACTCTAAAGCTCATTTGCTCGGTGGGATTCGAGTCATTCGAGCAATGGTTTATCAGTAACTGCTCGATTGCTTATTGGGTTTGGGAATACTTTTGATATACACAAAGGAGATAACTGCATTATGGGAAATCAAGCACTGGTAATTATAAGACCTGGGCGAGAGAACCAGAGATAGTTTGGACTGGATAGACTGTTAGTGATAGAGAAACATATGCAACAGGCATTAAAATGGGATTCTGGGAAAATCCGAACCAGAAAAATAATCTTCTACAAAGGAACACGCCCCCCATTGTACCCCCTCGGCACTATAGCACTACGTGCTAAGCAGATAAAATGGGAAATCCGTATCAAATAAAGTCAATTTCGGTGATTTGGAGAGATTGTCGGGTTGATTGTGGTAATTAGATTTACTCTTCTACAAAGGAACACACCCTCAAAACATACCCCGTCCTATTGCAGAAAAATTGGGTAACATAGCAATCACGTGCTACCATAGAAACCAAGATGGCGGCCTCCAGTATACAAAATGGACGACGGAAACACGTGTCACCCTAACAACACGCGCTGCGCACGCGCACTCACACCACGTATTACTATGGAGATGACGTCACAACATGGCCGCTCACGCGGGTTACCATGGCAACACAACATGGCGCCACTACGTCACGTGACATGACGTCACTTCCGGGGTCCGGCACCGGGGTCCGTCAACCTGCACCTCAAAACCACATTACATACTACTTATATATTAGGGATGGGGCAATAATTTTTATACCGTTGTCATACCAAGAAGGTTGAAATTTGAAAAGATTTGGAGATGGTGCCCTCTTGCTTTAGTGGAGTTGGAGGTATGTGTTTTAAAATATGTGTTCGTTGGAAGCCCAGGCTTGTGCCTCCCCCGGAAAATAATTTCATTAGATGAAGCCACACGCAGATCGCAGAATTCAAGATTTTTAGTGGGTGGGCCGTGGGGATATTAGGTGGGGGGGGGGGGGACACCCCCAGCCCTTAATGGCTACGTCAATTGATCCTTCCTCTCCTTATGACGTGGAGGTCCAGACTCTGAAGCGTTCGACAAGCATTGATGATGCACAACCTTGTCTCATGCTACGACTGTCTCAGGGGGTAGTACAGCGATTTTTTTTTAAATAAGATGCCTTTGTTCAATCAATCCTTGTAGACTGAATTCAACTCCTTGTATGCTACTGGAGGATATTCCTGCGCAGAACACGAAATCTCCACTCAAATAAGTATAATTTGTACTCATTTACCCCCCCCCCCCCCCCCCACCGATAAATTGCATGGACCTTTTGACCATTGATTCTAATTTTGATGAATGTTACAGCAGCCATGACACGATGTGATGAAAAATACTTTGAAAATAATCAGTGTGTTCGTACTTAATCACTAAATGTGCTTCCCCGTGAAACCCCATAAAATGTATATGCTTATTGTTGAATTGAGAATAGACGAAGTGCGTTTTACAGTGACTATTAACACTATACGCCAGAAATGCACTTTGTGTCACACGGAAAGTTAATTTATGAGACCCCATCAGTTTTGTAATCCAACCATCTTAGTTTTAAGATCCGGTTGTTATATGATCAGTCTCCATTTTCTGATGTCTACGAAAGAAAACATGGATTATAATCACACTTTTTCTGATGTATTTTCAAACAGTGGTGCTCAACCCTTTACCTAATCTGAAAAGCAGACGACACTTGCAAAAATAATTCTTGAATAACTAATTTTTTTCATTTTTGTCTCAAAAACATAGGTTATGACTCCTCGTTGGAACGAGCTCGACGAGACCGTTCCAACACGGGGTCATAACCTATGTTTTTGAGACAAAAAATGAAAAAAATAATGAAAATTAATTGGCGATTTTTGAGAATAGCGCTGGCCGGTTTTGTCCGTTACGTTGGGTAAAGGGTTAAAGTTTAATATGACTTCCTAGTTGTTCGTAGAGATGTTAGACTGGTGATCCTGTATCGTTTTCAGAACATCATCTGCGACAAATTTAATACCGATTCAACATATCCATTATTTTCGTACAAAAAAATATTTTCAAAACATGTTCAGATATATTTGGTGTTTCATTAATTAAAATTGTGATGATGATGATTTTTATTACCTGGTAAACGCATACGTGGACATCATTGCTCACGCGTGGATTACGAACAGTCCACGGCGACTATACTGTAACTAATTTTTCTATATAAAAAACCCCAGTAATCACTTGTCACATTAATTCAGAAACTGAACATTGGCATTCTTTTGCCAACACAAATCCTTTGAACACAGTCTAGTACTGAAATGGTTAACCGGATAACCGGTTTGAAACCGGTTACCTACCTAACCGATTAAAAAAACCGTCAACCGGTTATCCGAAATATCGATAGTGATCGACATTCCACGGTTAAAACGTAGTAAATCTGCCGCTTCTCTTTTGGGATAGATTACACTACACCTCGAAGCAGCACTGTATATATTGAGAAATAATCGACTTTGGCGTTCAAGACTTCGTTAATGATCGGCAATTTCCGTGAGCACTGAGTAACCGCAGAAACTATTCCGTAGTATGTATACAAACGAACGTTGTCGAGGTCTGGACAACGTTCGTCTATATACACACTACGGAATAGTTTCTGAGAATACTGCTTTCCAATTCCTGTAGTTTTGATCCCAGATTCGGTGAAATAATGGCTACGGTTAACCGGATATTATCCGGTTATAGCTCTCGGTTAGTCGGTTGTGAAAATGAGCCAACCGTTTCAGCCCTAGAACACACCTTAACGTTTAAAGGCCTCATCAGGCTTTTGCGATCTCAGAACATGTGTCATTTACATGCCATCACTAGGAGATACTGCAGACTATAGACAAAACACATAGGCAGTGATTTCTAGTCAAGTCTTGGCTGCCTTAATAGTTTCGGTATTCAAATATTGGTTCGGTTCGGGTTTTTTTGGTATCTCGATGATATCGGTATAGGTTCGGTTTTTTAGTATAGTGCACATCTCTACCAACAAGGATTGTTGGTTGCTGTGGCTGTACTCCACTCTCGTTGTGTTCTGCCTTACTATTCCAAAGCGTTTCCTACTTCTAAGCGTTTGGCTATCGGGCCAGAATTGATAAGCGAACTACCGCGATATTGATGACTATATGTACCAGTCATCTGATAAATACAGATTATCATGATAATGTGCATGTCTTGTGATTTGTATCAGATTCGAGGTGGTGTCCAGAATGGGATCGCAACGAGCCGGCTTGCCGGCGAGTTGTGATCCCATTTTTGGACACCACCGAAAATCTAACTATCTAACAGTTCTGTGACATACACAGATATCTTCAATTATTAATACAGTTTTTGGACATAATGTTGGGCAAGAAAAAGTTTAAAAAAACATACTTTATGGAACTATGTTGCTGTGTACTCTAACAATGAGTAACACTGTCACCGCAATTTTCAAAGTTGTGTTGTTAAATTATTAACTCTCGTTGTTACTTCCTATGATGATACGCTTGAATTTACGAGTGTGTAATATTGAATTCTGCAGTTTCTATTTATTGTGTGGGGGTGGTCATTGGCTATTAATAGTTCTGTCGCCAACTGTGAGGAATTTTGATTTGTTTTGTAAGCGATCAGCTGAGTCGATCACTGAAACGCACAAAGAATGAATTCATGCGCCTGTTATGATAGCACGTCGCGTCCCCGAAAACGAGTCATCTATATGATACAGAATCAGAATAAGTCGTCTATATGATACAGAATCAGAACACATTATGTGATACGTCCCGTTTTCAGGCCAAAATTTTTATGCTTGTTAGATAAAATGAAAGGTGTGGTGGATCTATGATGAATCGGATTTGATTATGAACCGAGCAGAGGCGGACTAGTTGTATAGTCCACGGGAAAATATCCCGCCCGCTTCCCCTATTGGGAGCCACTCAGGGCCCCCAAACTTTACGCAGCCCAACACCTGTTGTAGGGCTGAAACGGTTGGCTCATTTCCACAACCGACTAACCGAGAGCTATAACCGGATAATATTTGGTTAACCGTAGCCATTATTTCACCGAATCTGGGATCAAAACTATAGGAATTGGAAAGCAGTATTCTCAGAAAATAGTCCGTAGTGTGTATACAAACGAACGCTGTCGAGTACTCGACAACGTTCGTTTGTATACATGCTACAAAGTAGTTTTTGCGGTTACTCAGTACTCACGGAAATTGCCGTTCATTAATGAAGTCCTGAACGCCAAAGTCGATTATTTCTCAATATATACAGTGCTGCTTCGAGGTGTAGTGTAATCTATCCCAAAGGAGAAGCGGCAGATTTACTACGTTTTAACCGCGGAATGACGGTCACTATCGATATTTCGGATAACCGGTTGACGTTTGTTTTTAATCGGTTATGAAGGTAACCGGTTATCCGGTTCAGTACTAACCTGTTGGAGCATGAAATTTCGTGAAAATGACCAAAAGGCGAAATGGACCTGATTGCATAGACTTTCGGTTTGTCGAAATGCCCTACCATTATTGCCAAATGAGTGATAAAGTTGATACAAGGGTGACATCGAAATGTCATCTATGTCGGCAGCCATTGGTCGCTCAGATGCAAGGTAGGAGCGTTCTTTCAGTTCGAAAAATCAAAATTTTGTCTGGGTCCGTGCCTCCTTGTTTCGTTTCCCGGCAAATTTTTTTTTGGGGCCACTCGGTCCCTGGATCAGAGTTACCAAAACTAAAATTGAGCCGAGGTTTATCGAGGATCCGATCGATTTTCGTGAGCGAGTTTCAGAAATCTCATATCAAATCAAGATGAATTTGATATCCTTTTTATTAAATATTATGTATTACCTTTACCTAACATAACTGATAACCGCTATTCACCAAATTCGACCTCATTTTTATACTTTTTCAATTTTTGCTTTGAAAACATAGTTATGAACTCATGAGAATGAACTCGTCCCAACGAGATGGCCATTAGCAATCTATAATTTCCAGGCAAAAAATAAAAAATCTTGAGTCATTCAGAAAATAGTTTTGCAAATGTCGTCTGCTGGTCGTTATAGGTAAACAGTTAATGAAATGTAGGAGAATTCTACTTTTGAAACCAACTCACAATGTTAACCATTTACCCAACGAATCGGTCGCATCCGCCTGCGTAAAATGCAAATTCAGCATTTGAAAAAATATTATTTTTCAAACAATTTCAATAAAACCATATCATGTGACTCCTCGGTGGAACGAGCTCGTCGAGCTCGTTCCAACGAGGGGTCGTATGATATGGTTTTGTTGAATTTTTTTTTTTGAAATTTGAAAAAATGATATTTAAAATAATAAATTTTGATATCGTCTGCGTTGGGTAAAGGGTTAAACCGACATGTTGACCTCTGACGTCAAGCCTTTATTGGGCGCGTTGTGAACAATATTTCCGTAACAGGCGTGAATTTGTGATAAAGTTCTCTTTTACTTACCGATGGAGAAAGGAATCAGATTTTCCGTTCCTGTTATTGACATGTTTCCATCTAAAAATCGAGACGGATTGAATGTTTGTGGGTCTTCCCATAAAGCATCGTCCATTAAAACTGATTGCAAATCCGGCATTACCATTGCAGAGGTTGGTATTTTGTATCCTTTGTATTCTGTATCCCTTCTTACTGCATGGGGAGCAGCAAAGTGAACGAGGTGACTCCGTCGAAATATCTCAAAGACAGTTGCCTCTACGAATGTGAGGTCAGGTTTGTCAGATAAATCTGGTAATCGGTTGAGAGGAACGACTTTCTGTAAGTCATCAGATAGTCTGGACTGAATGTCTGGGTGACGTAGCAGAAACATCAAACCGAATCTAAGGGAGGTCGTTGTGGTCTCTGTTCCAGCAATGAATAAGTCGTGTATGAGGCGTATTAATTCATCCTCTGAAAATATTTGAGAAAGTAACATTTTTTACAAAGTTGTAAGGTAAATATAGAATGTATCTGTAGTAGCTTGGTGTACCAAATGTTCAGCACCGGTGGTGACGTGGTGTTAACCGCGAGCCTTCGGCGCGCGGTTAACACCTCTTCACCACGAGTGATGAACATTTGGTACACCAACCTACTTTTGGTATATTTTATTTATATCAGGATCGTTAGATTATTAGGAGTCGCTATTATTTTTTCTCGATTTTACTGAACAGCAGACGTACATACGTGCGAATCTGTTTTGTTTACATGAGCATCGGTGGGCGGTACTTCCGCTGTCAATTTTATCGCCGAAACGAAATGGAAAAAAGAAACGTAGCCTTCTGCGTTTCAATAACATAACAACATACACTTTATTAACATTAGACAATGCATGTTCGTTTATTTTTGGTGTTTTATGGGGCAAACTCATTTAAAAGTGTAATAAATAATTGCCACATTCATTTCACTCTTCACGAGGCGACGTGCGATAAATTTAGACAAGCTCGCATTCAGGTCGACGTCAATAAAGGTCAACTTGGATGTAGTTCCACTGCAGGTGTAAATTTTTACTACTGAAATCCCATTGCTGGCGTGTTCACCACGGTTGGTGTTTAAAGCTCAAATTTATGTCATGGGCTTTTCATATATAGTAGAATAGGTAATCATGGTATAAATGAAAAGTACAAACATTGCATTTCATAAACTTTGACCTTGCAACTACAAACTTCAATATCAAGTGGATTTTTCCGCTCCAAAAAAGGAAAGTTATTTCGATCAAGTTCCAGTTACTGTAACAGTCCGTGAATCTGTACTTTGAAGCTACAAACTTCAAAACCGATAGGGTTCTTTCCCGTATATGATTAAATCCTTATCGTTCTATATGGTCCCTTAATCTGGTACTTGCTAGGGTGCAATCAACAGACAGTCTCTAATACGTCAGGTACCCTAACAAGCACTACACCAAGGAACTGTAAAGACTGAGAAAATCTTAGATAAATGGAGCCTACTGAGACTTGGTCGAGGGAAGAGGTCGAGACTAGGGCTGCACGGTATATCGATAAACCGATATATACCGGTATTCAAACCAGTATCGACTGAATACTGGTGTAGTTACAAAAATATCGGTTTATCGTTATTATTTATTTACCCACAATTTAATTTTCAAGATATCTTGATTTTTTTAACTGTAGCCCCGAATGAATAATATTACCTCTGTATCCAAGGAATCGCCTGCTTGTGCCCTCGTAAAATACAAATTCAACAGTTGAAAAAATAATTTTCAAAAATTTCCACAAAACTCTATCATGTGACCCCTCATTGGAACGAGCTCAACGAGCTCGTTCCAATTAGGGGTCACATGATATAGTTTTGTGGAAATCTTTGGGAGAAATCCGATAAATTGATTTTGAAAATAATAAATTTTGATATCGTCTGCGTTGGGTAACGATTTTTCGAACCGCATCATCAAGGCATGCTAATTCGTTCCGTCTGTGATTCCTCGAGTCTCGATTGTGGTACTTGTGTTCATATATCTGAACAGTTTTCGATATACCGGTATAACGCGGTATTTTTTGGAATACCGATACCGGTATTCAGTTTTGAATATCGTGCAGCCCTAGTCGAGACAGGGTCAGAGATAGCTGGCAGGAATGAAGTAGTTCTACAAGTTAATAGTAATGATAGAAGAAGTGTTGTTACGTCATACAATAAGTGATATCATTTGTGACGTCCTGGTAGTTGCGTTATACAAATAAATAAATAAATAAATAAATAAATAAATAAATAAGTGCAGTGTCATTAGTGCAATGCATATTGTTTGTCAAAGTGAGTCATGCAAGTAGCTTGGTTCACTTTAATGAACCTTATGCATTGCACTTATGACATAACTTATTTATTTATTTATTTATTTATTTATTTATTTATTTATTTATTTCTTTTAGGTCACACATTTGTACATAATGGCTAATCCTAACCGCGATATGATATAAAGGCAAGACCAGCCAAATGTTAATGCTTATGTTGCCCATTTTAGAGGACTTGCGCCTAGGTCAGAAAGTGTAGGAAGATACAGACAAACTTAATTTAAGGTGAATGAATAGATCAAGTGTTACAAGTCTATAAGACCGCTTATACTACATTACGACACTAGAAACCCAAGCAGGCCCCAAAACATCACATGACCTAGCCATCCACACTACCCATATGTTTGTTCAAAGTACCGCGCACATGATCAAGGGCTGATAACAAGCCAATGGGGATACAAACAGTACATGCTGTACTACCAGTCATGCATATCCCGCAGGTACAGCATAAAAGAATGTTCTAGCACTGCAAAACCGTTTTTTTAAACTTGAAATTTCTTAGGTAATTTCTCGCAATTTTCGAGCTTATTTTCTTGAGATCTCGACGTAGTCCGATACTGGCACATTTTAGACCTCCCGCAAAATGTGCTAGTATGCCACCAGACGTTTTCGAGTCAGAAATCGGATGGAAAATCGAATCGAATACTAGGATTTGTTCCGTTTTATCGATCGAATCTCCGAGATTGAGCGGTATAAAAATCTAAGAAAATCTAAGAAAATCTGACAAATTTTCGAGATCGTCCAGTTCTAGCACAATCGGAGAATTCGTCGCATGTTTTCACAGGATGACAGCGATAATAGTGAAGATACCGCAAACCGGAGATAAAAAATCCTAAGTTGATGTTAAAACCAAACCATGTATTTTTACTCTGTTTTCCTCAATCGATTTTATCGATTTCGCCGGGATTTCTCGGATGTGGATTGCAAATCTCTATTCTCAATGCCAAAAACGTGTATTTTTCTTTTGTGTCAGTTTTTTCAAGTGTTCCAGCGACGGAGTTCGTCGAGTCGACGGTGATCTTTCGTATGTGAAAGATATCCAATCATCAAAATTGCAAAAAAACATACTTTTCCGTCGATGTTTTTGCAGTGCTTTTACAGCTCGCGAGGTCGATTCGGAAGAGATCTCTCGGTTGAGAAAGAAAATCCCCCCCCCCCCCACCCCCTCCAATTCGATCAATCGTGGGTCTGTCTGTCCGCTACTGTGAGATGATCGCAAGTGGAACATGAAAACTTTCGGCAAGAGGTTCGTGAACATCATGATACAGAGATCTGGCTACCGCCACGAGAGAGTGGAACCAATCAAACTTTCGGTAAGAGATTTGTGAACGTACTGCAACAGAGCAGAGATCTGACTTCTATTACTATCACATTTCAGGAGAGTGGAACATGACAAACTTTCAGGCAAGAGATCCGTGAATGTACTGTGGCAGAGTAGAGATCTGACTACAATAACTATCACATTTTTGGAGAGTAAAATATGACAAACTCTCGACCAGAGATTGTGACATACTGAGACTGCGATCTGGTTGCTGCTACTTCCACATATTGGGAGAGTGGAACATGACAAGCTTTCAGGCAAGAGATTCGAGAATGTACTGAGACAGAGATCTGAATACTATTACTACCACATTTCAGGAGAGTGGAACATGACAAACTTCCAGGCAAGATATTCCTGAAAGTTCTGTGAGAGAGATCTGACTACTATTACTGCCACATTTCAGAAGAGTGAACATGGCAAACTTTCAACAAGATATTCGTGAACATATTGAGGGAGAGATCCAACTACTACCATATTGCGGGACAGTGAAACATCACAAACCTGTGAATTTACTGTGATAGAGATCTGATTTATTCTACATGACAAGTGAAACATGACAAACATTCGACAAGAGATTCGTCCTATGACAGAGATCTGACTATGACCATATTTCGAGAAAGTGGAACATGGCAAACTTTCGGCAAGAGATTCGTGAACGTACTGTGACAGAGGTCTGAATACAACCACATTTCAGAAGAGTCGAACATGACAAAATTTCGGAAAGTGCATCAGTAACATACGGCGACAGGCATCCGACTACTACCACATTTTGGGAGAGTGAGACATGACACACTTTCGGCAAGAGCATCGTGAACGTACCGAGACAGAGATCTCACTACCATCAGAACGACATTACAGGAGAGTTGAACATGACAAACTTTCTGCAAGAGATTTGTCAACGTACTATGACAGAGATTTGACTATTATTACTGTCACATTTCAGGATTGTGGAGTATGACCAACTTTCAGGCAAGAGCTTCGTGAGCATATTGAGTCAGAGATCCGACTACTACTACCTTTCTGGAAGTGGAACATGACAAACTTTCAGGCAGGATATTCGTGTACGTACTGTGAAAGAGATCTGACTACTATTACTACCACATTTCAGGACAGTAGAACATGACAAAGTTTCAACAAGAGATTCGAAAATACACTGTGACAGAGATCTGACTACTACTACATTTTGGGAGAGTGATACATGACAAACTTTTGACAAGAGATTCGTATTCGTACCGTGACAGAGATTTGGCTACAACCATATTTAGGGAAAGTGGAACATCCCAAAGTTTCGGCAGGAGATTTTAGTGAACGCAGTGCGACAGAGATCTGACTACTATTACTGCCTTATGTTGGGAGAGTGGAATATAAGAAACATTCGGCAAGGAATTCGTGAACGTTTTGTGACAGAGATCTGACTACAATTGCTGTAACATTTTGGGAAAGTAGAACATGACAAACTTTCGAGCAAGAGATTCGTAAACGTACAGTGACAGAGATCTGAAAGTGGATCATGTCAAAGTTTCGGCAAGAGCACCGTGATCATACTGAGACAGACCTCCGACTACTACTACCACGACATTACAGGAGAGTTGAACATGACAAACTGTCCGCACGAGATTTGTCAACGTACTGTGACAGTGATCTGACTATTATCACTACCACATTTCAGGAGATTGGAACATGACAAACTTTCGAGAAGAGATTCGTGAGTATACTGAGAGATCCGACTACTACCACATTTTGGGAGAGTGGAACATCACAAACTTTCGGAAAGAGATTCGTGAATCCACTGCGACATAGATCTGTAGATCTGACTAGTATTACTACCTCATGTTGGGGAAGTCGAACATGGCAAACGTTCTCGTGAACGTAATCTGACAGAGATCTGACTACTACTACTACCATATTACAGGAGAGTGGAACATGACAAATGTTCAGGCAGGATATTCGTGAACCTACTGTGACAGAGATCTCACTACGTTTAGTACCATATTTCAGGAGAGTGGGCCATGCCAAACTTCCAGGCAGGATATTCGTGAACGGAAAGTTAAAACTAGAAGTCCTGTCATAAAATGCGCACAAATAGCACGTCGATCTGTGCGTTAATCCACGAGTTATGCCCATAGTAAGGCTATCAAATTCTGTACATATGGCCTGTGCACAAGCACTGTTTCAGCCAATGGACCTCCGGGTAACCCGGAGGTCCATTGGCAGAAACATTGCATGCGTTTGCTATGAGTAATCAGGAGAACCTGCCGTGCTTTTGATGTCATTCGATATGGCGATTGCGCGCAATTCCTACGCACAATTAAGCTGAGATAAGCGCACAGTTCGTGACAGGACTTTTAATTTTAACTGTACTGTGACAGAGATCTGACTACGTTTACTGACACATTTCAGGAGAGTGGAACATGACAAGCTTTCGGTAAGAGATTCGTTTCCGTATTGCGACAGAGATCTGATCACTGTTACTACCTCAACACGGTACCATCACGAATCTCTTGCTGAAAGTCTGTCATTTGTTCCACTCTCCAGAAATATGGTACTAATAGTGGTCAGATCTCTGTCGCCATATGTTCACGAAAATCTTGCCTGAACGTTTATAATGTTCCACACTCCCGAAATGTGGTAGTAGTCGGATCTCTGTTGCAGAACATTCACAAATCTCTTGTCTGGATGTTTCTCATGTTTCGCTCTCCCAAAATGTAATGGTAATCAGAACTCTCTCACAGTATATTCATGTTCGCCTCTCCCAACATGACGTCGTCATAGTAGTCAGATCGCTGCCGCAGTACGTTCAGGGATCTCTTGCCTGCAAGTGTGTCATGTTCGACTCTCCCGAAATGTGACAGAAGTCGGATCTCTGTCTCAATATGCTCACGAATCTTTTGCCGAAAGTTTGTCATGTTCCACTCTCCTGAAATATGGTAGTGCTAGTAGCCAGATCTCTGCCACAGTACGCTGACGAATCTCTATCCGAATGTTTGTCATGTTCCACCCTCCTGTAGTACTGTGGTGGTAATAGTCAGTACGTTCAAGATGCTCTTGCCGACAATTGGTCACGTTATACTCCCCCAAAATGTGCTAGTAGTCGGATCTTTGTCTCAGTATATTCACAATGCTCTTGTCGAAGATTTGCCATGTTCCACTCTTCTGAAATGTGGAAGTAGTCCACTTTTCCAAAATGTCGTAGTAATAGTAGTCAGATCTATGTCGCAGTGCGTTCACGAATCTCTTGTCGACAGTTTGTCATCATCCACTTTCTCGAAATGTGGTGGTAGTCCGATCTCTGTCACAGTACGCATATGAATTTCTTGTCGAAAGTTTGTCATGTTGCACTGTACCAAAATGTACTAGAGGTAAGATCTCTTTCACAGTATATCCACAAATCCCTTGCCTGAAGGTTTGTAATGTTTCACACTCCCAAAATGTGATAGTAGGCGGATCTCTGCCTCAAAATGTTCACGGGTCCTTTGCTGAAGGTTTGTAATGCTCCACTTTCCTTAAATGGGGTAGTAACAGTAGTCTGATCTCTGTCACAGTACGTATACGAATCTCTTGTCGAAAGTTTGTTATGTTTCACTCTCCCCAAATGTGGTAGTAATAGAAGTCCGTTCTCTGTCACAGCACGTTCACGAAGTCTTTGTCAAATGTTTGTCATATTCCACTCCCCCAACATGAGGTTATAATAGTAGTCAGATCTCTGCCGCAGTACGTCCATGAATCGCAAAATGTGGAACTAGTAGCAGTCAGGTCTCTGTCCCAGTATGTCAAGAATCTCTTGTCAAAAGTTTGTCATGTTTTACTCTCCAGAAATGGGATAGTAATAGTAGTGAGATCTCTACTCTGTCACAGTACATTCACGAATCTCTTGCCTGAATGTTTGTAATGTTCCACTCTCCTGAAATATGATATTATTAGTAATCAGATCTCTACTCTATCACGGGACATTCTCGAATCTCTTGCCTGAATGTTTGTAATGTTCCACTCTCCAGAAATGTGATATTATTAGTAGTCAGATCTCTATTCTGTCACAGTACATTCACGAATATCTTGCCAGAATGTTTGTAATGTTCCACTCTCCAGAAATGTGATATTAGTAGTAGTCAGATCTCTACTCTGTCACAGCACATTAACGGATATCTTGCCTGAATGTTTGTAATGTTCCAGTCTCCAGAAATGTGGTATTATTAGTAGTCAGATCTCCACTCTGTCACAGTACATTAACGGATATCTTTTCTGAATGTTTGTAATGTTCTACTCTCCAGAAATGTGGTATTATTAGTAGTCAGATCTCTATTCTGTCACAGTACATTCACGAATATCTTGCCTTAATGTTTGTAATGTTCCACTCTCCAGAAATGTGATATTAGTAGTAGTCAGATCTCTACTCTGTCACAGTACATTAACGGATATCTTGCCTTAATGTTTGTAATGTTCCAGTCTCCAGAAATGTGATATTATTAGTAGTCAGATCTCTACTCTGTCACAGTACATTAACGGATATCTTGCCTGAATGTTTGTAATGTTCTACTCTCCAGAAATGTGATATTATTAGTAGACAGATCTCTGCACTGTTGTAGGTCATTTACGAATCTCTTACCGAAAGTATGATTTGTTTCACTTTCCCAAAATGTGGTAAAAGTAGTAGTCAGATCTCTGTCTCAGTGTGTTCATGAATCTCTTACCGAAGGTTTGTCATATTCCGCTGTCCTTAGATGTGATAGAAACAGTAGTCGGATCTCTGCTCTGCCAAAGTACGTTCAAGAATCCCTGACCCGAAACTTTGTCACATTTCACTCTCCTGATATGTGGTAGTAATAGTTGTCAGATCACACAGTACCATCACGAATCTCTTGCTGAAAGCTTGTCACGTTCCACTCTTCTGAAATGTGGTACTAATAGTAGTCAGATCTTTGCCACAGTATGTTCTCGAATCTCTTGTCCGAACGTTTGTCATGTTCCACTCTTCCAAAATGTGGTAGTAGTCGGCGCTCTGTTGCAGTGCATTCACAAATCTCTTGCCTGGAAGTGTGTCATTCTCCAATCTCCCGAGATGTGGTAGTAGTCGGATCCCTGTGTCATTATGCTTAGGAATCTCTTACCGATCTCATGTTCCACTTTTCCCAAAATATAGTATTAGTAGTCAGATCGTCCCCTGAGTTCCAATGTGTCCTATGTGCCTGTAGGCACATAGAACATATTGGAACTCAGGGGACGAGATATCTGTCACAGTGCGTTGACGAATCTCTTGCCGAACGTTTGTCATGTTCCACACTCCCAAAATATATAAGTAGTAGTAGTCAGAATTCTGGCACAATGCCCTCACAATCTCTTGCCTGAAAGTTTCTCATGTTTCACTCTCCTGAAATGTGGAATTAGTCAGATCTCTGTCGCAGTATGTTCACGATGCTCCTGTCGAAAGTTTGTCGTGTTCCACTCTCCTGAAATGTGGTAGTAGTCAGAACTCTGTCACAGTACATTCACGAATCTCTTGCCTGAAAGTTTTTCATGTTTCACTTTCTCAAGATGTAATAATAATAGTAGTCCGATCTTTGTCGCTGCATTGGGTCAAGGTTTAATTGACTGTTATCTATATAATATGCACCAGACCCGATTTTGTCACTTCAAGAATTCCTCACGTCAAGAACTTCGGCATCTGCATCAGTATACCTATACTTTTGAAAGGGGACCCGTCCCAGAATTAACCCTGGGGCCTGTATTTTCTCTTCCCGTCCATGGCCGTGCACCACCATTTTGGAGTGCCGGTAAAGTACGTGCTAATGAAATAAGAAGTTGCGCCCTTGCTGCTACATGTATATTTTATTTATTCACTAATAAACTTCTAGGAAGCTTTTACTATTTCCAAATGAAACAAAATACTGCGTTTTGATTGGCTGAGAGGTACGGTGTAACTTGCAAACCACAGTAGTTGTGGTTAACCACGGTGTAAAAACAAGAATACACAATAGCAGACTATATGACTAACAAAGTACCCATTTTACTTTCTGCTCGGTTATGTTAGAACAAATATAAAATTGAGCCAGTTCCAATGACATCCATATTTGTCTGGTTTTATTAAGAAACTTTAAGTACAAATTTTCAGTCAGCTTTTGCCCACAATGTACGTTAAACTATTAAGTACACCAAAATTCTTGGACATAAATCTGTTGTCCTTGTGTTTCCCAGGGTGTACGGGAGTTTACACCGGTCTAGGCACTCATACACCCTTCGGCTTTACCTCAGGGTGTATGAGTTCCCAAACCGGTGTACATTCCCTTACATCCTGGAAAACACAAGGATAACTAATATTATCCCGTCTGACCAATATTCCAAGTACATCAAAAAGGTATGTTTTTGACGAAGGCATTCCGTGTTGATTTGTAGGCCTAGTTGGTATATTTGTCATAAATGGACGTTTATTCGAACAATAAAAGTCTTGGATAAATTTTTACTTTTTTCACCTAGTAGCAGCTGCTAGTAGGGTGATAATTATTTTCTGTGGGTTTAACACTGAAAGAATTTATTCCTATAGTACAGATGGACTTGTTGACCTCTGACCTCTACCGCATTAGTGTTGTCATGACCTGTTTTACGTTTGTGGGAGACATAATGAACCGACGTTTATCAAATGTTGACCGTCGCTGAAATGTTTAGTTTTAGAATATATAACACATTTCAACTCTGTCTAACAATAACTCGAACAACAATTAACAAAGAAAACACAAAGTAAATCAATCGAAATGAAGCGTTGAAAAGCTTACAAGTTCGATTGTGAAAGGCGGGGACATGATAAGTGATGTTTCATTTTCCAAATTATGAAAGTGTAAATAAACAAATGCACGTGTCGTTTGCTTAGTTTATAAAACTCAAGTTGAATCGACGACGAACAAAACAACAATAAACAACGAAATTAAGATAAACATTGTTCATTTAATAAAGTATTCTTGCAAGTTCAGCTCAAGTTTTTAGGGTAATTATTTTTAGACAGACATGTATCACTGCGCCTTGTTTATTTTTTGGCAGTTTTGCTTGTCGATTGAATTGGACCAATGTGCTCCTCGCTTCTCGCATTGTTTTGTAGCAAGTAACAACACGATTTCGCCGCGACTGCCATGTAAATGATTTATAGGATGGACAAAATAAACGTATAGTGTTTTAAAGTGTTTTCAAGTGTTATTCTATTCGTAGGATTAAGAATGAAACCGACTCGCCAGAGGCTCGTCTGTTTCATTTTTAATCCTACTCGTAGAATAATTTTTTTACTTGAAAACACTATACATTTATTCTATATTTATTCACTAATAAACTTCTAGGAAGCTTTTATTATCCCGGCTGACTAATATTCCAAGTACATCAAAAAGACATGTCTGACGAAGGCATTTCGTGTTGATGTAGGCCAAGTTGGGATATTTGTCAGTCGGCACTTGTGCGATAACAGCCGGGATAAATCAGGTTTACTTCCCCCCAACCGATCACCTTCGTGATGCCTCTCTCTGTGCGCTTCGCTTTTATGATAAAAGAATTATATCAGCAGTAGGGTTTAATCACGGGAACTGGAATTTCGGGTTTCCCGGTTCCGAAAGCTGGTCCCGATACCCGGGAAATCTACAGCACGGAAGGAACCGTGAATCAAGTGTGGCACGGTTTGTGTGTTAAACTTAAGTTTTCTGAATAGAAAAACTGCTCCAACGAACCTTGAAAACCTTGCTTCAAGCAGAGGAGACTGATGACGGCAGTGGGGAGGGAATTGATGTTGGAGGAGGGAGAGGTGATAATACTCGTGATTCTGAAAAAAGTCGAGATTGAAACTTAATCATGATTGCCGGTGTGGGGGAGAAGGTGGCGTTGTGCATTAAGGCGGAATGCACGGCCGTGGTGCACATGTCTTCAACCAATGCTAACCCTGTATTGGAGGCGGTAGAAGTGATAATAATCGTGATTCTGGAGAAAGACTGGATCTGATTTGAGGTTTGAGTTTTCACTCTTCTCTTAGGAAAAGAACTTTTCCGTTTGAAGAGGGCCAACGAAATATGTTCATGTTCATTAAAATAAATGTGTCTTGTTACTCTCGTAAATTTGCTTGATATTACACACTAAAAACTAAAGTGTTAAAACTGACACTTTCAAGGTGTTAAACCCATTCTAACTCTTAGGGTTTGATTTTAACACTCAAAGTGCAATGCTTTAAGCACTCAGACATTACAATCGTCAGACATCTGAAACTTGAATGGATGGCCCTTCCCATGCGTCTAGCATTGGTGGTTCTTCCAGAATCGTCCATAATTTGATTTGCGCTTGGTGGGTACATAATTAAAAGGACACAACGCAGATGACGCGGATCAGGCTCGAGAGTTCGAGCCTGATCCGCGTCATCTGCGTTGTTTCCTTTTAAGTGTCGCGACATTACACTTGTCAAGTGGTATTATTGTAACACCTGTCAAGTTCTCTGATATCTACACTTGAACAAAGTGCTTGTTCAGCACTTAGTAAGTGTTAAATACAGCACTTCAAGTGTAGTTTTTAGCACTTTAGTTTTTAGCGTGTACCCGGGAAAATTCCCGGTTCCCGGTTCTGACTGTCATTTCATTCCCGCTTCCAGTCTTAACAAAATCAGGAAATATATTAAACACTATCGACAATGGATACTCTATCTACTTATATTATTAATAACATTTTCGATAAATATTTCAGACAGGACAGTTTACAATTCGTTCAAATGCGATTCGGAAATACATGGTACGACACATGTACTGTGCCCAGCCCTTTAGCCGTCAGCCTAATTCTGGAAGGAATTCGACGTTTACATTCAATCGACTGAACTATTTCAGTGGGTCGAAAAAGCGACCAAACGGTTCTGTCCGATTAAATGTGAAAAAAATCGATAAATTATTTATTTTATTTTTTTGTATCAACGCAAGAAACGTTTCTCAATGTAGACTTGATTTGGTCGAATCTTTGATGATATTTACCATGACAAATATACATTCACCACATATATAGTTTTATGATTACGTTGCACAGATCAACTAATTATCTTTCAAGGTGAATTAAATACTTATTGACTGGAATATTTATAACTGTGGTACAAAAGAAAAGAACATCCGAAGCAAAGGGGCATTACATTGTATAACCCTTTACCTAACATGAAAAGCAGACGACACTTGCAAAAAAAATTCTTGAATAACTTATTTTTTTCATTTTTTGTCTCAAAAACATAGGTTATGACCCCTCATTGGAACGAGCTCGACGAGCTCGTTCCAATGAGGGGTCATAACCTATGTTTTTGAGACAAAAAATGAAAAAAATAATGAAAATTAATTGGCGATTTTTGAGAATAGCGCTGGCCGGTTTTGGCCGTTACGTTGGGTAAAGGGAAAAACGGACGCAAACTCCGCGAAAATTAGGTAAACAAACAGTCTATACCAGCGTCCAATTCCGAAGAAAACTGGACTGGAGGCCTGGGAGCTTGGCACTGTATAACTCACCATTCATTGGGGACGGTTCGTCCACTGCAGCACTTTCTTTCATTTGTTTTATATAGGTACCAATGAGATCCTGCACGTTGTTCGCATCAAAATCATCAAGGTGCTCTTGAATGTTTTTCTTGTAAAACGTTATAAGATTCGCTACGCGGCGAAATATCTTACCAACTTGAAACGGGTCGCCGGGTATGTGTCTAGACCAACTGGGTTTTGTAAACGTGCCTGATGCAACCAGTTCGTCCATTATGTGCACATAGTTTAAGAAATCTTCGTCGTGATAATCGAATCGTTTACCAAACACAATAGAACAAATGATATTTGATACCGCTATGTTGAGTAGGTTTTTGATGTCAAATGGCTGACCACGATGCTCTTCTACGGCATCCAGGAAATATGAGATCTCATCATGTATCCTACACTGGAGTTTATTTTTTCCCATTCCAAAGTCTCTCAATGTGTGTATTGTAAAACGTCTATTATATTTCCAAATTTCTCCACTCGCCATTATCACACCTGAAACGAAGATTATATTCCCATTATTAGAAGGTCACATTTCATGACTGTGCAGAGGCGTCGCGAAATGATCGACCAATCGGTGTAAAGTGCGAACCCTGTCATGTTCTCAAAAGACTGGTTCAATATTGACGAGGCACGTTGGAGTTATGCATTTTGAGAGTGGAATTGGGTTATCTCCCTTTAGTTGAATTGGGCGAATGATCACTGAAAATTGATCTCATTGAAAACATTGTAGGCCTATCAAGTTATCCAGAATTCCTACGGGGAACAGAAAGACTAAAGAAATAAAAATTACCTATTCTAAAATAGAGAAGACGACGTGGAATATGATACAACACCCAATATATGATACAGAAGTACGACAGCGTATTGGAGTCACACAATAATTTATACTGAGTTGTTGTTAAAAACCCAGTTTGTCCCGACTGAAGAAATACTCTACGTCATCAAGGTCGAAGGCATGCCTTTATGATGTTAGTTGGAATATTTCTCAATAGAATAATAACATGATTTTTCAGGGCGTTACAGTTTATTAACGGCTCGGCTGGAATGATTAATAGCCTAATGGCCTATTAGAGGCCCGAGACGTAGTCAAGGGCCACTAATTGGCCCGAGGGCAGTTAATCATTCAAGAGGGCCGTTAATGAACTGTGAAGCCCGATAAAATCATGTTATTACTATTATTATCACATAGATGTTTTCAGGAATTATACTTTCTTCAAGAGCTTTCAAATCAGCCTTTTGACAGTTTTGAGGTATGTGTGGTCTTTTCACTAACATGGGTCATGTGACTTGTCAGCTGACACGGGCCTCTAAAATGGGGGAGTATAAAACCCAGCATTGAAGACGGCTGGCAAGTTATAAGAGATCGATAGATAAAATTATTACTGCACACTTACTCTAGCGATAATAATCCATATACCGTACGTGGAGAGTGGATTGTAACTAAATCACCCGCGGAGTGGAGTATCACCGAAAGTATCACTTTCAAATTCTGCACATATGGACAGAAACACAAGCAATGTTTCAGCCAATGGACCTCCGGGTTATGATTCGCAACAAATTTGCAATAATTGCTCGGGTGGAATCCCACTCTGCGGGTGATTTAATGATAATACACTCTCCAGGTACTGTATATGCCGTAATTTCCAACTGTGACATGACTATAGTGTCGATAAAATAGAGTAAATATTTAAACCATTTATTCGAAATGAATATGTGCAGGCGGAAGTTCAAGGGACGTAATCGGAGTGGTAGATCTAGCTTCCGGTTAGTTGCCGGGCCGGTGGGCCAATAATGAATGAAGCTTTTCATTATCGCCCGGCTGCTCGGTGTTTTAGTACTAGAATACGGTGCCATAATAACAAGTGACCTGAGCAAAACCAACATTCAGAAGCTACAGAGGGTTCAAAATTATGCCCTGCGAGTGGCACTATGCAAACCGAAATGGACACCGATAAAGGAACTTCACGAGCTAGAAAAAATAGAAACTATTGATACGCGATTAAAAGACCTACAAAACAAAACCCTCAACAAGATACTCCAAGATAGTGAATTAATGGTTGAGCTGAACGAACACCGATTCCTTAACAGAAAAACAAAATAAGTTTCCGGAAAAGAAAAAATAAAAATAAAATAAAATAAAAATTATACACTAGAGAAACAGAATTTACTGCACCCAGTAAAATCAAGTCTGTGTGAAAAGGGTTAAAGTATCAGGAATAAACTATACAGAAGGAGAATTTATGGAGGCTTATTTTCAGGAGTAAATTATTTTCAAACAAATCAGAAATGGATTTTCGTTAATAGTATTTTCAGATATTCATACAGCAATAAGAACATTTTTTTATAAGAAACCAGAAAAGGCATATATCTGACCAGCATTCAAAGGGTTCGATACACGAATCAGAAGTGGACATTGTTGGCTCTGCCCACCAAGCTGATTGATGAAATACGTTTATGAACTTTTGAAATGCATTAAGGTGTAATGAAACGCATTCCCCAGTCTTTCTGAATAATATGCACTGGATGACCTTGGTGACCTCTTTCAGGCGGACCATATATTGAATCTCCAGCAATTTTTAAATCAGTCGGTATAGTCCCATGTATACACCTACTTTAAAGAAATGGCTCCACCAACTACAGATCTGTCATTTTGGGGCGATGATAGCAAATATTTATTATGATTTAGAAGCCTCTAAGGCAGTCAGCCTACTGTATCACAGACAAGGCTTCAAACTAGCTAAAAAAACAAAGATGAGTGCAAACTGGTTGTTGGTAACCAGCATGCCAAAACGAATAGAGATAGGACAATTCGTATTTGAGTTATCGAGCCGACAAAGGGTGCATAGACTCTATATTGGGGATAGTGCCATAAAAAACTTAAAAGCCCCAAGAGCTCGTTTAAAGGCCTACCCTTAAGAGCATCTAGTGCCCTAAACAAGGCATACATAAAATAAGATGGTGGAATCTTGAATCATGGCATTTGCGTAAAGAGTGGCAATATGGCAGGAAGCGTGCAAAAGGTTCTACCGTCATAAGTTAAATGATGTTGTTTGATCTTCGCGGTGAAGTATGAAGAGGGCGGTGAAGTATGAAGAGGGTTAAAGACAGACCATTTAAATATTCCATTTCATTAATTCATAATTGTGATAAGTGTTTCGAGAGAGCCGCTTACCACTCGGCCCGAAACCTGTTGATCTTGAGTTATGATTGAGAATGAAAAAAAATTAAAAAATGCAATGAAAGGTGAAGGGTTATTTATTCAACTACAATTAATCAAGTGTTGTAAGATAGATCTGTATAATAAACAAATTTTCTTGCCACTCAAACGGGGGGGGGGGGGGGGGGGGGGGGAGGGGGGGGGGGGTCTGCAGAACAATTCCAAACACTAGGCCGGGGTGGGTGGGTACCCCGAGGCTGGAAAAAACGCGTAAAGTAGCCAATTTGCAAATTTTTTCCTCCAGCCAAAAAAACACATTTTTGCAATAGATTGAGCTTACAAAACCATTTTAGCATGTATCTGGATGCATTCTAGCCCATTTAGAATGATAAATTTGGTTTTTGGGGGGTTGAGATCTTGAATAATCAAAATTTATCTTGGATACAACCTGACCGGCATCTTGCGGATGATGATTGATTACCAATTTTGCTGCGGGTCCCTCTCTTTGTTTATGAATGATCATTCCATTTGGGTCAGTTGATATGTACTGACTGCACATGCTTTACAGGATGTATGGCCCACAAAACTCAAAATCAATGTTTGCCTGTCTGGTAACCTAAGGCAACCAATAAACCCAATATTAGGTCAATCAAGGCACAAATAAGCTTCATGAATCAAACAAAGTCTTCTTGGACTGAATCAACAAACAAAAATATGTAATGAAATGATTGAGAAAAATGACAAAATATTAGAAAATGATAAAAATAAAAACTCAAGTCAGTATAACTAGAGTATGCCAATCTCATGAAAAAATGAAATGAAAGTCTTTCTTGAAGTCCGAATACAGGAATGTGGTGATTCTCCATAGCTACTCATATGCAATCCGTTATGAATAATTAAAATGAGACAGAAATTCAGTCATAACAGTTCAATATCAAGTATGAACTTGTGTCAATATTACAATAGAGACTCAGCCATGACATGAGAAACCAAATGGTCGGTTGGAGCATCGTATGAAGTCTTGTAGTGGAAACCCTTGGCTGTAATCCAATAGATCTGACAACCGCAACCACTGATTGAGTTTTCTATTGTAAGTACCCTAAGATACATGATGATGAGGCATCAATACCTTTTGGGCACAGCTGATTTCTGTCATTTGAGACATTTCGAACAATCAAATTGTGCATTGTCTTAAAAAAACGAAATGTATGGCTGCCCACCAATCCGACCCCATCCGTTAGGCAGCAAAAAGAGAAGAAAATAAAACAGAAGGTGAAAAGAACTGAAACAAAATAAACAAACCAAGCTGAGGAACAGAATAAATCAAATTAAGAAAGGAATGAGAAGTAAACTAAACAAAAGGTAGAGACAGAGAAAGTAAACTAAAACAAAGTAATGTGCAAAAATTTTTATTGAAATTATTTTAATTTTATCAACCCCTGCAGCCTGCATCAAATTTGGTCTAACAACCTCCGATGGTGATACTATTACTAGCTAAATGTTTGCATCTAGCATTTTTGAGTTGTGTTTTGCCACTCAAATCATGTTTGGTTTTCTCCTCAGACTCTGACACTGCGTGACTGAGTGAGGGTCGTAGGCATGGGATTTGAAAACCGGTACTTCACCATGGGTGGATTTAGATGGGGGCGCACCCGGCGCGCGCCCCCTCTATTGCCCAAACCAAGAACCGTTCAAACGAAGATCATTGATATGTGAAATACCAGTTTCAATCTTTTTGAAATTCATACTAGGCAAACAAGCGGTGCCCCTTCTTAGCTAAATTCTGAGTTCACCATTGGTAGTTGATGTCACAGTCTCCAGAAGTGCTGAAGTGAATATATAAATACCCCAAACAACCCAACCTCCCGCAATTCGAATGATCGCCATGTACCGTCGAATAGCCACGGAAAGTGTGAAGTTGATTTATCATTTTCCAATTTTTTCTCCCTCCGTTTCGCAGATGAGTTAGTGCCCCCCCCCCCCCCCAGAACTTGCAACTGAGTGTCAAACTGTCATTGGATGGCGCCCCCTCTATTTCAAAATCCTGGATCCGCCCCTGTTCAGTTCATATTAGTACCAGTGTTCATACTGTGGTTTGATCATTCAGCTTGGTTGATTCAACTTGGTTCATTTCAACATGAGTGCATGTCACTTCACTCACTTGTATGTTCTCATAAAGCTGAGGAGCATCATCATGGGGGCCTAGCAGTAGCACGAATTTAGGGATGCCCACTTCCTACCAAAAAAAACCATAACAAACTTTTCATTAAAAGACATCTGTTCTTAATGTGGAACACTATTTTGATACCTTTTTCTGAGGACAAGTTACATATAATGTGTTTGTTGTTTTCTCATCACTGGAGACAAAATTGTGACTCTAAACATAACTCTGAAACTTCCAATTTTGTTCTAATGGAGTTAATTCCCTTGAATAAGACTGTTAAAAAATGTGGAAGCAAGTTGAAAGTATGAAATGGAACAAATATGACTATCCATAACAGTTTTTGTGGAATTGGGGGTTGGTCCCTGAACTGTCGGTGGAAAAAATATGCAGGGGGGGGGGGGGGGGTAGTGGGTCCCTTAGGGGTGGAAAAGAAATTTTCGGGCCTAGTGTCTGCAAATTTTTTCCTGACACCCCCCCCCCCCCCTAACTCAAAGGGTTTTTTTTCAACTTGGTTTGGGGATGGAATTTAATTCTGATCTGACAGCTGATAAGAGTAAATATGTGTCAGGCTGTCATCTATAGCAACTTCTCTGTAATTTGATTGTTTACATTATTCTCTTGTGTATAAAAATATAAACAGCTATTTCTTTATGATGCTTTTCTGTTACAAAGAAATTAAGGGGGGTATAAAAAACTCTGTGGCCCAATGGACCACTCCCAAAAGTTCCCTGATAACATAGCTGGGCCAGTACTTGTGACAGGCTACCAGTATGCCGAACAGCCCCAGGACAGATTATTTATTTATTTATTGGTGTGTAAGGTCACATATTTCTGCATAATGGCTAATCAGGACCACGACAGTTTTACGGGTGGAGGAAGCCCTAGTACCCAGAGAGAACCACCAAGCAACGGCGAGCAACTGTCAGTTCCCCAACATACTAATTCCACACAAGCAGGGTTAGCATTGGTTGAAGACAGGTGCACCATCGACGTGCAGTACGCCTTAATACACAGCGTCACCGTGCCCCAACGTGGGCAATGGGGGTGAATTGTCTTGCCCAAGGACACAACGTGGTTGCCGCAGGTGGGATTCGAACCGAGGACCTCTCGGCTTTCAGCCTGCACCTCTACCAACTCAGCCACCGCGCCCCCCAGGACAGATGATTTGTTTTTGAGTTATCGTCAAGACAAAAGGAAGGGGATAGAAAATATTCATACATGAATCAGAACATTTTATAAGAAACCAGAAATGGCATATATGTGACCAGCATTCAAAGGGTTTGATACACGAATCAGAAATGGATATTTTTGTCTCTGCCCACTAATTTGAGTGATGAAATACATTCATAAACTTTAGAAATGCATTAAGGTGTAATAAAATGCATTTCCCAGTCTTTCTGAATAATGCCCCCATACTAAGATCTTCAGAGGGTTAAAATATTCCCTTTAAATACTCCATTTTAATCCTTAAAATGGGGGCACATTGGCTCAGTTGGCAGAGGTGCAGGCTGCAAGGCGTGAGGTCCTCACTCTGTCCTTGGGCAAGCCACTTTACCCCATTGCCCACATGCGTGCATGGTGGCGATGTGTTCTAAATCGTACTGCACATCGATTGTGCACCCGTCTTCAACCAATGCTAACCCTGCTTGTGTGGAGTTAGTATGTGGGGGATCTGACAGTTGCTCGTTGTTGCCCGGTGGTTCTTCCCAGGTACTCCGACTTCCTCCACCTAAAAAACTGTCGTGGTCATGATTAGCCACTGTGCAGAAATATGTGACATTAAACGCCAATAAATAAATAATCCTTTAAAAAATGAGCTCAATCCAATAAAGGGTCATAAGCTATGTTTTTTCAAGCAAAAATGAAAAGGTAATTAAAACTGAATAGACGTTTCTGTGAATAATGTAAACCGGTTTTCGCTGTTATGTTCGCTAAAGGGTTAAGAATCCCTTACTTTGGAAGGCACACTGAAAAGGTGTCCCATTCGACATAGAATTAAATGTTAAGAAAATAAAGCGAAAAACATTAAGTTTCTCAGCTGACAGTACCTGCTTTTGCACTCCGGAGGGATGGAACGGCACAAATCAGAGACATTCTCTTAATGGCACTTTGACACCAAAGGTTTCTGCACTCTCGGTGAGGCTGAGATGAGCGCAGTGAAAGACTATAGAACTCCTCTAACAAATTAGTTTTAAACAGTCATAGCGCTAACACAGTTAACAGTACAGTAGACCATGCCAGTATTGCATTGTTACCGGCACCCTGACAGTTTTGTGATAGGTTTCAACAATTATTCAGTGCAGTTTTATGGAAAGGGTTAACTTTATTCTGCCTGAAATAAAATATGTGCAATCCACATAGAAGTCTGGAGAGGGTTAAAAGCAGTGAACTAAATAATTTGCAGTTTATTTCCTTGCAAGGCAAAGGGTTTCTCTCAACTTAGTTTCAGGAACTAACATCCCATAATGATGACAAGGTCAGATTTAATTTTGACAGTTTACTCCACTGGTGTTTACATAGTCTCCAGTGTGAACATAACATCGTATTGCTTGGGGAGAATTTACTGTATCAGGAAATTGGAGGCTGTGAAAACCCTGTGGCCTACTGGGCCTTACTGAAAAAATGTGATTTCCAGCAATTCTGAAAAATGCACTCAATGACCCCTAGTTGACCTCCGTGACCTTGACCCATATTTTGAACCTCCATCGAGTATCGACTCATTTGGTGTTGGTCCCAGGTCTGTAGGTCATACCATGCCTGAGATATGGGAGTGACCCATGTTCAAAATTTTTGCCACGCCCACTTTTTGTTACGTCAAAATGCATGTGTGTACGTCAGAAATAGTTTAGGGGGTCACAAAATGTGATTTCCAGCAATTCTGAAAAATGCACTCAATGACCCCTAGTTGACCTCCGTGACCTTGGCCCATATTTTGAACCTCCATGGAGAGTCGACTCATTTGGTGTTGGTCCCAGGTCTTTAGGTCATACCATGCCTGAGACATGGGAGTGACCCACTTTCAAAAATTTGGCCACGCCCACTTTTTTTAATGTAAAAATGCATGTGTGTATGTCAGGAATGCTTTAGGGGTCCAAAAAATGTGATTTCCAGCATTTCTGAAAAAATGCACTCAATGACCCCTAGGTGACCTCTGTGACCTTGACCCATATTTTGAATCTCCATCAAGTTTCGACTCATTTGGTGTTGGTCCCAGGTCCATACGTCATACCATGCCTGAGATATGGGCGTGACCCACTTTCAAAAAATTTTGGCCACGCCCGCTTTTTTCACGTCAAAATGCATGTGTGTCCGTCAGGAATGCTTTAGGGGTCAAAAAATGTGATTTCCAGCAATTCTGAAAAATGCACTCAATGACCCCTAGATGACCTCCGTGACCTTGACCCATATTTTGAACCTCCATCGAGTGTCGACTCATTTGGTGTTGGTCCCAGGTCTGTAGGTCATACCACGCCTGAAATATGGGCATGACCCACTTTCAAAACACCCCTACAGGCACCCCTGATACCCCAGGAATCTGAAAAACATAGGTGGCCGAGAACTTGTGGCTGTCTATCAGCATGCCAAAAATCAACGAGATAGGGCAATTCGTTTTCGAGTTATCTTGCGGACAAAAAAGTGATGAGAAGACAGAAGACAGAAGAAGAAGAAGAAGAAGAAGAAGAAGAAGAAGAAGAAGAAGAAGAAGGAGGAAAAGAAGGAGGAAAAGAAGAAGAAGAAGAAGGAGGAAAAGAAGAAGAAGAAGAAGAAGAAGAAGAAGAAGAAGAAGAAGAAGAAGAAGAAGAAGAAGTAGAGAAGAAGAAGAAGAAGAAGGAGGAAAAGAAGAAGAAGAAGAAGGAGGAAAAGAAGAAGAAGAAGAAGAGAAGAAGAAGAAGAAGGAGGAGGAAAAGAAGAAGAAGAAGAAGAAGAAGAAAAAAAAGAAAAAAAGAAACCGTGCAAAAACAATAGTCTGTGTGTTTCACACAGACTAAATATAACTAAATCGCGTTGAGTCAGTGAGGATTGCCTCGCTACTCATTGAGAACTTTAGGATAGAGTCTCTGAGGACTGCCTCGCAACTCTGCTGAAGCGCGATTGAAATGCGTTTAATAAGATCCATATAACAAAACCCTCTACATACTCCAGGATAGTGAATCAATGGTGAAGCTGAACGAACACCGATCCCTTAACAGAAAAACAAAATAATCCACAGTAAATTAAAATTACTCAATAGAATTAAACTGTGTAGAGTCAGTGAGGATTGCCTCGCTACTCATTGATATATTTAGGATTGAGTCTGTGAGGATTGCCTCGCAACTCTGCGTGTGGGGAGTGGGCTCCGAAGAAACACACCCCTTACCCCATACATAGCAACATTCACACAACAGGCACAATATACAATAGCGGATACCTATCTTTCTCTCTACCTATAACTTTTCTAATTGAACATTCTCAAATTTTCTTGCAACACTCTTATAAAGAAGACGCATGGAAATGGTAGACAAAGCGTAGGAGGAATTGGTGCAACCTACCTTTCTGCAACATACACAAGAAATCACCAAACACTAGGCAAGGATTGAAACAAGCTTGTCTGGCTGGGGACGAGTGTACATTTTATATAAATAAACATTTGAATAAAGATTTAACAGCCCTTTTAATGGCTTGAGGGTGTGTGTCTGTGAGAGGGTGTGGGTTTTTTTTTTGGAGAAGGTCATTTGGAATTCCCGAAGGATAACCAGATATCTCATAATCACATACGGCATACTATCTCCCAGAAGGCTTGATGGATGACTCCCGGTTTTTCAAAACTAAACTGTTGGAGCTTTCTCCACTCCTTTTTTGTAATTGCTATGGTCATATACCGGGGCCGCTACCAAACCGGCGTTGCTGTTTGTTTTTCTTTTCTCTTCTTCCCTTAAATTTGCCATCGCACAATATTACATTCTGGCTCGCTACCATGGTGGGACTCAAACCTCTACCATCGCCGAGCAGGAACCGAATAGAGCATACTCTCTAATAGTTTCAAAGGCGTTGAGGGATTGAGTATTGACAATCTAACACTCCAACGTAAACTGCCGGGAATTCTAATCGCGTGCATACCCCCCTCAGACTCCATTTGATGCAATAGGAAAGCTAGGCCTGTGTGATCCAAGTAAAATAAAAAAAGTTAACCAGATCGCAAGGGATTTGTAAATCGGCGCGCTAAAACCTTTTATTCATTCATTCAAAATCATTCTTTGTTTGCAAAGAGATCAGTAAAATAGCCTCTAAGTTATATAAAACTCAAATATCTCACACGCTATTAGAAGCGACCGTCAACAAAATATAATTAGGTAACAGTATTACAAATAGTAATTAAACTTAAATAAACTTAGTACAGTTATTCCTAAACCATTCATGGATACACTAAAAATAGTCAAATGGTACGCTCGAAGCGTTAATCGGAAAAAACTTGCAAATCTCACATTATTTAAAAAATATGGACATAATTGGAATTAGCGAAACATGGCTTAAACCAAACAAAAATTCTCGTTATGTGGTTTTGATATTGTTAGAAGAGATCGCCCCGTCCAAAAAGCTGGCGAAGTCGCTCTGCTAATAAGGCAGGCGATTAAGTACAAAACAATACCATGTGACCACCCTAATGCTGAAGTGATTGCAGCTGAAATTGAACTTGACCACAAACACGTGGCCATCATATCATATTATAAAAAGCCGCAAGCAGCAGTAGACAGTAAAGTATTTGAATTCTTTATCACAAAATACAACCACTGCATATTCTTAGGTCATTTCAATTCCAAACACCAGGTATTCGGTTGTCATAAGACTGAGCCTAATGGTGACGCCCTTTTCAACATCATTGAAGAACTCGATCTATTCCTGGTAAATGACGATCAAGACGTAACATACATAAGCAACAACCCACTCCATCAATCAGATATTCTAGACATGATTACCATCAGCAAATCACTAACCAGCCAAATATAAGACATATTTGTAGGGGGTGATGAGTCAGGCAGTGATCACCTGCCGGTTTACGCCACTTTGCAATGTAATACTGTTCCCGCAAGGTATCCTCCCGTGAACAGGAGGAACCTATCAAAAATTGACTGGAACCTCTTCAGAAACATTATCGAATTAAAAAGAAAGGCAAATGACCCCTTAAATGATCATGAACTAGAAAAAGTCTGCACCCATCTTAACGAGGTTATCAACAGTACACTAGATGAAATTTGTCCCAGGCAAACAGTAATGACACAGATAAACAGAATAACCCAAACAACTCTTCAAATAAGCAAACAAAAAAGAAAAGCCTTCCGGGCTACCAATCAGAGAATGATCAAATGAAAAGAGCAGAACTTAAAAACCCCGTATAATCGCCTACGTGGAGAAGTAAAAAAGGCCATAGCTAACGACAATCGCGTGAGATGAGAAAAAGCACCAGAAAATGGAAATGGGCTGAGAGAACCTAAGAGGTTCTGGGATACATTTAAAACTTTTACTGGCCAAAAGAGCAAAGGTGCCAATAATAATGCGCTGAAGACTATCGACGGAACTATGGCCATGAACAGCAAGGCAAAAGCCAGCGCTTTTGCCGAACTTCTAAAGAAAGCGCAGCGTCCACAAGAAGGGAACAGATATGACAACGATTTTAAGGTAAAAGTAAATAAATTTGTCCAAGATAGCAACTAAATTTTCAATGAACCGAACCTCGACCATAGGCATGAAGACGGGGACGACCATGAATTAACCGAACCAATAAGCGTAGAAGAGGTCATGGGTATAATTAGAAAATGCAAGTCATCTTTGTCCTCAGGTGAGGGACGAAATCTCTTACAAAATAATGAAACAATGCCCCAGCATCTTCTACTATAGTCTTACCCAACTTCTAAACTGCTGTCTCTCCTGTGGGTACTTCCCAAAATGCTGGAAAGTGGCCACAGGAGTAATGATACCTAAACCCGACAAAGACCTTACCATCCCTTCTAACTACCGCCCAATTAGCTTGCTTAGCTGTGTTGGAAAAATATTTGAGCGGATTCTCATTACGAGACTTCGCAGTTATCTCGAATCAAGCAACTTTTTCAACAAATCGCAAAGAGCATATAGGAGTCAAAACGAGGGAATCGAACACGGAAAGACCGGTCGATTATATGAAAACAGCATTTAGTCAAAACGAAATCGGTACAGCGCTCTTCTTGGATGTAGAAAAAGCGTTCGACTCGGTATGGCACAATGGCGTGAGATATAAGCTAGCGAGAATGGGATTACCAACTAAAATTCTGAGGAGCATATCATCATTTCTAACTGACCGAAAAATCAAGGTGATGGTTAACCGCGAAGTGTCAGATGAAGTAATACTCGAAGCGGGAACACCACAAGGGTCGGTTCTAAGTCCGCTTCTTTTCATAATATATGTGAATGACATAGAGAAAGTAGGAAAAACCTGTGTTGAACTATCGCAGTTCTCTGACGACAAAGGCATGTGGACGGCCAGCAAGGCCCGAAACATAATTAAAAATCGTCTGCAGGATGGCATTCGCGATCTTGAGAGCTGGTGCGCCCTATGGGGCATCAAACTCAATGCTGCCAAAACTCAAAACGTTACGTTCTTCAAGAAGCAAAGGAAAAAACAGTCCCCAGAATCGATATCCAGTTATACGATCACAAATTTGAAGCAATCAAAGAGGCCAATTTTTTTTATATTTATACGAGATAGCAATCTCAGTCTAAACAGTCACGTAAACTCCATTACGGTTCGAGCTACTAAACGTATCAATTTTCTGAGGATGATCAGAGGTAGAAATTGGAGAGCAAACAAAGATGTGCTTCTCAAGCTCTACAAATAATTTATACGTCCGGTACTAGAATACGGTGCCATAATAACAAGTGACCTGAGCAAAACCAACACTCAGAAGCTACAAGGGTTGAAAACTATGCTCTGCGTGTGGCACTATGCAAACCCAAATGGACACCTATAGAGCAACTTCACGAGCTAGCAAAAATAGAAACTATTGATACGCGACTAAAAGACCTACAAAACAAAACCCCCAACAGACTCCAAGATAGTGAATTAAAGGTTGAGCTGAACGAACACCGATTCCTTAACAGAAAAGAACAAAATAAGTTTCCAGAAAATAAAAAAAATGTAGAATATAATTAAATTGCGTGGAGTCAGTGAGGAGTCCCTCGCTACTCATTGAGAACTTTAGGATAGAGTCTGTGAGAACTGCCTCGCAACTCTACTGAAGCGCGATTGAAATGCGTTTAATAAGACCTACATAACAAACCCCTCCACGTACTCCAGGATAGTGAATCAATGGTAGAGCTGAACGAACACCGAACCCTTAACAGAAAAACAAAATAAGCCACAGTAAATTAAAATTACTCAATAGAATTAAACTGCTTGGAGTCAGTGAGGATTGCCTCGCTACTTGTTGAGAACCTTAGGATTGAGTCTGTGAGAATTGCCTCGCAAATCTGTGTATGGGAGTGGGCTCCGAAGAAACCCGCCCCTCACCACATCCGCCGCAACTATCACACAACAGTCACAGTATACAATAGCGGATACCTATCTTTCTCTCTACCTATAACTTTTTCTAATTGAACATTCTCAAATTTTCTTGCAACACCCTTATCAAGAAGACGCATGGAAATGGTAGACGAAGTGTAGAAGGAATTGGTGCAGCGTACCTTTCCGTTAACAAACACAGGAAATCACCAAACACCAGACAAGGATTGAAACAAGCTTGCCTGGCTGGGACGAGTGTACATTTTATTTAAATAAACATTTGAATAAAGATTTAACAGCCTTTTTAAGGGCTTTCGGGTGTGTGTGGGGGTTTTTTTGAGGGGGGGGGGGGTCCCTCCAATCACCCCGTCATCTGTTCCCCCTGAAGGCAGACCAGATGGCCAATGCTCAGCATCCACTCTCCCTTATAGGCTGATGGATGACTCCCAGCTTTTAAAGACACATATTGGTGGATTGTTTCCTTTTTGTAACCGTTAAGGATAATATGCTGGGGCTACTCCCAAACCAGCGACTGTTTGGGTTTCCTTTTTTTCTAAAATAACCACCAAACTGCGGTTTCAGTATTACCATAAATATGCCCACTTCTCTAAGCAAACACGGAACAAAACTCTTGTAAGTATGCAAAAATCCTAGCCATCTTCCAGTTCGAGGTTCTCGGGGATCTCAACCCACTATCCTACTGCCAGTCGCACACTCAAACTTATTAAGATTATTGGCTCTCGCTCCCGACTCTCGTGAATTTATAAGCAAATAAAGCTATAAAGCAAATAAAGTTATTAGAGTTGCAAGGGATTTCAAACCCACATCGTCCCTGTGCGCCTTCTGCGCGTAGAAACGTTTCATTCATTCATCAAAATCATTATTTTTAGAAATGGCTACTGTGTAACGTGTTGAGGATGTTATGTCCCAGAGAGGTGGAAGGCTAGTGTTACTTGACGGTTACAGATACAGACTAATTGTTCGTAAAAAAACATATGTACAGTGGAAGTATGTTGATCCGGGGTGCAATGCTAAATGCACAACTGTAGAAGATTATGTCAAAAATGTGACATCTGCACATAACCACCCAAGAATATATGAGGATGCTAATAAGTTCCTGTTAAACGTCGGGAGTCTGAGACGGCTCCAGTTTAAGCAATTTTTGATGAGGAAATTTCTAGTGTTCGAAGAGAATTGGCTATTGACATTCAGTCATTTCATAGTTTAAAGAGTGGCCTATATTATCGACGAAGGAAAACTACACCTGCATTACCAAGTAAACTGTCAGAAGTTGACCTGCAACACAGATGGTCAACAACACTGGATGGAGAACAATTTTTGTGTAGAAACGACGGTGATGATGACAACATTTTGTGCTTTGCGACGAATTACTGTCTTGAAATTATGCAACAATTATCTGACCTGTATATGGATGGAACTTTCTATTCTTGCCCTCCTTTATGGGATCGAGTTTACGTTATTCGTGGACTAAAATGTCTCAGTTAGCATTATGTGTGCTCCCTAACAGGCAACGTGAGACGTATGTACGTTTATTTACAAAATTTAAGGGTGTGGTGTTACAAGTGACTGACCGTGAATTGCAACCTGAGGTTATCCAAACTGACTTTGAACTAGCATCAATCAGGGCAATTGAAGAGATCTTTCCCAATTGTGACACTCGTGGGGGTTTCTTCCATTACACTCAATCTATGTGGAAGAAAGTGCAAAAACTTGAAATGGTGAATCAATACAAAGACACTGAAGAAGTTCACCAGTGGGTGCGTCGTGCTGCTGCACTTTCCATTGTTACCAATTGAACAAGTGCAGGATGTATGGATAGAACTAATGAACGAAACGCCAGACAATCTACAGGCAACTGCATTTAATGACTATATTGTGCAGAACTGGGTTGATGATGATGCAGATTTCCTCCAGCCCAAGAAGTGTTGAACAAAAAATATTAGTGGGTACCTCCATTTTCTGTAGGTACAACAAGTAATTAGTGCTAACCCCCGAAGCCAATTTAGTTCAAATTCGCCTGCCTACACTTTTACAAAAACTATTTTGTAGGCGAAATTGCACTCTTGTCGACACTAGACGCTACCCAGTGGCGTAGCGGAAAATCTTGTGCCCGCCCCCCTCCCCCCCGCGAGATAGAGACGGGAGCTCATTCATAATGGTGGTTGCCTTTAAAACGGGAGCAAATTTAGTGTTGTTACCGTGCACAGCATACAGGATTTCACGTAGTACATGCGCCATAAATTAAATGAAGGTACAGCCAAAAGGATCGATTCTAAAAGTACGACTCTGTAGATTTTTTCATTACATGTTTTAAGTTACACCCCCACCATCCAACGATACACACATGCACGCCCAACATGTGCGACTCGAGAGGCACCATGTATGTATATTGTTCATTTCTCACCCCTATCAGTTACAATGATGTAAGTAGTTGGAGAGCGATGAAACGGGCCTCATTGGGGGGGCCCCGCAGTGACCCCGGAAGTGACGTCATGTCACGTGGCCTGGTGACGTCATGTTGTGTTTCCATGGTAACCCGCGTGAACGGCCATCTTGTGACGTCATCTCCATAGTGATACGTGGTGTGAGTGCGCATGCGCAGCGTGTGTTGTTAGGGTGATACGTGTTTCCGTCGTCCATTTTGTATACTGGAGGCCGCCATCTTGGTTTCTATGGTAGCACGTGGTTGCTATGTGACCAAAAACCTTCTAACAAGAGAGGGGTATGTTCGGAGGGTGTGTTCGATTGAATCGGAGTATTACGAATTACCACAAACAACCCGACAATCCCTCCAAATCACCAAACTCCATCCAAAATCACCGAAATTGACTTTATTCCCCAATTTATCGGTGTAGTGCTATAGTACCAATGGGATACAAGGGGGGGTGTTTCTTTGTAGAAGAGTAATTTCTCCCAGAATCCTCGTTTAATTGCCCAAATAAACCCGACAAGTTGTATTCTTTCAGAATCCTATTTAGGATCGCGAAACTTTTGGTTTATAATAGTAACACATAGTGCTATAGTACGGAGGGGGAGTCCTGTGGGTACGTTCCTTTGGACTAGAGTAATGGTTTTTCTCCCAATAAATTGTATAAGAGTAGTGCTATATGACAAATTTACCCAGAATCCTTTATTTTTTTTTATATAGTTTCTATTTTTAGTAACATCCTTAAATGACCTCCATCACTATTTTAATAAGTTTTTAATAACTTTATGTTTTTTTAATGTGAGGATCAAGATTCCTTTTTCGATCTCCAAACTGACCAATGAAATAACAGAATTATCGACCAATCAGATTAATGTATTCCTATTGTGTTTCTTTCCCATTACTTTCTATACTAATTTTCTAATTTTTCTAACTTTAACCTATAATCCTATAGGAAACAAACACAAACTCCAATCAACAATGAAAATATAGATAAAAAAACGCTGTGACGTCATGACGTTTTCAAACACGTACGTCACGTCTAAATAAATACAGCGACTTTGTGGAGTCGGCTTCATTCCATTTTCATCTCTTGACGGAAAAGGATCATCTCTGTGTACTCAGATTATCCAATTGTTTTGTGCTATTTTTGTGCATTCATTATTCTAAGGATTATGGAGACTTCTGGATTTTCATGTGAGGATTGTGGGAAAATATTCACGGATCGACAGAACAGGAATAGACATCAACGGACAACTCATGGACAAGGTAAGACATTTGACTGTAACAACTGCTATAAAACATTTACTAGGAAAGATAAATTAGACAACCATAAAAAAAACCTGCTTAGATGTATATACATGTTTGGAATGTGGACAGGAATTTAAACAACTTTTACATTTTAATAGGCATAAAAACACTGCTCATCTCCCTGTTACTCTCCCCAAGAAACGGAATTCTGAACGACCGGCAACAATCCTGAAAAAAAACCCGTACAGTTTTGGACATTGACCCCATTGAATTTGATCAAGAACTTTTGGCAGAAACAAGTGATGAAATTTCAGAAATTTATTGTAGGAATTGGAATACTATTCAGACCCATCACATAACTAATAGGAAAATACAGGACATTTTTAATTACAGGCTAGATACAACTGATTTATCCACCATGAATTATGAACAAAATAAAACAATCTTTCAATCTCAAAAACATAAATTCAAAATTAATTTAAGCTACGGCTTCATTTTACGAAATAATGAAACAGAAGAACTAAAATTTTATCACCCATCACAAAATAATGCCCGGGTTCTTGATAGGCCACCTCTTATTGAAAATGCTGTAGATTTTGGAAATTTTCTTGAAGACCTTGAACAGGAAGATATTTTGGAATGGGCTAGGCAGCAAAGACCCAACTCTAAATGGATCGTCCATCAATTAACCAATGTAGCTTTTTATGTAAACAAAATTAAAAATCATCCAATTGGTGGGGTCCCCGAAAATTTTCCCAAGTATATTATGGAAAATCATTCGATTGTTGCCCTTGTCAGTGATCAGAACCACCATTTTGTTTATAATGACAATCTCTGTTTATTCCGGTGTTTAGCCCTGTGGAGCGGAAGTGAGCGCCATTCCTTGAGAACTACTACTCAGACCCTGTATAGTAAATACACAAATGAACCAAACGATAACTTTCCTGGTGTGGAATTAGATGAACTGCCCAAAATAGAAAAAGTATTTGAAGTGAATATTGAAGTATTTGAACTCTTATTGGAAGATGAGGAAGTTTTGACTAAAATTGTACGTAGGTCTAATAGGAATTTTGAGAATACCATGTATGTCAATTTGTATGAGAACCATTTCAGTTACATCACTGACATTAATCAATATTGTAAATCCTTTGCTTGTCGTAAATGTGGTAAATTGTGGAAAACAGGGTTTAGACTCAATGAACACGAAAAAACTTGTACTGATGATGTGTCTTATAAGTATGTTGGTGGTATGTATCACACCCCAAAAACCATTTTTGAAAAGTTACATGAAGAAGGTATTGTTATTCCAGAACACTTTCGATCATATCCCTATAGGGCTACATTTGATTTTGAATGTTATTTTGATAACACTTCTCTCCCCACTTCAACTGATACTCTTTGTCTGGGAAGCTCAACACAAACCCCTCAGTGTTAGTGTATGTAGTAATGTCCCCGGTTTTGTTAATCCCAAATGTTTTATTACTGATGGTGACACACAAACATTGGTTGAAAATATGATGAATTATTTAATGGAAATTTCTCAGAAAAGTTACTCTCTCATGCAAGAGATTCACATGGTCACCATATTATCCCTCAGGCAAATGATTCTAGATGCTTTGACACAGGAAGGTACAGATGATTCTAAACCCCGCCCATTTGAAAAATTAGCTGCAGAATTTGATCGTTACATGAAGGAATTGCCCGTCTTAGGTTTTGATTCTGGAAAATATGATGTGAACGTGATTAAACGAGAACTGATGGAGTATCTGAAAAAGTATGACCCACTGTCTTTTGTTGTGAAAAATAGTAACAACTTTATGGTTTTGAAAAGAGATCATTTGAAATTTTTAGATATTTGCAATTACTTAGCCCCTGGATTTAGTTATGATAAATTTCTCAAGGCTTTTGGGTGTTCCATTACTAAAGGATTTTTTCCCTATGAATGGATTGACTGTATTGATAAATTGGACACTACTGAATTACCTCCCCATATTTCCTTTTATAGCTCTTAAAAATGGAAAACATTACCGAAGAAGAATATGCTTACTGCCAGCAAGTTTGGGGGGACAATGGGATGAGGACATTTAGGGACTTCCTGATTTGGTAAAATAACCGAGATGTCCAGCCATTCCTAGAGGCTATTGAGAAACAATCACAATTTTACTTGGAAAGGGGGATCGATATGTTTAAGGATGGTATTAGCATTCCAGGACTGACGCTAAAATATTTATTCAGTACAGTCGACGAAGGTATATCCTTCGAGAACATCAACGAGAAGAACAAGGATCAACTTCATCTCATCAAGAACAATATTGTAGGGGGCCTTCTATTATATTCAATCGTTATCACGAGAAGAATATTACCAACATTAGAGAATTTAAGTATGGCGCAGAAGCAAAGGGATGTGGGGGTGTTGTAGGTTATGATGCCAACGCCTTATACTTATGGTCATTAATGCAGGAAATGCCAACAGGTTGCTACATTAGACGCAAGGAAGAGACAGGCTTTAAACCAGAATATTCCCATAAGTACGGTAGGATGGCCCATCAGTGGTTGGAATTTATGTCTACCAGGGACGGTGTCCACATCCGACACAAATACAATGATACTGAAAAAAAGATTGGTAGACGTCAAGTGCCCGTAGATGGTTGGTGTAAAGACACCAAAACTGTTTATCAGTTTCACGGATGTTTCTGGCACGGTCATGAATGTTATCTGAATATGAAGGACGGTACATAGTCCACTCACAGTGCAGTTCGGGGTAAGTCCGTGTCTGAGCTTAGGGAAAACACCAAGGGAACCACCCAGTACCTAAAGAGCCTTGGGTATGATGTTATAGAAATCTGGGAATGTGAGTGGCATCAGCAGAAGAAGACCGATGCAGACTTAAAGACCTTTCTCCAGGAAAAGTTTGGGACTTCGGTAGATGGTTCAATGACATCCTGCGAACTTCTCGCGAAGATCCGCGCAGGCAATATATTTTGCCTAGTGGAGTGCGACATTTCTGTACCCGACCAACTGAAGCCCTATTTTGAAGAAATGACACCAGTCTTCGAAAATACAAATATTTCTCGGGAAGATATCGGGCCACACATGAAGGCTTACTCTGAAGCCAACAACATTATGCGCCAACCTCGCCGTAGTCTCATTGGTAGCTACTTTGGCGAAAAAATCTTGCTGGCTACACCATTATTGAAATGGTATTTGGAGCACAGACTGGTAGTCAGTTGGGTGTATCAAGTCATCCAGTACCAGCTCAAGGCGTGCTTCCAAACATTTGGTGATCAAGTATCACAGGCCCGACGGGAAGGGGACTCTGACCCAAGTAAAGCCATCGTAGCTGACACGATGAAGCTATTAGGTAATTCGGGCTATGGGAAGACAGTCACTAATAAGGCAAAACATAGGAATGTAGTGTATTGTGATGAAGATAATGTGTCCAACCTCATCAATAATCTGGCCTTTCGGAAATTGAACACCCTCACTGAAGAACTTTATGAAATTGAAATGAATAAAAGCAGAATCAAACTTGACTTGCCCCACCACATTGTTTTTTTTTTTCGTGTATCAATATGCCAAGTTACGTATGTTCCAGTTCTACTATGTTTTTTTTTTTATTTTTCTGTTGATCGTAAGGATTTTGAACTTTGTGAATCGGACACAGACAGCTTATACATAGCCCTTTCTGGATCTTCCCTTGAAGAAGTAATCAGACCAGAGAAAAAAGAATCATTCTATCGCCAAGTCCATAAATGGTTACCCTCAGAAGCCTGTGATGCCCATATGGAAGATTATGTAAACACTAAATTAAGGGGAGATAACTGGATACCATCTCAATGCTGCAGGGACAGGAAAGCTTTTGATAAAAGAACCCCGGGTCTTTTTAAAATTGAATGGGAGGGAGAGGGGGTTATTGAATTGTGCAGCAAAACTTACTATTGTTTCGGCCCATCAAACAAACTGAGTTGTAAAGGAATAAATAAAAGACAAAATGATTTAACAAAAGAAACATATTTAAAAGTGATCAAAAACAAACAAACAGGAACAGGAAAAAAATAAAGGCTTTAGACTTAATGGAAATGACATGTTTACTTACGTACAGACGAAAGACGGCTTATCTTATTTTTATCCAAAACGACTAGTTCAAGATGACGGTGTATCAACTTTACCATTGACAATATAATTTTTTCTACAACCAGTGAATATTCTTCCACAATCTTTACAGAAATGCAGAGGTAAGCATAATTCTTATATTCAAATTATCCCAATCAATATTATTTTTTATATTTACAGAGATGGTTATCCAAGATGAAAATTTTCTTTTTTCTCATGGGGTTGGGTGAAAATAATTATTTGTACATATTTGTAAATAGTTTATGGAAGGAAATTTATTCTTCAACAATTATCATTCATGTTGTACACTCCTCGTGTAGGCTAAATATAACCAAACAAATTTATTTTTTTTTGTTTCAAAAGTTGATTCCTGGTATCCTTTAGGTTACCCCTATTGGAACCGGATGATATCTAATTATATTTATTTTCAAAATACTCAAAACATTTATGTTTAGTTTCATTCCATTTATTTTTTTTTTTTTAAAGTTGATTCCTGGTATCCTTTAGGTTACCCCTATTGGAACCGGATGATATCCAATTATTTTCAAAATACTCAAAACATTTATGTTAAGTTTCATTCCATTTATTTTTTTTTTAAAATGTTGATTCTTGGTATCCTTTAGGTTACCCCTATTGGAACAAGATGATACCCAATTATATTTAGTTAAAAAAAATGTTTTAGGTTATCCCTACCAATGGAGTAATTCATGTTGTCAATTCATCATCATCATCATCATTTTCTCGAGAAGTTCGCTGGATGTCATTGAACCATCTACCGAAGTCCCAAACTTTTCCTGGAGAAAGGTCTTTAAGTCTGCATCGGTCTTCTTCTGCTGATGCCACTCACATTCCCAGATTTCTATAACATCATACCCAAGGCTCTTTAGGTACTGGGTGGTTCCCTTGGTGTTTTCCCTAAGCTCAGACATGGACTTACCCCGAACTGCATTGTGAGTGGCCAATGTACCGTCCTTCATATTCAGATAACATTCATGACCGTGCCAGAAACATCCATGAAACTGATAAACAGTTTTGGTGTCTTTACACCAACCATCTACGGGCACTTGACGTCTACCAATCTTTTTTTCAGTATCATTGTATTCGTGTCGGATGTGGACACCGTCCCTGGTAGACATATATTCCAACCACTGATGGGCCATCCTACCGTACTTACGGGAATATTCTGGTTTAAAGCCTGTCTCTTCCTTGCGTCTAATGTAGCAACCTGTTGGCATTTCCTGCATTAATGACCATAAGTACAAGGTGTTGGCATCATAACCTACAACACCCCCACATCCCTTTGCTTCTGCGCCATACTTAAATTCTCTAATGTTGGTAATATTCTTCTCGTGATAACGATTGAATATAATAGAAGGCCCCTACAATATTGTCCTTGATGAGATGAAGTGGATCCTTGTTCTTCTCGTTGATGTTCTCGAAGGATATACCTTCGTCGACTGTACTGAATAAATATTTTAGCGTCAGTCCTGGAATGCTAATACCATCCTTAAACATATCGATCCCCCTTTCCAAGTAAAATTGTGATTGTTTCTCAATAGCCCCCCCCCCCCCCCCCCCCCAAAAAAAAAAAAAAAAAACTTGCTGGCAGTAAGCATATTCTTCTTCGGTAATGTTTTCCATTTTTAAGAGCTATAAAAGGAAACATGGGGAGGTAATTTAGTAGTGTCCAATTTATCAATACAGTCAATCCATTCATAGGAAAAAATCCTTTAGTAATGGAACACCCAAAAGCCTTGAGAAATTTATCATAACTAAATCCAGGGGCTAAGTAATTGCAAATATCTAAAAATATCAAATGATCTCTTTTCAAAACCATAAAGTTGTTACTTTTTTCACAACAAAAGACCGTGGGTCATACTTTTTCAGATACTCCATCAGTTCTCGTTTAATCACGTTCACATCATATTTTCCAGAATTAAAACCTAAGACGGGCATTTCCTTCATGTAACGATCAAATTGTGCAGCTAATTTTTCAAATGGGTGGGGTTTAGAATCATCTGTACCTTCCTGTGTCAAAGCATCTTGAATCATTTGCCTGAGGGATAATATGGTGGCCATGTGAATCTCTTGCACGAGAGAGTAACTTTTCTTAGAAATTTCCATTAAATAATTCATCATATTTTCAACCAATGTTTGTGTGTCACCATCAGTAATAAAACATTTGGGATTAACAAAACCGGGGACATTACTACATACACTAACACTGAGGGGTTTGTGTTGAGCTTCCCAGACAAGAGTATCAGTTGAAGTGGGGAGAGAAGTTTTATCAAAATAACATTCAAAATCAAATGTAGCTCTACAGGGATATGATCGTAAGTGTTCTGGAATAACAATACCTTCTTCATGTAACTTTTCAAAAATGTTTTTTGTGGTGTGATACATACCACCACCATACTTATAAGACACATCATCAGTACAAGTTTTTTCGTGTTCATTGAGTCTAAACCCTGTTTTCCACAATTTACAACATTTACGACAAGCAAAGGATTTACAATATTGATTAATGTCAGTGATGTAACTAAAATGGTTCTCATACAAATTGACATACATGGTATTCTCAAAATTCCTATTAGACCTACGTACAATTTTAGCCAAAACTTCCTCATCTTCCAATAAGAGTTCAAATACTTCAAAATTCACTTCAAATACTTTTTCTATTTTGGTCAGTTCATCTAATTTCACACCAGGAAAGTTATCGTTTGGTTCATTTGTGTATTTACTATACAGGGTCTGAGTAGTAGTATTCAAGGAATGGCGCTCACTTCCGCTCCACAGGGCTAAACACCGAAATAAACAGAGATTGTCATTATAAACAAAATGGTGGTTCTGATCACTGACAAGGGCAACAATCGAATGATTTTCCATAATATACTTGGGAAGATTTTCAGGGACCCCACCAATTGGATGATTTTTAATTTTGTTTACATAAAAAGTTACATTGGTTAATTGATGGACGATCCATTTAGAGTTGGGTCTTTGCTGCCTAGCCCATTCCAAAATATCTTCCTGTTCAAGGTCTTCAAGAAAATTTCCAAAATCTACAGCATTTTCAATAAGAGGTGGCCTATCAAGAACCCGGGCATTATTTTGTGATGGGTGATAAAATTTTAGTTCTTCTGTTTCATTATTTCGTAAAATGAAACCGTAGCTTAAATTAATTTTGAATTTATTTTTTCGAGATTGAAAGATTGTTTTATTTTGTTCATAATTCATGGTGGATAAATCAGTTGTATCTAGCCTGTAATTAAAAATGTCCTGTATTTTCCTATTAGTTATGTGATGGGTCTGAATAGTATTCCAATTCCTACAATAAATTTCTGAAATTTCATCACTTGTTTCTGCCAAAAGTTCTTGATCAAATTCAATGGGGTCAATGTCCAAAACTGTACGGGTTTTTTTCAGGATTGTTGCCGGTCGTTCAGAATTCCGTTTCTTGGGGAGAGTAACAGGGAGATGAGCAGTGTTTTTATGCCTATTAAAATGTAAAAGTTGTTTAAATTCCTGTCCACATTTCAAACATGTATATACATCTAAGCAAGTTTTTTTTATGGTTGTCTAATTTATCTTTCCTAGTAAATGTTTTATAGCAGTTGTTACAGTCAAATGTCTTACCTTGTCCATGAGTTGTCCGTTGATGTCTATTCCTGTTCTGTCGATCCGTGAATATTTTCCCACAATCCTCACATGAAAATCCAGAAGTCTCCATAATCCTTAGAATAATGAATGCACAAAAATAGCACAAAACAATTGAATAATCTGAGTACACAGAGATGATCCTTTTCCGTCAAGAGATGAAAATGGAATGAAGCCGACTCCACAAAGTCGCTGTATTTATTTAGACGTGACGTACGTGTTTGAAAACGTCATGACGTCACAGCGTTTTTTTATCGATATTTTCATTGTTGATTGGAGTTTGTGTTTGTTTCCTATAGGATTATAGGTTAAAGTTAGAAAAATTAGAAAATTAGTATAGAAAGTAATGGGAAAGAAACACAATAGGAATACATTAATCTGATTGGTCGATAATTCTGTTATTTCATTGGTCAGTTTGGAGATCGAAAAAGGAATCTTGATCCTCACATTAAAAAAAAATAAAGTTATTAAAAACTTATTAAAATAGTGATGGAGGTCATTTAAGGATGTTACTAAAAATAGAAACTATATAAAAAAAAAATAAAGGATTCTGGGTAAATTTGTCATATAGCACTACTCTTATACAATTTATTGGGAGAAAAACCATTACTCTAGTCCAAAGGAACGTACCCACAGGGCTCCCCCTCCGTACTATAGCACTATGTGTTACTATTATAAACCAAAAGTTTCGCGATCCTAAATAGGATTCTGAAAGAATACAACTTGTCGGGTTTATTTGGGTAATTAAACGAGGATTCTGGGAGAAATTACTCTTCTACAAAGAAACACACCCCCTTGTATCCCATTGGTACTATAGCACTACACCGATAAATTGGGGAATAAAGTCAATTTCGGTGATTTTGGATGGATTTTGGTGATTTGGAGGGATTGTCGAGTTGTTTGTGGTAATTCGTAATACTCCGATTCAATCGAACACACCCTCCGAACATACCCCTCTCTTGTTAGAAGGTTTTGGGTCACATAGCAACCACGTGCTACCATAGAAACCAAGCTGGCGGCCTCCAGTATACAAAATGGACGACGGAAACACGTATCACCCTAACAACACGCGCTGCGCATGCGCACTCACACCACGTATCACTATGGAGATGACGTCACAAGATGGCCGCTCACGCGGGTTACCATGACAACACAACATGACGTCACAGGTCACGTGACATGACGTCACTTCCGGGGTCCCCTGCGGGGTTTCCCCCCCCCCCCCCCCATGAGGCCCGTTTCATCGCTCTCCTACTACTGATGTAGCGTTCACTTAACCCTTTACCTAACCTGAAAAGCAGACGACACTTGCAAAAATAATTCTTGAATAACTAATTTTTTTTCATTTTTTTCTCAAAAATATAGGTTATGACCCCTCGTTGGATGGAGCTCGACGAGCTCGTTCCAACGAGGGGTCATAACCTATGTTTTTGAGACAAAAAATGAAAAAAATAATGAAAATTAATTGGCGATTTCTGAGAATAGCGCTGGCCGGTTTTGGCCGTTACGTTAGGTAAAGGGTTAAAAAAATAATACATAGACTACAAAGAGTACGTCGTGTGGAAGTGAGAGTTTGAAATTATGTGCATTTGGTACACAGTCTCTCTCTCTCTCTCTCTCCATTTCCCTCTTTCTTCCAGTGTTGGGACGTCCTTCAAGATGCCCCCACCCCCTTCTAGCCACACCCCCCCCCCCCTGCAACGCGGGCCCTGCGGGCCAATTCCCTACGCCACTGACGCCATCCTTCGCGTTCTAATATTAATGAAAGTTCGTTAAAAATCGGATCCATGTACTGAAACATGCCGATTCGTCTACGTGGTATACCTTCGGTCGTTATATCAATCAACTACTCATCCTTTCAGAATCAAGTGATTAGTACACATACTTGTATACTCGCGGTTACTATTGTACGAAATAGTAAGACAGTCGTAGCATCCTAACAATTGGGAAAAGTATTTGATTCGAGATTCGATTTAGTGTTGAACATTCTGCTTGATTCGATTTGAGATTCGATGCCAGCGAAAAATCGAAAATTCGTCTGCCCCTTCTGCCATGTTTGTTGTCTTCAACTTACCGCTCCCTTTCATCAGTTCCCTTTTCAAACTAGGCCTATCAGAAAAATCAATGGCTTGCTTAACAAAGGCATCTTTTATATTCTCATAACCACTGATGACGATTATTATTTTATCAAAGATATGCACTGCGTAAATATTTCCATATTCCTTTCGGAAATCTCTAAGCACTTCCCAGAAATTTTTTCCAACAAAGTGTAAATAGTTCCCCACAAAGGGGTAAGGAGTTGGTCCTGGTGGAAGATTGCTGTACCGTCTTCTGCGTCCAATAAAATAATATGTCAAAATTAACACCACAAAAAAGATAATGTAAGTGGAAATGTTGTCTTCTTGAACGCCGAACATTTTGTATATCACTCGACTAACAACAGAAAGAGTTTGTGTTTGCGAAGTGAATTAATTTTACATATGCACGAATAAATAAAAAAACTTGTTGGGAAATCCAGTTATCAGCTGACGGGAGTTAGATCTACGTGCATGTTGTGTGCACATAACTTGATTTTCGTTGTGACCCATATGCAAACTATTCAAACACACGGACTCGATGTTGACTCACGCAGAGAAGTTATGATAAAAAATTAATCATGTGACTCAAATTCTTCTAAAGTGCAACACTACACTACTTATTTTTTTTTACGTCAGATCGGAAGTCAGTCGTTTCATAAAATTGTCCAGCTTTTTCGTCTCCCAGTGGAGACCTTGAATATTAGTTTTGCATATTCTTGTGTACTGTTTTTATTTCAACTAAATGTGTGCTTTACTCCTACCACATTGGTAGCGCAGTCGCTCCGTATTTTGACAGAGCTCACAGAACTCTGTCAATAGAGGCGTTCGAACCAGGGGGGGGGGGGGGCACAGGGGACACGTGCCCTCCACTTTTTTTCCACAGCAGACATGTTGCGACTGTTTTTAGTTCAACTAAATGTGTGCTTTACTCCTCGCACAATGGCAGTGCAATCCCTGGTCAAATGCCGCATCAGTACCACAGTGTACTTACTGATCCTTGAGTTGTGTCTATAAGCCTCTACGCAATGTTTAATTTTATTTTTTGTAACTATATGTTATGGAATATTTTCCAAATGTCATTTTAATGATAAACGGAAATAAACATTGAATTGAATCGAATTGCTCCGCATTTTCTCTTGTTTAACTATGAATTTAACAAATTAGATACTGTTAGACAGAGCTCACAGAACTCTGTCAATAGGGCCGTTCGAACCAGGGGTGGGGGAAGGGGAGCACGTGCCCTCCAGTTTTTTCGTCAGCAGACATGTTGCGTGGTTTCACAATGTGTTGGAACGGGCGCGCACAAACGTACCAACATACAGGCATTCATGTAATGTATTATTTGCAAATCCAAACAGCATTTGGCCAAGGAATCCTAAATTCGGTCGCTTCGGTCCGTTTCTTCTACTTCGACCTTCTTCCAACCCGAAGGCCAGCCTTCGGGTTGGAAGATAAGTGAAGTAGAAGATATGGGCAGGACAGAGACCACACCGTGGCATGCTCATTTAAACAGGACACTATAGTGTATCATGGTACATTTACCGATATACGAATGTAACTTTTCTCTCACTGAGCCGAACCATGGTAGGCTTGGAAATTTGTGCCCCTCCACTTTTATCGAACTTCCACCGCCTCTGTCTGTCAAACAAGGTATATTTGATTAAACACCGAAATTCATTATGGGAAATAATTGCGGCTGAAAACTTTGCCATTTTGACATCAGAGTGCGGACGGTTCACTAATATAGGCATTTACAAAAATAGAGGCGATGCGAGCGTTAGAGCCATGTCAGTAAACGGACCTTTTCTGCACGATAAATCGTGGATTTCTAATGAGTCATTATTTGCGACGCAGTTTCTAAAAGAGTTCACGACAATCGATATGAGCTAAGGGTTGCTAAAGCTGAGATCGATTTTAGAGAAATCGGTCTCTAAAATTTTATTAGAAATCGTGAAGAAGTGGGGATGGTTTAGGGGCGCGGTGGCACATTAGTTAACCCTTTAACTAACATGAAAAGCAGACGACACTTGCAAAAATAATTCTTGAATAACTAATTCTTTTCATTTTTTGTCTCAAAAACATAGGTTATGACCCCTCATTGGAACGAGCTTGACGAGCTCGTTCCAACGAGGGGTCATAACCTATGTTTTTGAGACAAAAAATGAAAAAAATAATGAAAATTAATTAGCGATTTTTGAGAATAGCGCTGGCCGGTTTTGGACGTTACGTTAGGTAAAGGGTTAAAGCCCTGGACTCAATGTTCAATGGACATTCGCTTGGTTATATCTGGGAACTCTAAGGGGCAAGAAATAAAAACAAGAAAAAATTTCTCTTCTTGATTGAAGTTTTGGGTTTATATATTAAAGCTCTCTATGAAAGCTCAAATATTAATACGGAGCTTCAAGTTCTTAAGTCATCAGTCAAATTCATAAACGAACCTGACGCTGTCCTGGTCTGGAACTAGTTTAGCCCCTAAATAGCCCATTTTCGCTTTTTCGATCAACTGAAATATTCCATCCGATTATATCTAAAAATACCGAAACCATTAGTTTTATTTGAATCAAAACATGAAATGTTTGTCAATCGAGAGTTGATTTGACCGAATCTTTGATAGAATGACTACACTGCAAAAATATAGGTTCTCTTTAGAACCAAAACTGGTTCTAATCTTGTCCCTGAGATGGAACCAGTTCTGTTTAAACAGTTTTTATTTCAAATCAAATAAATTTATAAAGATTAACATTAAATATTAACAGAATTAAACATAAAATGAGGAGGTTTCAGCCGTAAGTTTAGAGCTTATACCACGTTGTCTCAAATCATTATTAAGCAAAGGAGATATGAACAGTTGGCATATCGAACCAGTTTTGGTTCTTTCCAGAACCAAAACTGGTTTGATATGCCAACTGTTCATATCACCTTTGTTTCAAAATATTTGGCGACTGCGTTGAATAAGCTCCAAGTTTAGTGCTGAATCTACTTCAGTTCATGTAATATTCTGTTAAAATTTAATGTTAATCTTTATAAATTTATTTGATTTGAAATAAATACTGTTTAAACAGAGCTGGTCCCATCTCAGGGACAAGATTAGAACCAGTTTTGGTTCTAAAGAGAACCTATATTTTTTGCAGTGTAGTAGGCATGTTTGTTCACTAAATATTATGAAGAAGACTCCCCAAAGATGTAATTTTGTGATTAGGTAACTGTAGATCCACACATTTTGGTAATATCTTGATCTTGTCGAAGTAAATGAAATACTTATTGACTAGAATATATATATATATATATATATATATATATATATATATATATATATATATATATATATATATATATATATATATATATATATATAAGTGGAGCACTAAAGAATATATGGATATCTTTTTGAGTAAAGGAAAATCAGATTATAGCATCGTAGTCTGCTCGCAAAATCCACGAAAAATGAGAAAACAAACTCACACTTGAACACAATACTTAAATCTGTACTTAAATCATTAAAGGAATGGCAAATGCAAATGTGAGAAGACATTTGTCTGAAGCAGAAATGTGGCGGGATGTAGGGGTGGTGGAACAAGGGGCTACCCTTCGTCAGGCTGGTGAAACCCTTGGTGTACACCATACGGTGATCATCAGAGCCTGGGCAAGATTTCAGGCGATTCATGCCGCAGAAATGTACTATCGTCAAGGCAGTGGTTCGATCCCCATCGGCGTCAGAGTCTTTCATCCTAAAAAAATGCATAACAGAAGTGTAGAATTCTGTATTCTATACCTCAAGCAGGAAATTTGAAAAAGAGATTGATTCTCACTGATTTCATCTGCATTACATGGTATAATTCATTGTAAACAGCTAATTCTGGGGAATACAGAGTAATTTCGTATGGACTGTGCCAGTTCCATGGACACTCGACCTGCTAGCATGCTTTTAATTTGGGGCTTGTCGGTAGCCGAGTGGTCTATGGCGCTGGTCCAGTTTCGCTTGGCGATTGGTGCCGCAGAAATGTACTCTCGTAAAGGCAGTGGTTCGATCCCCATCGGCGTCAGAGTCTTTCATCCTATATATATATATATATATATATATATAAGAAGTTTATAAACAAATCCTTGTGCTGGTAGTTATAAGAAAAAAATATTAAAGTTCAAAGCAAATACAACGACATTACTGAATATATTCCTGATAGCGCTTTCACCGCTCTTTGCGGATCTTCAGGCATTTTTACTTTTATACCTGATGGCAGGGAGGGCAGGCTGGCATGCCAGCCATAATATATATATATATTATTTTTTTCTTTTTTTCTTTCCCGAATATAATTCACCTAATGACTATTAACTGCGAGTTGTCCTGCTTCCGTCTTCTGTCCGTCTGTATGTCCGTCCGCAATTACCCGCTGTCAGGGAGGTACAGAGGGCTGGATGGTATGCCATCCATTGTAATATATATATATATATATATATATATTGTGTGAAGAAAATTCTCCATGTGTATGATTCATCTAATAACGGTCGGTTAGCAAGCCAAATACTCTTTATTACGGGCATACCGAGATAACTGACCCTTTCTCTAACAAGATTTCACACAAACCGATAATAAACCGTAAAGCAAAAAATGACATAACCCTTTTTGGGAGCCTAATGGCACAAAAGGGGTTCATATTTTGAGGGGCCCGCAGAGCACCACTATGTTTCCCAAGGCACCATATATAAATTTGGAGAATACCAAGCAGATTGCCCATTTCGCTAACAAACAGTCAGAAAAAACTGATAAAGCCCATATAATAAAAACATTTCCATACCTTTTCGGGATGCTACGTGGACAAAGAAGGGTGCAAAATAAGGGGGAGGGGGCGCTGAGAACCACTGTAGCTAGCAAGACACCTACTGTTTATTTCAGGAATACCGAGATAATTGACCCTTTGTCCAACAAGATTTCACACAAACGAAAACTCGACAGTAAAGCAAAAAGCAACAGAACCCTTTTTAGGAGCTTATTGCACAAAAAGGATGCATTTTGTGGAGTGCCCTCAGAGCACTACTATGCTTCGTAAGGCACCATCAATAAATTTGGAGAATACCATGCAGATTGCCCCTTCCACTAAGAAACAGAGAGAAAAAGTTATAATAGCCCATGTAACAAACATACACGCTAAAAACTAAAGTGTTAAAACTGACACTTTCAAGGTGCAAAACCCATTCTAACTCTTAGGGTTTGATTTTAACACTCGAAGTGCAATGCTTTAAGCACTTAGACATTACAATCGTCAGACATCTGAAACTTGAATGGATGGCACTTCCCATGTGTCTAGCATTGGTGGTTCTTCCAGAATCGTCCATAATTTGATTTGCGCTTGGAGGATACATATTTAAAAGGACACAACGCAGATGACGCGGATCAGGCTCGAGAGTTCGAGCCTGATCCGCGTCATCTGCGTTGTTTTCTTTTAAGTGTCGCGACATTACACTTGTCAAGTGGTATTATTGTAACACCTGTCAAGTTCTGGGATATCTACACTTGAACAAAGTGCTAGTTCAGCACTCAGTAAGTGTTAAATACAGCACTTCAAGTGTAGTTTTTAACACTTTAGTTTTTAGCGTGTATTTGCCCTTCATTTTAGGGATGCTTTGGGCACCCGAAAGGGTACGAAATTTGGTGGGGGGGGGGGGGGGCGCACAGAACCACTGTGATCAGTAAGATACCTACTGTTTATTTTGGGAATTCAGGTTTAATTGTTTCTTTCTCTAACAAGATTTCAGACAAATCGATAATAGATTGTCAATCCAACAAGGTCAATACCCATTTTAGGAGCCTTATGGCAGAATGTGGTTCATGTTTAGGGGGGCTCGCAGAGCACCACCATGCTTCCCAAGGCACCATCTATAAATCTGGAGATAACCAAACAGATTGTCCCTTTCGCTTACAAACGGTCAGAAAAGCTGATAATAGACCATATAACAGAAACATTTGCCTTCCCTTTTTAGGTTGCTTTGTGGACCCAGAAGGGTGCCAGTTTTTTTTTTTTTTTGGGGGGGGGGGGGGGGGGGCGCACGAACCATGGTGGTTAGCAAGACACCTACTGTTTATTTATGCAATACCGAGCTAATTGACCCTTTCTCTAACAATATTTCCCAAAAACCGATAATGGACTATGAAGCATAAAATGATAGAACTCTTTTTAGGAGCCCTATGGCACAAAAGGGGTGCATATTTTGGGGGTCCCGCAGAGCACCACTATGCTTCCCAAGGCATCATCTTTGAATTTGGAGCATACCAAGTAGATTGCCCCTTTCGTCAACGAACAGCGAAAAAGACTAATAATACCCCATATAACAAAAACATTTTCCTTCCTTTTTGGAGGTGCTTTGTGGACCCGGAGGGTACAAAATATGGGGGGGGGGGGGGGGGAGGGGGGCGCACAGAACCCCTGTCGTTAGCAAAACACCTAGTATTTATTTCGAGAATACCGGGCTAATTGACCCTTTCTCCAACTAGATTTCAATCAAACCGATAATCGATTGTGAATCAAAAAGTGTCAGAACCCCTTTTTGGTGCCTTATGGCACAAATGGGGTGCATATTTTGGGGCCCTGCAGAGCACCACCATGTTTTCAAAGGCACATCTATGAAATTTGAGAATACCGAGGTGATTGCTCCTTTCTCTAGAAAACATACAGAAAAAATGATAATAGCCTGTATAGCAAAAACATTTCAGTACCATTTGTTCGTACTTGTATTTTACACTCAAAAAGAGGGTGGAAGAAAAAGTAAAATTTTGAAAGCGAGTTGCGCTCATAGTGTCAGGCTGACAATTTTACGGTTTTGATAGTTTAAAAGTGTATTATGATCAGTCATCTACACGCTAAAAACTAGAGTGTTAAAAACTACACTTGAAGTGCTGTATTTAACACTTACTAAGTGCTGAACTAGCACTTTGTTCAAGTGAAGATATCCCAGAACTTGACAGGTGTTACAATAATACCACTTGACAAGTGTAATGTCTCGACACTTAATAATAATAACTCTTTGGCCAGCCGCTGATTTGTCGCGGTCCTCATAAGAGAAGGCCATCATTCCCCCTGCACCCCACCCCCTCTTCCCCTCCTCTCCTCCCAGCATTCAGATATAAACTGCTTAATAGTGTCCCTCACTTCCTATTTTTCAATTTCTTCAATAAGCATTCCTACCCTCTCCCTCGTGTCCCCCTTCAGCCATCTATCCTTTGTTTCTTCACCCCACTTCTGCATTATTCTTCCAGTAAATTTTATTCTATGAGGTATATACTGTGGGCATTCCAAGAGAAAATGTTCCAGGGTCTCCACTACTCCAGAGTGGCACATTTGGCATCCCTTTTCTCCATCTCTCCCAATTTTTCCCCGAAGCTCCAGTGATCTTGATCTCAGTTTGAACAGCAGTGACCCTCCAAAGGTGCCATCTAGGTACTTCTCAAAAGCTGGCTTTTCTTTATATTGTAACCCCTGCAGTGATCTTTTCACGCTAACCCCTGCTCGCCAGTTTCGATTGCAATCTTCCATGACTCTCTCTTTGACAAACCTTTTGCCTTCTTTCATTCCTACTTCTATGTTTGTGACCTCTATAGAGTAATTGTCCATTAGTTCCCTCACATGTTTTGACCACCCCGTATCTATATTAGAATTCCAAATGGTATCGAGCATCAATTTGTCAGGCAGGTTTCTCAAGTAGTTAAAGTAACACAGTTTTCCCAAATCTACCCTGTCCTTGATTTTCATCCACCCAAGCTCCCCCCTTACTGCTTCCAAAGCTGCAGCATTACTCCACCCTGTTATCCATCTGCCGGCATCATTCTGAGTACTTTCCAACTTCTTAATAACGGTTTGGTTTAATGGAATCACGTCCGTGCCATACGTCATACTTGGTAAACCCACCCTCTCCCACAGTGTTTTCCCCACAAAGACCTTGTTGAAACTATTTTTCCCTAAAAGTTTTAGTTGGTTCAGAATTCTTTTCCCCTTCAGAATCAGTTTGGCTGAGTAATTTCTGTACACCCCTCTTCCCGTTATATTTAAGCTTACCCCTAGATACTCATACTCTCCCGTTTCTCCTACAGTGATTTGTTTGCTTTCCCCTTCGGGGATTGAGAACTCCCCCACTCTCCATCTCTTCGTCATATCTACCTTGCGTCCAACGGGTATTACCTTGCTTTTATTTTCATTTAGTTCGAGCCGCCAAGTGTTCTCATATCTACCAACAATTTCCAGCAGTTTCTCTAGCCCCTGTTCAGTTCTAGACGTTAACACCATGTCGTCCGCAAAGAATAAGCCTGGTATCTTTATGTCTCCAACATTTACCCCCTCCGCACTCTGAATTAGTTCGTCCTCTAAATCTTTAACATACAATGCAAACAAAATCGGTGAAAAGATACACCCCTGCTTGAGGCCTATATCCATAGGGACTCGTTTTGTAGTGATACTCCCTAGACTGAGTTGGCTTTGCACATCTGTATACAGTGCTTTCATGATTCCCACAAAGTCACCCCCCAGTCCGATGCCCTCGAGCTTTCGCCACATACCTTCCCTCCACACTCGGTCGTACGCTTTTTTCACATCTAGAAATGCCAGAAACATCTTTTTCTTTTCAGCCTTTGTTGATTCTATCAGTTGGGTGAGTGTAAATAGGTGATCAGTGACTCTTCGACCTTTCCTGAAACCATTTTGAATTTCTCCTAAAAAACCTTTCTCTTCAATAACTTCCTCAAGTCTACCGTATATGACCTTACAGAATACTTTTCCGATGTTACTACTAACTGATATCCCCCTATAGTTATCTAGAACACCCTTATCCCCCTTTTTGTGTATGAACGACACCTTACTTTCCCTCCACTCTCTGGGGACCTTTTGCTTTCGCAGAGCCAGGTTGAAAAGGTTTGTCAGGACTTCAATAAGTGCCTCCCCTCCATTTTTGAGGAATTCGTTCGGAATTTCATCAGTCCCTCCCGCTTTACCATTTTTTAATTTCGAGACCACGTTCCGCACTTCTTCTGCCGTTATTTCGCTACATACACGATTGGATAGGTTCTCCTCCACCAGTGTATTTCTTTTTGGTGGGGACCCACTGTCCCATCGCCTATCGTTTATCTTTTCCCAGTGCTTGACTAACTCTGAAGCGATACGGCCTTTATCTTCTGTACTTTCCCCATCCACTTTTCCCCCGTTTATTTACCCAGTTCCAAAATACTTGAAAGAAAACAACGCAGATGACGCGGATCAGGCTCGAACTCTCGAGCCTGATCCGCGTCATCTGCGTTGTGTCCTTTTAATTAAATTAATTATGTACCCACCAAGCGCAAATCAAATTATGGACGATTCTGGAAGAACCACCAATGCTAGACACATGGGAAGTGCTATCCATTCAAGTTTCAGATGTCTGACGATTGTAATGTCTAAGTGCTTAAAGCATTGCACTTTGAGTGTTAAAATCAAACCCTAAGAGTTAGAATGGGTTTAACACCTTGAAAGTGTCAGTTTTAATACTTTAGCTTTTAGTGTGTAATTATGTAGTTATAAGTGTCGATAATCTCCTAATCATAAGTAGCGCACATGCAGTGCCTGTGTTATGTGGACATCATCACTGACAGGGGATTGTCACAAGTGTCAATGTATTAAAGTGGGAATCAGAGACGTAGCTTTGGGGGGGGGGGGGGTGAGGGACGAGTCGTCTACCCCCACCCCCAATATGTCTCCAAATATCCAAATAGTTGGAAATTTTTCAGGCAAAAATTCCAACAGTTGGAAATTCGATGCATTGTTGGGACGGAGTTTTTTTCCGAATGTGTTATTACATTTCCATGAAAATTCCTACCCACAGCTTCCACAGATTCTGATCGAACAACGCAAGATTTTCCGACTACTCAGCGGCTCCAAAGTTAATTCACCAACGATGGTCGTGTTGCGTGTTTTGTTCCCTTCTATGTCTAACCTTAAATTTTTATGTTGTAACAAGTATTTAGCAAACCGTTTCTTAAATTATAACAGAAATTGCAGAAATACAAACAAATTGGTTAATTTGGTACGCACAATAGTCATAAGCAGTTGATTTATGAGGCCAGTATACAGGGCACATTGAGACCTACATGCAATACACTTACAGACTACAGTTTATTTTAGGACCCAAAATGTGTACCCCTCCCCCCCTCTCCCCCACCAGTTAGGCCGTGTCCTGAATTTTTTTTTTTTTAGCATTCTCCACACATGTACATTCACGTAATTGACACAATGCCTAATGGAGCCAAATAGGGCCTACTTACAGACTACTACTGTACCACAAGAAGATGACATTTTGTTCTGTCTGAAAACCTCAGTCCTTCGGAGTCAACCTTTTGAAAAATGGGGTGGGATGGGATGGGATGGGGTGGGGTGAAGGGGGGACCCTTTTAATCATCCACTCCTAGTTGGATTTTTCATAGATCTACACCGCCCCCGCCCCAGTTGAAAACCTAGCTACGTAGCGGTGGAAAGTGTCCTTAATCGTGTATGCGTCGGGTGTTTTCTAAAAAAAATTCATTCCAGTCTCATGGCATGTAAGACTGTGGGCCGTAGACAAAGCGCTGCATATGCCCACACTGTAGGGTAGAGGAGGTGCCGCATCATTGCGAAATTATAGGCTCGTTATAATGTAAGGGGAGTCACAGGGCTCATATTTAGTGTAGGAACAGTCGCGGGCCAAGTCGGTGACCATCTAAGAGTGTAGGATCTAAATAGATAGTACAAGCTCTGGGAGCTCACGAATATTGGCATTCATGTAGACGGTGTTGCCTGTTATAGAAGGCAAGCCACACGTGGACAGAGTAAGCTTTGCCTGTATAAACATTTAGGTAGCTAGAGTGAAACAGTTAACACTAGAAGTAGCAACTGTAAGAGTAAAGGCGTCCAGTAAAGTGACAATTCTTTAGTGGTCATGCTACATTCCGTTACATGGACTGTGCGACATTCCGCTACATGTTTGCTCGACATTCCGTTACATGTTTGTGAAAAAGCGACCTGAGTCCAGAGACACCACATTGAGCAGAGAAGATCAAACACCAGTGACAAAGAAGAATCAAGCATCGAAAACAGAGAACACGGGCCCGCAAAGTGACTCAAAACCTGTGTGGGTGGGGTGTGATTACATTTTGTGTTCCATTCATTGGATTCCATGTAAGTCACAAGTTATATATTTTTTTTAAATGTATTAAAATTGTTATTTTCAGTGATGCCCTGTAAAATTGTGCGTTCTGATGAAAAATCAATGACCCTTTTAGGATAAGAAAGACCCTAACAAAAACGAAGCAGGCGGGTTCGAATCGTAAGAGATACATTCAAGCATGGATTCAGGCGACACTCTTGAGACTAGGCTGAATATGCGACATTAATCAATTTCTCCTGGCAACAATCACGCCCGGTTCCCGATATCCGGTAACAATTAAAAAGTTAAAAATCAACACGATCGTAATTTTACTACGTTTCAGTTTTCAACCCTTTACCCAACGCAGACGACATCAAAATTTACTATTTTAAATATCACTTTTTCAAATTTTTCAAAAAATTTCAACAAAACCATATCATGTGACCCCTCGTTGGAACGAGCTCGACGAGCTCGTTCCAACGAGGGGTCACAAGATATTGTTTTGTTGAAATTGTTTGAAAAATAATATTTTTTTAACTGCTGAATTTGCATATTACGCGGACGGATGCGGCCGATTCGTTGGGTAAAGGGTTAAAAAATGGTTTAGTGTGTAATATATGATTAAATTAGCTCTTCAATTCGATCCACGAAATTGAACATATCAGTGGTGGAAATTCTAGCAGAAGAATAGGATGCGTTGTAGGTTAGGGAATAATTAACCCTTTAAGTTCAAAATATTTTTGTATGAAATTTTCAGTGATAAATTTCAGAAATGGATACCCCAAGCTTGGAAAAGATAATTAGTATGGGCGAGCTATTGGTCTTTGCAGTGAAAACTGTAAAAGAAGAGCAAAAGCATGTTAGAGCGTCGGGTTACGTTGAATCGCGAGGAGTCTGACCGAACGTGAGAAAGAGGTGAGTTAGAGCGAGAAAGAGCTGAAAGAGAAGCTGAGTTAGAGCGTGAAATGGAGTAGAGAGAGAGGCAGAAGTTAGAGCTGCAGTGCGAGAGAAAGATATTCAGGTTGGGCGCGAAAGGTCTGAAAAGGCGCGTGATGAAGCTGAAAGGGCACGCGAGGAAACTGAAACGGCTGACGAGGAAACTGGAAGCCAACACGAGAGGAAAATGGAAATTTTGAGGGCATGGGCACAGTTACCCGAAGCTAAGGTAGACCAGGTGGAGAAAATCCTGGGGGAAATGTGAAGGCACCTTATCCCCAGTTACACGAGTTCCAAGAACAGACTGACGACATTGACAATTGCTTACAGAGGTTCGAAAGGTTTGCTTTGACTCAGGGTTGGCTTGATGACGCATGGGGGGGGGGGGGGAGGCTTCTAACAGACAAATCGCTACCAGTATATGTGAGCATGTCTCCTGGCCAAGCTAATGACTACGGTGAGCTGAAAAAGGCTATCCTCAATAGATACCAGCTCACCGACGAGGGGGTCAGGATAAAATTCAGAAAGTGTGAGGCTGCGGAGGGTGTAAGTGTGTACTAGGTTGTGTCATTTCGACAGTTGGGTCAAACTATTGGGAAGTGAACAGTCATTTCCCTCCTTGAAGGACCTACTTATCAGGGAGCAATTTGTGTTGTCGTGTACCCTCGAGATGGCATTGCTTTTTGAGGCGAAGAAGCAGGGCATGGTGGAAGAAATGTCTAGGGTGGCTGAGCAGTATTTGGAGACTCATGGGGGAAGTCTGACACAAGGTTGGCGGGGCAGGAGTGGGGGTAACGTGATTGCAAAGGCACCTGTAAGAGCACAACACAGAATCGGGCAGTGGCCCACCGGGTTGGGATTCAAGGTGTTAACTTCCTACATTTGTGAAAAGAAGGGGCACCTGGACCGGAACTGTTGACAGAAGGCTATGGTTGGGGCCCATCAAGAATGGGAGGAGAGACCCATCGCCGAAAAACTGGACAATTGCCAAGCAGTCCTCTGGGAAGAGATGAGCGGCCGCACTGTGCCAAAGAATTGGGCCCGAAGAGAACTCACTGCGGCGGTGTATAGACGTTGGACATCTTAGGTTGGAGTGGGGAGGAGTGCCCATCCCACCAGGAAAAGGGAGAGATACCAGTATGTCTGGGTTTATGGGGTTGGGGCAGTCCGTGTGCTGTGAGACACAGGGTATAGTAGCGTGGCTATCAAGCGGGCACTCGTCTGTGACGAATAACTGATTGGACACGATCACATGTGTGCACTCATAGATGGAATGGCGAGGAGGTTCCCCCTTGCGAGGATGAGCGTGGACACTCCATTCATCATTGGCGAAGTGGGGGCCATGTGTATAGAGGCGCCCATCTGTGACTCACCTAAGGAGGCTTCTGCGGTAGTCACCTGAGCACAAGCTGCGAGGGGAAAGCAGTCATCAAAACCCCTCAAAGTATCTGGGGAGACGACTGAAGACGTCCACGTGAAAGACCGTATGTATGCACAAAAGGAGGACTCCACATTTGAGAAGGTGTTGGAGTTGGCCAAAAGTAGTGAGCCAACAGCTATGAGGGGTAAGGTTCGATATCTGGTGTATGAAGAACAGAAGGGTAGGTCGAACAGCGATGTGAAGAAAATGGCTCCGGAGAAGTATCCGAAGTATGGGTCGAGGAAGCTGGTCGACCGCGTCACATCCAGTAACCATTCGCCTGGAATTATAGGGGACGTCGCAAAAAAGTCTTGCAACGTATGCCAGAAGACTGCGCCCAAAGGTAGCCTCCCCAGGGTTCAGTTAGGGGGAATGCCTCTAATGAACGAACCGTTTGACAGGGTAAGGGTGGACTTAGTCGGTCCGATTAAACACGTGTCGGAAAAGTAAATGGGAAATAGGTATATTCTGACAGCGGTTGATTATACCACAAAGTGCCCCGAAGCAATCACTCTTCCCAAATTTGAGATGGCGTGTATGACTGACGACTTGCTAGAGATGTCCAGCAGGTTTGGGTTTCCCAAAGGAAATTCAGAGGTCCCAATTCACCTCTGGGATGTTGGAACAGATGTGCCGTTTGGTTGCGGTGAAACAACTATTCACCATCCCCTATAACCCCAAAACCAATGGGCTGTGCGACAGGATCAACGAGAGTCTAAAGGCGATGCTTAACCCTTTACCCAACGCAGACGATATCAAAATTTATTATTTTAAATATCATTTTTTTAAATTTTTCAAAAAATTTCAACAAAACCATATCATGTGACCCCTCGTTGGAACGAGCTCGTTCCAATGAGGGGTCACATGATAAGGTTTTGTTGAAATGTTTTGAAAAAAAATATTTTTTCAACTGCTGAATTTGCATATTACGCGGGCGGATGCGTGCGATTCGTTGGGTAAAGGGTTAAAAATGTGTCAAGAGAGGCCCAAGGAGCCAGTATCTACCAGAGTTATATTTGACTCTAGGGAAGTTCCCCAGGCGAGCACATAGTTTTCTCCATTTGAGCTACTTTACAAATGAACAGTGAGAGACACAATGCAAGTACTCAATGACCTTTGGACAGAGGAGGATACATCTCAAGTGCGTAATACATACCAATATGTGTTGGACCTCCGAATCATGCTGGCAGAAAGATGCCACTGGCACGTGAGAGTCTATGTAAATACCGTTATGACTGTAGAACGAAGCAGATGAAGTTTGAGGTAGGTCAGAAGGTAACCGTCCTATTGCCCACCGACCAAAATGAGGGAGGAGGTGGAAAAAGTGTTGGACGCGGGAGTAATCGAACATTCCAATTCCCCTTGTTTTAATTAGGAAGGACAGTGGTTTATGATTTTGTATTGACTTTAGACGACTCAACGACATAGCAACGTTTGACAATGACCACATGGGAAACATGAACGACCTACTGGCAGGCCAAGTATTTCAGTAGGGTTGAATTGAATAGGGGCTACTGGCAGATCCCAGTCATATCAGAAGATGGACATATGACTGCATTTTCGACTCCGGATGGCTGTTACCAAGTCTGTAAGCTCTTTTTTGGGATGGTAAACGCTGATGCCACTTTTAATAGGATGATGCGGAAGCTGTTGGCCAACTTCGAACTTGGCCAACTATGTGGACGACATCCTCTCTAAAACGAAGACATGAACAGAGTACATGGCAGAGTACAGAGTATATTACAGATCTCATGGTGATGTTTAAGGAGCTCGAGAAGACGGAGCTCACAGTGAAACTCCCAACATGCCAGATAGGGCTTAGGACCATCGAACTTCTCAGTCACAAGATTGGTGAAGGCAAAGTTGGGAGGATCCGCAATGCGAGCCCCTACCCCACCCACAACCCACCCACCCACCCACCCACCATCAGACGAAGTAACCAGTTAGGTCCTTCCTGGGGCTGGTCGAGAACCGGGCATGGTCATTACTGAGAGAAATAGATCCACACCACGTGTACAGGCTAGACTCAAACAGTGTCGCCTGAATCTGTGTACCGGCCGAAACCTATGCCCCTACATAGGCATGGTCATGGACGTCACAATTGTGAATAGTACGAGGAGACAACCAACGGTAGTTACTTTATTCTCCATTCCCATATAGAAGACCCTCACTGCTGCATCATGAAAAGCATCCAAAGTTTCCCTTTGAGACAAAAATTTCAAGGGATGGTTGCCCCATCCCCACTCTTGCCAAGTGTACGTTGACACCTAAGATCGTTTTTACACACCAGTGCTTTACATGCTATTAACCCTTTACCTAACATGAAAAGCAGACGACACTTGCAAAAATAATTCTTGAATAACTAATTTTTTTCATTTTTTGTCTCAAAAACATAGGTTATGACCCCTCGTTGGAACGAGCTCGTCGAGCTCATAACCTATGTTTTTGAGACAAAAAATGAAAAAAATAATGAAAATTAATTGGCGACTTTTGAGAATAGCGCTGGCCGGTTTTGGCCGTTACGTTGGGTAAAGGGTTAAATGTGTGTTGGGATGATTTTGGAAGACAAAAATAACAAAATAACAGAAATGACTGTTAAACAAGGTGCTGCTCTACGGGGCTCCAAAATACGCACTCATGTTGTGCCTCAAATTTACCAAAAATGGGTAATTACACGTTCCTGCACTATGGGATCTTATCAGTTTCTCTGAGTACTTATTAATCAGTTTGGTATTCTCAAACTTTATGATAGTGTGATTGCTAAGCTGGGCAGTTATGTGCGCTCCGCTAGGGTCTCCTCACCTAACAATATGAACGGGGTGTCGTGAGGAGCATTGGGGCATTATGGTTAGAGCATTGGAATTTTAACAACAAGGTCGGTGGTTTGACAATGACCAGCGGTAACTGCGTCCTTTGATAAGGTACTTAATCCCCAATGCCCACGTGGGGGCACTGTAACGCTGTGCTCTAAGGAGTACTGAATATCTATGATGTCCACTTGCCTTCAACCACCGTTCTTTAAAATAAGCTCCCTCTTCGGACCACATCGCAACCAAATAAATAATTACATTTTCTTGCATTTTCTTGCAGTATTTTATTGTTTTATTTTATTGATGTTTAAGGTCATATATTTATGCACAATGGCTAATCATGACCGTGACAGTTTTTACGGGTGGAGGAAGCCGGAGTACCCGGAGAGAACCACCGAGCAACGACGAGCAGCTGCCAGCTCCCCAACATCGTAACTCCGCACTGCAGCACAGGCAGGGTTAGATTGGTTGAAGACATGCGTACCATCGACGTGCAGTACACCTTAGTACACGGCGTCATCGTGCCCCCACGCGGGCAATGGAGATGAAGTGTCTTGCAACGCGGTTGCCGCAGGTGGGATTCGAACCGAGGACCTCTCGGCTTGCAGCCTGCACCTCTACCTACTGAGCCACCGCGCTCCCTTTTCTTGCAGTATGCGTTGTTATTAGTTTTTAAGCTGCTCTTTCGATGAGAATGTAAGGCTAAAAAAAAATAATGTTTTGATTCTCAGGCCCTCCCTCATTGGATTTGAACCTCTTCATTAGACATTTTTATTATGTCATGTTTTTGTAAGAATTTGTGAAAACTCAGAATGGTCATTTTTTTTAACATTTCTCGACATACAATTATTTACCTGTGTTTGCAGTAAATTGTTTTTTCTTGTTGCAGTTTATGGGAGAGTGCCCAGAGGCACTCTCCCATAAACTGTAACAAAGAAAATTCTGATATACTGGATCATGATTTAATTATTTATTTATTTGCTGGTGTTTAAGATCATATATTTCTGCCCAATGGCTAATCATGGCCGCAACACCAATATAACTCAAGTTTAACCAATCATTTAGAGCCATGTTGCCCATTTTAAAGGACTTCTATCTCAAGCATTGGTTACTGGGGCCTATTCTTATGGATCATGTTGCTTGACTGATACCATTAAAAAGAACAATAAAATACAAATCCTTTTAGCTGCAGTTCTGGCAGTTAGTTATAAAAGGTATACTATAATTACACTAAAATACCTTTTCTCTTTTTTAAGTGGAAAGACAGCAAAAAGATTTACTGAGTATACTCAACCTTTTACAAGAATAAAAAAAAAATAAATAAAATCCTCCATCCCTCCCTCCCACACTGATTTGAAAAAAAAATGCTTGAGAATCAATTCATTTTTTTATTTGGCCTAACCGGTTCGTTATTCTCGAAATTTGTAGCGTGTGGATTATTAAATAGTGTGCACTCTTGTAGTGGCACAATGCCCCAAAAGGAATTACTACGCTCTCTTGCTCGGCTATTATCGAGTTCTTTGGCTACTTGTTAGAGAAAGGCGTAATTGTTGGATAATATGAAAATATATAAGTGGTGTATAAACATGGTGGTGCTCCGCGGACCTGACAAAATATGCACCCATTCGGTGTAAAAGAGCTGCTCGCAATAACTTTAACCGGTAGAGTGGTAAGTTATTTTTGGTCATAAAAATTTGTTCCTGCGTCTTTGTCTTGTTACAATTTAAGGGAGAGTGCCGAGGCACTCTCCCTTAAATTGTAACAAGGCAAACCCATATAGACTATTTATTATTGATGTTTAAGGTCACATATTTATGCACAATGGCTAATCATGACCGTGACAATTTTACGGGTGGAGGAAGCCGGAGTACCCGGAGAGAACCACCGAGTAACGACGAGCAGCTGCCAGCTCCCCAACATCGTAACTCCGCACTGCAGCACAGGCAGGGTTAGATTGGATGAAGACATGCATACCATCGACGTGCAGTACGCCTTAGTACACGGTGTCATCGTGCCTACACGCGGGCAATGGAGATGAAGTGTCTTGCCCAAGGACACAACGGGGTTGTCGCAGGTGGGATTCGAACCGAGGACCTCTCGGCTTGCAGCCTGCAGCTCTACCAACTGAGCCAACGCGCTCCCAACCCATATAGACTAAGTAATTTCACTTCTAAGATAATGTGAAGCACATCCACAGAATATGACACCTTCAAGCTGGGGTACCTGCTCTTCATATTAAAGCCCTGGTAGTGGCTTCTAGCACACTACCAGTTAAAAGATATTTATACATTTGGCTAAATGCGCTATTATCGGTTTCTTTGACTTCTTGTTAGAGAAATGGTTAATTGGCTTGACATTCCCTAATGCAACAGTGGGTGCCTTTCTGAAAAGGAAAGCAGAATATGCATCCATTTTGTGCCAAAAGACTCCCAAAAAGGGTTCCGACATTTTTTTTCTATAAGGCCTATCATCAGGTTTGTCTGATTTCTTGTTAGAGCGAGGTATTCCCAAAATAACACAAAGCTCCCCAAGATGGTACTGAAGCGTTCTTGCTTCATGGGCAAATATCAGTTTTTCTGTTTGTTATAGAAAAGGGCAGTCTGCTCGGTATTCCCAGAATGTATAGATGATGCCTTGGAAGGCATGGTGGTGCTCTGTGGGCCCACGAAATTTGAACACCTTTAGGGCCACATGGTTCCCAAAAAGGGTTCTCACACTTTTTGCTATAAGAATTATTATTGAGGGAGGTAAGGCCAATCAGCCCAGTATCTCAAAATTAAGTAGCCGCAGCCGTGGGAAGCATGGTGATGCGCTGTGCCCCGCCCCCTCTCCACCCCCACCCCCCCCCCAAAAGACATATACCTTTTTGTGGCGAAAGGCTCCCAGAAAGGGTTCTGACATTTGTTTACTATACGGTTTATTATCGGTTTGTCTGATTTCTTGTCGGATGAAGGGTCAGTTAGCTCGGTGTTCCTAAAATGAACAGTAGGAGTGTTGCTAACTATAGTCGTGTTGTGCAAGCCCCCCCCCCCCCCCCTCCCCCCCCCCCCCCCCAATTTGTACCCATCTGGGGTCACGATGTTTCCAAAAATGATATCGAAATGTTTTTGCTCTATGGACTATTATTAATTTTCTGACTGTTTGTTAGAGAAAGGAGCAATCTGCTCGGTATTCTCAAATTTCATTGATGGTGCATTCGGAAGCATGGTGTTGCTCTGTGGGACTCCGAAAAGATGCACCCCTTTTGTGCCACAAGGCTCCAAAAAGTCCTCTGAGATATGTTTTTGCAATATGGGCTATTACCATTTTTTTCTGGCTGCTTGCTAGAGTAAAGGGCAGTCTGCTCGGTATTCGGTTGTTGGATATACTTGGTGCTCAGCAAACTTTGAGTAGTATATTAGAGATGGGCAATACATACACAGAACGACACACGCGTGTGAATGGGTGAATCGATATGGCACGAATGCTAGCATGGAAGGATAAAACGATAGGCCGCCGGCCTCGAGTTTTATCCTTCCATGATGGCACAAATGTCATATCGATTACCAATTCACACGCGTGTGTCGTTCTGTGTTTATTACACGCCTTCGCGCCTATAAAAACAATTATTAGAAGGACACTCAGCAATTCATTTGACAACTATCAACAAGAACAACACATTTTATCGCCCATCAAATTTGCGAGGGGAACCCGCATTTCTATCTCGCCCTCTGAGTTCCAACGTGTTATATGTGCCACCTGGCACATATAACACATCGGAACTCAGGGGACGATTGTCAGCTATCGCTAACAACGCAAACCGTAATTGCGTTGCACGATTTGTAGAAACTTCCAGAGAAATTTCGCTTCTATTTATAAATAGTCCGTCAACTATTTTCGTTCCGTACATATGATTTTCGTTCCGCACAACAGATTTTCATTTTCCGCATGGTTTAATGTTGTAGATGAGGATTTCATAGAACAGGCGTGTAATAAACAGAAAAACCGATACCGATATCATGGGAATACCGAAAAACCGAACCCGAACCAATCGTTGCATATCATACCGTCTGAATTTTCAAATTTTCCAACATTCGCTATTTCTTCGTCCCTGTTAAGGCTTGATAACAATTGAAAGGTTCAGTTTCATGAAAGAATGGGATTTTCTTTCCAGTTTTGTTAACCCTCAATGGACTGTCCAACTGCCCTGGATCCCACTAGACTACAACTTGTGCATGTCCAATTGCTTAGCAGTGATTTCTAGTCAAGTCTTGGCTGCCTATTAAGGCAGCCAAGACCTGACTAGATATCACTGCCCAGGTGTTTTATTTATTGTCAGAAGGACCTCCTAAGATGGCATGGTCAGTGCACGTGCTCAGAGATCGCAAAAGCCTGAAACAGATCTTTAAACATTAGGGTGCCTCTTAGAAAACATCACAAAATTACTGTAGATATGATTTGTGGTCGTAAAAGAATGCCACTGTTGAGCTCATTGGCAGTGTCATTTGTAGCCTTGTGGTAGAATGATACTGCAGAAACGTATTCTGTTTTTCCTGATGTGAATTCCTCTTTGGTAATATCAGCAAATCACAGTCAAGTCAGATACGAATACAAAATCGATACCAAGGATTACCCGCTTAAAAATACCGAAACCACTTCTGAAATCAAATTTCCAATCACACAGCATACTTGCGTACAATTAAATATTTATTTATTGGTGTGTAAGGTCACATATTTCTGCACAAGGGCTAACCATGACCTCGACAGTTTTACGGGTGGAGGAAGCCGGAGTAACCGGAGAGAACCACGAGCAACCGTCAGCTTCCCAACATCCTAACTCCACACAAGCAGGGTTAGCATTGGTTGAAGACGGGTGAACCATCGAAGTGCAGTACGCCTTAGTAAACAGCGCAACCGTGCTCCCGCGTGGGCAATGGGGATGAAGTGTCCTGCCCAATGTAAAACTAATCTAAGGACTTTATTCTCCCTGCCCACATTTAAAGGGGCATTACACTGGAACGGTAAATGCCATAACGGTGAAAATCGACCTTGACCTACATTTCATGGTAGTTAGTAATGTTGCAAAATTATAAGGTCATACATTGAAGAGAACTGGAGTTATCATCAGGAAGCCAGTGATTTTGCCGTTTTGCGACTTTCCAAGGGGCATAACTCTGAAACGATAAGAGCCATAACAATGGCATTCGAACTTGACCTGCATTTCATGGCATATAGTAAGGTTGCGAAATTATAAGGTCGCACATCGAGGTGAACTGGAGTTATCACCCGGAAACCATTGACTTTACCATTTTGCCACTTTTCAAAGGGTATAACTCCAGAACGGTCATAATGGTGAAAATGGAACTTGACCTGCATTTCATGGTAGATAATAAGATTGCAAAATTATTAGGACGTACATCAAAGCGAACCAGAGTTATCATCCAGAAACCATTGCTTTTACCATTTTGCCACTTTTCAAGGGGTATAACTCTGGGACGGTAAATGCCATAACGGTAAATGCCATAACGGTGAAAAATTGAACTTGACCTGCATGTCATGGTAGGAAGAAATGGTATAAGGTCATACATCAAAGTGAACTAGAGTTATCATCTGGAAACCATTGATTCTACCATTTTGCGACTTTTAAGGGGTATAACTCTGGAACGGCAAATGCCATAAAAACGGCGAAAATCGAACTTGACCTGCATTTTACGGAAGGTAATAAGGTTACTAAATTATAAGGTCGTACATCGAAGCGAATTGGCGTTATCACCCGGAAACCATTGATTTTACCATTTTGCGACTTTTCAAGGGGTCAAACTCTGGAATGGTAAATGCTATAATGGTGAAAATCGAACCTAACCTGCATTTTACGGTAGGCAATAATTGTGCAAAATTATAAGTTCATGCACCAAAGCGAAAGGGAGTTATCATCCGGAAACAATTTATTTTACCATTTTGAGACATTTCAAAGGGTCTAACTCTGAAACGGTAAACGCAATAATGTTGAAAATCGAACATGACCTGTATTGTATTGTAGGTAGTAAGGTTGAAAAATTATAAGGTTATACATCTAGGAAACTACAGTTATCACCCGGAAACCATTTGTTTCGGTCGGACAGAAGGACAGAGCGGCGACTATATGCTACCCCTAATTTTTCGCAGGGAGAATAAAAATGTCCGACGAGATTTCCTCAACAAGAGTGAAGCTTGAAGGAGTGGAGGCGTCCCCGACAGATGGACTGTAGCTCCCGCATGCATCCAGTTGCGCTACCCATGGTGATCGGACTTTACCATCGAATTTATAAAACAAAAAGTGGAAGTGGTACGTCTTCATCACACTCATTCGGGAGTGTAAACTATTCGTCTCATTGTTCACATTTGTTCATTTCAGGTGTCCATCTGTGGGTTTTCTATGCTTCTAAATTCATTGAACTTTAGACACTGTTTTTATGGTACTAGGAAAGAAAACTTCACAGATCACCTATCTGCACGTGATCCACCATATAGGAGTTATTTATGTGTTATGGATCGTAATGATGTTCATGCCAGGAGGGGGCAGGTTTGAAACGTTTTTTCACATATTTACAAATCCTATCTGAAGTATTATTCACCGTACATAGTTGTGGGATATGTGCACCATCATCTGAGATTTGTATACTGTCAGAGTGATAGAGAATATTTACCAACAGTTCACCGATGAAACTGAAGAAATTCTTTTTTATCAAAATTCACACGTTCTATTCACTCCCAATCACATCAGGCACGTAGCCAGGATTCTATAATAGGGGGTGCCCTAGCCAGTTTTCTTTTTTTGTTGGGGGGGGGGGAGGGCTTACGGGGGGGGGGGGGGGGGTGGGGCGGCTCAAGAAGATATTCGAAATGCCGTTATGTGGGATTTCCGGCCTCCTCTTGTCCAAACTAGGACCGCCCGGTTGATGCACCTCCTCCTGAAGGGAACTGGGAGGAGGCGGCAACGACCAGAGAGTCCTTGTTAGGACCCTCACCCCGAGACAGTTTTACTCTAAGAGTAAATCTGAGGCGTTTGTAGCGTGTGTAGCCCTATGGTGGTGACCATTTGGGGGCTCTATGTTGTATGGAAGTTGCATTGGGCCAATGTTTTGGGGAGGGTGCGAAAATTTGGGGTTAAGCCCCCTACCACCACCAGTGCAGGTACGCCACTGAATCACGTGTAGCACGTCATATAGGAGTCCATACCTGGATGAAGATTTCCAGATATGTGGTGTATCATATGTTTACGTTCAAACGAACTCTTTGAACCCGAAAGACAGCTTTTCCGGTCATGGATGGTGATATCACCCAAATTCATTATGTCGATAGTTGCTCGGCGAATTTGTGTGGTAGCCCCAAGGCTGCACGTTGAAAATATTGATTGGTCTTCACACAAGTAACGAATATAGACTCTTCCAATTGATGACACTAAACTGGAGTGGAAGATACCACCAGTGTTCAAAGGGTTAAGTGAAAAAATCATTTTTGTTCTGAATCATATATGATGATCTCTCGCTTGATAAGCCAAAAACCATGATTTGAAAAGGCGATAAATAACATATGTTGAGTGAAGGTAAAAAAAATCAATTTTTCTTCAAAACCATGATGTGCTATGTGTACATTTCTATTTTTGTATTGTTTAACCCTATACCTTAAATGAAACGCAGACGACACTTGCAAACAAAATTCTTGAATAACTCATTTTTTTCATTTTTTGTCCCAGAAACATAGGTCATGACCCCTCTTTGGAACGAGCTCGTCGAGATCGTTCCAAAGAGGGGTCATAACCTATGTTTTTGAGACAAAAAATGAAAAAATAATGAAAGTTAATTGGTGATTTTTGTGAATAGCGCTGGCCGTTTTTGGCCGTTAAGATGGGTAAAGGGTTAATGCTGTAGTATGCTGAAATCGGCTTTTGTTATAGAATGTATGTAAACAGAACTTTATTTTTTACAAAGAATACTATTGTAATTTCTCGTTGAAATTAATCGAACTGCAAAACGAGTTTTTCTCAATTACAACACCATCCCACCTGTCCACAAATGCAGAAGCAGGGTATAAGTGATTAATCGGATTATCACACATCACTGGTCGACTGTATGGGAACAAAAGATGTCGGAATTCAGGGAAGACCCCGTAATTGGAGTTTAGGAAAAATCTAAACCGAACCGTCATCAGATGTTACCCCCCCCCCCCCCCCCCCCACACACACACCACCACCACCACCACCACCACACAAGCACACAAAAATCGAAACGGAAACCGAACTGCAAATTACATAACGGTCCACCTCTACTCCCATGCCAGGGAGTGAGTAAAAGTATGTGTGAGTTGGTACAGGTTGGCGTTAGAGTCGAATCACACCAAATCCGATGTCACCGATTTATTGGGTCCGCGAAGTTAAACAAAAAATAGACCAATCAGTAATTAAGCGTTATACACAAACATCGTGCGCTTTTTCACTGCGATATCGTCGGCAAGAGGTCTCTGTGTTGTATCTTAACGTCTACCATGAGAACAACAGTTATCGACATGGCTGATTTTTTCAGACAAATTGATAACAGAAGTATCACTGACTCTGCAGCCCCTTCTTAGCGAGCAAAAGAATTCATGCTGCAACGAATTTTCGTTTAGCTTTGCGATGAGAGCCACCCAAGGATGTGGCTAGAGGGTTTCAGCGGGGAGGGGGGGGGGGGGGTGCCACCGGTGTAAATTCCAACTGTGGGTGGTATCGATAGGTGGTTGCACTGCAGCGCTGGGTGATATCTTTCAACCCTTTACCCAACGAATCGCCCGCGTCCGCCCGTGTAATATGCAAATACAGCTGCTGAAAAAATATTATTTTTCGAAAAATTTCAACAAAACCATATCATGTGACCCCTCTTTGGAACGAGCTCGTCGAGCTCGTTCAAAAGAGGGGTCACATGATATGGTTTTGTTGAAATTTAAAAAATGATATTTAAAATAATGAATTTTGAAATCGTCTGCGTTGGGTAAAGGGTTATGAACCCTTCTGAAAATTTTCACTAGTCCTGAAACGGAAAAAGCATCATTATCCCCGCTTTCGTCGGGGATATTGTCGTTATCTCCGTCCGTCCGTCCGTCCGTACGTCCGAAAATTAGAAAATCTTTGTCCGCTCAAAGGTTCTTAGGGTATTGAATTCGAAACTTTTAAACCATGTTAACATGTTCAGATAGCATCTGTAGATGTGCATGAAGGTTTCGGAATTTTGATTTGGGTCCAAGTGGTTCCAGTGGAACCACTTTTATCCTTTGAAAATCTTTGTCCGCTCAAAGGCTCTTAGGGTATTAAATTCGAAACGTTTAAACCATGTTAACATGTTCAGATAGCATCTGTAGATGTGCATGAGGGTTTCGGAATTTTGATTTGGGTCCAAGTGGTTCCAGTGGAACCACTTTTACCCTCAGAAAATCTTTGTCTGCTCAAAGGCTCTTAGGGTATTGAATTCGAAACGTTTAAACCATGTTAACATGTTCAGATAGCATCTGTAGATGTGCATGAAGGTTTCAGAATTTTGATTTGGTTCCAGGTGGTTCGAGTGGAACCACTTTTATCCTTAGAAAATCTTTGTCGACTCAAAGGCTCGTAGGGTATTGAATTTGAAACATTTAAATAAAACATGTTCAGATAGCATCTGTAGATGTGCATGAAGGTTTTGGAATTTTGATTTGGGTCCAAGTGGTTCCAGTGGAAACACTTTTACCCTCAGAAAATCTTTGTCCGCTAAAAGGCTCGTAGGGTATTCAATTTGAAACATTTAAACCATGTTAACATGTTCAGATAGCATCTTAGGGTATTGTCGGGGATATTGTCGTTATCTCCGTCCGTCCGTCCGTCCGTCCGTCCGTCCGTCCGTCCGTCCGTCCGTCCGTCCGTCCGTCCGTACGTCCGTCCGGTGTTACATTCACTTGCATTAATGTTTAAACTATGCTAATGTGTTCAGGTATCACCAGTACATGTGCATGAAGGTTTCGGGATTTTGATTTGGTTCCAAGTGGTTCCAGTGGAACCATTTTTATCCTTAGAAAATCTTTTCCGCTCAAAGGTTCTTAGTGTATTGAATTCGATACGTTTAAACCATGTTAACATGTTCAGATAGCATCTGTAGATGTGCATGAAGGTTTCGGAATTTTGATTTGGGTCCAAGTGGTTCCAGTGGAACCACTTTTATCCTTAGAAAATCTTTGTCCGCTCAAAGGCTCTTAGGGTATTGAACTCGAAACTTTTAAACCATGTTAACATGTTCAGATAGCATCTGTAGATGTGCATGAAGGTTTCGGAATTTTGATTTGGGTCCAAGTGGTTCCAGTGGAACTACTTTTACCCTCAGAAAATCTTTGTCCGCTCAAAGGCTCTTAGGGTATTGAATTCGAAACATTTAAACCATGTTAACATGTTCAGATAGCATCTGTAGATGTGCATGAAGGTTTCGGAATTTTGATTTTGTTCCAGGTGGTTCCAGTGGAACCACTTTTATCCTTAGAAAATCTTTGTCCGCTCAAAGGTTCTTAGGGTATTGAATTCGAAACGTTTAAACCAAGTTAACATGTTCAGATAGCATCTGTAGATGTGCATGAAGGTTTCGGAATTTTGATTTGGGTCCAAGTGGTTCCAGTGGAACCACTTTTATCCTCAGAAAATCTTTGTCCGCTCAAAGGCTCTTAGGGTATTGAATTCGAAACATTTAAACCATGTTAACATGTTCAGATAGCATCTGTAGATGTGCATGAAGGTTTCGGAATTTTGATTTTGTTCCAGGTGGTTCCAGTGGAACCACTTTTATCCTTAGAAAATCTTTGTCCACACGTAGGGTATTGAATTTGAAACGTTTAAACCATGTTAACATGTTCAGATAGCATCTGTAGATGTGCATGAAGGTTTTGGAATTTTGATTTGGGTCCAAGTGGTTCCAGTGGAACCACTTTTATCCTTAGAAAGTCTTTGTCCGCTCAAAGGCTCTTAGGGTATTGAATTCGAAACGTTTAAACCATGTTAACATGTTCAGAGAGCATCTGTAGATGTGCATGAAGGTTTCGGAATTTTGATTTGGTTCCAGGTGGTTCCTGTGGAACCACTTTTATCCTTAGAAAATCTTTGTCCGCTCAAAGGTTCTTAGGGTATTGAATTCAAAACATTTAAACCATGTTAACATGTTCAGATAGCATCTGTAGATGTGCATGAAGGTTTCGGAATTTTGATTTGGGTCCAAGTGGTTTTTCAATCATGTGACAATGATGTGATCAGAACACTACCCTTTATACATCATGTTGGGTGAAGTATCTTGTTTGAAATATTGAAGTAGTTTCACATGTGAGTCTTCAGAAGGAAATTAAATACTGTTTTATCATTTTAAATCACACACATGCGTGAAGCCTTTTTATCCAAGTCTATATCCTGCACTAACCAAAAAGGAAAGTGCAAATGCGGGGATATACTATAGTGTGCTTCGCACACAAATGGCACCATCTAGTTTATAATGTATCTGGGTCTGTGTGGGTTGAAAAACTCGGAAATCGAATAACATCGTTACCGATAAATCGGACCGAAAAATCGGTGACATCGGATCGACCCAAAGTTTGCGTGTGCAAAGCGTTTGCAGGCTAACATTTAATCAGTAATCCTGTTTAAGGGTTGCAGTATTTCATCATCACTTGTGTTCAGTTCCTCATGGCAATGGATACTAAAGTGACATAACTGCCATTTATTTATATTTATTGGTGTTTAAGGTCACACACTTATGCACAATGGCTAATCGTGACCGTACATAACTGCCATCCACTCAAAATATGTCACCGTACCAGAAATTGGATACACTGTTTGGAATGCTCAGGGTCTTGTAGAAAAGTTTTACGATGCTGATTTTGTTAATTCGATTATTCATTTATTGGTGTTTAAGGTCACATATTGCTGCACAATGGCTAATCGTGACCACAACATGAAGTCAGGTTTCGTCAATCGTTTATACCCAAGTTTCCCATTGTTGAGGACTTCCATCCAAAGCATTAATGCCTTGGTCCTACTGTGCTAGTAAAACAGAGTTTGTTTACCACAGTAAACAAGGACTGCTTCACTTCCCGAGAGTAAATTCATTATCTAGATTCTTATTATCCCCGCTTTCGTCGGGGATATTGTCATTATCTCCGTCCGTACGTACGTACGTCCGTCCGTCCGTCCGTCCGTACGTCCGTCCGGTGTTACATTCACTTGCATTAATGTTTAAACTATGCTAATGTGTTCAGGTATCACCAGTACATGTGCATGAAGGTTTCGGGATTTTGATTTGGTTCCAAGTGGTTCCAGTGGAACCATTTCTATCCTTAGAAAATCTTTGTCCGCTCAAAGGTTTTTAGGGTATTGAATTCGATACGTTTAAACCATGTTAACATGTTCAGATAGCATCTGTAGATGTGCATGAAGGTTTCGGAATTTTGATTTGGGTCCAAGTGGTTCCAGTGGAACCACTTTTATCCTTAGAAAATCTTTGTCCGCTCAAAGGCTCTTAGGGTATTGAATTCGAAACATTTAAACCATGTTAACATGTTCAGATAGCATCTGTAGATGTGCATGAAGGTTTCGGAATTTTGATTTGGTTCCAGGTGGTTCCAGTGGAACCACTTTTATCCTTAGAAAATCTTTGTCCGCTCAAAGGTTCTTAGGGTATTGAATTCGAAACGTTTAAACCATGTTAACATGTTCAGATAGCATCTGTAGATGTGCATGAAGGTTTCGGAATTTTGATTTGGGTCCAAGTGGTTCCAGTGGAACCACTTTTATCCTTACAAAATCTTTGTCCGCTCAAAGGCTCTTAGGGTATTGAATTCGAAATGTTTAAACCATGTTAACATGTTCAGATAGCATCTGTAGATGTGCATGAAGGTTTTGGAATTTTCATTTGGGTCCAAGTGGTTCCAGTGGAACCACTTTTACCCCCAGAAAATCTTTGTCCGCTCAAAGGCTCTCAGGGTATTGAATTCGAAACGTTTAAACCATGTTAACATGTTCAGATAGCATCTGTAGATGTGCATGAAGGTTTCGAAATTTTTATTTGGTTCCAGGTGGTTCCAGTGGAACCACTTTTTTCCTTAGAAAATCTTTGTCCACACAAAGGCTCGTAGGGTATTGAATTTGAAACGTTTAAACCATGTTAACATGTTCAGATAGCATCTGTAGATGTGCATGAAGGTTTTGGAATTTTGATTTGGGTCCAAGTGGTTCCAGTGGAACCACTTTTATCCTTAGAAAGTCTTTGTCCGCTCAAAGGCTCTTAGGGTATTGAATTCGAAACGTTTAAACCATGTTAACATGTTCAGAGAGCATCTGTAGATGTGCATGAAGGTTTCGGAATTTTGATTTGGTTCCAGGTGGTTCCAGTGGAACCAATTTTATCCTTAGAAAATCTTTGTCCGCTCAAAGGTTCTTAGGGTATTGAATTCGAAACGTTTAAACCATGTTAACATGTTCAGATAGCATCTGTAGATGTGCATGAAGGTTTCGGAATTTTGATTTGGGTCCAAGTGGTTCCAGTGGAACCACTTTTATCCTTAGAAAATCTTTGTCCGCTCAAAGGCTCTTAGGATATTAAATTCGAAACGTTTAAACCATGTTAACATGTTCAGATAGCATCTGTAGATGTGCATGAGGGTTTCACAATTTTGATTTGGGTCCAAGTGGTTCCAGTGGAACCACTTTTACCCTCAGAAAATCTTTGTCCGCTCAAAGGCTCTTAGGGTATTGAATTCGAAACGTTTAAACCATGTTAACATGTTCAGATAGCATCTGTAGATGTGCATGAAGGTTTCAGAATTTTGATTTGGTTCCAGGTGGTTCCAGTGGAACCACTTTTATCCTTAGAAAATCTTTGTCGACTCAAAGGCTCGTAGGGTATTGAATTTGAAACATTTAAACCATGTTAACATGTTCAGATAGCATCTGTAGATGTGCATGAAGGTTTGAGAATTTTGATTTGGGTCCAAGTGGTTCCAGTGGAAACACTTTTACCCTCAGAAAATCTTTGTCCGCTAAAAGGCTCGTAGGGTATTCAATTTGAAACATTTAAACCATGTTAACATGTTCAGATAGCATCTTAGGGTATTGTCGGGGATATTGTCGTTATCTCCGTCCGTACGTACGTACGTACGTCCGTCCGTCCGTACGTCCGTCCGGTGTTACATTCACTTGCATTAATGTTTAAACTATGCTAATGTGTTCAGGTATCACCAGTACATGTGCATGAAGGTTTCGGGATTTTGATTTGGTTCCAAGTGGTTCCAGTGGAACCATTTTTATCCTTAGAAAATCTTTGTCCGCTCAAAGGTTCTTAGGGTATTGAATTCGATACGTTTAAACCATGTTAACATGTTCAGATAGCATCTGTAGATGTGCATGAAGGTTTCGGAATTTTGATTTGGGTCCAAGTGGTTCCAGTGGAACCACTTTTATCCTTAGAAAATCTTTGTCCGCTCAAAGGCTCTTAGGGTATTGAATTCGAAACTTTTAAACCATGTTAATATGTTCAGATAGCATCTGTAGATGTGCATGAAGGTTTCGGAATTTTGATTTGGGTCCAAGTGGTTCCAGTGGAACCACTTTTACCCTCAGAAAATCTTTGTCCGCTCAAAGGCTCTTAGGGTATTGAATTCGAAACATTTAAACCATGTTAACATGTTCAGATAGCATCTGTAGATGTGCATGAAGGTTTCGGAATTTTGATTTTGTTCCAGGTGGTTCCAGTGGAACCACTTTTATCCTTAGAAAATCTTTGTCCGCTCAAAGGTTCTTAGGGTATTGAATTCGATACGTTTAAACCATGTTAACATGTTCAGATAGCATCTGTAGATGTGCATGAAGGTTTCGGAATTTTGATTTGGGTCCAAGTGGTTCCAGTGGAACCACTTTTATCCTTACAAAATCTTTGTCCGCTCAAAGGCTCTTAGGGTATTGAATTCGAAATGTTTAAATCATGTTAACATGTTCAGATAGCATCTGTAGATGTGCATGAAGGTTTTGGAATTTTCATTTGGGTCCAAGTGGTTCCAGTGGAACCACTTTTACCCTCAGAAAATCTTTGTCCGCTCAAAGGCTCTTAGGGTATTGAATTCGAAACGTTTAAACCATGTTAACATGTTCAGTTAGCATCTGTAGATGTGCATGAAGGTTTTGGAATTTTGATTTGGGTCCAAGCGGTTCCAGTGGAACCACTTTTATCCTTAGAAAGTCTTTGTCCGCTCAACGGCTCTTAAGGTATTGAATTCGAAACGTTTAAACCATGTTAACATGTTCAGAGAGCATCTGTAGATGTGCATGAAGGTTTCGGAATTTTGATTTGGTTCCAGGTGGTTCCAGTGGAACCACTTTTATCCTTAGAAAATCTTTGTCCGCTCAAAGGTTCTTAGGGTATTGAATTCGAAACGTTTAAACCATGTTAACATGTTCAGATAGCATCTGTAGATGTGCATGAAGGTTTCGGAATTTTGATTTGGGTCCAAGTGGTTCCAGTGGAACCACTTTTATCCTTAGAAAATCTTTGTCCGCTCAAAGGCTCTTGGGGTATTAAATTCGAAACGTTTAAACCATCTTAACATGTTCAGATAGCATCTGTAGATGTGCATGAAGGTTTTTGGAATTTTGATTTGGGTCCAAGTGGTTTTTCAATCATGTGACAATGATGTGATCAGAACACTACCCTTTATACATCATGTTGGGTGAAGTATCTTGTTTGAAATATTGAAGTAGTTTCACATGTGAGTCTTCAGAAGGAAATTAAATACTGTTTTATCATTTTAAATCACACACATGCGTGAAGCCTTTTTATCCAAGTCTGTATCCTGCACTAACCAAAAAGGAAAGTGCAAATGCGGGGATATACTATAGTGTGCTTCGCACACAAATGGCACTATCTAGTTACAATAACATGAACTTGAAATAACAAAGCTGATGATGATGCGTACATTAACAATTTTATTACACGCCTGTTCTGTGAAATCTCCATCTACAACAACACTCAACCATACGGAAAATGAAAATCTGTTCCGCACATATGTGCCGAACGGAAATCGTTGACGGACTATTTTTAAATAGAAGCGAAATTTCACTGCAATTTTCTACAAATCGTGCAACGCAATTACAATTTGAATCGCTAGCGATAGATAGAAATTGTCCCCTGTGTTTCAATGTGTTCTATGTGCCTAATGGCACATAGAACACATTGGAACACAGGGAACGAAATAATAACACGGATTCCCCTCTCAAATTTGAGTGACGATAAAATGTGTTGTTTGTGTTGATAGTTGTCAAATCAATTGCTGAGTGTCCTTTTAATAATTGCCTTTATAGACGTGAAAGCGTGTAATAAACACTGAACAACACACGCGTGTGAATGGGTTAATCGATACGGCACTTGTGCCATCGCGGAAGGATAAAAGTCGAGGCCTCTCGTTCTATCCTTCCGCGCTAGCACTCGTGTCATATCGATTAACCAATTCACACACGTGCGTCGTTCTGCGTATATTACTATTCACATTTTATCCCATTCAATTTCAATTGTTTCAAACAATTTCTCATTTTTCTCTGTCGTCCTCTAGCCACTCTCACTGCAGTTATTCACAAATTACCTCTTTTCACCGTTTCCCTCCATTGTTATTTATTTATTGGCGTTTAAGGTCACATACTTATGCACAATGGCTAATCGTGACGGGGACAGTTTTACGGGTGGGGGAAGCCGGAGTACCCGTAAAAACCACTGAGCATCGACGAGCAACTGCCAGCTCCTCAACATTCTAACTCTGTTCAAGCTCCGCTCAAGGAGGGTTACAGCGGTTGAAGACATTACGCCATCGACGTGCAGTACACCTTAGTACACGGCGTCATCGTACCCCCATGTAGGCAACCGGGATAAAGTGCTTTGCCCAAGGACACAACGCGGGTCGTCCCGGACGGGGATCGAACTCGGGACCTCTAGCACAGAAGTCCAGTAGTCTACCACTGAGCCCTTCATTGTTTGTTTAAGCTCTATTTTGTAAGTTAACGTGTCACAACATCTTTCCAACTATCCATTGAAATGTGTGTTAAACGTTTATAGGAGTTTCTTTTGCAGTTTTTGGCGTAGCCTTGTCACAATATGGGAGGGGGTGTAAAAACAAATTGACGTAAAACGTATAAATAACTTTAAATTAAATTAGGTAGCGCGGTGGTTTGGTGGTTACGGAACTGGATTTTAAACCAAAAGGTCCACAGTTCGATCCCCGTCATGGGTAAATGTGCTGTGCCGTTCGGCAAGGCACTTAATTTCGACTGCCCGCGTGGGGGGGGGGGGGGGGGGGGAGAGGGAGCGGTGGCGTGGATCCCATTCAGGACACCACCGAGAATCTGATGCAAATCACAGGACATGCACACATTATCATGATAATCTGTATTTATCAGGTTTTGAATTAAATTATAAATATGTTATCAGCACTATGTGTTTATCGAGTAACTTGTATCAAGCCGAGATGGTGTTCATGTCAGTGAGCCTTCTATACGTAATAGAAACACCATCAAATTTATCTTACCATCTCGGAAACATACTTGGTGGTAATAACCAATTTAGTTTACAATATTCCTCCCTTTCCTGACTTGTTCGCATATATTTTGACAAGCATTCAGCATCAATGAATTGATTTTTTACGATCATGATCATAATAACATTATGATATTACGTTCTTGAGCTGTGCATGACGTAATCCCCATTCATTGTTCCACATGTACTGTAACCGCCGAAGTTTATAGTAGTATTTTTTTTATTATTTTGTTGTCATTTTATGGTGACGAAAAAAATATAAACGGTATCTTCAGTACTGTTGGATCTTGTAATCAATTGGTATGCTAGGTTTTGTGAATACGAACCTATTAGTTTTTGAAAACATTCGTGTTCAAATTTTGGACCACAAATTTAACCATCTGGAAATTTATCCAATATATCAGTCAGTGGCGTAGATAGCTTTTCGCTGGCGGAGGGGCAAGCCCAAAATTTTCCGACAGACCGAAAATTTTCCGACAGTGTAACAACAAAAACCCAAACAAACAGAAAAAATCTGTTGTTTACTGCAAATGTACTGAAAATTGGTTTTTTTACCCAAAAGTAACCCAAAATGGCATGTTTTTATCCCCAAAGCCAGCATTTTAATGTTGTTAGGCATAAATTCGCCTAAAAATTGTCCCAAAAAATTTCCGACAAAACTTCTGGTGGGGGGCCTCCGCCCCCCCCCCCCGGCCCCCCCTTTATCTACGCCACTGATATCAGTCTTGTTTGACAGAGCTAAAGGATCTCTGTCAAACGTGACTGAATTGGTTAAATTTCTAATTGTATTACGTGAAAAATCTGCGGATAGAAATATTTTGATATTTCGACATCAGTGTGCAGAGGGTTAAAATTACTATTTAGGTTGAATACACCCCCTTCACCAACTCTTTTAAATTTTTGATCGGAATTTACGATGTGAGAACAGAGTTAAAGTCTAATTCCCAATCAATGAGTGTTTAGCCCTCTGCACTCTGGTGTCAAATTGGCAAGTTTTCAGCAGCAAATATTTCCCAAAATGCAATTTGATATTTAACTAAATATACCTTGTTTGACAGAGCTCACTGAGCTCTGTCAAACAAGATATAATTGGTTAAATTCATACTTAAACAAGAGAAAAACAGAGTGATTACTGAAAATTCTGTTGCACTAGCAGAGTGCTAGAGGTTAAAAAAGAAGTCGGTCGTCATCATTTAGAAATGTTGATAATCGGATTTGCTCTTGGAATGGTGTGGATTATTTAAAAACAACACCTTGGCAATCAATAAATATATATAAATAAACAACTAGAACACCATCATACCACTCTAACAAAAGGTTGGAAAAGAACAAGCTGCTACACAGGTGAGGTGCATTATTCTAGAAATCCCGTCAAAAGTGAATTTCTAAATTATAAAACTTATTTATTTATGGCGCGGCTAAGTAAGTGTAGATCATCCGAAATAGTATTAGGCCCATTCTGTAAAGCAAACGTTTCGTTAAAAAAAAATTTTTATCTCAAGATCTCGATTTTTTATCCCAAGATCTCGAGTTTATTAATTCAAGATCTCGATTTTTTTAATATCGAGATCTCGAATTTTTATCTCGAGATTTCGAATGTTTTAAAAAGTCGACATGTCGACTTTTAATCTCGACATCTCGAATTTATATTTTTATCTCGAGGTCTCAAGTTTTTTTAACCCTTTACCCAACGCAGACGATTTCAAAAGTTATTATTTTAAATATCATTTTTTAAATTTTTTCAAAAAGTTTCAACAAAACCATATCATGTGACCCCTCTTTGGAACGAGTTCGACGAGCTCGTTCCAAAGAGGGGTCACATGATATGGTTTTGTTGAAATTTTTCGAAAAATAATATTTTTTCAGCTGCTGAATTTGCATATTACGCGGGCGGATGCGGGCGATTCGTTGGGTGAGATTTATTTCAAGATCTCGCGATTCTTCTTTCCCGATATCTTGACATTTATATCTCGAGACCTCGAGTTTTTATCTCGAGATATCCAGTGTTTGAGGGAGCACGGTGGCTCAGTAGGTAGAGGTGCAGGCTGCAAGCCGAGAGGTTCTCGGTTCGAATCCCACCTGCGGCAACCGCGTTGTGTCCTTGGGCAAGACACTTCATCTCCATTGCCCGCATGGGAGCACGATGACGCCGTGTACTAAGGCGTACTGCACGTCGATTCAACCAATCTAACCCTGCCTGTGCTGCAGTGCGGAGTTACGATGTTGGGGAGCTGGCAGCTGCTCGTCGTTGCTCGGTGGTTCTCTCCGGGTACTCCGGCTTCCTCCACCCGTAAAACTGTCACGGTCATGATTAGCCATTGTGCATAAATATGTGACCTTAAACATCAATAAATAATAAATGAATAATCTGTAGTTTTAAACTCGAGATCTCGAGATTTTTAAGTCGAGATCTTAACTTTTTATTTCAAGATCTCGAGATTCTTCTTTCCCGATATCTTGACATTTATATCTCGAGACCTCGAGTTTTTATCTCGAGATATCCAGGCTTTGAAGTTGAGATCTTTTTTTTTAACCCTTTACCCAACGAATCGCCCGCATCCGCCCGCGTAATATGCAAATTCCGCAGTTGAAAAAATAATATTTTTCAAGAAATTTCAACAAAACCATATCATGTGACTCCTCGTTGGAACGAGCTCGTCGAGCTCGTTCCAACGAGGGGTCACATGATATGGTTTCGCTGAAATTTTTTGAAAAATTTGAAAAAATGATATTTAAAATAATAAATTTTGATATCATTTGCGTTGGGTAAAGGGTTAAAAAGTCAAGATCTCGACTTTTTCATCTCGATATCTTTATTTTTTATCTCGATACTCTGTGTTTCCAAATTCGAGGCCTTCACTTTTTATCTCGAGATTTTTATTTTAGTAAGTCGAGATCTCGACGCTTTTATCTCGCGATCTCGACGTTAAATCTCGACGTTTTTATCTTGAGTTTTATCTCGAGTTCTCGACGCTTTTATCTCGCGATCTCGACGTTAAATCTCGACGTTTTTATCTTGAGTTTTATCTCGAGATCTCGAGTTTTTAAGTCGAGATCTCAAATAATCATGTCGAGATCTCGATATTTTTAAAAAGTCGTGATCTCGACTTTTTATCTCGAGTTGTCAAGTTTTTTAGGTTGCGATCTTGACATTTTGTATTGTTCTTGTGCATAGAAGTGCTGTTGTAAACCCGATGGATGTTATATGCTGGCTATTGGAAGATGGAAATCCGCCTTTTTTGGCTTTTCCATCGGGATTCGAGTTTGGTAGTGGGTGTCACTTAGTTATATAAATTTCAGCACATGGGGTGGAGGTCCTTCTATAGAATTGGGGCTACTTTACGGGCTCGGAATTGTGAAATCCAGTGTCCAAAATATTCGTTTCGCCGCATATTCCGGGTCCTATTCTATCTGTCCTATTCTATTCTATCCTGGTCCTGTTCGATATCACTGACTGTAGGTTTAGAATGTTGTGCACTCGACATTTCCCCTTAATTGTATATATTTGTTGCTCATGTCAGCGGTGCATACCGAGGCAAATATATATTCTAAAACTATTGTGTAATTGTCTGATCTTGAATCAAATCATGGCTTCCGTGAAGCAACCGTGAGCTGAACCGAGGCCAAACACACCGCGTCGAGCTCAACATTGGTGCGTTGTCCGTTGGGCTTGCCGATGGGTTGACCATTTACCCAACGTAACGGCCCAAACCGGCAATGGCTATTCACAAAAGTCGCCAATAAATTTTTATTATTTTTTTTCATTTTTTGTCTCAAAAACATAGGTTATGACACCTCTTTGGAACGATCTCGTCGAGTTCGTTCCAGTGAGGGGTCATAACCTATGTTTTTGAGACAAAAAATGAAAAAAAAAAATAGTATTCAAGAATTTTGTTTGCAAATGTCGTCAGCTTTTCATGTTAGGTAAAGGGTGAAGTGATTATTGGCGCAAAGCATCCATGTGCTGAACCACTTTGAAGTCTAGTGAATATTTCGACACAACTGACCACAGGCTTAGTATATTGTCGAGCTAAAGACGCCCCTACTCATATATATAGATTAATGGGTCTGATCCGGATCCTGAATCAAAACATGGTTTTTCTAAAGCAGCCATACTCTGAATCAGACTAAATCAACAACGCTAAGAATAACATTTTCATGCTGTTCATAAGGCCGATGTATCGAGTGATGGCATTTGCCAAACACTCAGTTCGACACCACTGGCTATGGACCTAGTCTATGGTCGTGCAGACGACATTTTCTCTTAAATGTACACATTTGTTGACCGTGTCAGTGTCATGTGCCGCAGCTATATCAATTTCAAAACTATTGGCTTAACGCAGTTTGTTTGACCTAATTCAGTTCATGGCTTATGTGAAGCAGCCTTGAGCTGAACTTTGGTCAAACAAAGCTGTTAGTTATCATGTCGTTCCTAATGTGTGTCGGTAGACTCGGTGAGGACTGCAGTAAAACAACCATCTGCTGACTCAGCCTTGAACCCTTGTACTCATTTCGATCCCAGTCTATTGTCGTGGAGATGACATGTCCCCTTAAATGTAAATATTTTTTGCTCGTGTCAATGGTGCGTACCGCAACTATATCAACTTCAAAACTACTGTGAAATAATGAGATCTTGAATCAAAACGTGGCTTCTGATGAACAGCTCTGAGCTGAACCAAAGTCAAACAAACCGCGTTACGCTCTAAAACTTGATGGCGTCCGTAAGGAGTGTGGAATGATTGAGTGAAGACTGTCGCCAAGCAGCCATGTGCCGAAGGATCTTGATAATCTACATCAGTTCCAAAACTCGTTTGTAATATTCTGAACTTTATCCATAATATGGTTTCTAATAAGCAGCCACAAACTTATCCAAGATCAAACTGACATCGTAAAGGCGTGAGCTTTCCTGTCGTTCGTAAGGCTTGTCGATATACTGAATGATGACTGCAGCCAAACAGCCATGTGCTGACACAGCCCTAAATATTCGGAACAGCACATTAATTGTATATATTTGTTGCTGGTGCAATGATACGTGCTACAGCTATCTCAATTTTAAAACTATTGTGTAATAGTTTGATCTTGAATCAAATCATGGCTTCTGTGAATGAGTGATGACTGACGCCAAGCATCCATGTGCTGCGTAACTTTGAAGTCTCGTGACTATTTCTACCCCAGTGGCTATAGGCTTATAATATCAAAATATTGCTCCCGTGAAGCAGTCATAAGCTGATCAAAGATCAAACCAACGGCACTAAGGTGAACATTTTCATGTTGTTCGTAATGTTTTTCGATCTACCTGGTATAATTAAACCTTTTTTTCTGTTCATCCATTTTCAGGAAAAATGATTGGCTAAAGCATTTCTTTTTTTTATTTTCATAACACAATGAGCCGAATAAAAAACGCAATTATGCCCCCCCCCCCCCAAACCACGCCCCCAATATCTGTCCTAAAAATTACGCTGCACAGTGTGAATAGAAAATAACCCCTGCACGCTCATGTTGTTTCAACATGATAAGTAATTAATATTTACCTCCTCATATTAAAAAGACTTTCAAAATAAAATTTAATAAACAATGAAATCCTTATCATGCGTTTTATTCCATGTTCAATTTTTTTATACGCAATAGGTGATCGACTGCGTTCATCGTTTTACCCAAATCAACCGTAAACAATGGACGGTCATCCACAAACGAAACTCACGCGAGCAAAACTTTCCAATTTTCAAATATCCTGAATGAACACTTTCTGAGACAAGTTCAACGAACTTCATGTCATCTGGGTTTATGTCGAACTACAAATTTACAAGCGTCTTCAGTTTCTCGGGAAATGGCCAAAATCAGAATTAAAGTTAACTCAGTATCGCTTTGAATGACAATACCCTCTCGTCAAGTGGAAAAGGAGATTGAAGTTTTGTGAGCGTGGCCTAAGACGTTCCTTTCAACTTATGTAATTCATTGGTCAATAAAATTTCTAATGACACAAGAACAAGTTTCAGTGAAATGTATCGTTATTTCAAATAGAATTTTAGAAAACTGTGCCTTTTTATACCCCAAAAAACAAAGGCCAAACATAGTGTAAATGGCTTCCGCCCATTTACACAGTTTGGCCTTTGTTTTTTGAGGTTCGTAACTCAAGAAGAAAATAGACAGAAACAAACGATCATTCCTTATTAATCTTCAACTCTCTAGCCCACTTTAGAACTGCGGGAAAAGGCTCATTCTGTTGCCTAGGAGAGCCAATTTCCTTTATGTATATTATTAGTTACACAGTTTGTTGGTGGCCTAATATGGTATATATGGTGTCAGTTAATTTCATATTCGCTCTCGTCCAATATGAAATTAACTGACACCATATATACCATATTAGGCCACCAACAAACTGTGTAGCGAATATATCTTACCGACTGCTTCATCGAAGCACAGAACTAATAACAACAGCAAGCAAAATTAAATGAGAGAATTCTCACGATGTGTTCACGTGTCTTTGCCTTGTTACAATTTATGGGAGAGTGCCTACGCCTACAGGCACTCTCCCATAAATTGTAACAAGGCAAGTCCATACATACCAAACAGTTTCATTTCGAAGGTAACATGACACACATCCACAGAATATGAAGCCTTTTAAGTTGCCTAACCTGCACTTCAGACCAAATATGGGCTCCCAACACTCAATCTTTCAACTTGAAGCGTTTATCGGCTGCCGCCATTTTGAATAATCAATGAACAAAGGGGAGATTACCCATAGCTGTCAGCGTATATTGATGTTGACAGGCAGTATATGGTTTTATATACAGTCTGCATGTGACGTCTTTGAACCAATGAAATTCCCAGATACTTGTAGAAGGTAAGATATATTTATATATGTGTTAATTTGACAATATTACGTGCCGCGGTTAAATCAGAACCACACGAGATTATCATTTAGTTCGATCGTGAATCAAAATAATGGCTTCTGTCAAGCAGCCATGAGTTGATTTGGGAGTTGACCTCATCTATTAAGTTCAAAAGTTTGTAGTTAAACGTGAAGCCTGCCAATGAACTTAGTGATGAGTCTCACCAAACAGCTATTCGATTATCCAGCCTTGCTCCCTCGACTACATTTCGACACCACTCCGTGGTGATGGTGGTAGCGGTAGTATGGGTAGGAGTAGCAGCTGCAATGGTTGTTGTAGTAGTAGTAGAAGTAGTAGTGGTATTAGTAGTAGTATTAGTATTAGTATTAATAGCAGTAATGTCCAGTTGGCGATAAGTGTAGACTTTCATGTCGGAAGATTTCTAACCCTACAGAACAGCGGTGGTCCTATTCAAAGGATGTGTATATCACCCCAATCTGTACCTGGATGGAGTGTCAAAAACGTGATGTACATGCAACTGAACAGCCGCGAGTTTATCCTCGTGACTGCTCAGCTGCATCATTCATGCCGCACTGGCCAAGTAAGCTCTTACTGGTAGTGTATGAGTTAATCAATTATCTTCCTACCTCCCTTAGTAGTGGGCTCAGTGTGTGGAAGACTCTAATAACTCATGTTGTCCGATGCTCTAATTTACTTTAAACCTGGCACTCTGGTATTGCAACATAATTTTTTCCAATCACTCTGTTTTTCTCTTCTTTAACTATGAATTTAACCAATTGCTCTGCCAAACAAGATACATTTGGTTACATATCAAACTGCATTATGCGAAATATTTGTTGCTGAAAACTTTGCCATTTTGACATCAGAGAGCAGGGGGTTAAACAGTTCATAACATCCTTCAAATCATGGATAACTAATCTTCAATCTGAAAGTTACTGTTTACTGCAAACTAGACTTGCTCGATAAAATAAGTTAGCCAAAGCTCCATCTGCTACGACGACGACCACCCCACCCTACCTCCGCCGTAACACTACTATGATCACATGGACTATCATGCTTTTGTGCTATGTGATTTGGTTAAAAAGAAACACCATGTGCGTTATTGGGAGCCACCTAACAGGAGCAGTATATGTGTCTGTTCAGACAGGAACTATTTTGTTCATGTCTAATTACTTGTGTGTATATTTACTTTTGTTATAATCTCGATGCTCGATTTCTTTTTGTTTCCTCCTTCCTGAATTGACACTTTTAGCAGTTCAACGAGTAGAAATATTAATTATCAATTCAATTACGCCTTTATAAGCAGCGTAGACATTTCAAGAAAAGTAAAGCCTCCAATTGATTGTTTTGATGTAAACTCTTAGGCAGTCAAGAACGCGAACAGAATTAACCTAAAGAGATTAGAGATAAAGGTTGAGTTCGACTTTACCAGACTATTCCGACACAGAATCGCCTACAGTGGAACTACGTCCAAGTTGACCTTTGGTGACCTCGCCATGAATGCAAACTTGTCTAAATTTATCACTGGTCGCCTCGTGAAGAGTGAAATCCAACCGGCAATTATTTATTATGTTTTTGAATAAGCGTACCTCAAAAGATACCAAAAATTACCAAACGTACATTGGCTCATGTTAATAAAGCACCCATCACTCGAAATAGTATGTTATTATGTTATTAAAATGAAAAAAGGAGCCGTAATTTTCGCGTTTCGTTTTCTATTTCGTTTCGGCGATAAAATTGCCAGAGGAGGTACCGCTCACCGGTGTTCATATAAACAAAAACAGATTCGCACGTATGTACGTCCGCTGCTCAGTAAAATCGAGAAAAAATAATAGCGACTCTTCATAACCTGACGATCATGGTATAAATAAAATACACCCAAAGTAGCTTGGTGTACCAAATGTTCACCACTCGTGGTGAAGTAGTGTTAACCGCGAGCCTTTGGCTTGCAGTTAACACTACTTCAGAACGAGTGGTCACCACTTGTGATGAACATTTGGTACAACAATCTAGTATGGGTATATTCTATATTTCCGACACAAAATCGCCGATGACGAGAACGGAATTATCGACTCAAGTTACCTATAGATCAAACACACTCCTTATCGTCATTCAGTATTAATTGCAGGAGTTTAGATGCCAACTGGGATTAATTATGTAACCTCCTAGCTGACATATAAAACAAGGGCCCTTCGATTAATTCCATTTGCCTAGTCGAAATTGTATATAAACTTAATGTCTACCATCCGATAATATACAAAACACGGTCCAGTAATGATGACGGCAGTGGTGGGTGGCATTGTTTGTCAAAGAAGGCATTTCATATGAGATTTGTTCGGACTTAACGTTGTTTATACCACATGTCTGTGAATCACTGTTCATAAAAATTAATCCAGATCGTAAAAAGCCTACATAATTAGAGTAATACATAAACCTAACACTCCCCAGGAAGCCGATATCGATTTGTTTGTGGACAAACTCTCTGAAACTCCGATCCCTAAACAAAAAGGCGTTTCTCTTAGGACACTTCAATATAGATCTCCTAAAATATGCAGATTGCATAGGACATACCTTGATAAAATCGCAGGTCAATATAACAAGACATGTTCTCACTTGGAACCCACGTTGGAAACGTAGAAGAGGAAGGTCAAAGAATACCTGGCAGAGGGCGTGGAAAAGGAGATGAATAATGAGGCACTAACATGGCAACAAGTTGAGAAGATAGCATAGAACAAGATCAGATGGAGGGAATTTGTTCGTGGTCAATGTTCCGTCAGGGAATAAAAAGGCATAAATAAGTAAGTAAAATATGCAGAACATACACAGAACGACTCCCGCGTGTGAATGGGTTAATCGACATGACACGAGTGCTAGCGCGGAAGAATAAAACGAGAGTCACAGGCCTCGAGTTTTTTCCTTCCGCGGTGGCACAAGTGCCATATCGATTAACCCATTCACACGCGTGTGTCGTTCTGGTTTTATTACACGCCTTGACGTCTATAAAAAAAACATTTATCAGAAGGATACTCAGCAATTCATTTGACAACTATCAACAAAATCAACACATTTTAGCGCCAACCAAATTGCGAGAGGAAACCGTGTTACTATTTCGTCCCCTGAGTTCCAATCTGTTCTATGTGCCTATTGGCACATAGAACACATTGGAACTCAGGGGACAATTTTCAGCTATCGCGAGCGATTCAAATTGTAAATGCGATGCACGATTTGTAGAAACTATCAGAGAAATTTCGATTCTATCTGAAAATAGTCCGTCAACGATTTCCGTTCCGCACAAATATGCGGGACAGATTTTCATTTTCCGCATGGTTTGGTGTTGCTGTAGATGGGGATTACATAGAACAAGCGTGTAATAAATGGTAAGACGAACGAATTCATGGACAATATGATCGGCACTGGATTTTTGCCAACAATTACGAAACTAAACAGATTTACTGAACGATCGGCAGAATTAATTCATCATATATGTACCAATAATATAGTGATAGATTTTACTTCAGAGATTATTATGATCCCCGATGAGTCTGGAGGTGGGATGGGGAAATCTCACCCGAGGGACAAGATATTTCAACCAGAAAGCCTCGGGTCTGGTTCAAATATCTTGCCCCGAGGGTGAGATTTCCCCATTCCCACCTTCAGACTCATTTAAGATGATTTTTCTCCACCCCCCCCCCCTCCCCCACACGAGGATTATGTCATTGTAGATAATTGGCGGTCACGTGCTGAAATACCCAATTCATCAAGTCGTAGTCCTTTCGAAAAACGAACAATTTCTTCGGAAAGATCGTACAAAAGTTAGGTATATACCATAGGTATATACTAAAAAAAAATGATTTGTAACACTGTCCGTTTAGGAGTTAATGAATTTGCGCGTGTCAAACTCTAATGTAAAGGGCATTGTGAGATTATTGGTCGATCGATAAATTCGCGTAGTGATATTAATAAATCTGCAGAGAAACATGGAGTTGGAACAAATCAACATTGTTGATTTTGAATGGCTCGTGGATTACATTCGGGAAATCGTGAAGCCATTTTGTTTATTTACAATTGTGCAGACGATGATGAAATAGTTTCGGTGACCTAATAAAATATGCAAATGAATATGTCACGTGGGGTGGGTGGGATAGAAATATCCCACCCTACTGCCTCACCCGGGACACGCGTATGTTTCACGTATAGTGAGGGGGGGGGGGGGGGGAAATCATAACAGATGTTTCCGAACATGTTGGAACATTCTATATTGAGAAACAAAATAAGGAAGAGAGGCACATCAATTCATTACTCAAGAGTTCGTTCTGCGAACGAAATATCATAACATTCTATTGATGTCCGATTTTATACCGGCATATGATGAAAACGGTACAAATTCAGCTTTCAGTAAATTCCAAGATAATTATATGTAAGCATTTGAAAAAGGCTTTTCTTTTAACCCTTTACCTAACGCAGACGATATCAAAATTTATTATTTTAAATATCATTTTTTTTAATTTTTCAAAAAATTTCAACAAAACCATATCATGTGACCCCTCGTTGGAACGATGGGTCACATGATATGGTTTTGTTGAAATTTTTTGAAAAATAATATTTTTTCAACTGCTAAATTTGCATATTACGCGGACGGATGCGGCCGATTCCTTGGGTAAAGGGTTAAGGAAGTCTAATATTCTTAAAGAATTTATCAAGCGTGGACAACTGGCCTTCTATGCTCTTCCCTAACCAAATATAAGTTTCTGCGAAAAAATACCCCATCCATCTGATCAAAACTGAATACTTACAAAATGTATTGTATCGCATTTAGTTCAGTTAAATGGAGAGCCAAGGCATTGTATACTATTCAAAAAAGTACGGGATATCCAAACGGAAAACGGTATTGGATAGGCGTGATAAGACACATCAATGTGTTATCAAGTTTAGTGTGGATCATGAATGTCACCGGCAAACAAAACTTCGTGCAGGTTTTTCGGATGAGCGACGCCTTAATGTCTGTGGGTTACGTTTTGAAATTTTCATTTGTACTGCACGGGCTTTTTCGGAAGTCTCAACGTTCTTTTCTTTGTATAAACTCGTTCATCAATAGCTTCTGGTCGAAACGTAACTTTTGAGGTATCTGGAGACTGTTTACGTGCCGTTGGCATGTTGGAAGCTAGCAACACCCAGACTGTAGTGGTTCAAATTCTCAATGCTACTCAATCTGTGATTAGCAGGTTGTGGTCACGCTACTGTCAGACAGACAATGTTGATGACAGACGTCGGTTAGGTCGTCCAAGGACGACAACTGCTAACCAAGATCGTTTCATCCGAACCACAGCATTACGTAACCGCCATCAAAGTGCCTCAGAAAATGGAAAGCAGGTTCACGTGCGACAGATGTGCGAATCAGTGGTCAGACTATCCGAAATCGCCTACACAGCTGGAATTTGTACGCTCAACGACCTCGAATAATTTCACGTTTAACTGAACGTCACATCGCAGCACGGCGTAATTGGCGTGAAGCACGGCAACGCTGAGACAATCGTCGGTGAAGCAAAGTCATGTTTTCCGATGAATCGAGGTTCATTCTCGACTTCCATGACAGGCGAAACAGCGTGTGGTGGCGGCGGAACGAACGATACCATGACGTAACCGTTAGGCAATACGATCGTTTTGGTGGTGGATCGGTTATGGTGTGGGAAGGCATAACCATGACAAGCAGAACAGCATTACATGTCATCCAAGGTCGTGTCACAGGACAGTACTACCGTGACAACATGTTAGCAGCTCATGTGGTGCCGTTTGCGCAACGTCACGGCCGTCGATTTATTTTCCAATTTGACAATGCAAAAGCACACAGGGTCCGTGTCGCTACAAAGTTCCTCCAGGAGCAGGACATCACTACACTGCCTTGGCCAGCACTAAGTCCAGATCTTTCACCACGTCTGGGATATGCTTGGCAGGCGCCTACGACAACGCCAACAGTCCCCTAACAATGTCCAGGAGCTCGCCGTTGCACTGCAGGAAGAATGGGATAACATAAGTCAAGCTGATATTGCACGTTTGGCGAGAAGTATGCCACGTCGGACCCGCGTTTGTCTCGCGAACCGAGGAGGATTTACAAGGTACTGAGGTCTTGGACTAAATGTGGTAACATCTCTGACTGATCGACCATGTCTTCTACAGCTCAGTGTGTGGAATGTGTGCTTGTCAGACACCCAACTACCGCTGAAATCATTCACCAAATGTCACAGTGCAATGCCTCAACTGTCTTTTTGATGAAAATATAAATATATTTCTTCATATATCTCACTTTTATCAATATCCCCTACTTTTTTGGATAGTATACTACAATACCATGCCCAACTATATCAAACACAAGCTAAAAAGACACGGGAAATACGGCGTAAAGCCAGTATCACATACCCTTCCAAATACGTTTGTTGCCAACGGCGAGAAAACATGATCCTTCTGTTATTTCTTGTTTTTCAGGTCCCTAGGGCATTGGGGTGCCCCTAGGGGTGTTTTGAAAGTGGGTCATGATCATATCTCATGATTGCATGCTCCATGAACCTTGCTATAACACCAAATGAGCCGGAAGGTAATAGAGATTCAAAAATATGGGGCACGGTCACTTAGCTCACCCACGGACAATTGAGTGCATTTTTCAAAATTGCAGGAAATCACATTTTATGACCCACTAATCTACTCCCAAAGTACATACAGTTAAAACTAGAAGTCCTGTCAGGAACTGTACGCTTATCTAGACTTAATTGCGCGTAGGAATTGCGCGCAATTGCCACATCGAATGGCATCAAACGCATGGCAGGTTCTCCTGGTTACTCAGAGCAAACACAGGCCACGTTTCTGCCAGTGGACCTCCGGGTTACCCGGAGGTCCATTGGCTGAAACATTGCTTGTGCACAGGCCATATGCACAGAATTTGATAGCCTTACTATGGTCATAATGTGTAGATTAACGCGCAGATCGACGTGCTATTTGTGCGCATTTCATGACAGGACTTATAGTCTTAACTGTACATGCATCTTTGCTCTCAAAAAGAGGGCGAAGCCAAACATTTTGAAAGTGATTCATGCTCAATTCTCAAACAGGGTGCGAGCTTTGGATCTGGGAACAACATCAAATGAGTCGAAGCTTAATGGAAGTTCAAAATATGAGTCATGGTCCCTAACCGCACGTGTGTTCAAAAGCAAATCCAACATCGATTACAATGGCCTCTTAAAAAACTTTCTAAAAGAAACAATCTACGGGGTTGCCGATGTCCTTGTGTACATCAAAAATAACTCAGTCTCCAGTGGTCAGTGGCGGCGCCATGGTGGGGTATGTGGGGGTACTTACCCCTCCAATTTTTTCGCCAAGCGTAGTAAAACAATACTATCATTTTAATTTTTGTTGTATTGAACGTTGCGGTGTAATGGTCGGTATTCGTAATCCCATATTCCCAAGTGCACTGAATCAGAGAAGTTTTGAAATTATGTTTGCTTCCACCCCATACTATCTTGTTAGACAACGTTTTATGGTATTAGGAGGGATAACTAACCTCTGATTCCGCAGCTATCTAACAAGTCGATCACAATATACCATGTATCGTGAAACGTTGTCCGATCTTGAATACACCACCGCGGTGTACCACAAGGACTTGTTCTTGGGCCTTTACTGTTTTTAATTTATATAAATGATATAAGTTCATCAACGGACTTTAATCTTTTGTCATGTTACTACCATATTCAGGTCTGGTAATAACATGAGATCATTACATAGAGAAGTAAATGCGGAAATTGACAAATTAAGTGGCTGGTGTATCCTTAAACGCTCAGAAAAAATATCTTATTTAAAACCCCGCCCGCCTGTAAGCCCGGAGCCCGATCGCCCGCCCGCCCGCCCGCCCGACCGCCCATCCACCCCCTCCCCCGTAACAAAAATCTGGAATGGGATACTTCTCTAAATTTTTTAAGATGCCACCGAGGAACATGCGGTTTACGGTTTACTTTTACCGAAGAAGATGAAATCGTGGCGGACTCCATATGTGGTTTAATTCTAATTCCTAAAGGAGGAATTTATTTCTGGTGTCTATTGAGAAACTCAACATTTTGAGGGTCCGAACACACAATTATAAGCAGGATTTGATGGATTAGCCAAAAGTTTAGATACATGTTGGAGAGACAGTTTAATTCGGCGCTTCTCAAGAGGATGCTCCTCTACTTCAACAAGTATCAAATCTATTGGTGATGTTCTAAATACATCCAGGCTGATTCTAGTGTCACTATTATGAATGGCATCAAGAGGTTTGAGAAACGACTTTCTTGCAGAACCGTAAACCACACAACCGTAATCTAATTTAGATCTAATAAATGATTTTTACAGATGGTGTGATGTTTTTTGATCAGCATCCCTGTCAGTGATACTAACCAACTTGAGGAGGTTAAGCGCTTTTTTACATCTCACTCTCAGTTGTTTTATGAGAAGTGAAATTCAGTTTGTTGTCAAACAACAAACCAAAGAATTATTTCTCTTACTTAACAACTTTAATGGTACTCCCATTTATTTTCAGGGGATGTTTCCGAAGTTCACAAAAATGAAGACAATTTGTTTTTTGTCTTTGAGAATTTGAATCCATTTTCAGTGGCAGATGTTTTAAAAGTTGATAATATATTTCATTGGGCCCGGTGGCAGTAACCTTTGCTTTACGCGATGAGTTATTTAACTCTTCCAGAGAGAAAGGTTTATTGTAATCCTATAAATATTCCGAGGTAAATTCGATCTTTTGGTTTTCTGTTGTTTTTTAATGTTTACAAATTCCGGATTACAATTTTCAGATGACGAATGTGTCGAATAAGTTGAGCCTAATTTGTTTGATATTTGTTTGTTCGGTGCAGTTAGTGTGTAATTATCTTCCAGGTGTTGTGCAGTTGATTTTGTTCCTTTTCCTTTAAGCTTTTTAATCCTTTTCCAAATTTTGTTGATGGGAGTGCGTTGGTTAAGCTTGGAAACATAAGTTCCCCAGGAACTTTTCTTTTTTTGTTTATGAGTCGCCATGTTTTTGCCCGATTTAAACGTAGTTTGCCCAAATTATGTGTGGGTGGTGACTTATTATTCTTGCGATTCCTTATAGCCTGCTTGCAATCATTGTCAAACCATGATTTGGTGAAACGTTTAAGATTTGCCGAGGTTTTAGGAATGACTGTGTTTGCAGTGTAAAGCAATTTTGTAGTGAAAGGTTCTATTTGGTCAGCATCTTCCTCAAATTTCTGCCGTGTGAAGCGTTCAGAACAAAGCGATGAGAAAGTGACTGACGCACCATTGAACAAACACAAGTCACACAAATTCCTCTATTGGTTTTGCCTTTTAGGTCTTCTTAGTTGCAAGAATCATCCCAAAGAGGACTATGAGCATTAAAATCACCCAACAAAATGTACGGAGTTGGGAGCTGGTGGATCAGTTGCTCGAGATCATTCAGCTGTGGGGTTTTACTTAGTAAAACGTAAATAGAACATAATGTAATTGTCTTGTCTAAGGTTAGACGTACTGCTACAACCTGTAAATTTGCTTGCAGAGGTACTATGAATAATGTCATTTCTAACCAAGGCAGACGTTCCATGAAGATGAAGACCATTTTCATAAGCCCAGGCATTATATGAAGTATAATGTTTAAAGGCAGAATGATCATGAGCACCAGGTTTCTTTAAGAGTGTTTCCTGCAAGCAAAAAAGCAACAGGTTTATACATTTGGCTTAGAAGGCCCTTTTGATTAAAATTATCTCTACAGCCTTGGCAATTCCACTGTATTATGTTGTGTTTGGGTGTATTTTCCATGTTTGGGTGGCGATTTTGGTGGTGGTATGGGAGATATTGTCCCCGTATTTCTATTTCATGATATTTACGTGGGGACATAGCCTGAGAAGAATTCAGGCGTAGTTTGCTCGAGAACTTGTCATCGTTGCATTCATCGACTGACATGTCTTCCATCCCTTCAAACATGTTGTTCGTAACATTTATTACACGCCTCTTCCATGTAATCCCATCTACAGCAACACTAAACCATGCGGGGAATGAAAATCTGTCCGGCACATATGTGCGGACCGGAAATCGTTGACGGATTTTAAATAGAAGCGAACTCTCACTGGAATTTTCTACAAATCATGCAACGCAATTACAATTTGAATCGCTAGCGATTTCTGAAAATTGTCTCCTGAGCTCCAATCTGTTCTATGTGCCGGTAGGCACACAGAACACATTGGAACTCAGAGGACGAAATACAAGTTTGCGCTGATAGTTTTCAAATGAATTGCAGAGTGTCCTTCTAATAATCGTTTTTGACTGACTTGAAGGCGTATAATAAACACAGAACAACACACACATGTGAATGGGTTAATCGATATGGCACGAGTGCCAGTCCGGAAGGATAAAACGAGAGGCGTGTGTCATTCTGTGCATTTTGAAGGCGTTTGGGTATTCAGTCTGAATTCTAATTTCTGTTTTTCCTTTTCTTTTTTCTTATCTTGTTCTTGGTGGCGTTTCTGATTGTGACTCAAATTTTGCTGGTGTCTGTGCTGTGGTTCTGTTTTCGGTTTATTTTCTTCCGATTTAGGTTAATGTTTTTTTATGTTCTGATTGGGATAGATGAGTAGCTTCTTGTTGTTTTTCACTGACTTATGGTATTTTTCTGTTGTTTGGGCAGCTGAATTTGTTTGGTTGGTCTGGGGTACTTATTAATCTGTTGTACAAGCCTTCACTGAAGATGGAATTGTTCCTTTGAGCCATGTGTATTGTGTCTTGCACTGTACTGACTGAGTTGATAATTTCTGTGATAGGTTTATAGCATATGATGGAGATGATGTGCCCATTCCAGACATTGATGTCACTATTTATCTGGCCTCTTTATAACTTATTTGCTTTTCGCATTTTATTTTCTATATTGTTTTTTTCTTTTTTCCGGGTGGGGCAATCTTTGGATGATGACAAGTGATTGCCCTGACAGTTTACACATTTGATGGCATTATTACATGTCTTTTGGTGTTGTAGGCCACATTTGTAGCATATTTCTTGCCAATGGCCATATTTCTGGCACTTGAAGCATCGAAGTGGATTTGGAATATATAAATCCGCTTTCATGTTCATGTAACCAATTTTGAGTGATTCGGGCGGTTGAGGAGAATCGAATGTTAATAAGTAAGTAGTTGCTTTAATAATTGATCCATCTTTTTTAAATTCAACATTTTTAACATATGTTACACCTTGAGCTCTAGTTCTTTGCATATTTTAAGTATATCTGTGTCATCAAGTTCTCTTGTTCTAATTACTCCTATTCTACTATTGAGGGTTTTATGAGGGAGCCCATTAACCTTCATATCTGCAAGTTTATTGGTATTTAATGAATTTATTGCCTGAGCTTCTTTATAACATCCGATAGCGGTCAGGGAAGCTCTTAAAGACAGCGTGAGAGCTTCCCTCTGTACGAAATTATTTAAGGCGATGAATGGAGTACGGAAGTTCAGACAACATCCGGTCAGAGAGAAACTGCTCAGCGACTTCGAGACGAGAAGGCATTACAGAATGAACGAAGCTGAAAATTTTGCAATTGAGAACGAAAATACGTTTTTGATCCATTACTAAGAAAATACATATTTTTGGATGTGCAGACAGATTGAGATGATAACTAGAGAAAGTCCAAAAACGCATCAACAACAAAAACTGCCCTTTTCATGGCCAAAAGACAGTTACTGAATATTTAAATATGTTTATTGTATGATTACCTGTAAAATTATTGTAAAACTACTTATTGTTGTAAAAGTTACTTATTGTGAAATTGTAAAATTACTTGTAAAAATTGATTGTAATTTCATTTTCACTAAATGTAAAACTGATTTTAATGTTTTGGGGATTTTTTGTAATAAAATTTAATAGAGAGAAATAATTCATTTTAAGCATCCACTACCAAACCATCACCAGGCAATTCTATAACCAACAGTTGTTTTTGCAAATCAGCAAACACCTGCATGGTATTATCTTACAACACGCTTATCTATTGGTCACATAGAAAATACAGACGTGTGGTATGATCTGATTCTATTCCTGTTTGACCAATAAGACACCACCTTGCTCTCATTGGATACCTGTTTTGACCAATCAGACACCGCCTTGCTCTCATTGGATAACTGTTTTGACCAATCAGACACTGCCGCGATCTTACTGGGTTATCAAAAACCTGCGATGTGACACTATCTTATCTATGACATAATCAAACAGAGTACATGGTCTTTATTATCATAAGCTTCTTATAAACAAAGGAAACAGGTCAGGTAGTCTTTATATCTAAAGCCTTTTGTATGTACATAACATCAGATGTTCCAGTATGGGCTTTATCGTAATCTTCTTACATTACTGTTTAGGCACTACAGGTAGCCTTCAAAATAATTTTTTGTTTGTATGTATTTACGTGTACATGTCCTTGACAACATTTACCTTAGATACACCAACAAAAGTTATTTAAGGAGGGGGGGGAGGGGAAACTCTTTGTTAGTACTCACAGGGACACCTCAGTTTGGAGGTCCCCCAGCTGTGGACTAGCCTTAGGAGGGATCTGGTGGGCTTTGGTGAGGAAGAACAGAGCTTTGGGCAGGGGAGCCCACATACAGGGAAGGCCAAACAATGTGGGGAAAGTCTAATACATGTTGGGCTGTAAACAGCCTGGACCTTTTGGGGGGCTTTGAGGCTGGGACCTACATGGACTTTCCGGAGGGATAGCCTGAAATTAGGGTACATACATGGCGGGAAAGGTGATGGGTGCGCCTAAAAATAGCCTAGACCTAGTGTGGAGAGGAGAGGAGTAGAGGGGAGAGGACTAACGGATTGGTCGGACGCCGGGGTCCACCAAAAATCCATTGAGTCATCCCTCTATACTACTCACACCGTTTCATTTAACAAACGTAATTTTTTAAAACAATAATACATTACATCTTTTCGTATTGAGGACTACTCCTTGACTGTCAAATGCGCATAGCGAAGGCTGTCATACAAAGTGTATTTGAAAGGATATTTGTGCGTAAAGAAAATCGTGGGTTCACCGAATAGTCAACTTTTTACCAAATTCGTGACTTTCATTGGGAAGAGCCAGAGGGGGATATCCCCTTCGCGGTGTAGATGGTCCAGGGGTTCACCTTCGGGAAAAGGTTGAAACTTATTACTCCAAATTCTTCGAAAGAATTTGATATTGTTGTCTGGGAGAGGGTGCGCGAGTTGTATACAGCAAACCCTTTGCGACTACGCTACGTAATATTATGTACTCCGAGTTTGCATCCGAGCGGCCGCTTTTTCGTCCAGGAACATGATACTCCATAACTTCATTAAATAGGATGGATGTGTGGTAGACCAATCAATATTTTCAACGTGCATCCACAAGGCTGCACGTTTCAAGTATTAATTGGTCTACCCCCAAATAATGAATATGGACTCTTCCTATTGCTATCATTGAACTGACATGGAAGATACTACTACTGCTAACGATTGCGTTTGACGTCGACAAAACCTGATTCTTCGTGACGTTAAAACGTTACGATAACCGCAGTCGGGAAGGGCTAAAATGGGTTAGTGTGACTAGCAAGAATAGTTAGGGCTCGCTCGTGAAGATCAAGCCATTTCAGGTTTTGAAATTATGGAGGAATGTCGTCCAAACCCAGACAAAGGTAGAGGAACCGCGTCCCCTCAGGAAAACACGACTGACATGCACTGTTTCTGAATCTATTCAGCACTGTTTCTGAATCTATTCATCGCCTGTTACCCAATGTAAAATCGACCAGCGACCATATTCACAAAAATCGCCATTGAAATTTTATTATTTTTTGCCTCAAATACACAGCATGTGGTTTCTTCTTCTTCTTCACAGTCATGAGTACTCGGCCATCTATGTTTTTCAGGCTCCTGGGGCATTGGAGTGCCCCCAGGGGTGTTTTGAATGTTGGTCATGCTCACATCTCTGGATGGTATGCCCCATACATCTGGAAACAAATGAGCCGAAACTTAATAGAGGTTCAAAAATATGGGTCGAGGTCACTGAGGTCATTTCCAGAAGTACACAAACATGTATCTTTGATCTAAAAAAAAGTGGGCTGAGCCAAACATTTTGAAAGTGAGTCATGCTCATATCTCAAGCATGGTGTGACATATGGATTTGGGAACAACATCGAATGAGTTCAAACTTAATGGTTCAAAATAGTTCAAAGTTCAAGATATAAGTCAAGGTCATTGGGATCACCCAGAGTGATTGAGTGAAGTTTTTCAGATTTGCTGCAAATCGCACATTATAATCCCTAGTGCATTCCCGAAGTTCATACATGCATTTTTACACTAAATGCGTGTGGAGCCGAAAGCATTTGAAAGTGGGTCACACTCATATCTCAAGAATGATATGAACTATGGACCTGGAACCATTATCAAATAAGTCCAATCTCGATGAAGGTTCAAAATATGTGTTCAGGTCACTTGGATCGCCCAGAGGTTATTGAGTGTATTTTTCAGAATTGCTGAAAATCGCATTTTATGCCCCGCTAATGCTTCCCAACGTTCATACATTTTCAGTCAAAAAAGTGGGCGGGGCCAAACATTTTGAAAGTTGATCGCGCTCATATCTCAAGTAAGTTATGACCTATGGACCTGGGCTAACACCAAATGAATTGAAACTCAATGCACATTCAAAATATGGGTCAACCTCACTGGGGTCATCTAGGGGTCATTGAGTGCATTTTTCAGAATTGCTGGAAATCGCAGTTGAGAAACCTCTAAGGCATTACTGAAGTTGATACATGTTTTTCTAAACTCAGAAAAGTGGGAAGAGCCTAAAATTTTGAAAGTGAATCACGCTCATATCTCAAGCATGGTATGACATGTGGGTCTTGGACCAACATCAAATGAGTCAACATATCCTGGAAGGGCAAATTATGGGACGAGATCACTGGGAACCGAGGGTCACTATGTGCATGTGCATGCAGACGTTTTGACCTGGGTTCAAGATAAGGTTTGAAAGATGTGGGTGTGTGTGCAAGCCGACAGGTCCTCGGTTCGAATCCCACCTGCGGCAACTGCGTTGTGTCCTTGGGCAAAACACTTCAGCCCCCCCCCCCTGAACCCCCCCTTCCCCACTGCCCACTTGAGGGTGCGGTAGCGTTATGTACTAAAGCGTACTACACGTCGATGGTGCACTTGTCTTCACTTCAACCAATGCTAAACCCTGCTTGTGTTGAGATAGTATGCTGGGGAGCTGGCAGTTGCTCGCTGTTGCTCGGTGGTTCTCTCCGGGTGCTCCTGCTTCCTCCACCCGTAAAACTGTCGCAGTCGTGATTAGCCATTGTGCAGAAATATGTGGCCTTAAGCACCAATAAATAATAATAACTAAATAATCCCAGCCTGTGTCTGGATTTGTTTGTAAACCAGAAGTAGTATATGATGCAATGATCAACCTCTGATGGATGACTTCGGGTTCATGATCGCATCCAGGGGTCGTCACCTCACACTTGTGGGGAGACCAAGTCCGATGACTTCATAGACATAGAAGTCATTTTGGATGCGGCGCGCATTCGCAACGGCCATGATGAATATCCTCAAACACATGCGCGACGGGCAATTTGGATGTTGTGAGAATGAACTGAGGTTATCATGGATAGTGTGGTCATGCGGGACGGCCCTCTTGGATGTTGTTAGCAATGTCATACTTGATGTTGAACATATGCGGGGGCGGACATTGTTGATGTTGTAACATGATCGGCGCCATATTCGGATACGGTACGCATTCTTGGGGGATCTTGGATAACGTCACATGATAGCCGAGGGGTGGAGGCACCTTTGACGGTTATCCTGATTGGAGTACACATGTATGGCAGATGCAATTTTGTTTCGTTGTAAATAAATTTTGCAACGAAGGAGAAAAGAGGAGTTTGATTGAAATTTCCTTGTAGCATCCTATCGGTTTCAGTTTGAAATTTCACGACACTGAGTATGAAGCCCAAATTGTGCAATCTGGCAATCGTGGAGGCGCGTAAGTTTAATTCAAACATATTTTATTTGCGCATACAGCAATGTGAATTGGAGGACAAGTGCTTAACACATAGCCACCCACCCCTTCTCTCCAGGATCAACAATTTCAAATACAATGGCGAGCAAAGAATAATGAAACATTGTAACTATTGTGAACAAATTAACAATGTAATTATAGTTAGTACCAGTGATATCTTTGTGTATTGTATATCTACTCCCACCAATGCACCTAACACATCACTGATATATATCAGAGTGTCAACACCATACAATGACCACGCCCCCTAGTGTGAAATGCTTCTTTCGACCTTGGATAGGGGACTTTTTGTTGTTATTTTATGGTAATGAAATATATATATATATAAAAATAGCTTCTGCATGGTGGATCTTGTCATCAATTGGTATGTTAGGTTTTGTGGGTACGAATCTATTAGTTTTCGAAAACATTCGTGCACTAATTTTTAAGCAAAAAGTTAATAGTGTTCAACCGATGATCGGAATCGACCACCCCAATCGGCCGATTGTGGGCAATCGGATGACAACAGCAACGGCTCCTGGAACTTTGGTTCAACCGATTGTTGCCAAGCATATTTTGTGATGATTCATTAACCACATTTTATTATCTTCTGCTATTGTTCAATTGTTAATGTAAAATGATGTCAATGATACCATTCAATAAAGTTGAGAAACAACCACAACGTGTATTCTTAATTTCTCTAGACGCGCCTTTTCGGGATATACAAGTTAAACGACATGTAAAGCTTACAGGTGCGCGAACTTGCGGCGATCACCAGTTCACACTGGATGGAAAAAATTATGGTTGCACTCCATTGACTCAGGTAGATGTAAAATGACCAGTCGCGCGCACTTGGGCGGTACACGTGGCTCTCAGAGCCACGTATACCGCCTAAGTGTGCGTGTCTGGTAATTTTACTGCGACCTGAGTCAACGATGTTTAACACTGTGAAACATGCTCAATTTAATATAGTTCTTTCAAGCCTTGACTCGTCTAGTAGTGCACAGTATTACAATCGGAATCGGCATTGGAATCCGCCGAGTACGAGCTCAATTAACCGGTAATCGGGCAGCGGCCATTTTTGGTAATCGATTGAACACTAAAATTTAACCATCTGGGAATTTACCCAATTCAGACAGAGGACAGAGCTAAAGGATCTCTTTGGATATTCATTCATATTTAATATTTTATTATGCAATGGTAATTCGTCGAAAACCTCCTATTTTAAGCCCTCTCCATTACTCTTACTTGTTATCTTCGCTTGTGTTGTTAAGCATCGGACGGGTGGTGTCTCGTTGACACAGATCGGAGTACTGAGCTTACTTGTCTCCATATATACACATATTTAATCAAACTTTAGTCATCGGATTCAATTCCCGCCCGAACCCGCTCTGATTTATATATAAAGACAATGACAAGTATACCACCAGGTTTGCAATCTAGCGGCTTTCTGATTAGAAGGGGCGTATTAAAGTTTGGTATGGTCGCCGACCTCGCCCTTCCTTTGGGAATCTCGTCCCGAATCCCGCTAAACATCACCCCCGTCCCCATCCCCGCTCGGCGAACACCAAACTTTAAACTATATCATGATTTCGTGACACAAATTGCCGAGGGTCGCGGCAACTATCATCACGATGACCATGACACAATTTCGGAGTATTTTACATAAAAGTATTTTCTTGCCAAGAATAGTATTTCATCACATTAGTTTGCTCTCGAGTCCAATAGAGAGTGACCATTCCAAGCGTTTATTACACACTTGTTCTATGTAATCCCCATCTACAGCAACACTAAACCATGCGGAAAATGAAAATCTGTTGACGGACTATTTTTAAATAGAAGCGAAAATTCACTGGAATATTCTATAAATCCTGCAACGCAATTACAATTTGAAGGGCTAGCGATAGCTGAAAATCGTCCCATGAGTTCCAAGTGTTCTGGGTGCCAGTAGGCACATAGAACACATTGGAACTCAGGGGACGAAATAGTAGCGCGGGTTCCCCTCGCAAATTTGGTTGGCGATAAATTGTGTTGTTTTGTTGATAGTTGTCAAATGAATTGCTGAGTGTCCTTCTAATAATTGTTTTTTATAGACGTGAATGCGTGTAATAAATACAGAACCACACGAGTGTGAATGGGTTAATCGATATGGCAGTTGACTTGTGCCATTGCCGAAGGATAAAACTCGAGGCCTGTGGCCTCTCGTTTTATCCTTCCGCACTGGCACTCGTGCCACATCGATTAACTCATTCACACGCTTGTGTCGTTCTGTTTATTTGCTCAACACAATAAATGTTTTAAAAAATTTGAAAATGATAGTATTTGTTGTATTGGTGTAGTGTTCTGAACCAAATAATAGCGTGTCAGAAGTTCTTTACCTAGACAGACGGTCACAGACCACCAAGCGTTTCATGTCGAACGTTTGTATAGCTGGTAGAGTGTAAGAGGTAATGTTCTTTTACCTCTATTTCATCGCAGGTACAAAGCGGAGTAACTGAAATGTGATTGTTTAACAAATCGTCGCCTGAGCGCTAGAATGTTCTATGTCCCATAGGGGACATAGAACATTCTAGCACTCAGGCGACGAAATGTTGGCTGAGATTGTTGCATCCAAGACTCAGTCTATATTGCATTATTTGACCGTTCCGCTTGAATTGAGAGTTGAAATGGGATGGGATGGTAGCGGCCTTTGGTTTTTAGTTAGATGATCTACATCTTATATATCAGGAACGCAGCCGCTTTTACCTCGAGGTTCCAAACATCGAATGTATGTGGCTTTGAGTCACTTGCTCCATACGAAAATACCCCTCGGTGCTTTCTACGGGCCTCCTAATTCAGAACATGGAATATGGGCGATATCTCAGCTTCAACAGAACGGGCCATGGATTCTACTGGTAATCAAGTTGTTGGGAGCGCGGTGGCTCAGTGGTAAATTGTTGGACTTCTATGCTAGAGGTCCCGAGTTCGATCCCCGTCCGAGGCGACCGCGTTGTGTCTTTGGGCAAGGCACTTTATCCCGGTTGCCTACATGGGGGCACGATGATGCCGTGTACTAAGGCGTACTGCACGTCGATGGTGCACATGTCTTCAACCGCTGTATCCCAACTTGAGCGGAGCTTGAACAGAGTAAGAATGTTGAGAAGCTGACAGTTGCTCATCGATGCTCAGTTGTTCTCTCCGGGTACTCCGGCTTCCTCCACCCCTTCACCCATACAACTGTCGCTGTCACGATTAGCCATTGTGCATAAGTATCTGACCTTAAACATCAATAAATAAATAAATAAATCAGTTGTTAAAACTGGTGATGTTGATGACGGTCAGTTAGTATCACACAGTGGCCCCGCCAATTGCATCCTGTAAGACTACTTCACGGAAACATTCCACACACCCCTGGACTTAATAATCAATGACACATCTCTGATTTCCAACTCTTGTGTTCTATTGTGAGCAAACTCCCTATCATTATCCAGTCTTTGCCGATCTCAAACACAAGATAGATTGGCCTAATTCAGTCAAGTGCAAAATATGGTGCTTCGATGACTGTGACTTTGAGGTTTTAAAAATTGAGCTTAACCACTTAGCTTGGGATCAGCAGCTGCTAAATAAACCCTGGTCCGTAACAGTACGACATTTCAATGGCTTTCTTGACAGAGTGATTCTAAATGCATACCAAAAAAGATTATATTATCCAGGCAAAACGACCCTACCTGGATGTACAAAGAAATTAGAAGTTTAGTACGCTGGCGTAAACGAATACACCGCCCAACAAAAACAAACAATTCTCCACAAGCATGGACCAACTATGGTCGAATACGTAACCAAACAATCACATTTGTCAGAAAATCAAAACAAAATTTTCAAAAAAATAAAAATAAACATTCTCAAAAGACATCCACTCCATTCTAATTCTGGTGGAAGACTCTCAAACAATTTATTTAACAATAAAACCAACATTCCAGTACTACAACACAGCGGCCGTCTCTTATCAACGAATATCGACAAACCTGGGGCGTTTAACCCTTTACTCAACGAATCAACCACATCCGCCTGCGTAATATGCCAATTCCGCAGCTGAAAAAATATTTCAAAAAAACAATATCATGCGACCCCTCTTTGGAACGAGCTCGTCGAGCTCGTTCCAATTAGGGGCCGCATGATATTGTTTGGATGGAATTTTTTTTAAAATTAAAAAAAATGGTATTTAAAATAATACATTTTGATATCGTCTGCGTTGAGTAAAGGGTTAAAGACTTCTTTTGTTCATTCTTCAGCATCTTTATCATTAAATAATTAAATAATAATTAAACCTTTTTTCTGTTCATGAAATTTCAGGCAAATTGATTGGCTAAGGCATTTCGTTTTTTTCTTTTCGTACAATGAATCGAAAAAAAACGCGCATTTGGCCCGCCCTAAACCACGCCTCATCGTCAAATTTCGAAAATTACGTTGCACAGTGTGAATGGAAAAGAACCCCTGCGCGCTCATGCTGTTTCAAAATGAAAAGTAATTAAAAGTAATTAATATTTATCTCATCATATTAAAAAGAGTAAAAATAAAATTTAATGACTATGAAATCCTTGTCATATTTTTTTTTATATCGTGTTCATTTTTATACGCAATAGATGAACGTCTGCGTCCATTGTTTTACCCAAATCAAACGTAAACAATGGCCGGTCCACAAACGAAACTCACGCGAACAAAACTTTCCAATTTCCAAACAGCCTGAATGAACTCTTTCTGAGACAAAGTTCAACCAACTTCATGTCATCTGGGATTATACTGAACTCCACATTTACAAACTGTGTTTTCAATTTCTCAGAAAATGGTCAAAATCAGAATTGTTGCTTGAATCAGTGTTGCTTGGAATGACAGCACCTCCCGTTAAGTGGAAAAGGAGACTGAAGTTTTGCGCGGGTGTGGTCTATGACGTTCCTTTTAACTTACGAAGTTCATTGCTCAATAAAATTTTTAATGACCCAAGAACATTATTTCAGTGAAATGTTTCGTAATTTCAAACAGAATTTTAGAAAACTATGTCTTTTTTATTCAGTTATCACTAGGAAGCATGATACGACCTGGTTTTTATTTCAACTCCGCAAAGTAGAGAGTGTTTACATTTATAGCCCCTCAAGTTTAATTATAAGGAATGATCGTTTGTTTCTGTCTATTTCTTGAGTTATGAATCCCCAAAAAACAAAGGTCAAACATAGTGTAAATGGGCGTAGCCAGAAACAAACGACCATTCCTTATCTATCCCTGATGAAATTCTCATCTTAGATTACATCGAACTTCTAGAAGATGATGTCACAGGTTACAGACCCTATCAAAGCAATTAGTGTCTCTAAAGCCTGTGAACCAGATAATATTAGCCCAATGGTTCTTAAAGAATGTTCTAAAAGCCTTGTATATCCACCCATGCGGTTATTCAATCTTGTTTTTGCCGAATGTTCTTTTCATGTCGAATGGGAAACAAGCCAAAATACTGCCCGTCGGTAAGAAGGGCAGTCCTAATCAAGTTAATAACTACAGACCCATTTCCCTCCTCATCTGTGCGGGAAAAGTTTTTGAGAAATGCATCTTTAAAGGGGTTTTCGACTTCCTCAAATCTAATGCTCTTTTAACTACGCCCCGGAAAGATTTCACGCCCGACGACTCTACAGCTTTCCAGTTAACAGAAAGGTACAGCCCCACCAGCTGTGGTCTGGGCGAGGGGAATGAAATATAAGCTTTATCTTCTGCGACATAAGAAAAGCCTTCTACAAAGTGTGGCACTTGGACAAACTACACAAACCTACGTGTATATGCTTATGAGGGAAACTTCTTAAATGGTTCAAATCCTATTTGAGTGACAGACAACTGAGAGTGGTTATTGATGCAGAATCCTCATCCTGGAAAAATGTTTCACATGGGGTTCCACAGAGTTCCACACTCGGCCCTTTTCTCTTCGTTATTTACATAAATGATAAAGTGGAAAATGTGTTTTGCAATATTAGACTATTTGCAGACGATACATTACCTAACTGTCGACGACCCGATCCGCGCTGGTGAATTGTTGCAAGTTGATCTCTTACAAATAGAATCTTGGTCTATGAACTGGCTCGTTGACTTTAATCCACAAAAATCTGAATTTATGATAATATTGTACAAAAATGACAGACCTCAGCACCCAACACTCAAACTGGTCGCCATGGACAGTAAAGAAGTTCGTCAACACACACACCTCGAAGTAACACTTAACAAAAATAGATTCTTCATATCGGTTACATCACAACTATGGCATGGAAAAGAACTGCACTGCTTAGGAAACATAAATTTGATCCTGATCGTCAAGACCTTGAAAAAAATTATCTTGTATTCAAACGCCTGTTTCTTGAATATTCCGATATAATGTTGGATAGCTTTACCACAGTTGAAAGAGATAGCATTGAGAAAATGCAGTTAGAAGCTGCGAGGACCATGACAGGGGCGGCGGGAAGTGCGAGCAGAGCTTTATTGTACATAGGGACAGGCTAGGAACCGTTAGAGAAAAGGCGCGCCAAACACAAATTGAAACAATTCATTAACTCTTTACCAAACATGAAAAGTAGACGGCACTGGCAAATATATTCTTGAATAACTAATTTGTTTCATTTTTGGCGTCACAAACATAGCTTATGACCCCCACCCCCTCCCAATGAGGGGGTCATAAGCTATGTTTTTGTAACGGCCAAAACCGGCCAGCGCTATTCACAAAAATCACTCTTCAGTTTTCACTATTTTTTTCACTTTTTGTCTCAAAAACATAGTTTATGACCGGGTCATAAGCTATGTTTTTGAGACAAAAAGTGAAAAAAATAGTGAAAACTGAATGGTGATTTTTTTACATTGGGTAAAGGGTTAAAAAGTACCAATGCCTCGCGCCCTCACCTGTCGAATCTCACCCATCCTTGTTCTATTGCCTTCTTATCCAGTGTACTCTTCACGACATGCACCCCCCCCCCTCCACCCACCTCGTTTTTGCAATTCTATGTTTTCTAGTTTTCATCTTTCTCTGAATGTTCACTTATACCGCCTAGATTTACTTCATATGCTTTACTCGCCACAAACCATACTGTTTACGATCACGTTATGATACGGAGACAGCTCACATAAGCTTCCGCGCTTGCTGCTGAATCCACTTTCTATGTTTGTATCTTGTACTTACTATATGTATGTGAAATACTATGTATTAATTAACAAAGAAATAAAATACTGTTTAAACTAAATTAAACTAAAGGGTATCTGTCAAACATGTCTGAATTGGTTAAATTTCTAATTCTGCTATGTGCAGATAGAAATATTGTGATACATCGACATCAGTGTGCGGAGGGTTAAAATTACTATTTACGTGGAATACACCCCCACACCAATTCTTTTAAACTTTTGATCGGCACGAACGGTGTGAGAACATAGCTACATGCTCGCTAAAAACTAAAGTGTTAAAAACTACACTTGAAGTGCTGTATTTAACACTTATAAGTGCTGAACTAGCACTTTGTGCAAGTGTAGATATCCCAGAACTTGACAGGTATTGACAATAATACCACTTGACAAGTGTAATATCGCGACACTTAAAAGGAGACAACGCAGATGACGCGGATCAGGCTCGAACTCTCGAGCCTGATCCGCGTCATCTGCGTTGTGTCCTTTTAATTATGTACCCACAAAGCGCAAATCAAATTATGGACGATTCTGGAAGAACCACCAATGCTAGACACATGGGAAGTTCCATCCATTCAAGTTTCAGATGTCTGGCGATTGTAATGTCTAAGTGCTTAAAGCATTGCACGTTGAATGTTAAAATCAAACCCTAGGAGTTAGAATGGGTTTAACACCTTGAAAGTGTCAGTATTAACACTTTAGTTTTTAGTGTGTGTAATGTTTAATTTCCAACTGATGAGTAATTAAAATTGAGATCAATCGCCATCATTTAGAAATGTTGATAATCGGATTTACACTTGAAATGGTATGAATTATAAAAAGACACTTTGGCAATCAATGAATGAATATATATAAATACAATTAGAGAACAAACTCGTAGGGTTTATTCCCGTTCGTCCCACTTTCTAAACTTCACACCTATTGATTTCTGTTCCCGATTCTCCCACTTTGGTGGAGACAACATGATAGGGAAGATTTCGTTTTATCATCTCAGGTCAATACTAGGGCTCAAAATACCTTTTTTCTATGCATAGCAAAATGCTACACATTTCGGAAAAATGAATAGCATTTGTTTAAATTGCATAGCAGTTCTTGTATACCAGAGTTATGCCATACTGTTTTGTATTGAAATCTTCTGAGCAGATAGAATAATGTCCATCCATTTCTGTGCTTTCTCAAATGAGCTGCAACACATGAAGCACTAGCTATGTTTTTCAACTGAACTGCCTTTAACAACTGCCTGGACTTAAATATTAACAAATACGTAACATCTCTTAATTTGATGGGCTTACAGTTATTTTGACTGGGTATTTTATGCAAAATGCAGAAACAATGCAGGATGAAATTAAACCAATAAAATTGAGGTTACAGCTGTACATATGAAGTTGCTAATGCGAGACGGAGAGTTGATCTTATATCAGGAGTAAAGTATCAGTGAACTAGCTTGCAAAGTTTGTTGCAAATTTCATTTTTACATTTTACAATACAAGATATTCAACTGCAGCCTATTAGCCTGTAGTTGAATATTTTGTATCGCAAAATGCTATACATAATTGAAAATTGTGTAGCTTGTAGCATATTTTGCATAGCAAATAGCGATGCGAAACCACTTATTTTGAGCCCTGCATAGACCCTGAGGTAAAGCCCCCAGACAGGTTACTATAGAATTTTTACAATTGTATTCGCTAGAATTGTATTTTCTGCCTATGAATATAGATAGATAACTGAGTGAATTATGAACGCTTTAGAAGACGTTGTAGTTTACCTGCCGGTCATGTGCCTCGTCTTTTGAAGCGTTAATAATTCATTTCAGACATTGATAGAGATGAATAAAAAAATACAGTTCTGAACAATACAGTTGAAAACTGTTTTTGTATTGACCCCTGGTCATCCTGAATTAATTTTGTATCGTAACCATCGTTACCCTATTGTGTGCTTGTTTGGGTGATAAATGCTAACATGTGACTTGCCTGAAAACCTATGAAGACACCAATCCCGGAACTTCTACCAAACTAAATCATTCATCAGACCAGTCCTCGAATATGGGGCAGTCGTCAAAAGAGTCACAACAGCCGACTACTAACCCCAATTCCTGTTTGGGTTTTGTTTTGTTTTTGTTTTTAAAAAAAAAAACTTGTATTGCTATAGGGGTCGTAAGGGGTTAGTTGACCGCCACACCGTCTCTGCGCGCATTGGAGCACATTTACCTTCGGTTTGCTTCTACCAAACTAAAACTGCCGGAGAGCAATGAATCAGTTCAAAGATCAACATCACTTATATGACAGTCTTTACTTGGCCGAAGAAGTGATTAACACTTACGCTGCCGGAAGCGATTATTGTCACCTATTTTATGATGATTATCTGCACGTTCTGGTATGCACAGATCACACCTACCATCTGATTAATTGTCAGAGAGCCCTTTCCACTAATCAATCAGATGATAGAGTTTTAAGTATGTCATAAGTTTATTAAACTTCCTCACATACAGGCGTACACTGAGATCCTCCATATTTGGCTAAAGTGGGCGTTGCAGTAAAATGACTAAAGAACTAACTTCTTCAGGCTGCCCGACAGGTCTACGAACATTGTTTTGGTGGCACGCCTTAGCTCCTTAGCCATTCCTCCTTTGCGACCTCTGACATTGATGGTACCATTGGACTGCAAGTGGAGTAGTATTATCTTTAAATAGTCATCCAACAAAACTTTGGGAAAATTGTTGAAGTTTTTACTGGTGCTCAAAGCACTGATGTAAGAAGTAACTAAAGGCATCTTTTATTTCAAAATAATCACTAAAATACAAGGAAATAGAATATATTGATTATTTCGCGAAAAAATTTTTTTATGAGTTTGACGACAAACAAGCTTCCAATGGCATAAGTAACCAATTGCAAAATCACGAATAGAAAGGTATTCCAATGACAGGTTTCTCCGAGTCTGTACTAGAAGGATTGCAAGATATAACCATTTGGTGAACCATGGTAAATCCCAAAATACCATGGTATTACCAGGGTATTTTGGGATTTACCATGGTACTTTTTTTATAAGGGTAAGTAAGTTTATTGTTACAATTTTGGTCTCTTACTCATGCCATGGTAGACTTTCAGGCAGCGCTCTCAACCACACGACAGCAGTTTCATAGTAAATTTTCTTTCTAAACATTTTTGTTTATAATTTACTGAGATTATTTTTCTCAGGCCATTTTTGGACTTTGGGGAAAATTTCCTGAAATTTTACAAACTTTATGTTCGACAACCTCTTAACAGCCCGTACCAAAATAAGTTTTTACACTTACTAAACTGAAATGAACTATAAATCATAGCCTTTGATCAAGCCGCTAGAGAATTAACAGTTTATCATCGTCCCACTTTCTGACTGAAATTAAGAAAGTTGGATAAACGGGGGGTCACCAAACGTATTACTCCGACAAAAGGTTGTAAGAGAAGCGAACGAACTGCAAAGAAGGTAGGGTGCATTTTCTAGAAATCCGAAAATAAGAGTCCGTAACGAATTTCTAAATTATAAAACTTACTTATCTATGTGGAGACTTAGTGAAAATCATACGAAGGAGTATTTGGCCCATTCCGTAAACCACAATTTTCGTTAAAAAAACCTAGAGATCTTTTATCCCGATATCTCGACATTTTATCCCAAGATTTTGATGATTTTGAAGATTTTATTAACCCTTCACGTAACATAAAAAGCAGACGACACTTGCAAAAGAAATTCTTTAATAACTATTTTTTTTTCATTTTTTGTCTCAAAAACATGAGTTATGACCCCTCGTTGGAACGAGCTCGACGAGCTCGTTCCAACGAGGTGCCATAACCTATGTTTTTGAGACAAAAAAAGAAAAAATAATGAAAATTAATTGGCGGTTTTTTAGAATAGCGCTGGCCGGTTTTGACCGTTACGTTGGGAAAGTGGTTAAGTGGAGATCTCGAATTTCTTATATATCGAGACAAGCCGGCAAGTACGATACTGCTTGGTGAAGGTCATTAACAAAATGCGATACAACACACCACAAATCTTCACTGTACTGGTGATCTTTTTTTTAAATACCTGCCCTCTGGTGATAATTAATGAATATGCCAACTGGGAGAGGTGAAAAAATTAGAAGTCCATTTTGAACGAACGGTTCGGAAAGCAGACGACAAACTTTGGGATGCAGTTGTTGCAACGATGTGTTCTTCATCTCCAATCCAGGCTGGGTGGAGTCGATCGATCTTTTCATCTCTGTGTATCTGGTACAAATGTAATGTAAATTCAACAACATTCGTTGTAAAATTAATTGATACATCTATCTAACGACGAAGATGTAAAAAAAAATCTTAATTGATGGTTTGTGGAGTTCGAGTACATTTTTAAGCGAGAGATAGTTGAAGAAAACACAATTCCCATCCAGTCTCGTTTTCGATTTTTCACTATCACAGTACGTTCGTTTCACAAAGTATCACACTTTTTCTGATAGTATAGGAGAGATTTGATGGCTGAAATCGTGTCCGTTTTAATGATAAGTGTATTATAAAGTATCATTACGTGATTTATTAACCCTTTACCTAACGAATCGGTAACGAAGCCGTTGGAAAACAATTATTTTTAAAAAAAAATTATCAAAACCATATTACGTTAGCTCATCTAGTTCGTTTCCATGAAGGGTCACGTGATATGGTTCTGTTGATATTCTTTTAAAAGAGAATATTTAAAATAAATTTTAAAATAGTGTGCTTTGGGAAAAGGGTTAACACAATTTTCACGTTTTGAGGTTTACTTGCAAAACCACACATTGCAATACTATTTGTGATTCACAGTCTTTTGGTTCCCACCGAATCTATATACATACAGAATATTTACGTCGAAACAAAGAAACCGAAAAATAATAACTATCATATATATACGTTAATACCATAGTGTGTTTTGATATGTTTGATATCTCAACGAGTTGAAAGTGAGTTTTTTTCGCGAGGCTTGCCGAACGAAAAAAACTCACTTTTAACGAGTTGAGATATCAAACATATCAAAACACACTATGGTATTGTTGTATTTATCTTATACCGACCATTTTTGTTCTTTTCTGCATTTTTAAAAGGGTTTTGGGGATGATTTCGTGTCAAAATGTCGACTCATCTGGAGTCTCCAATCTATATGACATAGGGGTATGTGTTATAGATAATCTATAACACATGGGCTATATCTTCAACAGGTATAAGATAAATACAGAATATTTACGTCGAAACAAAGAAACAGAAAAATAATAACTATCATATTTTCTGATATAATGTTTTCCTTTTTTGTGTTTTTTAGGATGGATACGTCCTTGAGAGAAAATCTAAAAACGCAATATAATGAGATAATGCTTGGAGCAGGTATGTCTTCTTTGTACTCAATCGGGTTGTTCATCCTCCCGAGACAAACAGTTGAATGTTCTAAAATTCGGTATACAGAAAAAAATGAAAACAAAAACCCTTAGCAAAAAAAAAAAACTTGGAAAAAAAAACCCTAGGAAAAAACCCAAGGACAAAACTGAATAGTTGTACATAATGAAAACAATACGAATGTGGATGTCAACGATGCAGGGCCTGTGAGCCAATTATACTGACATCCATATTGGTATGGTTTTGTTATGATAACTATTCAATATTCTTGTAAAATGTAGTGAAAGTAATTTGCAGAATCATAACTATTTAAAATTCTTGTAAAATGTAATGAAAACAAAATTTAATGTTATAGTAAATATAATGAACATCTTTACAAATAACACTTCACCTTACACAGCTATCACAGCATTTAAAAAAAAAACAAATCAAATTTTAAAAAATTCTCAATGTTTCGATATAAACATATAAACAAACAAATATGGATATCATAAGAACCGGCTCAATGGGCCGGTTCTAATGCTATTCATATTCGTATGGTTTTATTGAGACATTTTTTTTCCTAAGGGTTTTTTTCGATTAGGTGTGTGGGGGTGTGGGGGGTCCTACCACCTAAAATTCAATTAAATTTTAATCAGATACGAAAAACGGAAAATGGAGGCACGATGGCTCAGTGGTAGAGCATTGGGCTTTAACCCTTTACCGAACGAATCGCCCGCATCCGCCCGCGTAATATGCAAATTCAGCAGTTGAAACAATATTATTTTTCAAAAAATTTCAACAAAACCATATCGTGTGACCCCTCGTTGGAACGAGCTCGTCGAGCTCGTTCCAACGAGAGGTCACATGTTATGGTTTTGTTGAAATTTTTTGAAAAATTTGAAAAAATGATATTTAAAATAATAAATTTGATATCGTCTGCGTTGGGTAAAGGGTTAAAACGATAGATTAAGGGTTCGATCCCGACCAGCGGTAACTACGCTGTTTGTCAAGACACTTAGTCCCCATTCTCACGTGGAGGCATGGTGACACGGTGTATTAAGGCGTACATTCCCCATTGCCACGTAGAGGTACGGTGGCACTGTGTACTAAGGCGTACAGTATCCATTGTTATATGGATGCACGGTGACATTGTGTATTTAGGCGTACAGCACGTTGATGGTACATTACCTTGAACCGTTGTGAACTGTGCTTGTTCAGAGTTCGTAAGTTGGAGAGAGTGACAATTACTCCACGCTACTTCTTTGCAGATACTCCGATTTTCCCCATCCGTCAAACCATCCAATACGATGTGACCCTGGCTGTTAAAAGTATTGAAACAGGCAGCCAAGTAATTCAGTCTGGGCTCATAAAAATCCACAAGGAAAGACGCTGTTGGTGTTGATATTCTGTACGAAAGCCCTTGGATGGACAGGCCTAAGACAAAAGGACGTAAGACATTTATAAGACGTTTCTTCGTCTACAGGAGAGACGCTTATCCGAGTGTATATCGAATAATTTGAAGCGACCTCTATATATATAGCTAGAATGAACGTTTGGGTTTTCAGAAAGACATATTCGCTTTCTTTTGTTGTCAGTGTGGGTTTGCTGTAGAGGAGAACAGTTTCGGATGATATATCAAAATCCTCAGTAGAATCGAGTAGTGTATTCCTAAAGACAGTGCATCGTGGACAAACGAGAAGATGGTGGTGAGCGTTTTCACGCGGATTATCCAGGGATTAGCTAGAGGGTCTTTAATAGTGTGTGTGTGTGTGGGGGGGGGGGGGGGGTTGATTGGTTAGATTTCTAACTGGGATTGGTAGGCATGTCCTGAGGGCTCATCTACCGTGTTGGGGAGAGTTCGGAGCACCTACCTCTCGAATGTGGGGGATCCGGGCCTTCCCCGGGGGAAAGTTTTAATTTTTGAACCCCTGAGATGGATTTTGAGGCCTCACGCTAGCTTTAATCTAATCATTTTAGGCCCATGGGTTTTCTCTTACACTGACCAGGCTGCACAAGGCCTATAGACTGACCTGACAGTTATTCAGCCAAACCCTACTCCTTCCAACTGATTACTAGTCAGTTGGAAGGAGTAGGTATATTAAACAGCTGCCAGTCTATAGTCCATGTGTAGCCTGGTATTTGCAAGGGAAACGGAACGATGAATTCGAAAAAACGGACCGGTCACACATTCGAGCAGGAATTTCAGAAACGTTTGTTAGCTGACTGGAAACGTCAGAAAATTGGATCGAAAATTGGAAAATCGCTTTGACTCTACCGGTAACAACAACAACCGATTTATACCTTCGAATTTCCAACTATTGAAAATTATGATGGTTATTGTGGGAGACTCCCCCCCCCCCCACCCCCCCCCCCCCCCACCCCCCCCACACACACACACCTGTCGCTACGTGCCTGGGATTATTTAACCCATATTTAAGGAGTCGCCCAACAAAACATTTGGACATTTTTTGGAAATTTTCACCTCTGCCCAAACTACTGATAAAAGAAGTAAATTGAAATATATTATATTGAACAATTTTGGACTTTTGTGGTGGTGAATATCATGTGATATGAACCTAAAAAACTTGTATTGGCCAAGACGTTAGCCGAGGTCAATATTTGTTTTTTAGGTTCATATCACATCAGATTTACCACCACAAAAGTCCATAACTGTTTTATTATATACACCATCCTCAAAAATAAAAAAGTTTTATTTGTCAATTAAAAGTTCAGTTATATCAACCAGAAATACTTTTATTTAACAATAAAATAGTTAACATCTGCAGAATAACATAAAAATGACACGAAAGTCAGGTTGACTGAGCATGCGCGTCGATTGAAATTGGGAATATCCAAAAACTGTATTTTGAAAGTTGATATTCACTGGAAAACCGGTGTACATGGATTTTTGAGTCCCAGACACGTGTATAAGATTCGGCCAATAGAAATGTGGTTATTTATAAAGTATATAATAAATCAAAATAATGACTAGAATACAGGGAAATTATTCACTTTTTCACGATAAAAAATTGATTTTGATGACAGTGAAGCTTCCAATGATATTTTGGGTATCTTTGAATATACAATCAGGATCTTCTAGAGCTCTAGCTTGAGTGCTTAACAATAGTAATGCAGTAGAAAAAGTGTTTAATTTATAAAAATGACTTTAAAAAGGAAAGAACTAGGGTGACTGTGGAGACTGCTCGAGCACTGACAGCGAAGTAAAAATTAACGTTGAAGAAATCTGATGGCAGTGTTAAATATCCTAACAGTAAGGGCTATGTGGGGGACTGGAATATATTTTCTCTTCTTTTTGTTCTATTTAGCATTTTATTCAAATCAAAGTGCTCTTTTCGTTCAGTAGCAACTATGTCCTGGAAATCATGTTCAAAGATATCGAAAATGGGAATGCTGACATTTGCTACTGTTGAGAATAAGGTACTTCCTTACATGTTTTGAAGCTTGTTTGGTTGAAAAAAGTCTGTTAATAGGGCTAAATTAAATTGGATATGTTTCGATTTCGTCTGAAGAATGGAGACACCCTCTTAATCGAACGGGGATATTCTCTGTTTCAAATAAAATGGAACATGAACATGGGATTTTAATGATACAAAAGCTGCAATGGGATATCAATTTCTGTTCAATGACAGATTGCACTGCTAATGTAGGAGTGCGATAGACTTTATAAAACTAAGGACGGTGACATTTCCTTTGGGGGGATGGGGCTGCGATAAATGAAATAAATATGAAGTTAGGCCACACGAAGTAGATCTTCTGTTTCTCAGTCCATTTTGTGTAAAATTGCATGTGGGCGGGCGGCTTTTCATTTTATTTTTTATCCTTGTAATTATTTCTGTGCCATCAAAAGTTCATGTTCTTGGTTTTAGGCCTCATAATCTACAGAATAGCATGGGTGGTGGTGTATTTCGTCCCCTGAGAGCAAGAAGGCTTTGCAATGCCAAAGCATTGCAAAGCCTTATTGCACTCAAGGGGCAAAGTTAACAATTTTATTAACTTAGGTAAAATATCAGGCATAAACCATTTAATTTTTATTTTTTTAAGTTTGCATTGGTTATACAAATAGAGCCTGCGGCAACCAAAGGACACAACAGGAGGGCTTAAGAAACAGATTTTTACCTATTTAGGCCTAACCTAATTGTTTTATATGGATAGAATTGTCCACAAATAAAGCATGAATACATATAAAAACTGAAGGCTTCAGAAAGGTCAAGTAAAATTTACAATGATATCCTTTGAGATTGATGCACTGATTAAGTTGTGACTGTCTAATTGACGCACTTTTACCAGCACGTGACTGAACATAATATTCAGGAAGATTTATCAATTGTGAAACTCGTAATGAAGTGTGATTTATGCGCACAGGAACACTGTTTACTGTGTATTACTTTGATGGCCTTTTATGAACTGAAATTGGAATCTTTATTGCAGAACAGACAGACCATTTCGGTCTAACGGCTAGAAAATCGGTGATAATATAATAGGGATGGGAATGAACCAAATGAAATTGTGGGTGTTTTTGTATGAAAATCCTTTTGACCTGCTTCATTTCTTTTTGAAGTATGTCATTTCGTAGAATTGAGGGCGAGACGTTATGTTTAGAAAGATGAACTCCCAGACGCAATTCTAGTAAAAGGACAGCATTAATGGTGCGATCCAGTACCATGGATGTCATATCAATGAAATGACGTGAAAATTATTGAGGGCGGTTTTAATTTTTCAGATTCGGTCCGGTTTCAGGGGGAAAAAAACTCGGTTTCGATTCAGTTTTTGTATGTGTTAAGAATATGAACATACAGTAATCAACACTTTGGGCTCATAAACTTGGAAAATAAACCGCAAAAGTTTATGCGATGAATTTATTTATTTATTTATTTATTGGTGTTTAAGGTCACATATTTCGGCACAATGGCTAACCATGACCGTGACAGTTTTACGGGTGGAGGAAGCCGGAGGACCCGGAGAGAACCACCGAGCAACGGCGAGCAACTGTCAGCTCCTCAACATACCAACTCCACACAAGCAGGGTTAGCATTGGTTGAAGACAGGTGCACCATCGACGTGCAGTACGCCTTAGTACACAGCGTCACCGTGCCCCCACGTGGGCAATGGGGGTGAAGTGTCTTGTCCAAGGACACAACGTGGTTGCCGCAGGTGGGATTCGAACCGAGGACCTCTCGGCTTGCAGCCTGCACCTCTACCTACTGAGCCACCGCGCCCCCTTATGCGATGAATCTCACCGCACAATACACTGTCTGTAAATACCACAATTGGGTTCAGCCCAACTTATCTTTGATCATTCTTTGGGTTTCTTGAGGAACAGTTGCTAAGCCTGTTGAGACAGAAAAAAAAAACACATAACAACACAGAATGACATGCGTGTGGATCGATTAACCCATTCACACAAGTGTGTCGTTCTGAGTCTATTACACGCCTTCACGTCTATAAAAACAACCATGAGAAGGATACTCAGAAATTCATTTGACAACTATCAACAAAAAGAACACATTTTATCGCCAACCAAATTTGCGAGGGGAACCCGTGTTACTATTTCGTCCCTTCAGTTCCAATGTGTTCTATGTGCCTACTGGCACATAGAACACATTGGAACTCAGGGGACGATTTTTAGCTATCGTTAGCGAGTCAAATTGGAATTGTGGTGCACGATTTGTAGAAAATTCCAGTGAAAGTTCGCTTGTATATAAAAATAGTTCGTCAACGATTTCCGTTCCGCACATGTGTGCGGAACGGGTTTTCATTTTCCTCATGGTTTAGTATTGCGTAGATGGGAATTTCATAGAACAGGCGAGTAATAAATTAGTGTAACAAACGAATAAAGTTTATTTAATTGATATCGTGTTCTTGTTGTCACGACAACGAGTCAATAAGGGAGACAATGTGACGAGAACACGATGTATTCGCCCCTTTTCGGGACAGACTAAATGACGAGAGTCCATATGTGCCACTCTTCCAATTCGCCCTAAGTAAGGTAGTTATAGCAGTTTCTCCACAAACATAGTAAAACCCCATGTTCGGTTTTTGTTGGGTCTTGCGGTTCGGTTTTCCGGTTTGCTGTAAAACTGGGACCGAACCGGAAAACCGAAAAACTGCCCTGCAGTACGAATACGTATATTACGTCGTTATTCTTTCTCAAACTCCTGGGAACATTTTGAAACCTATTATCAGCTGAGTCCTTGAAGAATGATAAATCTTTAGATTTGAAAGTCAAAGAGTTTGTTAATTTCGAATTACTAGCGCTGATAGCGGCTAAATGGTTCGTAAAACATTGATGCCATCCCGAGTAGCAGTTCCAAATAAACGTTTTTAAATGTCATCAATAATTGAAAATATTGAACGTTTAGCTTTTGTTGGAGTTGCTATGCAAATCGACACATAACTCACAGCATAAATACTATGAGGGCTCACATTACACTGCAAAAATATAGGTTCTCTTTAGAACCAAAACTGGTTCTAATCTTGTCCCTGAGATGGAAGCAGTTCTGTTTAAACAGTATTTATTTCAAATCAAATAAATTTATAAAGATTAACATTGAATATTATCTGTATAGAACCAAAACTGGTTCGATATGCTAACTGTTCATATCTCCTTTGCTTAATAATGATTTGAGACAACCTCGTATAAGCTCTAAATTTACGGCTGAAACCCCCTCAATTTATGTTTAATTCTGTTAATATTCAATGTTAATCTTTATAAATTTATTTGATTTGAAATAAATACTGTTTAAACAGAACTGGTTCCATCTCAGGAACAAGATTAGAACCAGTTTTGGTTCTAAAGAGAACCTATATTTTTTTATTTTTTGCAGTGTATGTCAACTTTAGAAGAAACAAAATAAACAAATCTTCAATCTTTTACCAGAAATGAAACCAACTAACCTATGAAAAAAAGGTTCGTCAGTATATCGTAATATAGCCTCGTACTGGTTTCTATTCACGTAGCCCAATTCAATGCTTGAGCAAAACACGAAAAAAAATCCCAGACACTCGGGCAGTAAGCTGTTGAAATACCGATGTTACGATCAAGTTCAAAATTTAAATAACGGAAACTGGCAAAGTGACCTCATATTTTCACGATTACCGTGTCAAAGTTGCGTACATGGATTATGCTGATTTTCTTTCTTATATTTTGAACCTGATCGTAACATCGGTACTTCAACAGCTTACTGTTCGAATGTCTGGGGTTTTTAAGCTCAAGCTCCGCGAATACAGGCCCGTACGAGGTTGTATTACGATATACTGACTGTAGCCGTTTTTATAGCTTAATACCTAAACTAACAAACGAGTGGCCTTCGGCACCCATTTTTCTATCGTATGAGGCCATGAGGGGCAAGTGGAAATCCCCGAATCAGGTATAATCTCCCATCCCTCTTATCCTCATCTGGGTATCGATTGACTACGCCCCGTGGCACCACACTTCTAGCATCTATAACTAATAAACGAGTGGCCTTCGGCACCCTTTTTCTATCAGACGAGGACATGAAGGGCATGATGAAATCCCCCAATGAGGTACAGTACGTATAGAGTATATTAAAACTAAAACACCCGCAGAGTGGAGATTCCACCCAACCAATAATTGCAAATTTGTTGCAAAGCATAACCAGCACAAGCAAAGTTTCAGCCAATGGACCTCCGGGTTTAACCCGGAGGTCCGTTGGCTGAAACATTGCTTGTGTTTTTTGTCGAGATGTACAAAATTTGAAAGTTATAGCTTGGGTGATAACTCCACTCCGCGGATGATTTAGTTACAATCCACTCTCCACGTACTGTATAATCTACCATCCCTCTTATCCACATCTCGGAAAATGGTATTACAAAACCACAGATGTTCTCCAAAAAGGGATTCTACAGGACTTCCACAAAAAATGATTCCATAAGTGGGACTCCATAATTGTGATTAAAACCATATACAGCTCCTAGTAGTCTTACCATCGCTTTCCACCATGTCTGTCTGTCCTATGGTTAGCGTTCAATGTATTCACCCAATACTATAATTTTCTACCACCCTTACAGCCATGTACGATTACTACCGATTGTTCGTACTACTACAGGCTTCCAAGCTATCTCAGATCACGACCTCTACCATCAACTAAATCTTGAAATGTCCACACGACAACCTATAATCTACTGTGAAACTAGAAATGAAGCAATCTGTCTTTTGCAGAATGAGGTCCCCAGAGGGTGAATTTGCTGATGGTATCCCATACTGTGTGGCAATTTATCCCATGGGTACATCTTGCTGTTTAGGTTTGAGACCTTAATTCGGACTGAGGTTCACAGAGGGTAAACTTAGTGATGCTACCCTGCTGAGCAGGGTAGCATCACCAAATTCACCATCTGGAGTCCTCATTCTGAAGATGACAGTCTGCTTATTTTTAGGCTTGACAGGCACTTTAACCTTTAGACGTGACCAAAAAGTCCTCAATCTCATAATCTAGCATTCTCAGCTACTCATAGGGCAGTGCAAAGCATTAGGTACTACTCTTATAAACCCAAGATGGGGGCTTCGCCAAGTCCGTTTCGGTGATTTTATAGAGCTGTTGGTGATTTGGGGAAATTATCTATTTGGGTAATTAGATAGACTCCCATTTAATCGAACATGCCCTCCAAAATACGCCCGTTCTATTAAGAGGGTTTTGGATAACATAACAACCACGCGCTACCATAGAAACAAAGATGGCTGTCTCCAGCATACAAACTGGACGACGGAAACACTTATCCCCTAACATCACGCTGTGAATGCGCACTACCACCACATATCACTATGGTCGCTCACGCGGGCTACCATGACAAGCCAACATGGCGCCACTGAGTCACGTGACATGACGTCACTTCCGAAGTCCCCAACCGAGGTCCTCGTGATCAGTGATTAAAACCACATCCCATACAACTGTTGGAAATAGAATGCCAGAGTTGAACTCAGTGGTATTTGTGTCTTTGTGGTTGAGTGATACAAGGGAAACTTACTTTGTACTTTCCTGGTGTGGATTTCTCTTTGCTACTACATGTATCAGCAAATCGCAGTCATGTCAGATACATATACATTATCATGACCATGTGCATGACCTGTAACTTGTATCAGATTCGAGGTAGTATTTACCATCAGATCGCAAGGGAGAGTTGTGATCCGATTGTAAACACGACCGAGAATCTGATACAAATTACAGGACATGCATTTGGTCATGATAATACATTTATCTAACAATCCCGTTACATAAAGCCTGTATTTCCGTTTTTCAGTTTAAATTGGGTTGGAATTAGTCAAATGCTGAATTTCATATTTTAATGCGTAATAACAATGCATATAATGTTATTATTTGTCATAGCGCGGTGTTTACTGGAAGTTGAATCCATATGATACGGAATCAGAATGAGTCGTCTATATGATACGGAATCGGAACACATTATGAGATACGTACCGTTTCTCGTGGTTTTCAGGCCAACATTTATATGATTGTTAGATAAAGAATACCAACCCTATGCTACAGAAAACTCCACAAATGAAAACCAGTACCGATTTCAAAATTCCACTAAAATCCATCCCTATTCAGAGGGCTTCCATGTTTTTTTTCTGTGTTAGATTTCAGTTTCACTAAATAATGTTTCTTTTCATTGATAACTTTCAAATTCATAGAGCCATGGAGGATTCTGTGGTGAGTCAAACTCAAGTGCGTGTTGTCACCAATGGGATCCGTTTAACATTTCCTGGAGATATGTTGGTTTCACTGTATGCTTCAAACGATTGTGCTGAACAAACGGTTTTACAAGAGTTTGGACATCACATGAACGGAGTGTGTATGTGTGATCTGGGCCTATTTTAACAACGTAGTAGGGACCTTTTCAGTGAAAGTGTAGTTAAAGTTTTGAAGACAAGCTTCGTGGTGTTTTTGGAACATGCAAGGGAACTTTGACGTCAAATGAGAAAAAGTTTTATCTTTAGGCCTAAAAAAATAAAAAATCTGTTTCTCAGGCCCTCCCGCATGGTCCTTTTGGCTGCCGCATGCTCTCTTTTTATAACCAATTTAAACATGAAAAGATTTAAAATTAAATGCTTTATGTCTGATATTTAACCCAAGTTAAAAAAATTGATGAATTTGTCCCTCGAGTGCAAGAAGGCTTTGCAATGCTTTAGCATTGCAAAGCCTTCTTGCACTCAAGGGATGAAATACACCACCATCCATGCTATTCTGTAGATTATGAGGCCTAAAACTTGAACCAAGAACTTGAACTTTTGATGGCAAACAAGTAATTACTGAAATAAAAAATAAAATAAAAAAACGCTCTCCCGCATGCAATTTCACAAATTATGGCCCGAGAAACAGAAGATCTACTTTATGTGGCCTTAGTATTTGGTCATAATGAACATTATTTTTCTCATGTGCATTCTGTACATTCAGATGCAATAATATTTCCCATTTTTAGATTTTGGATCATTTCAGTAAATATGAATGTAAATGTCTTGATAGGTTTTCTTTACGAAGAGAATTAATGTCAAATGGTAAGTTTATTCTCTTCCAAACAACATATAAAAAGGAGAATAATGACTTGTTTGTGTTGATGTGGCATTCCAAATGACACCAGGTTACTTGGCAATAGTTTTGGCTAGTTAGTTTGCTGATCATCACAATAAGCTCTAAGGCTCTGAGATATCACACTGTTTATCTGCTCGCAGGCTGCGTTGGTTTTGTGGTTGTTACGAACTAGCGTGGTGTCTTGTGACTTGAAATTTCCAACAATGAACTTAACAATTGGCTCATAAAATAAGCACCTCTGTCCGAAATTGAAATATGAGGGGCTCCATAACGTGTAAAAAGATTCATTGTACAGTTTATCTGCAGTAGTTTTAGCATCATTGATTTGAGGGGAAATGCTTTACGCCAGTGTGACAGACGTTCTATCACCAGCAAAGTGTATCTATAGAATATACCCATAGTAGCTTGGTGTACCAAATGTTCACCACGAGTGGTGAACATTTGGTACACAAAGCTACTTTGGGTATATTTTATTTATACCATGATCGTCAGATTATTAAGAGTCGCTATTATTTTTTCTCGACTTTACTGAGCAGCAAACGTACACACCCGAATCTGTTTTGTTTACATGAGCAGCGGTGGGCGGTACTTCCGCTGTCAATTTTATCGCCGAAACGAAATGGAAAAAGAAACGCGCAAATCACGGGCTATTTTTCATTTTAATAACATACTATTTCGAGTTAAAGGCGCTTTATTAACACGAGACAACGCATATTTGTTAATTTCTGGTATCTTATTAGGTAAATCTATTTAAAAATGTGATAAATAATTGCCGCTTTCATTTCATTCTTCGCGAGGAGACATGTTTGCGTTCAGGTCGACGTCACCAAAGGTCAACTTGGATGCAGTTCCGCTGTAGGTGTAAATTTTAACTGTTGAAATTAATTGCTGGTGTGTTCACCACGGTTGGTGTGTAAAGATAAAATTTATGTCATAGGCTTTTTATATACAGTAGAATCTCTAATCGTGATATAATTATTTTTATCTGGTGTTTCTTTTATTGGACTCAAAATATCTCTATGCTGGGTAGAAAATTTATCTGATTTAACAAAGTCCTAAATGTCTTGGTACAACCGTGTCCAGTAGTGTTTTGACCGTAACACCTGGTAAGTTTTATCAAAGCATAGATGACATTCTCCTGCAATGCCGTCATGATATGGCAATATGGCGTCTTGTCGCGACTGGGTTGAAAGAGCTATCCGTTAACCCTTTACCCAACGTAACGGCAAAAACCGGCCAGCGCTATTCTCAAAAATCGCCAATATATTTTCATTATATTTTCATTTTTTGTCTCAAAAACATAGGTTATGACCCCTCGTTGGAACGAGCTCGTCGAGCTCGTTCCAACGAGGGGTCATAACCTATGTTTTTGAGACAAAAAATGAAAAAAATTAGTTATTCAAGAATTTTTTTTGCAAGTGTCGTCTGCTTTTCATGTTAGGTAAAGGGTTAAAAAATTCTTTAGGTATTGAAGCTCTTTTATCTCTATTTCCCTGCATAGTTTTTAGTCTTCAGGTGAAGTTCCATTTTCTAGATACTGAATTATTGGTACAAAATCAGGATATTTGCATAACAGGTCAGATGTTGTTGCTTGGTCATTTGCTATACTACACACAACTGGCGGAGTCACAGGATGCGAAGAATATGTGTGTTTGCTAGAATATTCAAATTCTACCTGCATGTATTTGGCGTCACTTAACTGTGGACTGGGATTGGGTTGTTGTTTGTTTCCTTCACTTTTTGGGAAGATATGGTCGGCGAGATAAGCAGACTGTGTTGGTGTTTTTGTTACCTAGACAATGCTGGGTTGTTGAGTTGTAACCTGTAGTTGCACTGCCTAAACGAGCGAGTCGCCCTGTTGTCTGTGTTGTGTTTTTAAGCCAACTTTAAGCCCTATGATCAGTGTATATGGTAAAATGTTGATTTGCCAGGTATACATGAAATGTTCTGATTCCCATCTACTGCTGCCAGGCATTCTAGTTGCATGACTCCATGTTTTCTCAAATATTTTAATGATCGCCCACCATAAGCAACAACATGTTCATGGTTGTTTTCACCTAATTGTCCTAGCCTAGTATAAATCCCAGAGTATCCCAGTAAGTGTGAGTAGTGAGGGTGAAAACTTTGTTCACATTGGGATATGCCAAAATGGGTGGGGAACATTGCATTGATGACAATCATCTGATCATATGGATTTGGTATCTTTCTGAAATAATTTATTTTGTGGTGTTATGACTTGTGAGATGTTTTGGACGAAACGCCGATAGTAATTTGCGAGCAAGCAAAACCCTCTTAATTCTTTAGACTTAGACGGACATACACAGAACGACACACGCGTGTGATCTGTTAATCGATATGGCACGAGTGCCAGCGCGGAAGGATAAAACGAGAGGCCGCAGGTCTCGGGTTTTGTCCTTCCGCAATGACACAAGTGTCATATCGATTAACCCATTCACACGCGTATGTCGTTCTGTGTTTATTACTCGCCTTGACATCTGTGAAAGCAATTATCAGAAGGACACTCCGCAATTCATTTGACAACTCATCAGCAGGTACATAGAACACATTGGAACTCAGGGGACGAACTATCAACTAAAATAACGCATTTTATTGCCAACCAAATTTGCGAGGGAAACCGGTGTTATTATGTTTAGCTATCGCTAGCGATTCAAATTATAATTGTGGTGCACGATTTGTAGAAGATTCCAGCGGAATTTCGCTTTTATTTAAAAATAGTCCGTCAACGATTTCCGTTTGGCACATATGTGCGGAACGGATTTTCATTTTCCGCATGGTTCAGTGTTGCTATAGATGGAGAGTTCCTAGAACAGGCGTGTAATAGAAGATTTTATGACATCTATTAATGATGGATCAACGTTTACACAAGACATTGTAATAATGTGCCCTAAGTAAGATACTACGCATAAAGCAAAGTGATATTTAAATGATTTTAGTTTTAAATTGGCTTCTAGAAGTCGATCAAGGATTAGTTGAAGATGCTTTAAATGCTCAATGAAAGTGTTCCTGTGTATCAGTATGCCATCAACGTATACTAGTGACATCTTCCAATTCAAGGCCCTTAAGACCTGATCCGTTAGTTGTTGGAAAGTTCCAGGAGCTCCCATGAGGCCATAGGCCGCCCTATGCCACTCCTAGATGCCATCATATGTGTTGAATACTGCTTTATGAGCGATCTGTTCATCCATCGGGCACCTGCCAGAAGTCATGACTAAGGTCCAAGGTAGAAAAACATGAGGCTTTGCTTTTGGCCCAAATAATCTAGCACAACTTCAAATTTTCGGTTTAGTGACTGCATTAGGTTTTCGATGGTCAACTGCAAATCTGTAATCACCCGTTTCCTTTTTGAACATTAGAACCGGGCAACACCTCTCGGATCTGGTGGGCGGAAACAGCCCATGTTCCACAAGCCCGGTTACTTTTTTTTATCGATTTCGCTCTTGATCACACGACTGGTCTGGTAAAACCGCTGCTCTATTGGTTGCGCATCACCAGTTCCAATCCAGTGTTCAACAAGGTTGGTGTGACCAAGTTCTGAAATATTAGTGGCAAAGAAAATTCAAGGGGCGAGGCAGGTTGATTTGAACAAAATCAACACGCGATGTCCCAACAGTCACCTCGCACTTTACTGAGGTCGATTCAGCGGATTTTGAGAAGAAATCGCGAACACAATGTTCACGGATGAAGGACGAAGGGTGATCACTGTAGCTCATCCTGACTTTCAGTCAGGTGAGCTAAAAACTCGAGTTAATTCGTGCATCCCGGAGAAATATTCTATATATAATTTCTTCTTTGGTTACGTGTCAGGTGTCGTTTTCATTTTTATTTTTACATAATAAAATTATTACATCACAAAATCAATCTGCATTGCCATATTCGCTATCCTTGTTGACATCAGATCCGTCGGATCAAACACCACGCCTTTGGCATCTTTTTTGTTCTGGCTGATTTGGTCTTGTCAGAATACGACACCTTCGATTTGGGGGATCACTGCCATTACGTATACGGCTATGGTTCTCAATTATGCTGGTATGAGGAAAAGAGGGCCACAACGAAATGTCTCACAGAGGCTTCACGTCATGACCCTCATGTTCTTTTCGGATTATTAACGGATCACTAATGATACTGTTGTGGGTTATTGACGGATCTCTAATGAGACTGTTGTATGGGAGCCTCTGTACGGGGACAACTCTTTCGATAACACAGACTTGCTTTTTCGGAGATAATTATTGGATATAACAATGTTGAGAATTATACCTACTCCTGCTGCTACCCACCACCACTGTTCGTTTCTTCCACTCCCCTGCTGCGATTACTGTGAACACAATCGGCCTCTTCTACACCTACAACAGAAGAACTCGCCTCAACTGCTAGTTTCTTCCACTCCCACTGGCGGTCTGGAATTGCTCCACAATTATCGTCTACTGGTTCCGCATTCTACCACTAGCGCTTCCAGTGGTCTCCACTACTACCACAACTGGTTTTACCCTTACGTCCTGGAACTATTATTGGCTATCACTACGACTTCCTTTCCGGCTACATAACATTAGCCCCACTACAATTGACACAACAATACTGGCTTCTGTCTTTATGTCTTGTAATAAAAATCCCACCATCTCTGTCTTATCCCCGTCACTCTATAATTGTCTTTCACTGCTACATTTACTGCAAATACTTCATTTTCTATCACTAACTATCGCTACTATTGCCTTTACTGCAACATAATATTTGCACTACAATTGACACAACAATGCTGGCTCTGTCTTTATGTCTTCTAATAACAATTCCACCATCTCTGTTTTATCCCCATCACTTCTGTAATTGTCTTCCACTGCCGCCGTCACTGCCAACACAATCGGCCTCTTCTACGCCAGTAGCCAGTAGGTGTAGCGAAGGCCGATTGAGTTTGAAGTAACAGATACCTTTCGCAAGGCTAACAATAACGTTAATGACAACAGTCAGCTAACTGTCGTTGTCGTGTCCCCATTGTTCCTCTCGTAAGACGATACATGGCTTTTTTCGTCAACTTTGGTGAAACCTGGCCAATTCTCGCTTGAATCTGTCCCCATTGCTAACATAACTGCGATGTGAGTTGTAATCACTAGTATATAATGAACAGCAAATACCAAATGTGTTTTGATAGTGATACATTCAAAACAATAGCTTCGAGTAATTTGAATGCCAGCGTGCCAAAGCCCCGCCCTATATGGTTCTAATATTAACTGGTTGAGTGCTGGAAGCCACCATCATGGCTTTCAAGAAACATGAGGGTACCATACTAAAGTCTTCATATTCTTTACACAAATTTCCTATTCAGTCATAAGCAAATACAATTGTGTTCATATAGATTTGCATTATTAAAAATTATTGGAGAGTGCCTTAAGGCACTCTCCAATAATTTTTAATAATGCAAATCTATATGAACAAATTCCAACTTCCAAAAATAATCTAGCACTCAACCAGTTAATGTACGCTGAGCATCTGGTTCATGCAGGGACGTAGCGACGGGGGGGGGGGGGGCGGGCGGGGGGGGGGGGGGGCACCTCCTACAATCCTGGCCAAAATTTCCTGTAGTTGAAAATTCGGAGGGCAAGTCATGAGTAGTTGGGAATTCCATCTATCTGGATTTTAGAGCTTCTTTGGTGATGCTGATGTCTCTATTTCTTCCCAAAATTCCAACATGGTTCCAAATGGGCAAAAATTCTAACTGTTACTATTTACAACTACAGTGTACGCAATATCGAGCTTCATAAGCACGAATGATGTCAATAGGTACGAGATTTCTGTAGTACGTTCACTTATCGTAATAAAAAAAATCCTCGAAATATACTTCAAGAAAATCACTTCATGTAAAATCGTTATCCTGAGTTAATTCCATCATTCACAGTTACAAACTGATGAAACATCAAAAATTGATCATTCCTGCATAAGATCTGATTTAATGTTGGGACAGTGTGAATTGTTCAATTCTAAGCTTGGGCATTTGTTTAGCACATATTCAATTCCCAGAAGAATACAAAATAATAATAACCTGATAATTCTATCATAAATGTGTTTGCATTTTAGTTACGGTAATCAATTTTATGCCCCCTTTCATGGCTTCATTTTCAAAATCTTTCTCGGTAGTTAATTTCCAACTCCCGGTCCTTCCCCCTACATGGAAATTCACTACCCTACACCCCCCCCCCCCCCACACCCTCCAATCGGAAACCTCTAGGCAAGTCCCTGGGTTCATGTACCGAACGACACCGAAATATCTACATGGAATACCGTTGGTTGCGGTATGAACAAATTGCTCAACCATTTTGAAACAAGTGAATAATCCATCTGCTTGTACTGGCGGTCCTATTTATTTATTTATTTATTTATTTATTTATTTATTTATTTATTGGTGTTTAAGGTCACATACTTATGCACAATGGCTTATCATGACCGTGGCCGTTTTACGGGTGGATGAAGCCGGAGTACCCGGAGTGAACCACTGAGTATCGACAAGCAAATGTCAGCTCCCCAACATTCTAGCTATGTTCAAGCTCTGCTCAAGCAGGCTTACAGCGGTTGAAGATATGTGCACCATCGACGTGCAGTACACCTTAGTACACGGCGTCATCGTGCCCCCATGTAGGCAACCGGGATAAAGTGCCTTGCCCAAGGACACAACGCGGGTCGTCCCAGTCGGGGATCGAACTCGGGACCTCTAGCGTAGAAGTCCGACAGTCTACCAATGAGCCACCGCGCTCGCCTGGCGGTTTGATAGTGCGAAATAGTCTGACAAGACATACAATGATACTGGGTTCGTATGAGAGATAAATGGAGTTAGTAAGACAACCGAAGTTTCGTAGCAACTGGAAAGTGGATTCGGTTCGAGATTCGATTCAATATCGAACCTTTTGCCTGATTCGATTAGAGGTCCGATTCGAGCGAAAAATCGTGGTTTGCCGGGCCCCAGGCACGGTATGCCTGGATGAGTGTAGTTGTAATATTTCTCCAGTCGGAACTTGAGTAATCACGGGACAAGTCGGGACAAGTCAGGTTTTCATCCCCACCCCCAATCAGTCATCTTCGGAACGCCTCCATCTAGCATCCGACTATGGATATGAAGTACCCATTTATCACGTGAAATGAATTAACTGGAAGAGTGGTGAATTATTTTCGGTTGACAAAATTTATTCACCTGTATTTTCCTTGTTACAATTTGTGGGAGAGTGCCTATGGGCACTCTCCCATAAATTTTAACAAAGAAAATCCATACAGACAAAATAGTTTCAATCCAAAGATAAAATGGAACACATCCACAGAATATGAAGCACTCAAGTTGAAGTACCAGTACTTTGGAATAAAGCCCAAATATGGGCTTCCAGCACTCTACCAGTTAAAGGATAAACATCATTGCATGGAACCCACTTGTTCTTTTTTATATTCAACAGATCCTCGAACAAAGCACTGGTTTATGGTGGACATTGGTCCTTTCGCCATGTTTTCAATACTGGTTTCGTATGTGGCTACCGTGCGCTTTGGACCAAAGCTGATGGAGAAACGCAAACCAATAAATTTGAAATATATTTTGGTTGTTTATAATTTTAGTTTGGTCTTTCTCTCTTTGTACATGTTTCTTGAGGTAAGTTCTTTATTTATTTGATTTTATACCCGCATCAAATCTGAAAGTGCTTTCTGCAAAAACATCAACACCGATTGGGCTTGATTATAAGGCTACATAAATATTGACCCATTTCTTAAATTGACATAATGCTAATGCAAAAATGAATTCAAAGTGAAGACATGACTTCTTCGTCCTATTTCATCATGAAGTTAACCAATTATTACGAAGGGAAAACATTGAAAGTCTTCTGTTTCATTTACAGGTAAACGAATCATTGTGACTCGCGGTGTCAGTGCGCGTGTTGTTAGGGTGAAACGCGTTTTCGTCGTCCATTTTGCCTACTTGAGGCCCCAATCTCTATGGTGTCACGTGGTTGCTATGAGCCTGGGATGCCCCTAATATAGTGAGATTGTGTTTTGAGGTATGTCCGATTAAATGGGAGCATAACGAATTGCTTCAAACAATTCGACAACTCTTCAGTTAGTTCAGATTTCTTCAGAATCCTAGCTTAGCATTCCTCCCTTGATAGCACCTAGTGCTATAGGACTTTGGTGCCTTACAAAGATCTGTTCGAGTGTACTCCAGTAGAACAGAAGTACGCTAGATTTGGAGTAGATTCGTTGTTTTGTTACTATTTTTTCACCTTTTTAGGTTCATTATCAGATTGATAATAATGTCATTTATTCAATATTAAGGCATTTGGAGGAGTGGTGCAGTGGTTTGGAAGAGCAAGCGTTTCCCCACTACCCACAGTGTTAAAGTGTGGGGCCCATAACACCCCTAGATATATCGCTAGGGAGATGATTTGAACAGACAGTATCGTTACAATGGTGCCATAGAGCGAACATTGAACCATTTGGGGCAGTGGCTGGGGAGAAGATTTTTTAAATATTATTCAATGTAGGGTCACAATAACGAACCTTAAATATGCTCCCAGGGGCTTGATTTGAACATTTTTGTGAAGTAGCATTCCAAAGATGTATTAATATAAGATAAGATATTGACGCCTACATGAGGCTGATGCCAAATCACCAACATGAGAGATACAAAACATACAATAATAATAAGTTGGACAATATATATGCGGAAAAAAATAACGCCGATAATGTATCGGGAGGGCTTATTCTCTCTTCAATACGTTTGCATACTGTGTTACAGATGAGACTGCATACGTTAACCCTTTGAACACCAGAGGCCGTTTTTCCGGCCGGGTCACAAGCTACGTCATAATGTCATTAAGTGGGATGGCTACAGGGTAAATGTGCGGTGTAGACCAAGCAATATTTTCAACGTGCAGCCCCAAGGCTGCACGTTGAAAATATTAATTGATATACCCCCAAATAATGAATATGGACTCTTCCAGCTGCTGTCGTTGTACTGACATGGAAGATACCACCAGGGTTCAAAGGGTTAAGGTCGTCATAAAGCATGAATTTATCCTTTTCATTTGTATCTCTAAACCTTGGATTTTTGTTACCAATTTTTTGAAGAACAGAATATTTATTTATTTATTTATTGGTGTTTAAGGTCACATATTTCTGCATAATGGCTAACCATGACCGTGACAGTTTTACGGGTGGAGGAAGCCGGAGTACCCGATGAGAACCACCGAGCAACGTCGAGCAACTGTCAGCTCCCCAACATACCAACTCCACACAAGCAGGGTTAGCATTGGTTGAAGACAGGTGCACCATCGACGTGCAGTACGCCTTAGTACACAGCGTCACCGTGCCCCCACAGAAATGTTTACGTGTGGAGTAAAATACCGAACAACGCATTATAATATGCAACCCCGATTCAATCGCATTTGTGACACATTTCCTTCTTTTTTTTTACTTATTCTCGGGTGTTGCGGAAATTGAGTTTATTGGCGCCTTTTTTTTCTCAGTTTCAAAACTAGTTACTAATTCTCAATTTAATGAACAAGAAGCGACTGAAAAAAATATTATTTTTCAAAACGTTTTAAAAAAAACATCATCATGTGAGCCCGCGTCGAACTCGTTCCAATGAAGGGTTACATGATGTCGTTTTGTTTTAATTTGTTGAAAAGTTTGGAAAAATAATATTTAAAATTACCAATTTTGATATTGTTTGCGGTTAAATGCATTTTTGTGGTCGATTTTCAGTTGATTGAAGACAACATTCACTTGTCTGAGTGATATATGTGCATTGAAAGCTCAATTCATTTCCACTATTTACAACTCAATTGAGGTTATTTATTTATTTATTTATTTATTTATTTATTTATTTATTTATTTATTTATTTTCTGCACAATGGTTCTGAAATTATTTGGCTGTCATAAGTTGAAGCTTCTTCGTGTACCAAAGAATGGCTGTCTGCCTCGGACACATTTACATGTACAGTACGTGGAGAGTGTATTATCACTAAATCACCCGCAGAGTGGAGATTCCACCTGAGCAATAATTGCAAATTTATTGCAAAGCATACCCAGCACCAGCAAAGTTTCAGCCAATGGACCTCCGGGTTAAACCCGGAGGTCCATTGGCTGAAACATCGCTTGTGTTTTTTGTCGATATATATAAAATTTTAAAGTTACAGTTTGGGTGATAAGTCCACTCCGCGGGTGATTTAGTTACAATCTACTCTCCACGTACTGTATCCGAAAGCGGGAAAATGGGCTAATGGGAATCTACCCCATTCTGCCCATACTGCATGGTTTGAAGACATTCTGTTCACGCCAGAGTCAATTTTCAGAATTTCAAATAGATAACGTCACACGGATTTGCATCTAATCTATTCAAGTTGACATCAGAATAAAACATTTGAGATAAAAACATGAAAAATCGACGTGACTCTCGAACATTAAAACGCGTCGAATGCTGTTGTTTGGCGGTGACATGCACTCATTTTCTGTTGAAGTCGATCACACAATCTCTCGGAAAAGATTGTCACAGAAATGGGAAAGATCTGGGCATTTTAACGTACACAACAGCACAATTTCCCCTACCGAGACACGTCTTTCTTCTACTCTATTGGCGCCGCCATTTTAAAATGGCTGACGCTGATATCAGACCTCCAGGTGATTACCTAGTGGGATGCGCAGGAGACTAATTTTGTCTGCGACTATTTTTCACAAAATTGTTTCTGTTTACATTCCCCCTAACTCCAGCACTTCGGGCAAAGTTCAAACTTTTGTGTCATCAGTATCCCGACGCGGATCGGAAACATGTCAAACTTTGGTCGAAGTTGTCTGATTAAACTTCCTAAAGGCTTCATATAAGTTATCGAGTGCAGGGCGAATCTAAGGGTGGGTCGATGCTAGGGGTGACACCCCAATTAATTTCTCCAGTCTGGACATTTTCGTTAGGGCTGGAATCTAAATATCAATTTTTTTGGCTAGTAATTCTGTACTTTATTAATCCTTTACCCAACGTAACGGCCAAAACTGGCCGACTCTATTCACAAAATTCACCATTCAATTTTCATCACTTTTTCATTTTTTGTCACAAAACCAAAGCTTATGACCCCTCATAGGAAGGAGCTCGTTTCAACGAGGGGTCATAAGCGATGTTTTTGACGCAAAAAAAGAAAAAAAATAGTTATTCAAGAATTTTGTTTGCAAGTGTCGTCTGATTTTCGTCTTAGGTAAAGGGTTAACAGACTAGATTTGAAACTTGGACTTGTGACACACACACAGTCAGTTATACTTATTTATTGATTTTGGGGGTCACATATTTCTACACAATGGCTAATCGTGACCACAACGTGGATATAAAGTCAAGTCCAGCCAATCGTTTACACCCATACCGCCAGTTTTAGAGGACTTCCACCAGGCATTGGTTACCGGTCCTATTTTGTCAGTAAAACAGAACTTGTTTACCACTGTAAAGATGCACAGCTCCACTTCCGGAATTCCCACAGGTATATTGGTCATACAAATGGAGGTCTGGAGTACCCTTTTTCGGACTGCTGGGGCAGTATGGAGTAGTACTGGTACGATTCATCTTAATTAAATAAGATGGGTCACCACTACTTCGTGTCTGTTTTATATATAATGACGTCAGTATTCTGAGAAAAAGATAAGTCTCCATTGTGTTGAATCTAGAAGATGCATGGCCTAAAGAGAAAAATATTCATCAGAATTGAGCACCAAACAGCACATGAAACAATCCTACCAAGCTTCTACCCAGGGGTGGACTGGGCCAAAAAAGTTGCTTGAAAATGTATCAAGGGGGCCCGCACCCGAACAAAATTTCGATATTTCGACCTGATTCTGATCGATCAGTGGCAGTCCACAGAGAGGGCATTTCGATGGCTTCTTTGTATCTTCTTTGTCGCTCATTTGGAAAGAATGATTGCACCAAAGAGGGCCCCAGACTCATCGCGCCGATCATAGTTCGGCCCAATGGATGAAACTTTAGATTTTTCGAACCGAAGAATACTGTTTCCTTGCATCTGGACAATCCATTGCAGACTAGTCTTCTAGTATATCAAAATGCCGTCTATGTGGATGCCAATGGCAGTCCACATAGAGGGCATTCGATAAATCGACAGTCTGTGAAATCAGATCCACTTCGCGTTTTGGTCATTTTCACAACATTTCATGCACCAACGGGTTTTGTGTTGCGCCACTTTTAAGGGGCCTGGGGATTCCCAATAGGGGGCCCACCGGGAAATTTCCCGATGTACCATACGGCCAGTACACCTCGGGGTGTAACGTTTCATTATCTGATGCGTTATTGCACCATATTTCAAAATAGGGATAAGTTATCACCTCACAGTTCAAAATGTGTGCATACCATTTGTTACCACATTTCACACATATCTTTCAAACTTTTCAAGACCGGGGCCTCGTTGAGAATGATCGAGCTTCATCTAAGATTTTCCCCAATCCACCTGTGGTTCCTTTTAAAGGACCGAAAGTATGAGCGACATTCTTGTCCGCGCTTGTCTTATGCTAGTCAGCTCAGATTTTGGAGTCATCCTAGCTTGTGGAAAGCCCCTACTTTTTTGAATACTATGTCTTATATATAAACAGCGAATCTACCCCTCCCTAGCAGGACGCTATCCGCGCAAGGGAAATTTGCATTGCATTATCAAGGGAGATGAAGATTGCTGGACTGATTCACAGAATCACGAATCACACACTCTTCATTTTCATAACAGATATATCCAAAAATAAATTTAATAAATATCCTGAGTCTTTGAAAATATAATCCCGACTGTCTAATATTCCTGCTTCTTCAGCGAAGGCATGCCGTGATGTAGTTGGAATTTTTTATCAGTCGGGATTTTAGCCATCACAGTCGGTAGAAACCGGGTTACACCCTCCCCCAACCGGTCATTTTCGCTAAGCCTCCCGCCGAATGTTATGGGTGGTTGCTGTAGATCGTTACGCAAGGTAGTGGCAATATAACATACGGAAACTTAGCCTGAATTCTCAGCCATTTCGGGGTATACAAATCTCGGATGACTCACCTGAACTCGCGCTGATAATTGTTTCGAGCGACGTCACATCTATCGTCTTCATGTAATTAATCGGAGGACGACACATACAGATGACAGATCGCTCGATACTGTTATTAATATCATGAAATAAAAACTATTCTTTTTTCAAAAAGTAACGGGCCAGCCCATATCATGAAAATCGCAATTCTAATTTTCTTGTTTAAAAAAACACCATTTTACCTTAAAAAACATAGCTTATGGTACCTCAATGAAAAGAGCTCGATTCTGAGCCCAAATTTGAAGAAACAAAAGTCGCAAGTTTCTTCTGCAATCCTGTGAGGAAGCGCAATGTAATAAAATTGGTCCTAAGATTTTTTAATTAACCCTTGCTTCATGCTGAATTCAAGAGATTTTTAATTACAACTTTTGTCGTTTATTCTGGGTCGTGTCAATAAGAATTTTTCTTGTTGAACTAATAATTGTCTTTTCAGTTTATAATCAGCTGTTATTATGCTAACTACAATTTTATATGCGATGCATATGGAGAAAACACAAAGGAAAACCCAAAGGAAATGAGGGTGAGTAATACACGTTTTTTTTCAGAATTATCACTCGTGAATTCCCAAGTACAAATGGGTCAGTGCAAAATACCCTTTTTCAGTTTTGCGATTTCAACCTGACGAAAACACTTTCAAAAGACATCTCATTATGACGTGCAAACGTTTCGAACTTAGGGACAAGCTCAACTGAACAGTTCCCCGAGTTTCCGTGTGATCGGAGGCGTAACTGTTGGGTGTGTAAGGGTGTGTGCCCCCATCCCATTAATTTTCAGTCAGGACGTTTTCGTCCGTATTGGAGTCTAAGGTATCGATTCGCTCATGCACGTGATCGCGTACTTTCTCGCGAGACAAGGTTTGAAAAGAACTTGAAATTATTTCTATCATTGAAAAGTACTTGATTTTCCACCACCTCCCTTGAAAAGTACTTAATTTGGTTTACACATACAGTACGTGGAGAGGGGATTGTAATTAAATCACCCGGGGAGTGGAGTTATCACCCATGCTATAACTTTCAAATTTTACACAAGCAATGTTTCAGCCAATGGACCTCCGGGTTTAACCTGGAGGTCCATTGGCCGAAACTTTGCTGGTGTTGGGTATGCTTTCCAACAAATTTGCAATTATTGCTCAGGAGGAATCTCCATTCTGCGGGTGATTTAGTGATAATACACTCTCCACGTACTGTAACCTCTGCGGCAACAAGTATCATGGTTATGTCACACAAATCGGTGCGGAACCACATCTCTTAGATCTCAATATTGTCCCTTGGGTGCAACAAGGCATCATCTGCAATGCTTTAGCATTGCGGATGATGCTTTGTTACACTCAAGGGGCTAGTTTTGTTTCCGGAAATCAGGTTCTCAAGGATAAAATTCGTTTGTGTTGTTCATAGTTTTGTCAGTTCATATGAAAATTATACTAGTCCTTGAAAACATGGTCATAGTCCTTGAAAAGTGCTAAAATTTAATTCTCGGATATAGTGGGAACCCTGGATATCGATTCGATCATGTACGTGATCACGTACTTTCTCACGAGACTAGGTTTGATACTTGGACTTTTGTCACACATGCAGTCGATCCCATACAAATAGGGGTCTGCGAACGACTCGGTCCCAGCGAGACCAATTTTTAATCAAGTACGAGCCTATTAAATAAGAAGTTAGGAAGTCTATGCGTCGACTACTACATGTATTTATCCATGAATAAATTATCTGAGTCTGGAACTATAATCCCGACTGACATGTATTCCAACTATTCAGTCATCATAGTCGGGACAAACTAGGTTTACACCCCCGCCGCGCCTTAATCGGTCATCTTCGCGACGCCCCTTCTTGCGTTCACATGTTTACTGTTATCTTATGTTATGACATGTGTTTCTGTCTTGGCCGTTAGGGTAGGGGAAAGAAAGGGATTAGAAAACTGTTCCGTCCGATTGATGTTTCCAAATGTTTAGCCTTGTTCTTGGTATTTGATTGAGCGATTTACAGTCAGGGGTCGCATGGGTCATCAAAAGTGGTTGGAGTTAACCCTTTACCTAACATGAAAAGCAGACGACACTTGCAAGAAAAATTCTTGAATAACTAATTTTTTTCATTTTTTGTCTCAAAAACATAGGTTATGACCCCTCGACGAGCTCGTTCCAATGAGGGGTCATAACCTATGTTTTTGAGACAAAAAATGAAAAAATAATGAAAATTAATTGGCGATTTTTGAGAATAGCGCTGGCCGGTTTTGGCCGTTACGTTGGGTAAAGGGTTAAGAGATGTAATAACACAGAATGTCACGATGTGTCAATGCGTTCGTCAATACGGCACGAGGACCAGCGCGGTAGTACGGAGCGAGAGGCGCAGCCTCAAGTTCTATCGTTCCCCGATAGCATGAGTGTCGTATTGACGAACGCATCGACACATAGTGGTGTTCTGTACTTATAACACGTCTCTATCACTTAGAATCGGAGGCTGCATGTTGAAAATATTATTTCCTACCCCAGATAATGAATATGGACTCTTCCAATTGCTGCCATTGGAATAACATGGAAGATACAACCAGGGTTCAAAGGGGCAAGCAAAAGTCATGGGAAGTCTTCGAAAAATGTATTTAGATAATTGTCTGATCCATTGTAGCCAAACTGTACTTCCAAACGTCTGTATTTGTGTATTTACACTGAAATAAAATCGAGCCCTGATCCAAGACACTGAAATAGAACCGACCCCTGATCCGAGGCTCCAGAATTTCTTTTTTATGCTGATGATGCGGGGCCCTGAAAAATGGCACAGGAAAATATCACTCAGTTTTTCAGCGCCACAGAATAAAGGGTAGGGTACGAAAAGATGACACTTGGGGGTAGGAAAACAAGGAACACTTTCTGTCTAAAGGTGTTTTTTTTTTATAAATTTCGTTTTAATTTTTTTAGTGCTTAATATTGTTTTAACCGCGAATTTTTTCATTTTTCTGTTTATTTTTCATTTGTTTTTATTTTAGTTTGTTTTATTTTATATTATTTTAATTTTATTTACTTGTGCAAACTGAGAAAGCCTCAATGGGGGATTTTTTTAGAAGAGTTTGTGTCTGAAGAGATAAAATTGGGAGGGAATGAGGGAGTGGAATGACCCACGGGGTGCGGGATTGATGTAGGGCTCCACATTAGAAAACAGCGGGAAATCAGCGGATGACCTAAACAACATTATTATTTCAAAGAAAAGCAACAGTAAACAACAGATTCGAAGTATAGATTTATAAGGGACGTAGCAGTACAACAGCATACTTAAGTTTGTAACTCCCATAACTACTTGTTGGGTTGGTAATTACTAATATGTTTTAAGTAGGAAACAACACTCACCTACATTAAAGTAAAACGGGTACACCATCTCCCTCGGGGTAATCAAACCATGGTAGAGACAAAACCATTTACGAGATTAAACCATAGGTTACCAAACAACTCCACAACGAGAACTTCCTAGGATAAAACCATAGCAGAGTACAGCAAATTTATCTAACCTCAGATCAAATGATCAACAGAAGGGTTACTGCTCACTAGGATAAACCACAGCTTACCACAGGATGAAGGAGTGTTGCCTATGACAAATCCATTGCAGAGCATAACAGAATAACGAGTGAACGAGTTCTCGCTATGAACTATGGAAGAGCACAAAATTACACCTGCCTACCAACCCCGAAGCACTCAATTTGGGTCTTAGGTCTCCCATGGCTACTGTGGTAATGAAGTTTAAGTAGGACACAACGTGTGCCTACATGTAAGTAAAATAGGCACATCATCTCATATCGTAACCAAACCACAGCAAAGATATTAGCAGTTTACATGGTTTAATCACAGCTAACCAAGCAACTCGAGTACACTCCGGAATAAAACCAGAGTGCACAGTAAAATTATCTGATCCAAGGTTAAATGATTAAGGAAAATGTAAACAGAAACAACATGAAGAAAATGTCCAAATGGCATACCGTGCAATAGGGCTATTACTTCTGTTTTATGATGCATTTTCAGTTCCCCTGCATTCTATACCACAAACAACATATCGTCGCCTGAGTGCTAGAATGTCCTATGTCCCATAGAGGACATAGAACATTCTAGCACTCGGGCGGCGATATTCCACCAAAAGTTATAAATTCAGCGTATATCTGGATGCTAACTTTATTTACAATGGCATAGCGGGTGTTCGAACCTTCGCCGAGAAAGTTTCCTTCGGCACCAACCGTCTACCGAAAGTATACTTAACCAGGCACATCACTCGGCCACAGACAGACCCTAAAAAGGAAATGCTAGTTAACTAAGGATATACGAGGCCAGTACTCAACACACGGAATATTCATTCTTTCAATTATTCATCATGTAATCTCTCAATTCTACCAACCGCACTACATGGAAATCAGCGAGAACGTCTCTTTTTCAAATTTCCCGGGAAATTTGAAAAAGAGACGTTCTCGCTGATTTCCATGTTGTGCAGTATGTAGAATTAAGTGATGAAATTACATGATGTATATATAGATGGTTCTGAAATCGCAAGGCGGATTTCCAGAAGTCATCAAACCAAGGACGACCAACGCCAAGCCATCCAGCGGCGAGGAGAAGGTGTCTGATGCATTTTAACGTATTAAACGGCCGCTCAATAGAGCATACACCGTCGCTAGTTTTTAACGAAATATGACAAAAATAGCATAAACATTGAAGTGATGTAAAAACGTCAATCACTGCGATAAAGCGAAAAACTTAAAAAACAGTCTCCACTTTTTTGAGTTGTGGAACACACTAAAATTGCATAAAAACCCCACGCAAGTTAATTTTTGATACTGTGACCTATGACGTCACCTGACAGTTCGACCATAGCTGTTGGGAATTTCCTATAACGGCACCATATTTTAACCCTTTACCTTACACGAAAAGCAGACGACACCTGCAAACAAAATTCTTGAATAACTAAATATTTTTATTTTTTGTCTCAAAAATATAGCTTATGACCCCTCATTGGAACGAGCTCATTCCAATGAGGGGTCATAAGCTATGTTTTTGAGACAAAAAATAAAAAACAATGAAAATTGAATGGTGATTTTTGTAAATGGCGCTGGCCGGTTTTGGACGTTACGCTGGGTGAAGGGTTAAATATGTTTTTTGCAGAGATTATGTTCCCCAAATTTCGAAAGGCTTAGGTTCAAAATGGGGTTAAAAATAAAAGGTATAACAAAACGTAAAATTGTGATCGCTGGCATCGGGTGTGTCAAATTGAAATAAAAAAAATAAAAGTTCACAATTTCAAAAAACAATAAATATGTGTGGGAAGTTTAAAACTGCATCCCATATAAATATGTCGTAAACGGAATCACATTATTCTGCTTTTTTCACTAAAATTTCATGCAAATTTACTGACAGTTAATTTTTAGTGACATTCACGTCAATAATGTCATTCCAAAATTCGGCCGGATCCCTTCCGAATTTTAAAGCTCGTCACCGTATTTTTAGATATGGTTTTTGTTGGAGATGAAATTTACAAAATTTTAAAGAAGAAGGCTTGATACAAGCGTAGATATTAAAATGTATAGAAAAACGTGAGGATTGACGTTGTATTGGTTAAAGGTGGTAAATCAAAAATCTACCACAGGAATGTATCTACAGCCCCTCCACTGTTTTTGCCGGGCCATGTTTTTTTGTATGCATATATTTTAACACAACCAATGACGTGAAACAAGGGGCGGATTCAGAGCCTCCCCATATTTTCGCCAGCCATGTTTCTCTCGTACTGGTTCAGTTTTGGTGGATTTCGGATCATTTTTTGCAGTAAGTGACAGCAAACGCTAAAATCTATAAGTATACAGATGAGGTCTGTTTATCAGCTTTGGTCGTTACGACCAAAGCTGATAAATAGACCTCACCTGTATGCTTTACCGACGTTTTTTAACGGCTCTCAAAGTGTGAAATCTTTCAAATACATCTCCTGAAAAATCTCAAAATATCCACTCAGATGAATGGAAATGGAGGTTTTGGGACCCTGGAATTTAAAATTTTCATACCGACGACCATCCATCGCCCGATTCAGCCCCCCCCCCCCCCCTCTCCCCGCCCCCAACACACACACACTTTGAAAATCGTTCCGCTGCCCCTGTGTAGGGTTTTTAATGAAGAATGTAGAAAATAGGCTAAACTTCAAAGAGACGTGAGAATGGCGATAAATCGAAAAACAAAATAAACAACTGAATATCTTAATTTTTTGAGTTCTACAGCACACTCATTTTTTTTTAAATGTCCGTCGCATTTTAAATTTTGATCTTATTACCCTCCATGACGTCACCTCAGAGTTCGACCATCACGTTTGGGAATTTCCACATTTTAGATATGGCTGTTTGAGTCTGAAAATTAGGTCGAAAATAAAAACCGTAAAATTGGCATCGGGTATTATATTGAAATAAAAAAAAAATAAAGGTACATATCTTCAAATTCGGCTGGCAGTGTCATCATCACAAGAATACACACCCCAGCACCTGAAATGGAAATAAAAGCATCAGGAACCCGGTCTTTGCAACATGTCAATAATTCATAGTAAATAATATACATGGAGACGTGGCTAGAGGTTTCCGATTCGGGGGGAGGGGGTGTAAGATAGTGAATTTCTAACTAGGGGAAGGGACCGAGAGGAGGATCCCCCCTCCCGGTCCCTCTCCCTAGTTGGAAATTCACTACCGAGAAACATTTTGAAAATGAAGCTATGAAAGGGTGCATAAAATTGATTCTAGTAACTGAAATGCCGACACATTTATGATAGAATTATCAGGTTATTATTTGGTATTATTCTGGGATTGAATATGTGCTAAACAAATCGCCCCCTGAGTTCCAATGTGTTCTATGTGCCAGTAGGCACATAGAACACACTGGAACTCAGGGGACGAAATGCTCAAGCTTAGAACTTTGAGCAATTCACACTCTCCTAACATTAAATCAAATCTTATGCAGGGATGGTCAATTCTCGTTGTTTCATCATTTTGTAACTGTGAATGATGGAATTAACTCAGGATAACGATTTTACGTGATGCGATTTTATTGAAGTGCATTTCGAGGATTTTTTTTATTACGATAAGAAAACGTATTAGAGAATTCTCGTACAGATTGACATCATGTATACTTATGAAGCTCGATATTACGTACACTATAGTTGTAAATAGTAAGAGTTGGCATTTTTGCCGATTTGAAACCGAGCTGGAATTTTGGGAAGTAAAGGAGACATCGGCATCACCAAAGAAGCTCTAAAATCCAGATAGATGGAATGTCCAACTACTCAGGACCTGCCCTCCGAATTTCCAACTATAGGAAATGTTGGCACCCAACCCTTGTCGCCACGTCCCTAGGCACGTATGATGACCTGATACAAGTAATGGGATAGGGGTGGGTGTTTGTTTCAAACATTTTGTTCCGTTGTTCACCAAGGTAGAAATTCCTGAACTGATTACGATGCTACGCAGACAGATGGCCGAGTTGAATCTTGTCCCCATGGTAACCAATGAATAGATATTGGTCATGAGGACTGTTAACTACATAACGTACGGAAATTGGAAAAATATTTTAAACTTAATGGTATGCTTTCTGTGCACTTGGAGCGAGACCAGCGGCCAGTAGCTGCATTATTCTTTCAAACAATGAACAGTGGATGGAACAGGGTGGGTGTTCGATTTCCATCAGGGCCGTAACTAACATTTATTTTTTTTATTTATTTTTTTTTTTTTTTTGGGGGGGGGGGGGTGGGGGAAGGACATCGTTGCCCGACGTCTCTGTCATATCGTCCAACTATTTGCATGGTAAAATGAGTTGGTTTAAAAATCAACCCAAATCAAGCGGGTTGAGTGAGCATGACCCCCAACTGGGTTCATATTCACTCAGCTCTGTTCATTTGGGTTGATATTTATTTATTTATTTATTGATGTTTAAGGTCACATATTTATGCACAATGGCTAATCATGACCATGACAGTTTTACGGGTGGAGGAAGCCGGAGTACCCGGAGAGCACCACCGAGCAACGACGAGCAGCTGCCAGCTCTCCAACATCGTAACTCCGCACTTCAGCACACGCAGGGTTAGATTGGTTGAAGACATGCGTACTATCGACGTGCAGTACGCCTTAGTACACGGCGTCATCGTGCCCCATATGGGCAATGGGGGTGAAGTGTCTTGCCCAAGGACACAACGCGGTTGCCGCAGGTGGGATTCGAACCGAGGACCTCTCGGCTTGCAGCCTGCACCTCTCCCTACTGAGCCACCGCGCTCCCATTTGGGTTGATATTTAACCCAACTGATTTTAGTGTGTGTGTGTGTGTATGTGTGTGTGTGTGTTTGTCGGATAAACAAGAGATTTTGCCCAACAGCGCACACCAAAGCGTGAGTATATTTTCGTCAGGCAAGCAAGTCGTCTGCCAACTTGGTACACCCCACCCCCCCCCCCCCTCCCACACACACAGAGGTTACGCCCCCGATTTCCATATCTGGTGCGAGTGAACGAAACTTGGCAAGTGGGCAACCTGTAAACGGGAAAGCCTACAAGTTATCATATTATTAGTATATTAGTTTTTTTCTGGAATATGATCTGCCTTAAAATTGAGGTGCATTTGTAATCATCGCAAGGCAAATCCCCAATAAATTGCATTGTGCCATTGGATTCAGCTGTTAATGACTTCGTCCCAAACATATACTACTCAAAGTTTGCTAAGTACCTAGAATATCCTACTACCTGTTTTACGTTTTAGTTGAAATATTGTAATGAAAAGTGTATGTATTTTTTATTTAATTATACCTTTAATGATTCAAGTACAGAAATTAAGATTGTGTTTTTGTTTGACATTATTGTTTAGCTTTTGAATACGATAACCATGGAAAATGGATATTATTGGTAAAAGAGAAAATTTTTCAATTTGCCAAAAAGTTGACTGTGCGAGCTGGTACGGGTTCAACATCGAGTATGAGACTCATTACGGTTAATTACAGCTTGACAAAGCCTTCTCATGCCCCCAATCAGGTTCCTGGTGGTCCTTTGTGGGATATTGTTCCATTCTTGGACCAGCATGGCACCAAGGTCCTGGACACTTCTAAGGTGGACTGGACGAACAGAAATTGCAAGCTGCAACTCATTCCAGACATGTTCGATTGGATTGAGGTCAGGAGATCTTGCTGGCCAGTCCATAGGCTCAATCCCCCCCCCCCTCCCCACACTCTGTCGGTACTTCCCGACAGCATGGGCAACATGAGGACGGGCATGGGCATTATCGTCCATCAAAATGAATCTATCACCCACTGCAGCTGCATACAATCTGACGTGGACATCCAGGATCTCATCAATATACCGACCACGTTCAAGGACACAGAGCTCTGTACGTCCATCCCTGCTGATGCCGCCCCAGACCATGATTGACCCTCCACCATAGCGGTCATGCTCAGCAATGTTGGCTGCATGGAATCGCTCTCCTGGACTTCTCCATACCCTAGAACGCCTATCTGTGTGGTCTAGGCAGTACCTGGACTCATCTGTAAAAAGGACAGGTCGCTAATCTTCTCTTGTCCATCCAACGTGGTCCATGGCCCATTCATATCGTGCCTGGCGGTGGTTCTGGGACAGCGGAATGCGAATACATGGTCTTCTCGATCGGAGACCACCTTCGTGCTACCTTGCCCGGATAGTCTGCGTCGAAACATTTATCCCACATGCATTCTGAAGGTCACTGCGAAGCTGGGTCGCTGTGGCAAAGCGGTTCCTACGGGCCTGAATGATCAAAAACCGGTCTTCAGCTGCAGATGTTGCCCTGTCTCTGCCACCACCATGCCGTCTTACTGGTGTGCCATACTGCTGAAATCTTGCCAAGGCTCTGGTGATCACCGTATGGTGCACAACAGGGGCTTCACCAACCTGACGATGGGTAGCCCCTTGCTCCATCATCCCCCACAGCCCGCCACATTTCTGCTTCAGACAAATGTCTTCATACATTTGCATTTGCCATATTCAGTCATTACATCCCAAGGGTTTGTGTTGAAATGAAGATTGAATACTCTACACATGTCATGTACATGTAGGCAGTACACGAAAACATCATGAAAATCAAGGGGCACATGCTTTCCATGACTGTCACGAATAGTCTGCCTGTCAAGAGAGCTAATGTAAACACTGGGGACCATCTCAATACATTCCTCAATCATATCCACCAAAAATATCGCAAATATGTCACAAGCAAATTTCACAGTGATGTGTCAAATATTTGGTGCTTAGCAAACTTTGAGTAGTATACATTGATAGAAGAACTGGAAAGAATTCACCAAAACTGAATTATCAGTTAAACCGATCCCACACCAAAGTTAAGGCCATGTACCGTAGTCCCTCTTATTACAATTATCGGTTTTATCAAACGTTCCAGGATAAGGAAGACAAAAAATTCTGCACAATGCATGTGGGTGGCCACCACAGCTGGCTTGACAGATAAGAGATACGCAGCTATTCGTTTGTGCTCTAATCATATATATTCCAATCAATAAGTATGTAATTCACATTGAAACCATAAAACTATTAAGACAATTAATGGAATTACGCTGTGTAATAAAAAAAAACTATAACTGTGACGAGTCTTCGTTTCTTATGGTAATATCATCAAACAGTCGGTCAAAACAAGTCTCCATTCAACAACATTTCGTCGCCTCAGTTCCACTGTGTTCTATGCGCCTACACTAGATTTTTTATTATACGCATTTGATGAGAATTTAATTATTCCTATCGATAATTCCACTCGCTTCAACCTTGAACTGATGTATGAAAGTAAACAGCTGATACGCATTGATATGCGGAAGTGATTTGATCGAAACTCGGAACAGGTAGCATCTTGCGATCTGAGTCAACTGGTGGGTTTCATGCATCAATTCAAGATGAATACGTGTTGAATTATTGCTGGAAATGAACGGTATCCACCCAGAAACACTCGATTTTCTTGTCATTACACGTTTTCAGAACAAATTGATCATTTCCAGTGATAATTTGACTCGTATTCACCTTGAAGTGATGCTTTGAAAGCCGCCATTTTGATTGATAGCGTGAAAGTGAAAATTTATATATCTTCATAGTGGGAGGTACGATTTCTATCTTTCCGCAATTTTTATTTAAGGGCTAGGCTGGTCCCATGTCATAACGGCGTCCTTAAAGGTTTAGACTGGTGACCTGACATCTTGGTGTTAACAATGTATGATAAGAAGTTCCAAGAAAAGATGTAGAAGTTATTGTTCTAGACTTCTAAACGAGATTTCATGCCTTCGTATCTAGCCTAAATGACATGCGCTGAGCCTGTGTCTTTGAGCTAGACATTTAACCTCACGTGCTCGTGTGGCTGCCCAGTTGGATGGTGTGCAAAGGCGTTCGACATGTTAACCCGTTGAACCCAAGAGGCCGCTTTTCCGGCTCAATAACATGATACTTCATGATTTCATTAAGTAGGTTGACTTTTGAGTGAAGGTGTTGTGTAGACCAATCAATATTTTCAACGTGCAGCCTTGGGGCTGCACGTTGAGAATATTAATTGGTCTACCCCCAAATAATGAATATGGACTCTTCCCGTTGCTGCCATTGAAATGATATGGAAGATACCACTAGGGTTCAAAGGGTTAATGTTGCACACGTAAAACAAATTGTTTGCTTATGACATTAGCGAGACCCTTTAACCATTGTTAACTGATTTTGATAAGTAGGATTAATACATTTGTCTGCAAGTGAAATACAACAAAATACTCAATACTTTCAGTAACAGAAGAGCTTTCATCTGCTTCATCTGTGAATTTTTATAGAATCACATTTTGGTGATTTTAGAATGTTTTCGCAAAATTACGATTACGGATATCTTTAATGGTTGCCGTGAGGCATCTCCATTGGTCAGAAGTTCGTTTCGCACAGAAAAACGACGAATTCATACATACAAACATTTGAGGCTACAGTTCTGATATAGCTGGTGTGGTTCTCCATGTGTGTGAGACATAATATTTTTAATTAACGTCCTGTTTTTTTTTAAAAAAGACACATTTTATGTAGAATTGCAGAACTGACCAAAAAATGAAATTGGGACCGAACATAAGAGGCGGGGATATCCCACACTTGTCGGTAGGTCCTGGGATCCTCCAAGAGGAAACGTTTGGGAAGTGGAAGTCCAGTGTCTTCTTTGCACATGGCGACATCGCTTTTCTTGTCAAAATATTCGCACAGTATCAATAGATTCATTCAGATACTGAAAAAGGGGAATTCAATTTATAACGACCCACAGGAGACCTGCATGCCATGTGTTATGTCGAATAAAACCATTCTCCTTGGTTACGAATATGGGGAAAGGGTCGGGGCTTGGGTGTAAAAGGTTAGCTTATTTAAATCTCGTGTTATTTATTAGTGTTTAAGGTCACACACTTAAACACAATGGCTAATCGTGACCGTGAAAGTGATACGGGTGGAGGAAGCCGGGGTAACCGGAGAGAACCACCGAGCATCGACGAGCAATTGTCAGCTCCTCAACATTCTAACTCTGTTCAAGCTCCGCTCAAACATGATTGCAGCGGTTGAAGACATGTGCACCATCGACGTGCAGTACGCCTTAGTACAAGTACGCCTTAGTACACGGCGTCATCGTGCCCCATGTAGGCAACCGGGATAAAGTGCCTTGCCCAAGGACACAACGCGGGTCGTCCCGGACGGGGATCGAACTCGGGACCTCTAGCATAGAAGTCCAATAGTCTACCACTGAGCCCCCACGCTCCCTGTTCTCGTGTTAAAATACAAACTAAATAAGGTGTGCTCACCGCCAAAGATAAAAATGTAGTTTCATGACCGTCGATTGAACATCAAGCTCGGTGAACCCTGAAGGCAACATGATCACGTCCAAACGTCAAAATCTATGTAATTAACCAATCTATGTAATTAACCGACCGATAATAATAATACTGATAATAGAACCAGATATCTCGAAATACATGGCTCTCCCGAATGAAAATGAGAAGTTATGGATTATGAAGACAACTATTCTAGCTCTAGGTTTGATAAAGAGCGGAATGGCGGGTAATGTTCCAATAAGACTATAATCCTTGCCGTCTGATTGGACGAGCGCACGCCTAGTTTTTTCTCTGTTTACGGCTCCAGTTTCAAATGTTACTGTCTGACGACTCCAAATGAAATATTTGAAAAGATGATACCAATGGGAGGAAATTCAACGTGCATACTTCCCATAAAATCGTATTTTTCGAGGCTAGTGACCATTCTATGAACGTACACATAGAACCCACTTATAAAAAAGTCGAGGCTACTCCATCTCATTTCAAATCACGAACTTGTTCATGATTTGAACTGAGATGGTGTAGCTTTGAAGTTATTTATTTATTTATTTATTTATTTATTTATTTATTTATTTATTTATTTATTTATTGGTGTTTAAGGTCACATACTTATGCACAATAACTAATCATGACCATGACAGTTTTACGGGTGGATGAATCCGGAGTACCCGTAGAGAACCACCGGGCAACGACGAGCAGCTGCCAGCTCCCCAACATCGTAACTCCGCACTGCAGCACAGGCAGGGCTAGATTGGTTGAAGACATGCGCACCATCGACGTGCAGTAGCCTCAATACACGGCGTCATCGTGCCCTCATGTGGACAATCGAAGTTCCTTGCCCAAGGACACAACGCGGGAGTACAAATCGATCGCTCATACGGTATCTATGTATAATCCCCATTATGGTTATGTACGGGAGAGTGGTGACTCGGTAGGTACAGATGTAGGATGCAAGCCGAGAGGTCCTCGGTTCGAACCCCATTTGCGACAACCGCGTTGTGTCCTTAGGTAAGGCACTTAATCCAAAATGCCCACTGGCTGAGGGCACGGTGGCGTTGTGTACTATACTAAGGCGTACTGCACGTTGATGGTGCACTTGTCTTCAACCAATGCTAAACCTGTTTGTGTGGAGTTAGTACGTTGGGAAGTCTGGCAGTTGTTCGCCGTTACTTGGTGGTTCTCACCGGGTACTTCGGCTTCCTCCATTCGTAAAACTGCCCGACACGAGCTGATCTTGGCTGTCGAAAGTGTCGTTTAACCCCAATAAATAAATAAATAAATAAATAAATAAATAAATAAATAAATAAATAAAAATAAATAAATAAATAAATAAATAAATAAATAAATAAATAAATAAATAGTGATCTAATCGTATGTATTAAGACCCTGCTCTAATGCAACATTTTGTACATAAACATGATAGTGATGATAGATTTATATGTCAATTTTCGAATGTAATAATAACTTGCATAACCTTTCCGCAATGAATCCGCCTACATGCAGTACGTGGAGAGTGTATTATCACTAAATCACTCGCAGAGTGGAGATTCCACCCAAGGAATAATTGCAAATTTGTTGCAAAGAATAACCAGCACAAGCAAAGTTTCGGCTAATGGACCTCCGGGTTAGACCCGGAGGTCCATTGGCTGAAACATTGCTTCTGTTTTTTGTCGATAGGTACAAAATTTGAAAGTTATAGCTTGGGTGATAACTCCACTCCGCGGGTGATTTAGTTATAATCCACTCTCAACGTACTGTAATTTACAAAATGAGCAGTTAAAAAAACGTTATTTTTCCATTTTGGGCTGAGCTCTTTCCACTGAGGGGGGTCACATGATATGGGTTTATTGAAATGTTTGGAAATATGTTTACAAGAAATAATTAAAATATTAAATTGTGAAATCGTGTGCGTTGAATAAAGGGTAAACTAGCATTTTAATTTAAGATTTCATTTCCAGCCCGGACCCCGGAAGTGATGTCATGTCACGTGACCCAGTGGCGCCATGTTTGGTTGTCATGGTAACCCGCGTGAGCGGCCATCTTGTGACGTCATCTCCATAGAGATACGTGGTGTGAGTGCGCAGCGCGTGTTGTTAGGGTGAGACGTGTTTCCGTCGTCCATTTTGTATACTGGAGGCCGCGATCTTGGTTTCTATGGTACCACGTGGTTGCTATGTGACCCAAAACCTTCCAACAAGACAGGGGTATGTTCGGAGGGTGTGTTCCTTTGTAGAAGAGTAATTTCCCGATTCGTAAGATTACCCAAATAAACCCGACAAGTTTTACTATTTCGAATTCTTTCAGAATTCTCTGCTTCTATCTATCTATGCAATAGCTTTCGTCTATCTGACCATGTTCCTTTGCCCTGGAGTATACTCCAGTAGCGTAGAAGAGCCTATCAACTGGAACATCTTTACTTATTATTACTATATTTAGCTTTTCTGATCTATTCTTGTTAGTTCTGACCCTATTCCGTGTAGTCTTGATGTTTCATTTATCTAGATCATTTATATAAATTATAACTAACCAATCAGATTGCTTGATTTCCCATAATCTGTATGCAGAGTTATCTCCCCTTATTACAACGAAGTCGTATTCGATTCTCATCACATCTATATCCAATGGCCATATCCCATGGAATCCCATTATTGGGAAACACCCGTGGCTGTGGAATCCCTTTTTTGTCGTATGAGGACACGAGGGCTATGTAAAAACCCTCAATGAGGCCTCATTTATTATCCTTCATAGCCTCATTGAATTTTGATGTCATGAGGACCATGAAAAATCCCTCAATGAGGTATAATTTACTACTACTCTTAGCCTCATTTCTGTATTTAACAGGTATATCCTGTGGAATCCCATTTTGGGAAACACCCGTGGCTATGGAATCCCGTTTTTGTCGTATGAGGCCATGAGGGCTATGTAAAAACCCTCAATGAGGCCTCATTTATTATCCCTCATAGCCTCATTGAATTTTGATGTCATGAGGGCCATGAAATATCCCTCAATGAGGTATAATTTACTACTACTCTTAGCCTCATTTCGGTATTTAACAGGTATATCCTGTGGAATCCCATTTTGGGAAACACCCGTGGCTATGGAATCCTTTTTTTTGTCGTATGAGGTCATGATGGCTATGTAAAAGCCCTCGATGAGGCCTCATTTATTATCCCTCATAGCCTCATTGAATTCTGAGGTCATGCGGGCCATGAAAAATCCCTCAATGAGGTATAATTTACTACGACTCTTAGCCTCATTTCGGTATTTAACAGGTATATCCTATGGAATCCCATTTTGGAAAACGCCTGTGACTGTGGAATCCCTTTTCTGTCGTATGAGGCCATGAGGGCTATGTAAAAGCCCTCAATGAGGCCTCATTTATTATCCCTCATAGCCTCATTGAATTCTGAGGTCATGAGGGCCATGAAAAATCCCTCAATGAGGTATAATTTACTACGACTCTTAGCCTCCTTTCGGTGTTTAACAGGTATATTCTATGGAATCCCATTTTGGAAGAAAACGCCTGTGACTGTGGAATCGCTTTTTGTCGTATGAGGCCATGAGGGCTATGTAAAAGCCCCCAATGAGGCCTCATTTACTATCCCTCATAGCCTCATTGAATTTTGAGGTTATGAGGACCATGAAAAATCCCTCAATGAGGTATAATTTACTACGACTCTTAGCCTCATTTCAGTATTTGAGGATACCTATGGCCTGGTATTGTATTATTCGAGGATACCTATCGAGGATACCTTTTGGAGAATCCCTTTTTTGTCGTATGAGGCCATGAGGACCGTGAGTAATCCCTCAATGGGGTCCAATGTAGTCTTACCAACGGCTTCCATCTTGTCGCCAAAGCTCCAAGGTCACCACAGGTCTATGACCTATCTCATTCGGTCCTATCATTAGCTTCTACAGCAGGCTTGTTCCATTGCGGCCTTGTACCAGTACTATTGACTAAACTATCATCCATTAATATTGACTTGTATCACTACATCATAGCTTTACGCTTTCAAAATGTTCAATCAGATTTCCCCTGTATACATATAAGGCATTCCGTAATTGAGATTCCTAACAGAGTCCGTAAAATTTGGATTCCGTGAGGGCCTACTCTGAACTTTTACAACCCTCGGATAAACTTAGTGAGCGAGGACACGTTCAGCTTTCCGGAAAGACAGAGCGCTATCAGTATAACTGTGCGTTTTTAAAATCTTGAATGCGTCCGGTGATTCAGATACAAAAATCATAAAGCAATATGTTTCCATAACTTAATAATGTAAGTTGCATAACTTGCCCGCCAATCCTTGTAAAATTAATAAACCTCAAAAAATCTACTTTTGAGAAGTTTTTTTTTCCTTTTCGTATATAAAAATAGAAACATAAGTAGTAAGGGGCGGGGGATGCAGTGGACGTACCTGGCCTTCAGAGTCGGCCATGGAAATTTCAGTGTTAAAAATTTACTCCCAATGGCCCTCCCTCAGTACTAACGTAAGTAGAATAGCATGTATGGATCCTGCCACATTGGCCGGAGGGAGAGCCGGAGGGGGAAGTGACGTCATGTCACGTGACCTGGTGGCGCAATGTTTGGTTATTATGGTAACCCGCGTGAGCGGCCATCTTGTGACGTCATCTCCATAGTGATGCGTGGTGTTAGTGCGCATGCGCAGCGCGTGTTGTTAGGGTGATACGTGTTTCCGTCGTCCATTTTGTATACTGGAGGCCGCCATCTTGGTTTCTATGGTAGCACATGGTTGCTATGTTTTTCTGGCCTGTTCTTGTTAGTTCTGGCCCTATTCCGAGTACTCTTGTTGTTTCAATTATCTAGATCACCCAAGCAGTTCACTTTACTGGCACAAACTAACCAATCAGATTGCTTGATTTCCCATAATCTATCTGTAGAGTTATCTCCCTTGTGTATATCAAAAGCCAACATCATTCCCAAAGCCAATTCCCAGACTCTCGACTCATTTCGGTATTTGAGGATACCTATGGCCTGGTATTGTATTATTTGAGGATACTTATCTGAAGATACTATTAATAGGAACAATATGCGAAGAAGAACATGGCAGATCTTAAACGAAGCTATCAATAAAGGAAAACGTGAAAGCAGATTACCCACTTTTTTATCCAGGGCGGTACAGAAATAAGCGAAGCCCAGGACATTGCAAGAGAATTCAATAATTTTTTTGTCAACGTTGGTAGAACCATATCGGACCAGGTTCAGAAAACGAATAAATCGTACTTAAACTACATGAATGGTAGTATTTCCAATAACAAAATTTTATCTTTTACCCACAAATCCCGTAGAAATTAGTCAAATTGTAAACAGAATGAATGCAAAATCGTCGAAAGATTGCGATAGTATCACAACCAGTCTTCTTAAACAAACGATAAATGAGATATTGGTCCCTATTACCCACATAATCAACAATTCCTTTACCGAGGGCAAAGTACCAGAGAGAATGAAAATCGCAAAGGTGGTACCAATATTCAAATCAGGCGACGAGCACAGCTTCACAAACTACAGGCCTGTCAGTATCCTTTCAACTTTTTTGAAAAGTAATGGAAAAGCTCATGGATATAAGACTTAGAAGTTTTCTCGATATCTTTGATATCTTATATCCTTATCAGTACGGATTTTGAAAGCGTCTTAGCACCATTCACCCAGTCTTCCAACTCCTCAAAAGCACCACTATGGAAAGCAATAAACGGGAAAAGAACGGTACACTGGCACTATTCCTGGACCTGTCTAAAGCATTCGACACGATAAATCATGAAATTCTATTGGGCAAACTCGAACACTACGGCATCAGAGGACCAGCCAACAACTGGTTTAGAAGCTACTTGTCCGACAGATTTCAATTTGTTCTGTATGGCGAACAAAAATCTGATTTTGCCAGGCAGAGTTGTGGTGTACCACAAGGCTCGATCTTATTTCTTCTATATATAAATGATATAAGTAATTCAACTTCGCTTAATCTCTTGTCGTTCACCGATGACACTACAGTACACTGCTCTGGTCTCAACAGTAGATCAATAACACCTTATTTTAACGACGAACTTCAAAAATTATTCGAATGGTGCTCTGTGGACCAGTTGATGTCGAATGTTAAAAAAACCTCATACATTATACTTAATACAACAAAAGGAAGGAATACTGATTCCCGTCATGAGGTTAAAATAAATAACCAAGTTATTAACAAGGTCGGAGACAATGAACCAGAAAAATCCTTAAAGTTTTTGGGAATAAACCTTGATGAACATTTATCTTACAAAGCTCACATATCCTGAATAAGCTCGAAAATAGCGCGAGCAAACTATAGTCTCAAAGTAAAAAAATATCCTCCCCCATCGACTCCTGAAGACATTGTATTTCGCCTTCGTTCAAAGCCATTTAATATGTGAAATCGTAACATGGAGGAACTCGAAAGCAATTAATAAATTAGCTATTATGCAGAAGCGTTCATTACGAATTATCAATAACAAAAGTACAACTCCCATACTGATCCCCTGTTCAAGAAAGACGAAATCCTCAAAGTTGACGATTTGTTTAAACTACATGCATTTTTGTTCATGTTTGACTGGCACAAAGACCAATTACCTTTTTCCTTTAATGATATGTTCAGCGTAAATGATAGTTCATCAGGTAGAACAACCAGGCAGTCTGGACTTCTATACATAGAAAAAAACACGAAACAGTACCCTAGATAAACTTCCATTATACACGTTCCCAAAATTATGGAATGCTGTAGACGTCACTGTTCGAACTATTAACAACAGAACCGCCTTTAGACGCAAATTAACCTCCGAGTTTATTTCTTTCTACTCTAAGTATGTCCGGTGTAATAACCACTACTGCCCAGAATGTAGATAATAAAAATCCATATTCTCATTTTCGGCTAGGAATCCCACTTATGGAATCCCTTTTTGGGAAACGCCTGTGGCTATGGAATCTCTTTTTTTTCTGAAATGAAGCTAAGAGTCGTATGTGCGTGTCGCTCGGACGAGCAATTGCTCTATAGCTCATTTGCTCGATGGGATTCGAGTCGTTCGAGCAGTATGTGCGAGTCACTCGAGGTAAAACGGAATCCCACTTATGGAATCCCTTTTTGGGCATCCCTATAGAATCCCTTTTAGGATATGTCTGTGGCTACAGAAGCTCTTTTTTGAAATGAGGCTAAGAGTCGTTCGAGGAGTCACTCTAACGAGCAATTACTCATTAGCTCATTTGCTCGATGGACTTCGAGTCGTTTGAGCAGTATGTGCGAGTCACTTGACGTAAGACAGAATCCCACTTATGGAATCCCTTTTTGGAATCCCATTTGTGGAATCTCTTTTTAGGATATGTCTGTGGCTACGGAACCCTTTTTCTAAAATGAGTCAAAGAAGCATATGTGCGAATCACTCGAACGAGCAATTGCTCTATACCTCATTTGCTCAATGGGATTCGAGTCGTTCGAGCAGTATGTGCGAGTCACTCGACGTAAGACAGAATCCCACTTATGGAATGCTTTTCTGGAATCTCATTTGTGGAATCCCTTTTTAGGATATGTCTGTAGCTACAGAATCCCTTTTTCTGAAATGAGTGGAAGAGTCGTTCGAGAAGTCACTCAAACAAGTAATTACTCGTTAGCTCATTTGCTCGATGGACTTCGAGTCGTTCGAGCAGTATATGAGAGTCACTTGGCGTAAGACAGAATCCCACTTATTGAATCCCTTTTTGGAATCACATTTGTTAAATCCCTTTTAGGATATGTCGTGGCTACAGAATCCCTTTTTTCTGAAATGAGTCGAAGAGTCGTTCGAGGAGTCACTCGAACAAGCAATTACTCGTTAGCTCATTTGCTCGATGGACTTCGAGTCGTTCGAGCAGAATGAGCGAGTCACTCGATTGAGCAATTGCTCTAAGTCTCATTTGCTCGATGGGTTTCAAGTCGTTCAAGCAATTTCTCATGGAGCACTTACTCTCTTGACTCTTTGGCTTGTAAGGGGACTTTGGGATAGGTATGTCCTGGCGTGAACCAGAAGGCTGGGCCAAACAGTTAATAGTATCCTCAAATAATACAATATCAGGCCATAGGTATCCTCACATACCGAAATGAGTCGAAGAGTCATTCAAGGAGTCACTCGAACGAGCAATTACTCGTTAGCTCATTTACTCGATAGACTTTGAGTCTTTCGAGCGATGACTTTTCAGTAACTGCTCAATAGGTTATTGGCTTTGGGAATGATATAGGCTTTTGATATACACAAGGGAGATAACTCTACATACAGATTATGGGAAATCAAGCAATTTGATTGGTTAGTTAGCACCAGTAAAGTGAACTGCTTGGGTGATCTAAATAAATGAAACAACACGAATACTCGGAATAGGGTCAGAACTAACAAGAACAGACCAGAAAAACTAAACATAGTAATATCCTAGCTTCTCACACTTGAACATAGTTTCGACCCAAGGAACGGAAAAACCGGCATACCTATCATAGATCAGATGGATCGCTCCATGTTTACCCATCTAGTCACAGTCTGTTCGCGTGTTCTCTTTCCTTTAGGGGGTGGCAGGTAGACAGCCAATCTGGCTACGCCACTTCCCACGGTATGCTATTTGTTACTCTTGTATAATGTTTATTTTTGTTTACATCTTACATATATGTATACCGTGAATAAAGAATCTGAATAAAGAATCCGAATCTAAGCAAAGCTGTTCCAGTTGATAGGCTCTTCTACTCTACTGGAGTATACACCAGGACAAACGAACATGGTCAGGTAGACAAAAACTATTGTATATATAGATAGAAGCAGAGAATTCTGAAAGAATTCGAAAATAGTAAAACTTGTCGAATTGTTTGTGGTAATTCTACGAATCGGGAAATTACTCCTGTTTAATCGAACATACCCTCCGAACATACCCCTATCCTATAAGAAGCCTTTGGGTAACATAGCAACCATGTGCTACCATAGAAACGAAGATGGCGGCCTCCAGTATAAAAAAATGGATGACAGAAACACGTATCACCCAAACAACACGCGCTGCGCATGCGCACTAACACCACGCATCACCATGGAGATGACGTCTCAAGATGCCCGCTCACGCGGGTTACCATTACAACCAAACATGGCGCCACCAGGTCACGTGACATGACGCCACTTCCCCCTCCGGCTCTCCCTCCGGCCAATGTGGCACGATCCATACATTCTATACTACTAACGTACAAGATCCCTCGCTAACGTGTTACGAAAGCTTGTAATATTCTATAAATAGTAATATAAACAAATCGTCACCAAGCACACGATTGTATTGTGTAGATGTAAGATACAGATTTTGTATCAGGGGTCCCTGATACGCACGCTGTATTCGAATAATTACGGATCCAATACACACCAATTGTAAGATAAATACATATTTTCGCTTCAATAGAGCGATATGGATTACCACGTCGAGTTAATGAGGATTAGAACGAGCTGCCATAACGAGATGAGATACAACGACACACTTCTCATCACAGAACCGATAAAAAGTTTATTATATGACCCGTATTGTGCATTAAATGTCATCAACTCACTCCCGAATCACTCCATTGAAGCTAAATGCAGTCAGCCACACTCCTTTCCTATTTTTAATCAATATTTTTCTTTCGTAATTCACAATTACACGTTTTAGTTTTTACCGTTTTCTCACCATGATATAGCCTTAGCTGCTGATATGGCGTTAAGCTCAATAAATAAATAATAATAAATAAACAAATAAATAAATAAATACCCACATTCCAAGTCGAAAATATACTAAATACTGTTTAAATAACTTTAAACGATCCCCACCGCAGATAGTTCCGTCCCTTCCGGTGACCTAGTTTCAAACCATATTAATACGGATTTGAAACAATACTGATACGGCTGTGGATCAGACACACAGTTTTCAACAACGTGGATTAGAATGGAAAACAATAGTAGTATTTTGGGGAGCAGGAGAAAATTCATAGTCATATAATAAAAAGTCTGACCAACGATTGATCACTTCGAAGTTTAAGCCAAAAAAGTGCCCTCGCTCTCTTAGAATCGTGGGTCCGTACCTGAAAACAGTCCAGCACAACTATCATTTTTATTTCAGGTTGCTAAGGTTATATGGTTATTTTATCTCTCAAAATATATAGAACTGTTCGACACAATCAGCATCATCTTGCGAAAGAAACAGATATCATTTCTACATGTTTATCATCATGTGGTAGTCATTTTGATAATGTGGATAGCTACTATATTTTTTCCTGGAGGAGGAGGTAAGTAGTATTTGATGACAAAAGAAGATTACATTGGATGAATTGTCGACCACATCAATTCGGTTAAGTTTTTTTTTCAGTCAGTGCATATAACTGTCATAAGGTGTAACTTTTGGAGAAGGTAGCTCAATATAAACGCTTGTTGACTTTACTGCTTCACATTCAGTGGCGGTAGCCGACCGTGTTTCTCTCTTAGTGGATAGCCAGATTACTGGCTACGGGAAACTACATTTTTGTTTTAACTGGGATATACGTGACTCTAGAGCACTGAGAGTCAATTTATTTATTATTTATTTATTGGTGTTTAAGGTCACATATTTCTGCACAATGGCTAATCGTGACCACGACAGTTTTACGGGTGGAGGAAGCCGGAGTACTCGGAGAGAACCACCGGGCAACGGCGAGCAACTGTCAGCTCCCCAACATTCTAACTTCACACAAGCAGGGTTAGCATTGGTTGAAGACAGGTGCACCATCGACGTGCAGTACGCCTTAGTACACGGCGTCACCGTACCCCCACGTGGGCAATGGGGGTGAAGTTCCTTGCCCAAGGACACAACGCGGTTGCCGCAGGTGGGATTCGAACCGAGGACCTCTCGGCTTGCAGCCTGCACCTCTACCAACTGAGCCACCGCGTCCCCCACTGAGAGTCAAAACGGAAGGTCAAAAAAAAGAAGATTTGTACCTGTCAAACTAGAGTGTCAAAAACAGGTGCCATGGCGATTCGCCATGGCACCTGTTTTTGATACCCTAGATCCACAAGCCACAAATTTAATAAGTATGATACAGCTCACATCAGAGACTAGATATGTGTCCACCAGTGTTTGTTTAGAAAGTTTCTGGTACGGACTAAAATAGACAATGTAATTAACACTTTGCCACATTGATTAAATGCCCATCGTGTTATTCCTGTTGTGCACGTGAATCGGGTCATCGGGAGTATTGTCTATATCTTCGTGGTGGTTGCCCCCGCCCCCACCCCCGAATTCAGACGTATTCGGCAATGATAAATTTGCCCTAAGCGAGATTTCGATTTATACGCCTGGAACTTAATTAAGCACCCCCTGTTTTTTCGCAGTCGTGTTAATAGAAACTGCCATTACTTTCATGCTATCTTTAAGATAACCTAAAGTGATAGTGTTTGCGGAAAGAATAGTCTATTGACAAATGAAAGACAACACAATGATGATGAAAATATGCAGTATTTTAAATGCGCTAATTACACACATCTGTCACTAATGTTTTTGAAGGGAAAATGTCCTATCGACAAGTATGGTGCTGGAACGGTCTATAATGAAACAATGCCGGTAATTACTGAAAAACAGTGCAACTTGTGATCTCCTGAACACAATAACAGTGTCTGACATCAGTAGCGAGTGCATGCACCACGCACCCGGATGACAGCCTGAACTCTCCTCCTAATGCTGCCAGTGAGCCTTCTGATACGGTCCAGAGGCATCTGCTGCCACTCCTCATGTAATGAAGCTTCCAAATCGGCCAAATTCTGTACAGGCGGATCCCCTGATTGCACACGACGTCCAAGAAAGTCCCAGATGTGTTCTAAAGGATTCAAACCGAGGCTTATCGCAGGCCAATGTAGTGTTATAACAGCGTTGTTCTGAAGGAATGCTCTCACGGCATGGGAACGATGTAGCCTTGCATTGTCGTCCATGAACACAGGTCGAGTAGCCAGCGGGTGGTTGCTAAAATAAGGCACAACAACCGGAGTGAGAATGTCCCGGATGTACTGATGACCATTGAGATTCCCACGTGTTGTCACCATATCAAGTTTAAATCATGAGAGAGGCATTATTACTGATCCCCCACCATAAAGAACAGTAGGTCTGATATTCCTGGGCACGTAAGCAGTATTTCTATGCCTCCACACTCTCATGCGATCATCTGTGACCTGAAGCAGGAACTTACTCTCGTCTGACCAATAGACTCCCCCATGTCCTGAGATTTCAATGTTGTGCCATACACAATTCCAAACGTCTTTGACGCTGATCGGACAGAGCTGGACGCTTGATGACCCTTCTGGATCTCATACCCAGTTCTTTGGGACGATTTCGGACAGTTCTGTTCCACAAACGCCTGCTGGGGAGCCAAAGGCGTTTCAAAACCCCAATTGAAGCAAAGCGTTCACGCCTAACGAGGGGTGCCAGACTCCGCTATTCCCGAGAAAAGGTCTTTCGGTGTTGCCCGGGCCTTGGTCGGTCCTTAACATCGTTGGTTTGTTGATGTTTTCGGACAAGTCTGCTGATGACAGAATGACTATAGCCAAGTTGCATTTCAATAGCTTTCAATGACATGCCTGCTGCATGTATGCCAACGATTTGCCACCTTAGTGCTTCTGACAGTCTCCTCCTTGCCATTTCAACATTTACTGATAAAAAAGTGACATTTTTTTCTTGTTTTATACTCAGATATTGCATGTGGATGATATTGGTTTTTGTGATATTCGCGGGAAGCATGCATCACATGGACGAGGGTATGTGTTTGGGGTCCTCTGTCAACCAGAAACATCATGTTTTACTAGATGAAATGCACTGCAAGACACAGCAATCATTAAAACATAATAATCAGTAACAGCAACTTCACTTTTATGAAACATTTCAATGGGTGCTTAATTAAGTTCCAGGTGTATAGAATAGAGTGCGGGTGGGCCACATTGGTTTCTTTTCAGACGTATTAAGCATTAGAGTAATTAAACAATGGAACTACTATTTCAAGAATACAATTGAACAGACAAAACCCGAAACCCGAAACATAACATACAACCAAGAAATATAGAACAGGGCTGCAAATCCAAGGTATAAAACATGAGTGTCACTGAACAGAACACAACGTCGTGCTCAATTCACTTGGCTTCGATCGCCAACTTCATTGGGTTCAGTTCTCTTCAATTTCCTTCAAACTTAGTTGTGCTTTGTTCAGTCATGTTTTTGGCAAACGGACCGAGTTATTGCATCAAATTGATTGTTTCTATCTGTACTTCTTGTGAATCCAGTATTTTTGCGAGAGTACCGTAACTTGGTAAAAGCAACCAACCCAAGTAACACTGCGTTTTCTTCGAAAACTGTCGATGGGATTTTTGAACTTAATGCATTGCAGACATGGTTGCAAGTTTGCAAAAGATTCCGCAATCAGTGCACACAAAATATATACGGTGCCATGTTTTGTTTCCAACATCAATTAAATCTTCCTGATAGGTTGAATGCCGCATCAACTGTTTCAAGAATTTCCCCAAGTAAGACGCGCGCAAAATAAGACATCCTGATCAATAGTGACGTTATTTGTTTTGGCACAAATATACTGTTACATTTATTATTATCCCCGCTACGTAATTGGGGGAGGGGAGGGGGTGAATATAAGAATGAGTTCCATCTGTTTGTCCTTTCGCCTGTCCTTCCATCGGCCGTCTTTCCTTTCTTCTGTCCGTCCGTCCGTCCGTCCGTACGGCCTCTTTCCTTGCCATCACAGTTAAAAGAAAACCGTTCGAAATAATTTCTCCAAGTTTCATATATAGCTTTTTTGGTGATAATATCTTGAATGGGATAGTGAACCAGCTTTGTCCAATTATTTTTTCAAGGGTAATTTGGCGTTGTCGCACTTGGACTTGTGAGCACATTACAATTTCTTCAATTTCTTGACATCACATTTCAAAGAAAACTGTTCAAGATTTTTATTTATTTCATTTTATTTATTTAATTTATTTCATTTATTTATTTATGTATTTATTTAAATTCAATTCAATTTAATTTAATTTAATTTAATACTTTAATTTAATTTCATTTTAATTAATTTATTTTATTTTATTTATTTATTGGTGTTTAAGGTCACATACTTATGCACAATGGCTAATCGTGACCGTGACAGTTTTACGGATAGAGGAAGCCGGAGTACCCGGAGAGAACCACCGAGCATCGACGAGCAACTGTCAGCTCCTCAACATTCTAACTCTGTTCAAGCTCCGCTCAAGCAGGTTTACAGCGGTTGAAGGCATGTGCACCATCGACGTACAATACGCCTTAGTACACGGCGTCATCGTGCCCCCATGTAGGCAACCTGGATAAAGTGCCTTGTTCAAGGACACAACGCGGGTCGTCCCGTCTAGGTTTAATAAAAATGTTAGGTTCAAATTTTGTCTTCGAGAGTTATACTTGTTGTATTCTGTATCTCTTATGTGGGTGATTTGACCGGCGCCCTTCGCCTCATGTGGGTTTTATTGTCGATAAATTACCTTCTCGTATCTTATGTACATATATACGATACAGGTACCGCAAGTCCAGTGGGAGATGGCAAATCCACATTGCCTGTCTCCTTGCAAATCGAACCCATTATACATTTGATTCCAACACTGCCAACATGCTCTGCGTCCCAGATAAAAGGGTCAGATGGATAGTGTGGAGTAGATTTTTAACTTTAGAGTTAATTTTTCAAGATTAGACCTGGCGATCTATCACATTAATGTTAAGATTAGACCTGGAGATCTATCACATTAATTTTAGGATTAGACCTGGTGATCTATCACATTTATTTCAAGATTGGACCTGGCGATCTGCCGCATTAATTTTAAGATTAGACCTGGCGATCTATCACATTAATTTTAAGATTAGACCTGCCGATCTATCACATTAATATTAAGATTAGACCTGGCCATATATCCAATTATTTTAAAATTAGACCTGGCGATCTATCACATTAATTTCAAGATTAGACCTGGCGATCTATCACATTAATTTTAAGATTAGACCTGGCCATATATCCATTTATTTTAAAATTAGACCTGGCGATCTATCACATTAATTTCAAGATTAGACCTGGCGATCTATCACATTAATTTTAAGATTAGACCTGGCCATATATCCAATTATTTTAAAATTAGACCTGGCGATCTATCACATTAATTTGAAGATTAGACCTGTGATCTATCACATTAATTTTAAGATTAGACTTGGCGATCTGCCACATTAATTTTAAGATTAGCCCACCTGGTGATCTGCCACATTAATTTGAAGATTAGACCTGGCGATCTGCCATATTCATTTTAAGATTAGACCTGGCGATCTATCACAATAATTTTAAGATTAGACCTGTGATATATCACATTAATTTTAAGATGAGATCTGGCGATCTATGACATTAATTTTAAGAATGAATCAAAAAGCAATAAGGTTCTCTCGAAAAGGCTCCAACAGGCCATGACAGTGCATACATTTTATTTCAAATAGTTTGTCTATTCGACACAATCAATGCAGCTCTCCCTCTACATTAAAACTAGAAGTCCTGTCACGAATAGTGCGCTTATCTAGGCTTAACTGCGCGTTGGAATTGCGCGCAATTGCCATATCGAATGGCATCCAAAGCACGACAGGTTCTCCTGGTTACTCATAGCAAACACATGCAATGTTCCTGCCAATGGACCTCCGGGTTACCCGGAGGTCCATTGGCTGAAACATTGCTTGTGCATATGCCATATGTACAGAATTTGATACTTTACTTGGGCCATAACGCGTACATTAACGCGCATATCAACGTGCTATTTGTGCGCTTTTCATGACAGGACTTCTAGTTTTAACTGTATAAACATCCAGATATTGTACCTAGGGATGGGTCGCCATACCTTCCTAAAAAACCTCTGCAAGGAAGGTGCCAAATTTATGAGAAACAATATCTAACGCCGAAAATCGTTTTGCATTTGACGTCAAAACTTGGTTCCTTCTTTGGGCCCAACCTAACAGTAATTACTTCCGCAGACACTGCTTGCCGATTTTCAACCATCCTTTCAGAACAACAGCACAAGTTTTAAAAACAATATTAACATGCTGTCTCACTTTCTCTTTATGTAGTTTATTTTCCATGTTTCCTGAATTGTGGCGTCCATGCTATCATGTATTGTTACTACGCGTTATCAACAGTACCATCTTGCAAATGGATCGTATATAAATGGAGGAAATATTTAACAAGAATACAAATGGTAAGTGTTTAACACTGATGAAAGTATTACTAAATGGCCATGCCATCAGGACACGACGCTGTGTGTTTACCCACTTTTCGTGGAGTTTGTGAGTAGGTTAACGTAAATATAATTTGACATCTCTTTACTCAAAAGGATATTCAGACATTTCTTACTCCAGATATATATATATATATATATATATATATATATATATATATATATATATATATATATATATATATAAATAAATAATCGGAATGAAGAGAAGGTAGAGTAGCAGTTAATAATATAGAACAAAGTTATATATATCCGACTTTGGGCAGTTCTATTACATCAGAGGAGGCACTCCCTGCATGCAAACATGACACGAATTTAAAGAAACCATTAGTATGTCCCGGGAATAATTTCTAGTCATAAGTATGCGCAAACATGTGTAAACTGTCCAGTCTTGGACATGGGAAAAGTTTTCCTTTTACTTGAGTGTTCTCATGATCTGGTTATAATAGTGATAGAAATGTTTCAGAAGTCCTTCAAAATTACTGAGTATGTCACGAGAGCGTGGGACACGTGAAACTATATTTTTAATCTGGAACGTCAAGATTATATAAAGAGAGACTTGTGGACAATAGGCTTGAGGCCACCCCCCCCCCCCCCCCCACTCCCTTCCAGTCGGTGTCTTCACCACCGCAAAAATAACACAGCACTATGCAATACGCTTATGCATTATGCAAGCCTGGAAATAAGCAGACTGCCATCTGCAGAATGAGGTCCCCAGAAGGTGAATTTGGTCAGCTGAGTAGCATCACTACATTTACCCTCTGTGAACCTCAATCTGAATCAAGAAAGGGCTTAAACGGAAAGAGATACCCAGATGATAAATTGGGGGATTCTAGCCGACTGAATAGGATAGCAACAGCAAATTCTCCCCCGGGGACCTCATTCTGCAAATGACAGATTGCTTATTTTCAGTCTTGCTAATTATGGTCTCGTAATTATAGTTAGACAATTTTGGACATTGAAATGGAACAACTTATTTTAAAAAAAACCCTGACAAACAAGTGAACAATGTAGATGATTATCATAGAAGAATCAAGTTTGTATCACCATGACTCTGTCCACTAGAATGAAAGATATAACTGGCCACTAGAAATAATGTTTTGTTTAGCCCTTTACCTAACATGAAAAGCAGATGACACTTGCCAAAAATACTTCTTGAATAACTATTTTTTTTCATTTTTGTCTCAAAAACATAGGTTATGACCCCTCGTTGGAACGAGCTCGACGAGCTCGTTCCAACGAGGGGTCATAACCTATGTTTTTGAGACAAAAAATTTCAAAAATAATGAAAATTAATTGGCGAATTCTGAGAATAGCGCTGGTCAGCTGGGTAAAAGTTTAAGAGGAATGTGAACGGAAACAATTTGGCGAAAATCGGCGTGTACAAAAAGAAATTTTATTTATATTTCATAAAAGGCACTCTTGGTGCAATTGCCTTATATATGATACATACGATGAGTCAATGTCTCCAAAAATTGCTTTAAAATATAAATATTTACTAAATTCACTTTTAAAGAATATTTTCTGGGGATTTATTCTAACAGATGTTTTACTGATGAAGTGCTGTAATTGATCCGGTTGATCCAACGCTGCAATGCAAAGTTCGCACCCCATTCAAATTTAATTGTTAGTTCTCCCGATTTTGCACTCAGTGAGCGTTACAGTCACAATTTTTTAACGTGTTTTTTTTTTTGGGGGGGGGGGGGTGGGGTGGGGGTCAATCTGATCTTAGGCACCTGAACTATACTGTATGAGGCCAAGGGAATAATTCGTTACACTCTCGCACCATGCGTGCAAAGATTTGAAAACGTGGCCCTGACAAGAGAGCATCATCCTAATCGAATTCTAGTATCTCATCCATCATGACCCTTCATACATTAACTTATTATGTCATCAACAAAACTTGGGTACTAATTATATCTGTAAGCTGAAACAGGGACTGTGACATCCTGCCAACAGGAAAGGTCTGCTCCAAGAAAGAGTTATTGTAAGTAACATGGAGATGTCAGGAAGACAGTCATCCGGCTATGATGTCTCCAAACAATGTGCCTACTCACATACATTATGCGTTATGTAATCCACTGCACCTCTATATGCTCACTTTCACAATTTTCGACTGTTCATTTTGTTATCATTAAGTTTTTATGTTGTTTGTTTGTGAGATGGTATATTGTTGAATAAATTTCATTTCATTTTCATTTCATTTCACAGGTGTGAGGCACAACCTATACAACACCAACGTCAACATTTCTCTGTTGTTGTGGTATTTCTGAGCTGAGACCCGCGTTTTTTTTATATATTACATATAGCATAACAAAATAAGAGTAAAAGTTTGGTAAATATGTTAATGAAGCTAATGTAAACAGAAAAAAAGGTATCTTGATGCATGTTTAGATGAAGGATTTTCTCAATAAGTATGGTAGGCAGCACTAATCGGGGATGTAAGTCCGAGTGTGTTTGGCCAAGATACCCCGAGAAAGCCACAGCGGAAATTTCATGGCTGGCATTGTCCGCGACACCTCTGTGATTGTTTTTCGACAACACTCTTCTTGACTGATTGTGATGCATAGAAGGCACCCCTGCACCCGAACATGAGGTGAACTTTCAAGTCACCATCAGCATGCTCCAGCAATGATTTCTAGTCACATTCTCACTGCCTGTATATACAGCCAAGACTCGACTAGAAATTAATGCAAAGGCAATTGTTTAGCAGAGGTACATGTATGCGTAAACATGTGAAAATCGTCCTCTGGAGATGTTGAAAATGGAGAGTGTTTTCCTTTTCCGGGGGTGTTCTTGTGCTGTGTATCTGGTAATGATAGTGGCAGAAAGTTTCTCAGAAGTCACGAGTGCGCGGGGCACGTGAAAATATATATATTTAATCTGGAAATTCAAGATCGTATAACCCTTTACCCAACGTAACGACCAAAACCGGCCAGCGCTATTCACAAAAGTCGCCAATTAATTTTCATCATTTTTCTCATTTTTTGTCTCAAAAACATAGGTTATGACCCCTCTTTGGAACGAGCTCGTCGAGCTCGTTCAAAAGAGGGGTCATAGCCTATGTTTTTGAGTCAAAAAATGTAAAAAAGTAGTTATTCAAGAATTTTGTTTGCAAGTGTCGTCTGCTTTTCATGTTAGGTAAAGGAATAAGGAGAGTTTAGTGTTGTGCGCACCACTATACCTCAAGTCGATATCGTCACCACCAGTAAAATAATGCGGCATAATAATAACATAATATAATTTATTTAGCCTAAAATTGCATTAAAAATGCTCTTTGGCTGTACATAGCGCTGACATACACATACAACGCACTAAAAGAAAATAAATCTAAGAGAGACATACAGAGATTTATAAAAAAAAAGATCAACAAAAGCCTGATGGAGAAAAAATAGTTTTAATCTTCGATTTGAAAATGAATTCTGAATTAGCCTGCTTTATATCATGAGGAAGCTGATTCCATAGTTTAGGACCGTATATGGAAAATGCCCTATCAACAGCAATACGCTCCTCGCCACTTGGCTTTTCAAGTTCAGCATGCCGGATGACCGAAGTGCTCTAGAGCGTTGATGGTATTCGAGCAGGTCTGATACGTACGTTGGGGCCAACCAGTTCAGGCATTTGTCAAATTGTAGTCCCGTAATTATAGTTGGACAATATTGGACACTGAAATGGAACTATACTATTCAAAAAAGTAGGGGATATTTGATAAAAGTGAGACAAATGAAGAAATATATTCATATATTCATCAAAAACACAGTTGAGGCATTGCATTGTGACAGCTGGTGAATGCTTTCAGCGATAGTTGGGTGTCTGACAAGCACACATTCCAAGCACTGAACTGTAGAAGACACGGACGGTCAGTCAGAGAATTTACCACATTCAGTCCCAAGACCTTAATACCTTGTAAATCCTCCTCGGTTCGCGAGATAAGCGCGGATCCGACGTGGTATACTCCTCACCAAACGTCCAATATCAGCTTGATTGATGTTATTCCATTCTTCCTGCAGTGCCGCAGCGAGTTTCTGGACATTGGTAGGGGGCTGTTAGCGTTGTCGAAGGCGCCTGCCAAGCATATCCCAGACGTGCTCGATTGGTGAAAGGTCTGGACTTAGTGCTGCCCATGGCAGTGTAGTGATGTTCTGCTCCTGGATGAACTCTGTAGCGACTCCATTGGTGAACGGTCTGGACTTAGTGCTCCCATGGCAGTGTAGTGATGTTCTACTCCTGGAGGAACTCTGTAGCGACGCGGGCCCTGTGTGCGCTTGCATTGTCATCTTGGAAAATGGATCATCGGCCGTGACGTCGCGCAAATGGCACCACATGAGCTGCTAACATGTTGCCATGGTGGTACTGCCCTGTGACACGCCCTTGGATGACATGTAATGCTGTTCTGCTTGTCATGGTTATGCCTCCCCACCTCATAACCGATCCACCACCAAAACGATCGTGCTGCCTAATGGTTACGTCATGGTATCGTTCGTTCCGCAGCCGCCACACTCTGTTTCACCTGTCGTGGAAGTCGAGAGTGAACTTCGTTTCATCGGAAAACATGACGTTGCTCCACCGACCATTGTCCCAGCACTGTGGTGCTTCACACCAATTACTCCTTGCTGCAATGTGACATTCAGTCAAACGTGGAATTATTCGAGGTTGTCGAACGTACAAATTTCAGCTGTGTAGGCGATTTCGGATAGTCTGACCATTGACTCACACATCTGTGCTGTTGTCCAATTTCTGAGGCACTTTGATTACGGTTACGTAATGCTGTGGTTCGGTTGGAACGATCCTGGTTAGCAGTTCTGTCATCAACATTGCCTGTCTAACGGTAGCGTGACCACAATCTGCTAATCACCGATTGAGTTACGTTGAGAATTTGAGCCACTGCAGACTATCTGTTGCCAGCTTCCAATATGCCAACGGCAGGTAAGCGTTCGTCACGTGTCAGTCTTCGCATACCTCAAAAGTTACGTTTTCGACCAGAAACTATTAATGAACGAGTTAATACCAAGAAAAGAACGAACTGACCTTCTAAAAAGCCCGTCCAGTACAAATGAAATTTCAAAACGTCCCCCACAGACATTAACGCGTCGTTCGTGCGAAAACCCTGCACGAAGTTTTCGTGGGCCGGTAACATTCATGATCAACACTAAACTTGGTAACATATTGATGTGTCCAATCATGCGTATCCAATACTATTTTCCGAAAATATCAACATCGGTTTGGATATCCCGTACTTTTTTGAATAGTATATTTTAAAACAAAAAAACAACAAAAACTGGCAACAAGTGAACGACATCGCTGACTATTGTATTGGATATATTCTAGACCCCTTGACAAGTACGCTATGCGTCCAACATATATGATGTGTCCGATGTGGTGGTTAATCTCCTCCGATAAAATCGCTTCGCTTTTTTCCCAAACCTTGACGACAATTAGAAATATGAAAATAGAATTTAAAATAACGAGTTGCTTTCAACATAATTGACACTGCTTAGACCAAGCGTTGTCAATGTCTCTATCCAAACGTTCTTTTTTCCAACGCTATATCCTGTAGGAATGCAGAGTGTTATGGTACAGAATCTCGTGTAACTGAACGGCAAGATTAATTTCTTCGGTTTTCGAAGGCATGCTGACTTTAAAATGGAAAAGCCGAACTCTTGCGAGCGTCACATCAAGGTGTATTTTCCATATATATAAGGTCTGAGATTCGTCGTTGGTATTGGTGCATTGCGATCTAAAGGAAATATTACACCGGGCGTCTCAGACTCATCACAGCTCGTGTAGATGGTCGAATGGCAACATTACTAATCGCATTGAGCGCATTGGTTGTTTTCATTAGGGTTTAACGACACTTTCAGTAGCCAAAGTCACAACCTGTCGGACATTTTGACGAGTGTGGGAAACCGGAATACCCAGGAGAACCATCCAGAAACGACGAGCAACCGTGGGATATAAGAATTAAGTGCTTTGTCCAAGAACACAACGTATTTACAGCTGGACAGGGTCGACCTTTGGGTTTGCAGTTTAATGCTACCAGCACCCACCGCGTACGTGTAAACCAACGTTTATACATCAACTGGACAAAGAGTGAAAATTACAGCAACGCGCATCCAACAATTATTTCAGTGTTAATTGAACGTTATGAGAGAGAGAGAGAGAGAGAGAGAGAGAGAGAGAGAGAGAGAGAGAGAGAGAGAGCGAGAGAGAGAGAGAGAGAGAGATGCAGCAGCATCTTCCATTAACTGAGATTCCTGAGTTTAAAAGCTGGGACCATAGACTAATATAAAAGTAATCTATTCCTGTTGCATCAAACAAACCACGGATAAATTTCGTAATAAACACGAGAAAAAAACAACAAAAACATTTAGTAAAAAGCTGGGACCATAGACTAACATAAAAGTAATCTATTCCTGTTACATCAAACAAACCACGGATAAATTTCGTAATAAACACGAGAAAAAAACAACAAAAACATTTAGTAAAAAGCTGGAACCATAGACTAATATAAAAGTAACCTTTACCGGTTGCATCAAATAAACCACGGATAATTTTCGTAATAAACACCAGAAAAAATCATTTAGTAAAAAAATTGTCAGTTTCAGAATATCGGTGTCATTTGTTGGAGTTGAGAGCATTTATGGCTAGACGATTGGGTGCCTTAGACCCGGGATCGACTCCCGTCTGGGCCAACTTCATAAAAACTTTCGAGTTTTCAGTTACTTACCTCAATTCCAGATGGAATTCATGCTTAACATATATGTATCGCCTCTGTCAAGCAGGTATTCCACCAGGTATAGTGCTGGGTGATTGTCAATTCTCGAATATCGAAGAGGGGTCGGGTTGTAAATGTAAACTGACACACTGGCTGAGTTAATTGCAAATCTTTATGGGGTTTTCGTTAGCTCACCTGGTACAAATTTCGGCTTAGTGACTTGGTCCCAGCACTATACCTGGTGGAATTCCTGTTTGACGATCTAAACTTAAATTCAAGCAATTGCATCTTCGCAGATCTTCCATTTCCGCGCGCACAAACGAAGACGCTTTGCCGTGGGTATAATGGGGACTCCGTTGTTTTGGGGTTTTTTTTTTTTTTTTTTGCTTTTTCTAACCCTTTACATAGCATGAAAAGCAGACGACACTTGTAAACAAAATTCTTGAATAACTAATTTGTTCATTTTTTGTCTCAAAAACATATGTTACGGCCCCTCCCTCCAAAGAGGGGTCGTGACCTATCTTTTGAGATAAAAAATTAAAAAAAATAATGAAAATTAATTAGCGATTTTTGTGAAAAGCGCTGGCCGGTTTTGGGCGTTACGTTGGCAAAGGGTTATTTCAGTTTCCTGTGTTTATCTGCTGGGACCACAGTCTATTATAAATATGCAATATATATTAAGCACAAATACAAAGAAAAACAACTCTGACCAAGCTTTCTGCCAGCCCAAGACAAAACAAGAAAGAAACGACGTGTTGAGATGAAAACTCTTGTAAAGAAGTTTCTGAAACAACAGATGTGATGAACAATAAAAAAAAAAACGTTGCCAAAATTGAAAGCAATAGGTGAAAAATACTTTTGGACAAACTTTGATAAAATTATTACAAACTCCAACTCCTACCTTTACCTTACTGATGGCAACATACCCTTCACAAACTCTTGGGAAATGAAAAATTACTTGAAGTTTTGTTAAGGCCGAGTGGTCGGTAAGTGCATAGCTGTTTCCTGGGAGATGCGCTCAACGTTTTCCAGTCGGACTAAAAGTCAATCAAAGATGAAGGCCTGGAACGAAATAAAAAAAGGTAACCAGTCTACATGCAATGTCGCGTAATAAAATTTTTTTTTTTAATGATGGTTGTTCACACAATTGTGAAACGGGTGTAAGTTACACCAACATACTGGACTTTACAATCCCCACATTGGTATAGGTACATCACATTTGAACCCTTGCGAGTGTCGCGGTTAAATTTTTTAAATGCTTTTCAAATGCTGGTGTTGAATGATTGCTAGGTCGTGCAGTACATTTCATCTCGTGAAACATGATGTTTCTTGTTGATACCGTATCCCAAACACATCCCCTCGTCCACGTGAAGCATGCTTCTCACGAATGTCATAAAAAAGCTATCGTCCACATGCAATATCTGGGTATAAAACAAGAAAATAAACTTGACACTTCTTTTATCAATAAATGTTGACTTGGCAAGGAAGAGACAGCAAGGGGCACTAAGATGGCAAATCGTTGGCATGCATGCAACAGGCATGTCATTCAAAGCTATTGTAAGACAATTTGGCTGCAGTCATTCTGTCATTAGAAAATTTGTCCGACATCAACACACCAACGATGTTAAAGACCGACCAAGGCCTGGACAACCCCAAAAGACCTCTCCTCGGAAGGATCGGAGTCTGATACGCCACGTTAGGCGTGAACCATTTGCTTCAAGTGGGGTTTTGAAACGCCTTTGTCTCCCCAATTGGCGTTTGTGCAAAAGAACTGCCCGAAACCGTCTCAATGCATTGGGTATGAGATCCAGAAGGGTCATCAAGCATCCAGCTCTGCCCGATCAGCATCAAAGACGGCGTTTGGTGTGGTGTATGGCACGACAACATTGGAATCTCAGAATTTGGAAGGGAATCCATTGGTCAGACGAGAGTAGGTTCCTGCTTCACGTCACAGATGGTCGCATGAGGGTCTAGAGGCATAGAAATACTGCTTACCTGCCCAGATCATCAGACCTCCTGCTCCTTATGGTGGAGGATCAGTAACGATCTGGGGATGCCTCGCTCGTGATTGTAAACTTGCTATCGTGACTGTACGTGGGAATCTCAATGGTCATAAGTACATTCAGTACATTCCCAATCCGGTTGTCGTGCCTCATTTTGACAACCACCCGTTGACTACTCGCCCTGTATTCATGGACGGCAATGGAGAACATTTCTTCAGAAAACCGCTATTACAACACTACCATAGCCTGCAATGAGCCCTGATTTGAATCCCTTAGAACACCTCTAGGACTTTCGTAGACGTCGTGTGCAAACAAGGGATCCTCCTGTACAGAATTTGGCAAACTTGGAAGCTGCACGGCATGAGGAGTGGCAGCAGTTGCCTCTGAACCGTATCAGAAAGCTAACTGGTAGCATTAGAAGGAGTGTTCAGGCTGTCATCCGGGCACGTGGTGGATACACTCGCTACTACTGACGTTAGACACTGCTATTGTGTTCATGAGATCACAGGTTACATTTCTGTCAGTAATTAACAGCATTGTTTCATCATGGACCGCCCCAGCACCATACTTGTCGAGAGAACATTTTTTCATCAAAAACAGTAGTGACAGATATGTATAATTAGCTCCATTAAAATACTGCATATTTACATCATTGTGTTGTCTTTCGTTTGCCAATAGACCATTCTCTCCGCAAACAATCACTCTTGGCCATCTGAAAGATGGCATGAAAGTAATGAGTTTCTATTAACAACACTGCGAAAAAAACAAGCGTGCTTAATTAAGTTCCAGGTGTATATATATAGCCAACGGATTTTCGCACATCCATCTGTCTTGAACCCACATCTACCAGGAAACCACGATTATCTATTTGCTAGACAGACTCCGTCCTGCTAGATTCTACTAAACTGCTAAACATTCACAAAGCACGGAATTCAGGTCGCTCTATCATTTCTGGTAACAATCATCCTACTGAAAAAACATCCCAGTTTGTTGACTTTTATCTGCGACCTTTCGTTGAAAAATTGCCATCCCATGCGTGAAATACCACCCACTACCTCTGAAAATGGATGAATTGGGTGAGCTTGCAGACAACACGCTGTTGTGTGCGATGGGTGTAGTTTCTCTGTACACGACATATCCCATGACTAAGGGGCTGAGGCCTGCATGGAGACGTTGGAAACACGTTCACGTTTACCCCCACACCACCCCAGTCTACCCTGCAGAGCACAATATCGTACCTCCTACAAGTATTTGGGAATTTCATTGGTTCAAAGACGTCATATGCAGACTGCATTTAAAACCATATACTGCCTGTCAACATCAGTATACGCTGACAGCTATGGGTAATCTCCCCTTTGTTCATTGATTATTCAAAATGGCGGCAGCCGATAAACGCTTCAAGTTGAAAGATTGAGTGTTGGAAGCCCATATTTGGTCTGAAGTGCAGGTTAGGCAACTTAAAAGGTTTCATATTCTGTGGATGTGTGTCATGTTACCTTGGAAATGAAACTGTTTGGTATGTATAACTTTGCCTTGTTACAATTTATGGGAGAGTGCCTGTAGGCTCTCTCCCATGAATTGTAACAAGGCAAAGACACCCGAACACATTGTGAGAATTCTCTCATTTAATTTTGATCGCTGTTGTTATTCGTTACACAGTTTGTTGGTGACCTAATATGGTATATATGGTGTCAGTTAATTCCATATTGGACTCGAGCTTCGCTCTCGTCCAGTATGAAATTAACTGACACCATATATACCACATTAGGCGACCAACAAAGTGTGTAACTAATATTATAGATCTTATCGCACTTGTTCAGTTGAACAATGTTCAATTCAATGACGTGATCTATCTTCAGATCAGTGGAATGGGCGTGCCTATGGCTCCTTATGTCAGTATTTTTATGGGTAGACTTGAGAAGCTTATTTTGTTCTCCTCACCCATCTCATGACTTGGGTTCATTAATGATATTGATTTGAAGTGGTGTGGAACACAATCTTATCTACTGGTGTTTGTCTGCAACACACTTCACAGTTCTATAAAATTTACTGCTGAAATCCCATCAGAAAGTACCTTTCGTGATACCACCTCGGGAATTGACAATAATTGCATTAGTACAAGTTTGTATTGCAAACCTACAGACTCACGTCTTTATTGCCTTCCATCCAGTTGCCAACCAGGACACATTGTGAAAACATTCCTCTATACAGTCTCGCAATCAGATCTAAGAGGATTTGTTCTGAGCTCATTGACAGGGATGCTGCTTTTAATGATCTTCGGCCACAACTTGTAAGCCGTAGCTATAAGCGAGAGTGGGTTGACAATGCCATCAGCAAAGTTGATACACTATCAGGGGGCGATCTATTGAGATATCACACACCACTGCAGAACGTGTGCATACCAACCCCTCGTTGGAACGAGTTCGACGAGCACGTTCCAACGAGGGGTCATAACCTATGTTTTTGAGACAAAAAATGAAAAAAATAATGAAAATTAATTGGCGATTTTTGAGAATAGCGCTGGCCGGTTTTGGCCGTTACGTTGGGTAAAGGGTTAAACGACAAAACGTTCGTGACATCCCTGTTCGTGCCAGCCTTAGTCCAGCCAATGTAGAACTTGATATCAACCAAGTCTGAGGAAAGGCCGGGCCGGTTGTAAAACATAAATCACAACGCATACAGCCAATTCCCTTTACAGCACTGACATTGGGTAACATTTAAAATTTTTGCAGCATCGGCAAAAGCTCAAGTGTGGTTTACTTATTTCGTTGTGGTGTTTGTCAAGTCCAGTGTGTTGGCGAATCCTGTACCCCGTTTCACAAACGTGTGAACAACCACCGGTCATTCAAAAAAGAAGAGCATAACTAGGCTTTTACACGACATGTCGACTGGTCTGCTTTTTACTTCGTTCCAGGGCTTCATCATTGACTCCAAGTACGAATGGATAAAATCTGAGCGCGTCTTTCGAGAAACATTCTGGATCGAAAGGCAAAACATATACAGACCTCTCGGCCTTATCAGAACTTCAAGTAATTCTTGATTTCTTGAGTTTTTGAAGGATTTATGAGAATATTTTCAAAGTTTGTCCAAAAGTATTATTTTTGTTGTTGTTGTTTTTGTTGTTGCTGTTGTTTTTGTTGTTGTTGTTGTTGTTTGTTTGTTTTCGAAATGTATACCACATCTGTTAAGACAGAACCTTTTTTAGGGGAGTTTTCATCTCCCCTTTTCGATACCATAAATAGTATGTCCTCAGAGCTCAAGTTTTGTTTTTAACAATTTAAATGTTTAATAAATTCAATTTATTTTAAACAAATATTTTTTGCTAGGCACTCATTCTCTTCTAATCGTGGAACGATCCAACAGCGACAAAACCAACATCAGATGTTCTGTTTTGTGGTGTATATGTGAATCGGTTTTATGTGGTGTATATGTGAATCGGTTTTTCATTTTTATTACCAGATCCCCCCCCCCCCCGACCCCCCCCCCCTCCCATCTTTCTTTGGGAACCCACCGTTTCTACATGAGAAGGCCTCATGCTATATGTAACTGTATGGGTGAAGATTACTCTTGGGGCAGTAAAATTACCTTGCAGCCTCCCTAACCTGGTAATTCCATTTCCAACCGTCACGGGGATAATTTTATGAACTTTATGATGATGATGTCGTGAAAATATTCTTCATGTACGTGCATAAAAAATCTTTACTCAAAACGGCCAAATGATTATATATGGAATATACCCATAGTAGCTTGGTGTATCAAATGTTCACCACGAGTGGTGAAGTGGTGTTAACCACGAGCCTTCGGCGCGCGGTTAACACCACTTCACCACGAGTGGTGAACATTTGGTACACCAAGCTACTTTGGGAATATTTTATTTATATCATGATCGTCAGATTATTAAGAGTCGCTATTATTTTTTCTCGATTTTACTGAGCACCAGATGTACAAACGTGCGAATCTGTTTTTGTTTACACGGGCAACGGTGGGCGGTACTTCCGCTGTCAATTTTATCGCCGAAATGAAAAAAAGAAACTGAGCCTTTTTCGTTTAAATAACATAATAACATACTATTTCAAGTTATGCATGCTTTATTAACATGAGACAATGCATGTTTGTTAATTTTTGGCATCTTATGAGGTAAACCCATTTAAAAACGTAAGAAATAATTGCCACTTCCATTTCACTCTCCGCGAGGCGACGTGCGATAAATTTAGACAAGTTTGCATTCAGGTCGACGTCACCAAAGGTCAACGTGGTTGTAGTTCTACTATAGGTGTAATTTTTTACTATTGAAATCCCATTGCTGGCGTGTTCATCGCGGTTGCGGTTGGTGTGTAAAGCTAAAACTTATGTCATAGGCTTTTCATATATAGTAGAATAGGTAATCATGGTATAAATTTCTTTGCAGGTCCAGTTTCTGTCGAATCTGATTTACGTGGTAATTAACTGGGCAATTGGTTGTCCACACGGAGATTGGCTAAAAACACTTCTATTTTTCTTAGAAGGCTCGCTACTGGTATTATTTGTAAATTTCTACATTCAGTCCTACCTGAAGAAGAAAGAAACACCTGAGAATGGTACTGTGAACAAGAAAACTAAACATTCTTGAACTTTCTCTACGATGTTATAGATGTTATAGATCATCGTTGTGCATGAAGTCACACGATTACATTATTTCACATACAATCTAAAACGCTTTTTAGTTATATTTAACTGCTTTGATGTTTCAATCTTGGCCAAGAAGTCTTGATATTACCAGGAATGAAGAAAGCAGCGCGAACTGTCTTGTTGGTAGTGTAGGAATACAATATTATTTATTTATTTATTTATTGATGTTTAAGGTCACATATTTATGCACAATGGCTAATCATGACCGTGACAGTTTTACGGGTGGAGGAAGCCGGAGTACCCGGAGAGAACCACCGAGCAACGACGAGCAGCTGCCAGCTCCCCAACATCGTAACTCCGCACTGCAGCACAGGCAGGGTTAGATTGGTTGAAGACATGCGTACCATCGACGTGCAGTACGCCTTAGTACACAGCGTCATCGTGCCCCCACATGGGCAATGGGGGTGAAGTGTCTTGCCCAAGAACACAATGCGGTTGCCGCAGGTGGGATTCGAACCGAGGACCTCTCGGCTTGCAGCCTGCACCTCTACCTACTGAGCCACCGCGCCCCCTCAGGAATACAATACACAAATTTGCGTTTGGGACTAACGGATCTCTTGTTCTGAAATCGAGAAAGTTTCTCATTTTTGGCTCCATGCATATTTAATAAATTTCCTGTCCCCACCGGGCCAACCATGGTCTGTCAAATGAAGAAATTTGTTCAATATGGATCCAAAAATATGCGAATTTACTTGTCGTTGTAGACAGTAAAGAGACAAATAATATCGTTTTGAAAACAAGTATTGAAAATACAAATCTTCAAAAAGATCACCGTATGCTGCTTTTATTGATTTTCGCAAAGCATTTAATTTGGTGAACAGAGAATTTCTCATGCTGAAACTTCAACATATACACTGATATAGGTGCGTGTGTGTTGTGAAATATTCAACGTGATTAAATCCATGTACGAATCAAGCTTTTATTTGACTAAAAATCGCCAATTAATTTTCATTATTTTTTTTATTTTTTGTCTCTAAAACATAGGTTATGACCCCTCATTGGAAGGAGCTCGTTGAACTCGTTCCAAGGAGGGGTCATAAGCGATGTTTTTGATGCAAAAAATCAAAAACATTAGTTCAAGAATTTTATTTGCAAGTGTCGTCTGCTTTTCGTGTTAGGTAAAGGGTCAATAAATTTCCCGACCGGGCCAAGCATGGTCGGTCAAATGGAAGAACTTGTTGAATATGGTGCCAAAAATATGCGAATTTACTCGTCGTTGTAGGCAGTAAAGAGCCCAATAATACCGTTTTGAAAACGAGTATTGACAAATACAAATCTTCAAAAAGATCACTGTATTCTGCTTTTATTGATTTTTGCAAAGCATTTTATTTATTTATTTATTTATTTATTTATTTCTTTCTTTCTTTATTTATTTATTTATTGGTGTTTACGGTCGCATACTTCTGCACGATGGCTAATCATGACCGCAACATGAAGATAAAGTCAAGTCCAACCAATCGTTTATACCCATGTTGCCCATTTTAGAGGACTTCCACCCAAAGCATTGGTTACCAGGTCTTGTTTTTTACCAGTAAAACAGAGCTTGTTTACCACAGTAAACAAACACTGCTTCACTTTCCGGGGTTTCCACGGGGAAAGCATTTGATTCGGTGAATAGGGAATTGCTCATGCTAAAACTGCAACATATAGGTGTGTGTGGGTGGTGAAATATTCAACTTGATTAAAACTATGTGCAAATGAAGTTAATTAAAACGTCTAATGGATTGGGACCAACCTCCCTCTCTTCTATGGGTGTCCACCAGGGGTGCATCTTATCCCCCTCTCTATTTAAATTTTTTATTGAAGACATTATTTATTTATTTATTTATTTATTTATTGGTGTTTAAGGTCACATACTTATGCACAATGGCTAATCATGACCGTGACAGTTTTACGGGTGGAGGAAGCCGGAGTACCCGGAGAGAACCATCAAGCAACGACGATCAGCTGCAAGCTCCCCAATATCGTAACTCCGCACTGCAGCGCAGACAGGGATAGATTGGTTGAAGACATGCGCACCATCGGCGTGCAGTACACCGTAGTACACGGCGTCATCATGTCCCCATGTGGACATTCGGGGTTAAGTGCCTTGCCCAAGGACACAACGCGGAAGTCCGAATCGATCGCTCAGACGTTCACCCATCCAAGGACTAACCGGGCTCGACGTTGCTTAACTTCGGTATTGAAGACATGAAAGATATTTTCTACAATTTGTGTGATCGTGTGGGGATTCAAGATTACAAATTTAATCATTTTCTTTTAGCAGATGATCTTGTAATGATACATGATATGGCTTCAACAGTGGCTCAGTAGGCTTCACAATTATACTGAAACCAACATGTTACAAACAAACGTTGAAAAAACAAAACGTTTAATACTAAGCATGGATATTTTAATGGCACAAAAGCAACCAACATTTTTTATTGGAGGCATGCGTGTTGATATTGTCGAGAAATTTACATATCTAGGAATACAACTCGTAAAAGATGATACATTCTCTGAAGCCTGAAATGATCTAGTTGTTAGAGCCCCAAAAGCCTTTTTCGTGTATTTAATGAAACTTCACGGGAGTAGTAGTGCTCGCACGTTTGGGGCCTAGGTTGCCGGACCCCGGAAGTGACGTCATGTCACGTGACCTAGTTACGTCATGTTGTGTTGTCATGGTAACCCGCGTGAGCGGCCATGTTGTGACGTCATCCCCATAGTGATAGGCTCTTCTACGCTACTGGAGTATACTCCAGAAAAAAGGAACATGGCCAGATAGACGAAAACTAGTGTATATATAGATAGAAGCAGAGGATTCTGAAAGAATTCGAAATAATACAAGTTGTCGGGTCGTTTGTGGTAATTCTACGAGTCGGGAAATTACTCTTCTGCAAAGAATCATACCCTCCGAATATACCCCTCTCTTGTTGTAAGACTTTAGGTCACATAGCAAGCACGTGCTACCACAGAAACCAAGATGGCGACCTCCAGTACACAAAATGGACGACAGAAACACGTATCACCTTAACAACACGCTCTGCGCATGCGCACTAACACCACGTATCACTATGGGGATGACATCACAACATGGCCGCTCCCGCGGGTTACCATGACAACACAACATGACGTAACTAGGTCACGTGACATGACGTCACTTCCGGGGTCCGGCACCGGGATCCGGCAACCTAGGCCCCAAACGTGCGAACACTACTACTCACGGGTTCTAATAAAGGCAATGCCAAAGCTGTTTGATAAATTAATTCAGCCTATAGCCTTACATGGGTGTGAACTTTGAGAATCAAAAATAACGTACGGTACGCGTTACAACATAGGCTTCCTTTTGTAAAAAAAATTGGGGCGTTGGTGAATTTCTCTCCAACCACGCGCTTCACGCGGAACTTGATCGATATCCTTTACATATTGAGGTGGTTTGTAGGATGGCTACTTTCGCAAGAAAAATGTCTCAGAATGTGGTAGCTGAACAGAGAAATCGTAAAAGCAAACCGGAATCCCCTTTCAAATTACTGGAAGGATATGGTCTTGGTAATGTTATAGGTAAGCTCAAATATAATTTGCTCAGGCATCACGTAAACACGTTCAAAAAGTCAATTTTTGAGGACTGCAAAAAAAAAAAGAATGGTGATAAAAAACTGAGAACTTACAGGTTGTTTAAAATGACTATTCAATGGAAATGTACTTAATGGAAACGAACTCGACGGAAGACCGGGAAATTTTCACTAATCTTCGAATTATCAATCAAAAGTTAACTATTGAGAAAGGGCGACATTACAACCACCGAAGCCTGTTATCGACGGGATATGTAATCACTTTGAAACTAACACCGAGAAGGAGAAAATGAATACCATTTTCTTATGGGGTGTACTCATTATTCCAAGCTTCGATCAGAACTATTTGTTTTGATCAACAGTGAGATCGACGCTTTTAGAGAGACCTTAGTAAATATTAGCAATTCAAATTTATATTTGAAAACAGAATCCCCAGTTTGTACCAAAACTGTGCAGCGTGATCCCGGATGTTTTCGCCAGACGATTATGCTATGAGAAATTCTGGGACGTATCGCCGTGTTCTTTCACGTACCGTATCGAATTAATAGAATATATACTGATCAAGAGAAAACTGGTGGATGAAATTGAAATGTTTTGAGTAACATTATTGCTCATGTTACTTGTATATTCTCACATACTGCCCCAAATGATGTTTTATACTAATAAATGTTATGTTATGTTATGTTATGTTATGTTATGTTATGTTATGTTATGTTAATGTTAATGTTATGTTAATGTTATGTTATGTTATGTGAATGTTAATGTTATGTTATGTTATGTTATGTTAATGTTATGTTAATGTTATGCTATGTTATGTTATGTTATGTTATGTTATGTTATGTTATGTTATTGTTAATGTTAATGTTATGTTATGTTATGTTATTATGTTATAATGTTATGTTATGTTATGCTATGCTATGCTATGCTATGCTATATGTTATGTTATGTTATGTTATGTTACCTGGGATTCCACGGTTGCTTCTCAAGAATAAAGAATTTTGTGAGATTACAATGATCGGAATCCAAAAAGATAAATACAGGTTTCAGGCGATTGCTTTCGAGACACGAGGGATCCTCTTATTGTCTGGTGGTGGTGGTGGTGGTTCAATGGCGTAATATGGTGTGAATTGCGCTGGCAAAGATACTGTTGACCTACCCATTCCTTGAGTGGAACAACGCACCGTCTGCAATGCTAAACCTAGTAGGGGACAGTGCTCGGAAAGAGTGGCCGCCCGCAAGCGAAAATGAGGACTTTTTTTTAAAGAATATGGACACAAGAATTCTTCTTTGGTCTGTTTGTCACATTATACAAAGTGCAGTTCTGCAACGCCAATCAGCCTGAGTCAGGCTTTTAGGTGTGACAAAAACAACAAGAATCTGCCTGAGTATATCAGCTTTTGAAAATGATCCTTGGAAAGCTTCGAGAACCTTCCAAAAATCAGTATCGGGAGATGATGCTACTACGATCAGTTAACCCTTTACCCAACGCAGACGATATCAAAATTTATTATTTTAAATATAATTTTTTTTTTAATTTTTAAAAAAAATTCAACTAAACCATATCATGTGACCCCTCGTTGGAACGAGCTCATCGAGCTCGTTCTAACGAGGGGTCACATGATATGGTTTTGTTGAAATATTTTGAAATATTTTATTTTTTCAACTGCACAATTTGCATATTACGCGTGCGGATGTGGGCGATTCGTTGGGTGAAGGGTAAGACATATTCCAGTAGTTTTACAACAACCATTTACCACTAGTTTGGTGACTGTGGTGCCTACTAAGAAGTTACGAGGTACCGAGAAATAAGGCTAATAGCCAGATATCTAGATTAGCTGGAGGCACAGGAATCTTCTATTTTCTGGTGGGGGCCCATTTTTCATGTAGTAGTTATGTCACGAAGACTGAAGATCGAGGTTTGGAGTCTTGAGTTGGGGAAAGGTATGGATGACGTGCCCCTATCTCGTTGGTGCGGCTGGAGGTATATTTTTCAGAACTGTTTCGAAAATATGCCCCAAATGGCACTATTTGGAGACATTTGAGACTCGAAAGACTTTCATCAAGTGTGGTATACCGTCAGCCATTACAATAGCTGATGTCCCTTATGAACCGTAGAATTCAGTACTGTTGGGGGCAGTGGGGACTTTACTTGGATCCCTCCTCCTCGCCACTGCAATAAAGGAAATTACCTGATGTCTTCGCCGGCTTCAAACTTCAGCATTTTTAAAATTAAAATCCCAAATGCCTCTCTTTTAACCCTTCCAACCCGGTGTGCATAAATGTTTGCGTGAAGAAAAAATTGGTTGTGGACGAGCAGACGATATGAAGAGCAAAACATAAGTTACATTTGAAGCGAGGTTCGGTAATAATTTAATCCAGCAGCTCGTTATTACTGAACCTCCCAACAAACCCATTTCGCCGTTGACAGTATTGACTGAAAAATGACACCTTCCAGGGTCCCAATATTGAAAGGGTTAAGGCTCTTAAGAATAATATGCTGAATTCCTGGCAATTTTTATAAAAAAAAACCCGTCGGTTGCATATATCTACAATATTCCACAGTACGCATTAAAGAAGAAACGGCGCACTTACGTTCACACTTTTGAAAATAGCTATTGTATTATATTTTCAATCTCCCTTAACGTACACTACTTGCTCCGGCTCAAATCAGAAAGTAACGACCATATACAACATCACTTTGCTCCAGCGGCGAACAATGGGTTGTGGTGGATATTGTTTGGGGAAATAGCGTAAAGAGGGAACACAGTGAAGCCATGTTAATTGAATAGTCACAGAGAAAACTATTCAATTAACGTGATTATTCAATTAACATGGAGCTGATCCATTTCCTGTATTTTTGAGTATTTATTCTACACTTTAAAATCAGTTGGGTTAAAAATCAACCCAAATGAACTGGGTTGAGTGAATATGAACCCAGTCGGGTTTATATTTACTCAACCCAGTTCAATTGGGTTAATTTTTAACCCAACTGATTTTAGAGGGTGTTATAATTGATTGAATGTCTGTACTGGATGCACTGCTTCAGGCTAAATAGGTTCGGTCAATAAAAAGGGGAATTCGCTGATTATTCGTCATATTACTTGTCAGTTTGTGGATTTTTTTTACTCAATTAACAGAAGTTTACTCCATAAGCAATATGTAATTGACGGACTAAAATTGTATTGAAGTTGTGGTAAATGGTTTTGTGTTTAAAAGTTAACTAACAAGATAATTCAGTTAAAAGATAACCAGTTATGCAGGCTCGGCTGTATATCTTATAAAAAATGTGTAAAGCATGGGTCTTGTTTTTTTTTATCGCCAGCCAATCGGGAGGTGTGTGGCGGGAACAAATGCGTGAACATAGGTGGAAATTTTTATTTTGCAGCTTTTTTGACCCACCCACTCTTTCCTGCATATTTTTCCATGACATTTTTGGAACTCATTCCCCTTCCATACATTTTTATATACAAAACTTTGGTACTCGAACACCAACTTGAAACGCGTAAGGCACACATGCAAAACAGGTACGCATTTACCAATTCTACGCATAATAATTAAGGAATACCCAGGCGGATTTCTCTGTTTACGTCATAACTTATGACCCACTCGTGAAATAGCCATCATATAGCCATAGTTGTTGAGAACGACGTAAAATCCGTTAGGCGGACTAAAATTCACACGAATTATCGAAATGAGACCACAACGTGTCATAAGTGTTCAGATAAATGAATATAATAACCAACACAATTCCGATATTGTTGAGGCCGGTAACCCTCAAAAATTAGTATTGGTAAGCAGATCAGTTATTAATCTTCTTAAATCTCATGACAAAACAACAGTCAAGTCTCCCCAAACAGCAGCTATGGAAGGCTGATAGTTCCAAAACAAATGAAGCATAGCAATCATGTATAAATGAATGGGAAGCCAGGATTTCTAACTAAGTGTTGGCGATTGGTGAAAGTATTTTGCATGCAGGACAGGTAAGGTTTTGTTGTTTTGGCCACACTTGAAGATTGAAATGACACTTGGCAGCTGTCATTGCCCATGCAACCCCAGAAATGGACACATATAACACTAAATGAGGAAGTTTCACCCTTTTTTGGTGTATCATTGTCATCGTATTTTACCAATTTGATACAGATCTCGTGCAAAAGGGCACAGGATTGTGGGGGGTGGGGGGATGGGGGTATGGTCACAGCAGACTGACAAAAGCCACATTGGACATTCTTCATTTTTCATTGATGCACTCTCTTATGACTCCATACTTATTCTTCTGAACTGTGTGGATTTGACCCTTGGTGAACTTCATAAAAGGTAAACAAACACAAGAAAAATGGCAGCCCTTTGAAATGTAGACATCCAAAATTACAATTGGTCTTGTGGTCTATTCCTTGCAAGAATGATAAAAAGATTTCTCCGAGTCTGTACTAGAAGGATTGCAGAATTGAACGAGTCAACAAATTTAAGATATTTTATTGTATAAAATCTGGTCGGTTACCTATGCCGTAGCAGACTTTCAGACAGCGCTATCTACCAGATGGCAGCAGTTCCATGCCAAATTCCAGTTTCCACATGTCCTGTGTTTCATTCTATACATTTTGGTGTATAATTTATTGGGGTTATTCATTTTGGGCCTTTTTTAGACTTGGAAGAAAATTTCCTAAAATTTGACCAAATTTACGTTGGACGTCCCCTTAAAATGAGTTTTAATATATTGAGTGCTGGATCGTCTATCTTCGCTTACTTTATGTCATTGAGCTTGGAGAGTAATCTGCCATGGAAATAGGTTCAATTTCACGTTCAATGTCCGATCTACTAGAAAGTTCTTCCAATGAAGGTTATTTTCTGTTCGGTTTGAATAAGCTCTAGACAACATGCCTACAATGTTCATATCTTGTCTGGGTTTGTATATAATCTGATAATTATATTTTTGAAGTCGTAACAACGTGCGTTGTAGGCGTTTCGGTGTAAAGACTTTTTATGAATACTTTCTAAAGGCTTGTGATCACTTTCTCCTTCAATCTGACGACCATACGTATATTGGTTGTATTTTTCCATGCTGATAACGACGGCGAGAAGCTCCTTCTCGATTTGTGCGTTATTTATTGGTGTTTAAGGTCACATACGTATGCACGATGGCTAATCGTAACCGTGACAGTTTTACGGGTGGAGGAAGCCGGAGTGCCCGGAGAGAAACACCGAGCATATATTTATTTATTTATTTATTTATTAGGGTATAAGGTCACATACTTATGCACAGTGGCTAATCGTGACCGTGACAGTTTTACGGGTGGAGGAAGCCGGAGTACCCGGAGAGAACCACCGAGCATCAACGAGCAACTGTCAGCTCTTCAACATTCTGTTCAAGATCCGCTCAAGCAGGGTTACAACGGTTGAAGACATCGTGCCTCCCTGTCGGCAACCGGGATAAAGTGCCTTGCCCAATGCGGGTCGTCCCGGACGGGGATCGAACTCGGGGTCTCTAGCATAGAAGTCCAACAGTCTACCACTGAGCCACCGCGCTCTCAATTTGTGCGTAGTTTTGTTCCGACTAGCATAAGCAACAGGTTGGCCACTTTGCAAAAGTGTCGCAACAAGTCCCTTTTGTGAGGCATCTGTCTGAAGGACAGTTTCGGCTTTAGTATATATCAAAGTAAGTTAACACAGTTGCTTCACTAACTGCTTTAAGAATGTTCTGAAATGCGGTATCATGTTCGTAAGTCCAATTGCATTCGGAATTTTAGGAGTCAGCTGTCGCAACGGTTCGCAAATGTCATTTGGTTGTGCTAAGAAGTTTGTTAAGTAATTGACCACGCCCATAAGTCTTTGTACACCTTTAACTTCTATTGGCTTTTACATTTTCAAAATAGAGTAGACTTTTGACGGATCCGGTTTTACAACGCTAGACGTTAATAAGTGTCCCATATATGGCATTTCAGATATATGCAGTTTCAATATTTGTCTTTCTTTATTTAGCACAATATTTCTTTCACGGCATCTTTGCTGTAATGCAAATAAATTTATGTCATGATTCCTAGTAGCCGCTTCTATGTATCACCTTCCCATAAATAAGAATATCATCAGGGAATTTCTTAACAGGAATAGTAGGCTGTGGGCCACCAACCGCCCCCCCCCCCCCCCCTTCACTCCCGTAGGGGGAAGTTTGGAGACATAATACCATTTGAAAGGTTATTGTCACAGGAATACAGTTTGCCTGCTTGACATCATACACACGTATATACCCCCCCCCCCAGCCCCGTACACACACACCAGAAAAAAATAGACAAGTGCAACTTCAATCGTCAGCGATCAGGCAATAGTCCTCCGTGAATAGACAAAATTGAAAACACTCTTCTCTTTCCATATGTGATTGGAATAGTCAGATGCATAGCATGCTAATTGAAGTGGTGACGGGGGCAAAATAATAAAATTGTTTGTGCCAATGGAAGCAGAAAAATATTCACGCCACCCTTCATTTCACCTTGTGATAAGCTGAAGGTTAAGGTCGAGGATTTTATTCAGAGAAGTGCCAAATGGAACACCATATTTATTTTATTTGTAAAACTCAAGTACCCAGAAATTGAAAGCATATTTTTTGCAAAATGATCCCAGAAATATCAGGACCGTACGAGAGTACAAACAACACTTTTATGGATTCCCAATATAAATGTATACAAGGTTGAATTTTTTCTTGAAAGTGGGCGCAATGCAGTGCAAATTATTTCTACAAGTTTAGTCCAGTAATAACAAGTGCAACGCCCATAGCCGACGATGATCTTGCTTGGAATTTTTTTAACAAAATCTAAAAAAAATTTACATGCATCAATTTTGTATAATGTCTGATGACTGGTAAAAATTAGAAATGACATCTTCGCAGTGTCTCCGAGATAAGGTGGTAACAGAACACACAAACCTGATATGAACAAATTTGACTGAAAAAACTTGTATGCAATGTAATTTATCTTATATACATGCTGCTACACATCCATACCAAACATTATTGAAATCGGAAATGTCGTTTAGAGGTTCTGGGTATAAAACTAATTACTTACATGTACCATGTCCAACCAAAATGGCTCTTAGTCGGCCATCTTGATTTTTTTCGAAAAAAAATTGACGTGCATAAATTTTACATAATGTCTGAACAATGCTGAAAATTTGGATCAAAAGCATCAAAGTGTCTCTGAGATACAGGTGGGAACAGGGCACAACATTATAAAAACAAATATGACTGAAAAAACTTGCATAACTTGTGCACGAGAAAAAAAAACCCTGTACGATGTTATTTATCTTATGCTGCTACACACCCATACCAAAAATTATTGAAATCGGGAATGTCGTTTAGAAGTTCTGGGCAGAAAACTTATTACACACAATGTCCAACAAAAATGGCCGCCAGTTGGACATCTCGAATTTTTTTTTTAAAAACAAATTTTACGCGCATCAATTTTATATAATGTCTGATCATTGCTGACAATTTGAAACAAAAGCGTCAAAGCATATCTGAGATATAGGCTGCAACAGGACAAGCATATTTATTTAATTATTTATTTATTTATTAAGGTTTATCGACACATTAACAGCCAATGTCATATCGCGTCGGTGACAGTTTTACAGGTGGAGGAAAATTGAGTACCCTGTATAAACCACCGAGTAACGACGAGCAGCTGCCAGCTCCCCAACATCATAACTCCGCACTACAGCACAGGCAGGATTCGACTGGCTGAAGAAATGCACACCACTGGCGTCATCGTGCCCCCATGTGGGCAATCGTGGTTAAGTGCCTTGCCCTAGGACACAACGCGGGGGTCTGAATCGATCACTCAGACGGTCACCCATCCATGGACTAACCGGGCTCGACGTTGCTTAATCGATCACTCAGACGGTCACCCATCCAAGGACTAACCGGCCTCGACGTTGCTTAACTTCGGTGATCTGACGAGAACCGGTTACCTCAACCCCAGCAGGACAAGCATAAATTCGTGTAATTTGCATACTTAATGTGTGAGAAAAACCTGTATATGTTATTTACCATAGGCTGCTACACCTCCATTCCAAACATTACTGAAATCGGGAATGTCGCTTAGAAGTTCTAGGCAGAAAACTAATTACACGCTATTTCCAACACAAATGGCCGCCAGTTAGCCATCTTAATTTTTTTTTCAAAACATTTACGCGCATCAGTTTTATATGTCTGATCATTGCCGAACATCTGAAACAAAAGCGTCAAAGCATCTCTGAGATACAGGTGGTAACAGGACACAACATAATATATACAAAAAAATGGCTGAAAAAAGCATTCGTTAGTCTAATTTGCATAATTCGTGAGCGAGAAGGACCTGTATTGCATATTATTTATCTTATGCTGCTACACCTCCAAACCAAAAATTATTGAAATCAGAAATGTTGTTTGGAAAGTCTAAGCATAAAACTAATAACGTGCAATTTCCAATGAAATGGCTGCCAGACGGCCATCTTCAATTTTTTTCGAACAAACAATTGACATGCATCAATTTTACATAATGTCTGATCAATGCTGAAAATTTGAAACAAAAGCGTAAAAGCATCTCTGAGATACAGGTGGTGACAAGGCACACCAACACAATATATACAAATGTGACCGAAAAAGGCTTAAGTTCGTTAGATTTGCATAACGTTTGCAAGAGAAACAAACCTGTATGATATGGAATTTATCTTGTGCTGTTGCACCTCCATACCAAAAATTATTGAGATCGGAACTGTCGTTTAGAAGTTCTAGGCAGAAAACTAATTACACACAATTTCCAACAAAAATGGACACCAGTCAGCCATGTTGAATTTTTTTTTCAAACAATGTTGATGTGCGACATCTTTCCATAATGTCTGATTAATTTTGAAAATTTGAAATGCCAATATTCAACCATCTCGGAGACACAGGTGGTAACAGGCAAGAGGGTGGGAAAGATGGGGATGGACGGAGGGGGGGGGGACAAACGGACGGATGGATGGACAGACAGTCAGACAGATGGAAGAAGTGCAAACCATAAGTCTCCTTCACGGTGAAATATAAGCCATGGGCATAACCTGCTATAGATATTTGCTACACAATTGCCAACAGGTGAGATGTAAATGTGACAGAGCACCGATCACACCGAAATTAATAAGTAATGAAAGTGTCAATATAACACTGTAGCTTAACTTGACTGTGTGTTGTGTTTGATGATAAGGATCATGTTCAATGTTTACGAAAGGATTATGAAATAAGACAAAAATTGTGAAACGACTGTTCTGAAGGTTTTCGGGCTCCGGGCCCGCACAGCCATCACGGTTGACCGATCCCGACCAAAAAGGAACATTCCCATCTGGACATTATTTGGAGTCATCCTACTTTACAATGAAATCCCTTCATAAATTCGACCTGTAGACTGTGCTAAAGTTATTCGTGCTCTCGAAGCCATCACGGTTGACCGATCCTGATCAAATGGGGACGTTCTCATCTAGACATTATATGGAGTCATCCTACCACGTTAAAATGAAATCCCTTCATAAATACGACCTGTAGACTGTGCTAAAGGTTTTGGGTTTAGGGCTCTTGCAGCCATCACAGGCTGACCGATCGCGACCAAAAGAGGACGTTATCTAGACATTATATGAAGTGATCCTACCAAGTTACAATGAAATCCCTTAATAAATACAATGACCTGTAGACTGCGCGAAAGGGTTTGGGGTTTCGGGCCCTCGCAGCCATCACGGTTGACCGAAAGGGGGCGTTCTCATCTAGTCATTATACAGAGTCATCCTACCAAGTTACAACGAAATCCTTTCATAAATACGACCTGCAGACTGTACTAACGGTTTTCGGGTTCTCGTAGCCGTCAAGGCTGACCGATCACAACCAAAAGGGGGCGTTCTCATCTAGACAAGACCTCGAACCTTCATATGAAATTTTGTGATGATCGGACAAGAACTACGGGGTGTAGCCTGTGCCAAAGAAAATGTGAACAGACTGACAGACTTCTGCACGCGTGATGGCAATAGCTTTTCTTGACATTATCAAGTTAAGCTAAAAATTAACTAATAGATAAAAAAAAAACAAAGGACACAGTCACCCAAGTCTGAGTTAATGGCATAAATAGGTGACCACTGTGTAGCCAGTATTAAAACAATTAATAGGGTAATTCCATCAATTAGTGCTATAACAATATTTTGAAATATCAGTATATTGTTATTTTGCGGATCTCACTAAAAAGTATAGACAGGAATTTAAAAGTTCGATAAAAATTGAATGCCATCGTCCTTGGGTACCAAATTCTCAATATCAACTCCATGTTACTCATGTTTATGGGAGATGAAAAACAAATTAAATTATTTTGTTTTTTAAGGGGTTTATTTTAGAAAAAGTGTTTAAAAACTCACTAAAAAGTGTCGACAGAAATCCCGAGTTCAGCTGTGTAGTCAGACGTGAGCTCAATTAACACCATACAAATCCATAAAAAGCAGATTTCAATTAGATTACTTGACAATCACTTATCGAAACCTCAGCATAATGATGAGAAAAGTTTCAGCGCGGCGAAGGCGCACAGGTACGATGTGGGATTTAAATTCCTTGCGACCCGAATAACTTTATTTGCTTTGTAACTTTATTTGCTTACGAATCCACGCGAGTCGGAAGCGAGAACCAATAATCTTATTTGGTTTGCCTGTGCGCACTGACAGTAGACTAGTGGGTGCAGATCTCCGAGAACCTCGAATTCGAAGATGACAAGGAATTGTGCATAACTGCAAGAATTCACTCTGTGTTTTCTAAGAGACGTGGGCATATTTATGGTAATACTGAAACCGCGGTTTGTTGATTGTTTTAGAAAAGAAAAAGGAAAAGAAGCCCAAACAGTCGCAGGTTTTGGGGCAGCCCCAGCATGTTATCCATAACGGTTACAAAAAAAGAAAAACCACCAATATGTGTTTTTGAAGCTGGGAGTCATCCATCAGCCAATGAGGGAGAGTGGATGCTGAGCTTTGGCCATCTGAAATGAAATGAAAAGTTTCTGCGCGCCGAAGGCACACAGGGACGATGTTGGATTGAAATCCCTTGCGACCCGAATAACTATATTTGCTTTATAGCTTTATTTGCTTATAAATCCACGAGAGTCGGAAGCGAGAGCCAATAATCTTATTAAGTTTGAGTGTGCGACTGGCAGTAGGGTAGTGGGTTGAGATCCCCAAGAACCTCGAACTGGAAGATGGCTAGTAATTTTGCATGACTACAAGAATTCTGCTCCGTGTTTGTTTAGAGAAGTGGACATATTTATGGCAATACTGATACCGTAATTTAGTGGTTATATTAGAAAAAGAAAAAGAAACCCAAACAGTCGCTGGTTTGGGAGCAGCCCCAGCATATTATCCTTAACGGTTACAAAAAGGAAAAAAATCCACCAATATGTGTTTTTGAAAGCTGGGAGTCATCCATCAGCCTATAAGGGAGAGAGGACGCTGAACCTTGGCCATCTGGTCTGCCTTCAGAACAGATGGCGGGGTGAACCACCCCCCCCCCCTCCAAAAAAAACAACAACAAAAACACACACACACACACCCTCTCACAGACACACACCCGAAAGTCCTTACAAGGGCGGTTAAATCTTTATTCAAATGTTTATTTATATAAAATGTACACTCGTCCCAGCTAGGCAAGCTTGTTTCAATCCTTGCCTGGTGTTTGTTGGTTTCCTGTGTATGTTAACAGAAAGGTGGGTTGTACCAATTCCTCCTACGCTTCGTCCACTATTTCCATGCGTCTTCTTGATAAGGGTTTGCAAGAAAATTTGAGAATGTTCAATTAGAAAAGTTATAGGCAGACAGAAAGATAGGTATCCGCTATTGTATATTGTGACTGTTGTGTGATTGTTGCTATGGATGGGGTAAGGGGTGTGTTTCTTCGGAGCCCACTCCCCACACGCAGAGTTGCGAGGCAATCCTCAGACTCAATCCTAAAATTATCAATGAGTAACGAGGCAATACTCACTGACTCCACGTAGTTTAATTCTATTGAGTAATTTTAATTTACTGTGGCTTATTTGGGTTTTTTTCTGTTAAGGGTTCGGTGTTCGTTCAGCTCTACCATTGATCCACTATCCTGGAGTCGGTGGAGAGTTTTGTTATATAGGTCTTATTAAACGCGTTTCAATCGCGCTTCAGCAGAGTTGCGAGACAGTCCTCACAGACTCAATCCTGAAGTTCTCAATGAATGGCGAGGCAATCCTCACCGACTCCATGCAAATTAATTATATTGTATAATTTTTATTTTCTGAAAACTTATTTTGTTTTTCTGTTAAGGGATCGGTGATCGTTCAGCTCAACCATTAATTCACTATCTTGGAGTCTGTTGAGGGTTTTGTTTTGTAGGTCTTTTAGTCGCGTATCAATAGTTTCTATTTTTGCTAGCTCGTGAAGTTGCTTTATCGGTGTCCATTTGGGTTTGCATAGTGCCACACGCAGGGGATAGTTTTGAACCTTCTTTAGCTTCTGAATGTTGGTTTTGCTTGTTATTATGGCACCGTATTCTAGAACCGGACGTATAAATGATTTGTAGAGCTTGAGAAGCACATTTTTGTTTGCTCCTCAATTTTTACCTCTGATATCCTTCAGAAAATTGATACGTTCAGTAGCTCTAACCGTAATTGAGTTTACGTGGCTGTTTTGACTGAGATTGCTATCTTGTATAACCCCCCAAATTTGGCCTCTTTGCTTGCTTCTAATTTGTGATTGTATAACTGGAGATCGATACTTGGTACTGGTTCTTTTTGAGTTTTGGCGGCATTGAGTTTGATGCGCCATAGGGCACACCAGCTCTCAAGATCGCGAAGGGTTTCCTGCAGACGATTTTTAATTATGTTTCGGGACTTGCTGGCCGTCCACATGCCTTTGTCGTCTTGAGAAATGCGATAGTTCAACACAGTTTTTCCCTACTTTTTCTATGTCATTCACACATATTATGAAAAGAAGCGTGCTTAGGACCGACCCTTGTGGTGTTCCTGCTTCGAGTATTACTTCCTCTGCCACCGCGCGGTTAACACTCACATTGATTTTTCGGTCAGTTTGAAATGATGATATGATCATTTTTGAAAAAATTTTCAGAAGAGGACAAGTTCCCAATGGGAACCTTGAGCCCAAAGGATCCCCAAAAAAGACTAAGTGTGGACAAATTTGTTTTAATGATTTTGAAAAATTAATGTAACACTTACGGACAATATTAATGTATCTTGCTATGAACTTAAGCAGAAGACAAGTAATCACTGTCAGGAGTAACAGTTGTCAACATAAGCAAAAGTGTCAACAAACCGGAAACATGATTCCAGGCACTGAAACAAACATAGCCCGAAATCAGTTACCAATTTAAACACTATCTGATGCAAAACAGAGGCTTCCAGAGAAGAAACTGTAGAACATCAGATGGTAGATGCAGACCAAAACGCCTAAACACCCCTGGGGTGAGGACGTAAACATGGGGAAAAAAAACAGAAAATAATTCTGCTACCAAGCCAAAAATCCCAAGAAATTTTAGTAATAAACATTACAAAAAATAACCCAAAAGCATGGGAGAATAGCTAGGAGGGAATAAAGGAAAGGGAGAGAGGAAACACTGATTAAACAATGGAACATTCATAGCAAGAATGACCACAACAAGGTCATGCCTCGAAAATAGGTAACATGAATAATTTCGTAAAATAATTATAAGTTACAGCCCTGAACATTTGTTTCCACTGTTTTTTTCCTCTCCACCTTCTATTTCCACCATATATCCACCATTTCTCTCATAATTATGCGTCTGGCATCTTTAAAACTGAGATTTACAAGCACAAATAACAGTGAAGTGTAACTGTATTGAGGGCCAAACAAAGAATGACTTTTGGCGGCAATTTCGAGACCTCCTTGACACTGCGCATGCGCAGTGGGATAAAAGTATGGAGGACCATATAGGACATGTAATTTTCTGTTTTAGATGCAAATTTTGGGGATTGGGGGGTAAAATTTGCGTTTGGCCCTTAATATTTTAGAGTTAGCACCAGCTAAGTCTGGGTCATTGGTACAGTATAAACATATAAGGAGTCTGACATTTGCAGAATGAGGTCCCCAGAGGGTGAATTTGATGATGCTATCCCATACAGTGGGCCAATTTATCCTCTGGGCACCTCTTTCTGTTTAGTTTTGAGACCCTGATTCAGATTGAGGTTCACAGAGGGTAAATTTAGTGATGCCACCCTGCTATGCAGGGTAGCATCACTAAATTCACCGTCTGGGGACCCCATTTTGCAGATGACAGTTTGCTTATTTTCTGGCAAGGCAGCCCGTAGGGTGTGCTAATGGAAATGTTGACAATTTATATGCCAAATGTAAGATGGCTACTGGCAGCCATATTTTTCAATGAAATTTGGAAAGATTTGATAGCTCCCATCTAGACTTTGCCCCAAAACAACATATTTAATTTTGGACTGATCGGGTGACAGCTGCTGCCTGTTGGGTGTGTTAAAGGAATTGTTGGACAGTTTATATCCAAATCCAAGATGGTTGCTGGCAGCTATGTTTTCCAAAATTCAGAAATACTTGATAGCTCCCATCCAGACAGCATGTCAAAGCTACATATGAATTTTGAAAAAGATTGGGTGAGAGATGCGGCCTGCAGGGTGTGCTAATGGAATTTTTGACAATTTACATACCAAATCTAAGCTGGCCGCTGGCGGCTATGTTTTCTAACAAAATTCCCGAAACTTTGACAGCTCCCATCTAGACATGGCCCCAAAGCTACATATGAAATTTAGGATTGATCGGGTGAGATCTGTGGCCTGTACGGTGTGCTAAAGGAATTGTGAATGGACAGACTACGTACGGACGGACGAGGGATCACAACCCATCCCAATAGCTCATATCTGACGTTGTCAAATTGAGCTAAAAATGCATCTGAATTCAACTCCAGAAATCATTGGTCAGCAAGTCCATTCAATTTACAGGGGAAAATTTGGGCAAATGTGCCCAAATTATGCTTATTTCAAGTCAAGAAATTTCAAGTCCCGAGCAGTAATATCCCCAGCAGCATGCAAGAAGTTAAACAACATTTATTTAATGTAATTATTATTATTATTTATTGATGTTTAAGGTCACATATTTCTGCACAATGGGTAATCATGACCATGACAGTTTTACGGGTGGAGGAAGCCGGAGTACCCGGAGAGAAACGCCGAGCAACGGCGAGCAACTGTCAGCTCCCCAACATACCAACTCCACACAAGTAGGGTTAGCATTGGTTGAAGACAGGTGCACCATCGACGTGCAGTACGCCTCAGTACACAACGCCACCTTGCTCCCATGTGGGCAATGGGGGTGAAGTGTCTTGCCCAAGGACACAACGCGGTTGCCGCAGGTGGGATTCGAACCGAGGACCTCTCGGCTTGCAGCCTGCACCTCTACCTACTGAGCCACCATGCCCCCTATTTAATGTAAACAGTGATAGGAATTCATGTGTGGTTCTGTGTCTGACAATACACTTTAGTAGCAACTGTGTAATATGTTTTTTTGTTGGCGAGAGGGAACTTTCAAAAGAATGATTTGATTCAGTCAAGTGTGATCCAGTTTTGCCGCATGTTTCATACCTTGCTTCAGGCGGTTGGTAAACAATCTGAGAGGGGTTAATTTTGTTAGTCTTTTAGTTGTAGGTATGGGCTCATAATATTCTGCATACACAACAAACTTCCTGGTAATATGACCATACAACGACAAGTGCAACATTTTTTTTATTCCAGAATTTTTGTGATCCGTATTAGCTACACAGTACAAGTCAAAATAAATTGTAGGATAACCCCTATAAACTATGTATCTTTCTCTTTCTACACTGATAAGACCAGACGCTGACATCATTTTCTGGAAAGCTCTCAGCTTTCCAGAAAATGATGTCAGATTCTGATCTTATCAGTGCAGGAGCAGCAGTATACTTAGTTTATAGCAGTTATGCTACAACTTATTTTGACTTGTACTGTAGGTTGACTGTGTAAAATCTCGTCTGTAATGACACATATACCATTCTTCAAAAGTAAATGTAAAATAAGTCTTTAATTTGATATAATAAAAAAATAGTATTATATACAAAATAAAATGCCCAACAAAAATTCAACTTTTAAAAACACCAGGCTTCAAACATTCTAGTAAAATAGGTCTTGGCACTGAGAGAGTTGAATTTTAACCCACAAAATTGTTACTTCAACCAAACAATATGTGCAGAATAATTACCACTACAATGACAATTCACTGGAATGAGCTCATTTAAGTAAAGGGTCATGAGTTGTGTTTTTTAGGATAAAAATTAAAATAAATTATTGGTCATGACCAAAATAAGTGATATGCTAGAATTTCAGTGGTACACCGGGAAGGGGGGGGGGGGGGGTATTTTATTTTTATATTTTATTGAATTGAGTGCTGGTGAAATAAATCAATTGCTTAATTAGTGAGTCCATTTTTATGTCACTCATAGCTGAGTGAGGATTTTATAAAACAAGAGCCCACAGGAGAGCTGGGATGCTCACCTAAGAAAAAGAAGGACTTAAGGTCACATTGAGCATCTGACCATTCAAGAAAACACTACATGGGAATAAAGACATAAAGTTATTTAAAAAAGGGATGTTTTCCTAGGCCGTAGAGGTGTAAATCCCAATTTTGCAGAGTAGATGGCAAATTGTGCGATCCACTGGGGGATTTGGAGAGGAGGGAGGGGCTTTAAAATGTGTTTTAAATGATTAAAAGTGATTTAATGCAGAGATTTTTTTTTCACCAAATCAATCATGCGAGGGGACGGTAGGGGAGGAGAGGCTGGAGTCAGATGGGTACATTTTAAATTTTTTACGTTAAATCACCCACAATCCCAATTCCAAGTCCTTTAAAACTCACCTTACACCAAAAAATTAAAGAGAAATTAACGGGATGGACACCAGCCACAACCTCAGTTCTATGTTAAATTTCAAACCCTCTGGAGCTCTCAAAATCAGTAGAGCTTAATGCCTTGAACAAACTTTAATCTAGGAGTCATAGTAATGTTGTATACCAGATACAGTGGAGCCCCTTAATTGGATATCTCTTAATTGTATATCCCTGTTAATTGAATATAATTTTCAAACACAAAACCATTTACCATACATTCAGTACAAATTTGATCGGTTAATTGCACCTGGCTTTTAGAGTAAACTCCTGTTAATTGTATATAAATTTTTGTAATATGTCGAAAAAATTACTGTGACACGCACCAAATTCCCTTTATTTATCAACCTTTTTGGCCTCACTACATCCAATACAGGCATTTATTCTATCATATCTTGTTTGACAGAGCTCTATGAGCTCTGTCAAACAAGATATAATAGAATAAATGCTCAGTTCACCTCCAGAACACAGGAAACTGACGAAATCCCTGTTAATTGTATACTCCTGTTAACTGAATAATTTTCACTGGCAAAATGGATATTCAATTGAGAGGATTCTACTGTACCAAATTATTCTGCTGGTGGATCTGAACAAGATGATGTTTGAAGATTATTCCACATATTGCACCAAGTTAAAATTTGGTCAAGCCCAAATATACAAAGGGATCTGATTTGAACAAACTTGAATCTGCCCCCCCCCCCCCACCCCCTCCCCCAGCCCACTCTCCTTCCTATGGAATTGATAAAATAACGGCTTAACTGTGTGGTCATGTCAAAATATCAAAATCTTCAGCAAAATATTTGTCCCATATTGGTTCTAGGAATTTAACCAACTCAATCTTGTTGAGCTCTGTCAAACAAGACTGAATTGGTTAAATTTCTAGTTGCATTATGAGAAAAATGTTTGTATTTTTCCTTCAGCGTGCAGCGGGTTAAAGTAGTGTACCACTTGTTAACTCAAAGCAATTTTAACAAATCCTACAATATTAACCCTTTACCTAACGAATCGCCCGCATAATATGCAAATTCAGCAGTTGAAAAAATTTTTCAAAATATTTCAACAAAACCATACCACGTGACCCATTGAGCTCGTTCCAATGAGGGGTCGCATGATATGGTTTTGTTGAAATTTTGGGAAAAAATTTAAAAAATGATATTTAAAATAATAAATTTTGATATCGTCTGCATTGGGTAAATGGTTAAATCATACTAGTTCTCTATATTGATATTTATCTAACACAATCAACTTAATTTGCACCGAAAAACTCGGAAAAAACATTTGTACCAGAGCCCCCTCCCCTGCTTCCACATCAGACAGATTCAACTTCCGATAAACACTGCAATATCACATATATACATTGTTATAACGCATTAAAATATGAAATTCAAAATTTTGACCAATTTCAATCCAATTTAAACTGAAAAACAGGGGAAACAGGCTTTTTGTAACGGGATTATTAGATAAATGTATAATCATGACCAAATGCATGTCCTGTAATTTGTATCAGATTCTCGATCGTGTTTACAATTGGATCACAACTCGCCCTGATGAGCTCATTATGATCTGACTGTAAACACAACCTTGAATCTGATACAAATTTTCCTCAATACAAGTGAAAACGTCTAGACAAAATACAAATCTATGTTCCAATAAGACTAAAATCATCCTCCTCTGATTGGACGAGAGCTCGCTTAGTATATTCTATGTTTACGGCACAAGTGACAAATGTTACCGTTTGACATCACAACGTGAAATATTTGCAATGACGTCGTCCGTTTCGTAATTGCTTCATCAACGGAGTGACTAGCAAGCCGCTTCATTTTTCTGGATGTTTCATGTGTGCAGAAGACGTTGTTCCGGATGAAGTGTTGTTTAAATTACAAACCGAATGCAACTAAGATGGAATGAGTTTATCTGGTTTATTGATTATTTATCCAGTGCCGTCGTGGATACACGAGAGGTTTATTTACTAAACCTGTGATCATTAAAAGTTGCCTTGAATAAGGCAACTTTTAACGATCACAAGTTTAGTAAATAAGCCTCTTGTGTTTCATGATGTAGGGTTTGGGCTATGGGTAGTGTCTCATTGGAACATGTATGTTATTGTGATGAACTGACGGTAACATGGTCTGAGGTTTGCGGCTCGGAGCATATGTTCAACCTCAACGCTTCGCGTCTCGGTTGAACATAAACTCCGAGCTGCATACCTCAAACCATGTTAGCGTCAATTCACCACAATAACTTATAGTATTGAGGGTAGTAATCACATGTGCAATCATTCGATTCAGAAACAGTTCACTTTGCACTCATCAAAAACTGATTACATGTGTCGAGGCCACCGTTTTTAATAACAGTAATAAAATGATAAATAAATCACCAACTCAACAAAATAAACTAGAGGTACCAGGCTTGGCAATTTCAGGAGAGTGATTTTTTAGCTCTCCTTACTGCCCTCCTGAAAGAATTAAGGAGAGCGAAAAATTGCCCTCCTAAACATTTTGGTCTGGGATGTATTATGTTCACATTAAATTTTTGTTGTAAAGCAAAAATGTAATTTAACTTCGAAGTTACATAACATCACGTAATTTCATTTTGAAACTGGTTTAGTGGTAAAAGGTAATGGCTGCAACTGTGTTTGGGTATGTACTTTGTACATACCCAAACACAGTTGCAATCATTTGAAGCAAAATGGGCCACAGCAATATTTTTGTTTCTGTCAGTTTCAACAACTGACATTTCAGTTTGAAGGGTAATTATTCAAGGAATATTGACACTATAATATACTACCATTACTACTATCCTGTCACTTGAAGCACATGCACCAGGATGTGACTGTAGATTCAAGCAGACCTGTTGTCCAAGAAAGTCATACGCCTACCACTACCACCTTCAACCCACCCACCTTCCCAACTTGGGCACACACACAGGTCTTGTCAAGTGTGTGTTCGGTTATTGAGTGAGACATTTAGATGCCTAAGAGATTTCGCTTTACCTTAGTAAAGTTAATAAAATCACTGCTGTAATAGTCTGTTGTCTTCAGTTTCAATGAGTTCGTTCAACTGGATACTTAAAATGCTGTGTAAAGCTAATTTCTCTCCTAAGCTGATTGAGGAGAGCGATTTTTTGCTCTCCTGCATTTTTCAGAATGCCAAGCCTGAGGTACTGTGAGCAAGCTCACAAAGTGATTCACCCCGTGCCTGAAATGTATAAGTTAGATTATCTCCCCTTGGAAATGTCAGAACGGAATTATATTGCTTCATGCACATCTGCATCTGGAGTTCTTCCATTGTGTAAAGTTTCATGAAAATTCTTCAAACGGTTTAGGAGGAGTTGCGCTTACAAGGATGGACAGACAGACGGACAGATGGACAGACAGGGTGATTCCTATATACCCCTCCAAACTTTGTTTGCGGGGGGTATAATTAGACTAGATCATTTCTGTCATGATGATATTTCTATATAGATCTACCATGTGTTAAACCTGAAAAATACAACATAAAAACACACAGCTGTAACACTATTACAGTAAAACCTGTCTTGAGAGACCACTGGCATGAGAGACCACCTGTCTTGAGAGACCACTGTGACCTTGTACCATTGGGTTGTTTTACTCTATAATGGACCCGTCATGAGAGACCACCTGTTTTGAGAGACCACTTTTCCATGGCAAAAAGGGCTGTCTCTCAAAACAGGTTCTACTGTATAAACTTCAGTGGCTAGAGTACAAGTAGAATAATGAACGGGGATTATGCAATACATAGCACAAGAATGCAATACCATGACATCACAATTTCCATTCATGAAAAATCAACTCGCAGACATTGAACGATTGTCAAAATATATGTGAAAAACTCAAGGAAAGGGAGGAATATTGTAAGATAAACTGATTATTACCACGAAGTGGGTTTCTGAGATGGTGTATTGAAGTCGATACCTTATCTCTAGGCATATATCGACGAGACTTTTAGGACGAGCCAATATATGACCTAGGGGTGAGGTCAAGATGTCAATACTCTATCTTTGGAAACCACTTGGGGGGTAATAACCAATATACATTGAGAGTTTAAAAAAATAATATCTTGAATGACAAAGGTCCTCTAAAATTCACATGCAAAATAAGTTTTCAGCTTTGAGATTTTGACATGATCTCATAGTAGAAGTTTAACAAAAGTTTACTGCTCTTAATTCTAGCCACCAGGTGTGCCATCAGCTCATTACACAACTGTGAGTAAATTTTTTTTTTTACCTTCGGCCGATCCCACATGTCAATAAAGCTAAATAATTTAATATTCATAACATGTGCATTTGGGAATTAATCGTTTTATGCTCAACTGAAATACATGTAGAAATATAGAATAAACGTATAGTGTTTTCAAGTAAAAAATGGCGAGTTGGTTTCATTCTTAATTCTACAAGTAGAAAAAATTTTTTACTTGAAAACACTGTACGTTTATTTTGTTTATCCCATAAATCTTTTACAGGGTAGTTGCGGCAAAATCGTGCTTTTACTCACTACAAAACACAGCGAGAAGTGAGGAACACATTGGTCCAATTCGCTTGACCAGCAAAATTGGCAAAAATAAACAAGGCGCAGTAATACATTTCTGTCTAAAAATAATTCTCCTACAAACTTGAGCTAAACTTGCAAAAATACTTTATTAAATGAACAATGTGTGGTGTTTTCTACTGACATTGTGTAATACTTTCAAAAAGGTTTAAAGAAAACAACAATTTAACTATCCATACTATATTTTAGAATGTCTGTATGTCTGTCTCTATGTCTGTCTGTCTGTCTGCTATAGAAATGAATATGGGGCCATCCAGAGTGCCCAAAATGGGTCTGCTAGGGGTACGTTTTTTATGGCGGAGGTCCTCGTCAGGTTTAAAAAAGTGTGTGGGGTGGGAGTGTGGTCAGGGAGGGGCATCGAAAGTTATGACCAAATTTTTTTTCACTGATATAGGTCTTCAAAGGGGTTTACTTGGGGTAACTTTTTATTAGGAATCTAATGGTGGTGTTTAAAAAAGTGGCGGGGGTGGGGAGGGGCAAAATTGATGGATTTCACCGAAATAGGTCCTCAAAGGGGTCTACTAGGGGTAACTTTTTACCAGGAATCTAATGGTAGGGGTTTAAAAACTGACAGGATCGAAGGCCCCACCCAGAGAGCGGGGCCGAGTGTGCCGCCCGTAGGGTGGGCTGGGTCAAAAAATATGTGGCCCCTATTTTGGGTTTTTTTGGGGCGTACTTTTCATATGACCCCTACATTTCCCCGTGCAACACCGGGTAACCCTGCTAGTTAATTATACTACACGAATGTGGTAGTTGTCAGAGGTCAACAAGTCCATCTCTACTACAAGAATAAATTCTTTCAGTGTTAAACCTATGAGGAAAATTATCACCCTACTAGGTGAATAAAGCAAAAATTTATTGAAGGCTTTAATTGTTCGAATAAACGGCCATTTGTGAGATAAACTTCATTTACAATATCACATAACAACAACAACACCGTTTTTTGGTTTGCACACAATAAAGTTCCTCATAATGATGATTTGGGTTACTTGTTAGTGGCAACATTTTAAGATAAACTGTTCATTCCCACTGAGGGGTCTTGACCTCATCACTGAGCCATATATCGAAGCATCCTACCTACCCTATTTTAAATTAGGGTTTTACAACATACAATTCCAGGGCCTCGAAAAATGGCACTTTTTCAGCTTTACTTTAAATCCGGGCATATGAATCATCTGATATGAAAAAACAGAGTTATATAATAATTACATGACCTTTTTCTTCACTCAATTAACTCCTTACATGCCCAGGACAGGACTTCTCTTGCCACTGAATAAGTATAATTTGGGTACATTTGATTAAATTTTCCCACTCTAAATCGAATGGACCTTTTCAACAATGATTCCTTGAGTTAAATTTAGATGGATTTTTCATCAAACAGCAGGCATGACTAGACTTGATGAAAAAATATCTAGCAAATACTCAGCAGGTTAAGAGTTAAAAGTGACAGAAATGGACACTCAAATTAAACAACTGATTGATTCCACCAGCATTTAATTCAATGGTGATTCTGTTATAAAATAATATATATGCCCAGAGACAAGGGCTCAACTTCATTACACCATCCCAGGACCACTAGGGTAGTAATAATGTATATATACTCGCCCAAAAAAGAAAGTGTGCATTGCAGAAATTGATCAAACTCCCAAAAAATAATTTTGAAGGTGTAAAGAGTGTTAACCTGTTCATGAATAAGTTATATTGAACACAAAAACAGCTTTCCCCGTTAAAATTGCATTAACGTTGTGAAAAGGCATGTTTTGCACGTGGAGAGTCTAAAAATTCATGCAGCAGTGTGAATCCTTGGGTATTTAAACACTAAAGTAAGGCCTTCCTATCGTTCACATTCAAACTTGCGCTGCTGTTAAAACAACTCCACATTAGCATGCCAAGATTGACAATGAATCAACGTCTCCTTGCCCTGGGTATGATTAGAGCTGGCAGAACACCCAAAGAGGTTGCCCAGCATTTGAACTGCCACCGTAACACTGTAGACAGGCTAGTCCATCGACATGCACAACATGATGACGTCCGAGACCGACCCCACTCCGGGAGACCCCGAGTTACCACCCCTGCACAAGATCGGTATATCCGTGTCGTCCATCTCCGGAACCGGCAACAAATGGCAATGACGACAGCCAGCAACATCCCTAACCTGAGACGGATACATCCTCAAACAGTAATCAACTGGCTGAGAGAATACGGCTTACGTCCTCGAAGACCTGCAATTCGTCCAATTTTGACGTTATGTCATCGTCGTGCTCGACTGCAGTTGTGTAGAGTAGGGTTAGAGTTAGGGTTAGCCTAACCTAACCCTAAACTAACCCTAACCCTACCTAACCTAACCCTACCCTAACCCACTTCCATGCTAACTTGTTCGCTTCCATGAGGCAGAGATGCACAGCAGTAGTCGATGCAGACGGAGGTCATACCAGATATTGAGTGTGTGACTTTTGTGTTTGACCCTTAGTGTCTTTGACTCTCCATGGCACCAAGAGTATTCGTCGTAGCATAATGAAATTTCTCGTGTTGATCACAAATTGATTCATCTGTGATTGAATAAAATTTCCATGAATGAAAATGATATATATCTTTTTTTAGTGTTATTTTTTAGCATGCACACTTTCTTTTTTGGGAGAGTATATATATATTCTTGTGTGAAACTTGATCGCATATACATTGATAATTGTTCAGTCTATGAGTTGATTTTTTATGAATGGAAATCATGACGTCATGATACTGCATTTTTGCATGACATAACCCCCAGTTATTAGTCTTCTTGTACTATAGACAATGACATTTATAGTAGTGTTTCAGCTGTGTGTTTCTTTGTTTTATTTTTCAGGTTTAACCCTTTACCTAACCTGAAAAGCAGACGACACTTGCAAAAATAATTCTTGAATAACTAATTTTTTTCATTTTTTGTCTCAAAAACATAGGTTATGACCCCTCGTTGGAACGATCTCGACGAGCTCATTCCAATGAGGGGTCATAACCTATGTTTTTGAGACAAAAAAATAATGAAAAGTAATTGGCGATTTTTGAGAATAGCGCTGGCCGATTTTGGCCATTACGTTAGGTAAAGGGTTAAAGCACGGTAAGCCTGTATAAAAATATCTTCATGGCAAAAAATTATCTGGTCAAATTTATTTTGTTCAGTTGGTGATTTATTTATCATTTAATTACTGTTATCTGAACATGATCTCAACATATGTGATCAATTTTCTATGAGTGGAGATAAAAACGTGATCTTTCTGAATCGAACAACTGTACATGCCATTGTAGTTATAGATACATAGAATCATTACCAGTTTGCAGGGCGTTCCAAGTACATTAACCCTTCACCCAACGAATCGCCCGCATCCGTCTGTGTAATATGCAAATTCAGCAGCAGAAAAAATACTATTTTTAAAAAAATTTCAACAAAACCATATCATGTGACCCCTCTTTGGAACGAGCTCATTCCAAAGAGGGGTCACATGATATGGTTTTGCTGAAATTTTTTGAAAATTTTTTTAAAAATGATATTTAAAATAATAAATTTTCGCAGCTCCCTCACTCTGGAACGCCCTCCCTCAGAACCTTAGAAAATCCCTAAATGCAGATCACTTCAAGAAAGCTCTGAAAACCCATCTCTTTCAAGCAGCCTTCGGCCGCAGATTATACCATTGTTACCGTCACCTATGTTTTCAGCACTTTTGAGCAGCGTTTCGCTGGGAAAAGCGCTATATAAATAAATTATTATATATAAATTTTGAAATTGTCTGCGTTGGGTAAAGGGTTAACAGAGTTTTACTTACTTGACAGATCACGTAACATGTTGGGTGTCGTTAATGAGTTCGCATCTCAATAAAAGCCCAACATGTCATGTAATTGAGATCCATTCGATCAATAGTTCAAAGCACTGCTCTTCACTTGAAATTTGATTCTCTGTGACACTGTGTAAACAAGTTTCATTTCGGAGAGTTTTCAACATGTTTCAAAATTACTATACACAGAGATTATGATAGACATATGGCATACAAACCAATGTGTTCCAACTAATGTTTCATTACTTGTGTAAGTTTCCTAAATTCTTCATAGACCAGACAGGTGATAGCCACATGACTATTTGACTTCTGTTTGACAATAAAGCAGACGATAGTTGTAGTTCAGATGTCGGACCATAGTGACTGCCTCACTGGGCAGACAACTGAACTAACGACTGGTATTCATATTTAAGGTTTATTTTAAAAAAAAATTAATATCAGTTCTCTATCACAAATGTTGATAAAATATGAATTTGTTCAATCCAAAAATTTCTAAAATCATTTAACGGAGTCAGCCTTTTGAACTAGTTCTGTAACTAACAACTGGTATTCAAGGTTTATTAAAAGTAATGCTGTGTCATCCAATTTCTACTGTACAATTCCATTTCAGCCCACTTTCAGTTACAGTGGAACCCACTTAATTGGATATCTCTTAACTGAATAACCCTGTTAATTGAATATAATTTTCAAACACAAAACCATTTACCATTCCTCCAGTACAAATTTGACCTGTTAATTGAATATAGGTAATAGAGTAAACTCGGGTTAATTGAATAAAAAATGTTTCGAACCTGTCGAGAAATTACCCTGACACTCTCCAGTTTTCCCCTTTTTATTGATCTATTTGGCCTCAATACATCCAATACATGTATTTAACCTATTATATCTTGTTTGACAGAGCTCATGGAGCTCTGTCAACAAGATATAATAGAATAAATGCTAAGTTTGTCTCTAGATTACAGGAAAGTGACACACTCCCTGTTAATTGAATACTCCTGTTAATTGAATAATTTTCAATGGCAAAGTGGCTATTCAATTAACAGGATTCCACTGTACTTATTGTGTCTAACTGGTTGCAGTGGTAATAAAAGTAACAACATGACTTTGTTAGGCATTGTGGTTTATTAACGGCCTACCAGAAATGACTAACAACCTTTCACCCCATTGGCAGCCCTCAAATGTGTCTTCGGCTGCTTATAAGCTGTTGGACTTTTAATCATTTATGTTGAGCCATTTATAAACAGCAATGCCCTCCAAAAACAGGTTATTGCTTTATTGTCAACTCGTCACCAATTTACGAAACCCATCCAGTGAAGTAAGCCAAGAGCAAGACTTGGTTCAGTTCTAAACAATTGAGTGTATTACATTCCATTCAAGATTAGTCAAAACTAGGGCCATGTGAATTTATTATTTATTTATTTATTGGTGTTTAAGGTCACATATTTCTGCACAATGGCTGACCATGACCATGACAGTTTTATGGGTGGAGGAAGCCGGAGTACCTGGAGAGAACCACCGAGCAACGGCGGGCAACTGTCAGCTCCCCAACACACTGACACCACACAAGCAGGGTTAGCATTGGTTGAAGACAGGTGCACCATCGACGTGCAGTACACCTTAGTACACAACACTACTGTGCCCCCACAGGGGCAATGGAGGCGAAGTGTCTTGCCCAAGGACACAACATGGTTGTCGCAGATGGGATTTGAACCGAGGAACTCTCAGCTTGCACCTCTACCAACTGAACCAACACACCCCCCAGGCCATGCGAATCACATGTTTTCAATTCAAATCGAATCCTGAATCGAATCAAGTCCATTATTCAAAACTAAATTGAACCTCGAATTGAATACAGGCATTTTGAAGTCCCGACTTATAAAATATTCCAACAACATCATCAAGGCATGCCTTCATCGAAGGCATGCCTTGATGATGAAGTTCGAATATTACCGAGTAAGGATTTTTGTTCCAAAACAGAAACATGTGCAAGAATTCTGTACTGAGCAGTGCATGGGACTAGCTGTTAGCGACCATGAGCTCATCATTGATATTGCTTAGGAACTTTAAATTTGCTTTCAGCAGTTGTAGTGACTAGTGAAACTGGAATTAGACTGGATGGAGGCATGGGTACAGATGCTTTTTTGTTAATAGAAGGGAAATAAAACTCAGTCTTTATTTTCAGCATCATTAATGTAAATTTCTATCTAAGCTATAAGTTTTGTGAGATTACTATGATGAATGTTACCGGGCAAAATCTCAGTGAAAAGATTCAAAGGAAAATGAATCAGACAGCTGAAGTCGAATGGAACCGAATACCATCTTAAGATTTGAAAGCAAATCAGATCTTAAAGTTTTGCAGGGCTCTAGTCAGAACATACAGTACCATGATCATAAAAGTGATATTTTTCTTGAGCAGTATTGTTATCAGATCGCAAAACACTTACACGCCACGAGACAAGATTTCATAAATGAAATACTCCAAAATGAAGCAAAATCAAAGGAAAATATCATCTCAAAATCAATATTCTCACATTTCTTTTTAACCTTTTTACCCAACATAATGGCCAAAAGTGGCCAGCGCTATTAACAAAAATAACTACCGTATTTACTCTATGTATTGGGACACTCTATGATTTGGGACACACATTTTTTCCAGAAAACTATATTTTTTTTATGCTTCAAAGTTTGGGACATTCAGGAGATTTGTTTCCAGTTGGCCCGTTCTAGCAGCAGACAACACTCATAAAAAGAATTCTTGAATAACTAAACATTTTCATATTTTGCTTCCAAAACATAGCTTATGATCCCTCATTGGAATGGGCGCAATGCGCCCATTCCAATGAGGGATCATAAGCTATGTTTTGGAAGCAAAAAAATGAAATATAAACAAAAATTGGACGGCGATTTTCGTATTTTGTGATGGAAAACGAATCACACACAACTTTATTCAGCATCAAATCAAGACCAGGCTCTGTTCTTTCCCCATTTTCTAAGAATTGGGACACCAGTGAAAATAATTATTTTTAGCTGTCCCAATACTTAGAGTAAATACGGTATTCAATTTTCATTATTATTTTTTGTCACAAAAACATAGTTTACAGTTGAAACTAGCAGTCCTGTAACAATTAGCACAGAAAATGCTTGTTAGTTAATGCGCTCCTTACTGTAGAAGAATGAAGTAGTTCGAAATACACAAGAGCGTTTTTGCTGAGCAATGCAAAATGTAATGCTCTATTAGCGAGGTTGGTAGTGAAATCACCAACTGAATTGATCAAACAGAAAGAAAATATTCAGAGTACACTATGTGGAGGGTGGATTGTTACTAAATCGATGTGGGATAGATTTTTCACTTCATAATTCTTTACAATTTCTGAGGACAAAACACAAGAAGCATTTGAAAAACTTCCATCACATGGACCACCGGGTTGCACCCGATGGTCCATGTGATGAAAGTTTGCAGGTGTTTCTTATGCTGTTATGAACAGTTATAAATACTTTTTAGATGGAGAATATATGCCGCTGCGATTAAGTAGTAATTCACCCTCTTCATTCTGTATATGTAGTCGAATTTTAATATTTACTTACGCCATTGCTTTAACAAACTTCAAACACAAGAACCCAATGGACTCAATCGACGAGAATAATTCCAAATATTCTCATTTATAAACTTGGGGAGGGGGGGGGATATAAATTAGTGTATAGAGCAATTACACCTAAAAACGCACTGGTGTTGAACATAGCGTGTATATGTTGTGAGATTATGATCATTGGGTATATGTCAGTGCGTACATCATGCATATGTGGGTGGGTGGGTGGGGGGGGGGGGGTGGAGATGGGGTGTATGGAACCCTAGCCTATGATTGTCAATGTAGATACTATAGCAGGGGCTACACTTAGATCAGTGGTGGAGGCCATATATATGCTGCAATAGTGGGTGGGGACAAGACATTTACACACACTGGAAGGATCGGGCGGAGGGGGGGGGGGGGGGTTATTACTATGCAAGGAAGGTATAAAAAGCTTCTATTTTTCATCAGTGGTACGGATGTCTGATTGACACAGGCTGGGTATTGGGGCGGAGATATGGAGGCGCGCTTTTAAATGATTGAATGATTCGAGCCAAGGAATGGTTGGATGTGTGAATATGGTATACAAACTTACTTGCCTCTGCTACCAGGGTGAGGTTTTAGAAATAGTGTCTAATTCATATTTGCTTTTTGCGTAATAACGCGGAACATATCTTTACTTGTTGCCACCCAAGGAAGATATTATACAGTATTTTTTGCATAATTTACACTTGAATACAAAAAGCAAAGTGAAGCATGGAACATATCTTTACTTGTTGCCACCCAAGGAAGATATGATATGGTTATTTTGCGTGTAATAGACTCGGATACAGGGAACACCATGAAACAGGGAACATATCTTTACCACCCAAGGGAGATATGATACACTGATTTTATAAGCAATACACTTGAATATGGAGAACAACGCATTTGAACAATTCGGGTCAAGGAATGATTGAATGTGTGAATACTGTATGCGAACTCGCTTCTGCCTCTGTTTCCAGGGCAAGGTTGAGATATATGATTGAATGCTCCTAATTCTAAGGCTGAGAACAAATTTTGCGCGGAATAGATCTTCACTTGTTACCACCTCAGGATGATACGGTATTTTTTGTCCATAATTTACCATTAAATACAGTGAACGTGTAATGCGGAACATATCTTTACTTGTTGCCACCCAAGGAAGATATGAAATGGCGATTTTATAGATGAGTTCATGATTAGGAGCTAGGCAGCCACTTGCCAAATAATAAATCGATCTGTAAACCGTACGTGTATCTCAATCAATTTTATAATTCCCATTCAATAATTAGGTTTAGCGTGATGCTAAATTTTACGTTCCCATGATGCAATACACATTGGTATGGCACTTAACCCTTTACCCAACGTAACGGCCAAAACCGGCCAGCGCTATTCTCAAAAATCGCCAATTAATTTTCACTATTTTTTTCATTTTTTGTCTCAAAAACATAGGTTATGACCCCTCGTTGGAACGAGCTCGTCGAGCTCGTTCCAACGAGGGGTCATAGCCTATGTTTTTGAGACAAAAAATGAAAAAAATTAGTTATTCGAGAATTTTTTTTGCAAGTGTCGTCTGCTTTTCACGTTAGGTAAAGGGTTAACGTAAAGGAATAAGAATTAGTCAAAAATGAAAGCCGCTTAGAAGGAAGTAATCTTCTGAGCATGACCGCAAATTGACGAAGTTATATAAAATATTTGATGAAGTGTACTAACGCCATTACATATACATGTTTCCCAGTAGAGGTTAGTAGGAATAATGTTAACAATATTTATTTACTAATATAGAATTGTTGGGAATGCTGTTTTTCTGCAGGAATTGAGCTGCGCAAATGAAGCAGTTTGAGTTTGACAGGGACAAAAACTGCACTTGCTCTGCATGCTATTACTTCAAAATAGTGCAAAATAAAATGACGGGACTTCTAGTTTCAACTGTAAGACCCATTCATTGGAGTCAGCTCATTCCAATGAGGGTCATACAGTTAAAACTAGAAGTCCTGTCATGAAATGCACACAAATAGCACGTTGATATGCACATTAATGTACGCATTATGGCCCCAGTAAAGCTATCAAATTCTGTACATATGGCCTGTGCACAAGCAATGTTTCAGCCAATGGACCTCCGGGTAACCCGGAGGTCCATTGGCTGAAACATTGCCTGTGTTTGCTATGAGTAACCAGGAGAACCTGCTGTGCTTTGGATGCCATTCGATATGGCAATTGCGCGCAATTCCAATGCGCAATTAAGCCTAGATAAGCGCACAATTCGTGAAAGGACTTCTAGTTTTAACTGTAAGCTATGTTTTTAATGCAAAAAATGAACAAATATAGTTATTCAAGAATTTTGTTTGCAAGCATCACCTGCTTTTTGTGTTAGGTGAAGAGTTAATGGTTGAGATTATATGGTGCTCTGGGAAGAAAAGCAAAAAGATATTTTTGACTGGATCACAACCCAGTCACGACCCAGTCCAAATTTTCTATCCACTTTTGTGATCACAGCACTATTTTAAAACAAATTTTATTATTTTTTTTTTCACATTACAAAAATGTAAAAAAGTGATTTAGGTAAAAGCTTAGAACTAGAGATTCACATGAATAAAAACTAATTTAGGCCCCACAAAGTAGATCTTCTGTTTCACAGGCCATTTCTGGTAAACTTGTATGTGGGTGGGAGGGCGTTTTTTTATTTTATTTTTTATTTTTGTAATTATTTCTTAGCCAACGAAAGTTCATGTTCTTGGTTTGTTTTATGTTTTAGGCCTCATAATCAACAGAATAGCATGGGTGGTGGTGTATTTCGTCTCTTGAGTGCAAGAAGGCTTTGCAATGCAAAAGCATTTCAAAGCCTTGTTGCACTCAAGGGACAAATTTATCAATTTTATTAACTGGGGTAAAATATCAGATATAAATCATTTAATTTATATTTTTTTAAGTTTGCATTAGTCATAAAAAGAGAGCATGTGGTAGCCAAAAGGACTTTGTGGGAGGATCTGAGAAACAGATTTTTAACTTGTTTGGTCTTAAATAAAATTTTATAAAAGCAGTTATCTTTTTCTTGTTTTGCTTTTCTTCCCATGTAATTTTCTGTAATAAGCTAAAGCTTTTGTTGCGTTTCATATGTTCTACAAGTGCAGTTGTTCTGAGAGAGTTTCTGTTTGAATGAACATGATAAAAGAGGAATATTAATCTGAACCAAGACAGTTAGACATGTAAGTGAATCAGCCAATGAACATGTATTGAAAATTCTCATTAATTTTATTTTAAAATATTTTCATTTGTATTTTTAAACTGTAGCCAGGGAATGAAAACTGGGAAAAGAATGTTAGGGTCTCTCAAGTAAAAGGTCCACTTGCCAACATCCCAATTTTTATTGCTATTAAAACGAATTTATTCTGAACAATCTTTTTTATAATAAAAATGGGCTATAAACAGAGGTACAAACATTTTTCAAGCTTAGGTTCATTAACTGGTAGAGTGCTAGAAGCCACTGTCAGGGCTGAAAAGTGCTGAAAGCCACTTTAGTGGCTTACAATGTGTGCATTACCTTGTCATTTGTGCAGCATTCGATAAAGAAATTCTCATATGAAATTGTTTTGTTATAATTTATTGGAGACTGACAACAGGCACTCTCCAATAAACAGTTACGAAACAATCACGGATGGACAAACTCTTGCTAAACTAAGGCAATGTTGCTCTGAAAAAATAATTAAAAATCAGCTTTAACCCTTTACCCGTCGCAGATGATATCAAAATTTATTATTTTAAATACCATTTTTTCAAATTTTTCGAAAAATTTCAACAAAACCATATCATGTGACCCCTCGTTGAGGGGTCACATGATATGGTTTTGTTGAAATTTTTTAAAAAATAATATTTTTCAACTGCTGAATTTGCATATTACGCGGGCAGATGCGGCCGATTTGTTGGGTAAAGGGTTAAAAAATAATTTAGCATTCTACCATTTACAATTATTTATTTATTAGTTTTTAATGACACTTTAACAGCCAAGGACATATCGTGTCGGTGACAGTTTTATGGGTCGAGGAAGCCAAGACAGAACCACCAAGCAACGACGAGCAGCTGCCAGCTCCCAAACATCATAACTCTGCACTGCAGCACAGGCAGGGTTAGATTGGTTGAAGACATGTGCACCATCGACGTGCAGTACGACTTAGTACATGACATCATCGTGCTCCCATGTGGACAATTGGGTTTAAGTGCCTTGTCCAAGGACACAACGCGGGAGTCCAAATCGATCGCTCAGACGGTCACCCATCCAAGGACTAACCAGGCTCGATGTTGTTTAACTTCGGTGATCTGACGAGAACCGGTTACCGCAATGCCACCGCGTCCAACCATTTACAATTATTTTCTAACAATTTATTGGAAAGCGCATGTAGGCAAAAGTAACAAAACAATCTTATATGAGAATTTTGTTCACAGAAATGTTAAAAAATTTATAGTAATTTATATATTTTTTATACTTACCAATGACCCAGACATAGCTGGTGCTAACTCTTAAAATATAGGGCCAAACACAAATTTTGCCCCCCAATCCCCAAAATTTGCATCTAAAACTAAAGAAAACATGTCCTGAAAGGCCCTCCACACTTCGCCCCTACTGCGCATGCGCAGTGTCAAGGACGTTCCGAAATTGGCGCCATTAATCATTCTAATAACCAGTGCCTGGTAAGCGCTATGTACTCAGCGGGGAGGCAAGAGTTCCCAACTCCTGGGAGGGCCATCCCCGTCTGGGTCATTGGTAAGTATAAAAAATATATAAATTACTATAAATTTTTTAACATTTTTATACTGTACCAATGACCCAGACATAGCTGAATAGTAAAAAGGCTGGAGGGCCAAGGACATAGAGCAAAATGGAATACGCTCAATAAAATAAAATAGAGTCATCCCCTGTAGGGAAAAGAAGTAATAGGCCTTATATGTATCTTTCTTATTTATGATAAATTAGAAAGATACAACACCTTCCAAAAATTGAGCTTCATACATCCATGTACTCTATTAATATCCAATAATCCTTATACTAATAATTTTTAAAGTAAGCCAATAATAAAGTAAGTCTAGAGAATAGAGACTCTTATACTCCTAAAAGTGTGTGAGAATTGCATAATCATGTCCGTTGACATATGCAATATTCAAAAGCTATACTTTAAAAAATAAGACTTGAATGAATTTTATAAACTTAAACTTCTCACTAACAACCATCCCAATAACAGCTCAGAATTACTAACTCCGGAGGAGGTATCCCCTTGTTTTCATAGTAAAAACAGGTGACCCAAGGGAACACCCTCCCCCCCCCCCTTTTTCTTGCCCTGGGTCAAATAGCCCAGAGCGAAGAGGGCAGCCGAACGGAGACACTGCCGAAACAGACAGCCTACCTAGCTATAGTAGCAACTGTTAAGTGAATGACATTCTGAGCAGTAGATAATAGACCTAACAATAGAGGCCTCCAGAAATGGACTCGATATTTCTGAGATAAAATTCATGAATGGATGGCTGAGCGCAATGAGCAGCCTTCAAAAATCTATAATAGCAACACTATTAATGTAAGCCCAAGAAGTAGAAGAACTCTTACTTCATGAGCCGAAATCTTAAGCACAACTGCTAAGCCAATGATATACCATAAGCAGTACGCTAGTTAATAGAATCCATTAACAATAAAATGGAGCGTAACGTCCTTCTACTAGACATCAAAGACAGAAGAAGCTTACGCCCTTTGTAATAAACAGATATCTGTTTATAAATACATAAACTGTACCCGGAAAGAGTAAAGGCCTATGCCCATACGAAGACGGAAGGACCTTAAAATAATAGGTTCCGGATAATAGGAGCCTAACTCTTATGCAACAATCCAACCTAAATAGTAACGGAAGTATTGATTCCGAAACTATGAAAGTGAAAATCATCCATCGATAGTGCATGAAACTCACTGACTCTACAGTAAAAGAGAAACCAACAGAATTACTGTCTAAAAGGTCAGAATTTGAAAACTACTGTTTCCAGAGGCTCAAATGATTACTTAGCTAAATAAGAACCGAAGTTAAAATCCGTATAGGAATTTAATCTAAAGATTCTAAGTCTATTTATCAAAAAGTTACTAACTGACTTAGATAAAGAGACAAAAGACTCAATTGTAAACTATCGTAGAGTGCATAGGTATGAGGTAACATAAACCTATAACCTAAATAACAACAGGCTGCAGTAGATCTTGTGAAACAAGTATACTAAAAAATAGCAATGAGTAGTATGGAGGGATCAACCATATGAACATAATGATCCCTACACCACGACGGAAGAGCCTCCACTTTAGTCGCATAGAATAGCGAAGAAGAGGATCTCCTATAGTAGGAAATCGCGTCCAAAGCTCGTCCAGTACAGTGCTTACAATGCAATACGGACCACACAATGGAATACATGAAGGTTGCGACCTTGCTGGTTGTGATAAAGATGACACGATTTACCCAGTGAAAAAAGATCCTCACATAGAGGAAGATTTCACGTTAAGATCCACAGTAGACAAGAGAGTAAATTACTCATGATCTCTGTGAAGATAGAGATGCTATCAACAGAAATGTATTGTGGTTGTTTATCTTAGCAATACCTGCTAAAACAACAGCGCCGGAGGATACGCGTATCCTATCATTCCGTCCTATAGATCAATAGAGCGTTAACAGTATTAGCTCAGAGATCTGGACAAGCCAACACATACGTCTGCAATTATTAGCAAGCTGTGTCATAAATAAAACATCATTGGGCGCTCCCATAGATAGCAAATCTGAATGAATACTTGTTTGTTGAGAGTCCATTCTGACAGCAACAAGCGACCCGTAAGAGAACGGGAGTGCGATAAAACAATCAGACGACCCAGAATATGACGGACCAACACTGAACTTGGTGTACTATAACCAACAGACGGATTCTTTCCATTAAATTGAATAACGGAAACGAAAGAGTGCCTCCCTGGTTCCGGAGATACGCCACTACTGTCGAATTAAAGGACAGGAATTTGGGCATGCGTTTCTGAATAATGTTCATGCAATGACATAAAGCAAGCCTAAAAAACATTATTCCGCGGAAGTTAAACTGATAGCTAAAAGACTGCGGAACCCAAAGACCCTGGCACTTCGAATCCGTAGGGATCAGTATATATCCCAATCTGTTTGACTGGCAACCGTCATAACAGCCACACTCGGGTCCGGCAACTGCGGCGGCACTCTCTGAGTCAACCACCGAATGTTTGCCCCAGTCTGAATCTCTTGTAACACTAGATAGACAAGAGAATGTATAACTCAAGCAATTCATGGATTGCCGGAAAGTTGCCGTCGAAGAGAAGCTCCTCCGAGAACGAAGCGACTCTGAGAGAGTTCTTAACCTACTATCCACGCATGGATGTAGCTAGGGCTGCATCACGTCTAACCAACTCCAATCAGCCACTGAAGGGCGGAGTTATACGTGAACAAACTACTGCCCTCAAAAGAAATTACATTGAGAATAATATCCCGTAAATCTTTTCTTGAAGATGTAATGATAACGCCTCAGTAAGGCGGATTACGTATAATAAAGCGTCTAAGTTAAGTCTACTATACATAATGTCGTTCCCAACATTGAAATTGGAAAAGACATAAACGGCGAAAAAGAATATATATGCAGTCTTTAATCACACCGTCTAGACGCGTATGAACTCTCGGTATGCCCTGCTCTGCCAAAATAAACTATATGTAAAAAAGATAAAATGGCAGAAATGAGCCACGCGGACAAGAAACTAAACTATCATGCTTAGTAGCAGGCTTGTATATATATATAAATATATAGCGTCGAAAAATAAAACACATGTTGTAATGACAATATTGGACTGCGTCGGTAAGTCAGGGACAAAGTCCCTGTACCGATCGAAAAATCCGAGTCCAATGACGCTATAAGTCTCTTATCCAAGATCGCAGCAATGAAGTCCGAAAAATAATCACTGGAAGAAATGCCAGAAGATATGAAAGGCATCTTCCGATACTACTAAAGGGAAAACTCGAAATCTTTCGAATCCCTTTCGCCATCCTGTCGGACCCTATAAAGCGTTCGGTCGTCCGTAGCTTGATGCAACCGCGGACCGCACCGACCCAGCGCCGTCGGATAATTCCTGATTCGACCGAGAAACTGTCAATTGCTGGGATGCTGCGAAACAACTGTGCTAACTCGGATAGCACGTCCGTCACTGAGGCCTGAGGAGCAGCGGTCTTACGATGCATTGCCGCAGGAAGCTCCGAGATCGTTACCCCGTGCATACTTCCAATATGCGAGCGAACGGAGTGTATAGGCCTCGTGTCCCTTGGCTACCGGATGGCGCGACCTATTCGCTGTGGAATCACTGAATGCCGAAACTGATCGGATACTCGAGGTCACGTAGCCAATGTGTGGTCGTGTGCCCTGCTGTGAGGATGAGGAAGCATTAAAGACAGTCTCTCGGACTGTCAATATAACGGAGAGTCCCGAGCAACGGACATATGCTCCGAATGTAAAATATCTGAACCACAACATGCGGTCCCCTATGTTGTTGGCTTCCTCCGATCTGTCCTCAATCTGCCGTCACTGGGTGAGTACTAAAGTAATTAAAGTGCTCGCATCACCCAAATCTCCTTCCTAGACCGCAACGGACGAACCCGGCAGCCGAACCATTCGATGAATGTACGCTACACCGGGTGAGCTAGCGAATGTCACTCCGTAAGCGATAGACATATTCCATGAGCACTTATTGCCGCTAACTCTTCATTAACTATGACGACAGAGGCACACTTTTGAAAGACATCTCCATAATTCTTCGAACAAGAAACCAGAAATGCTTGAATAGCAAGCATAAAATAATAATATATATAGCGTCGTTCAATAATTCGAAAGTTTGTGTGACATTATTGGACTATGTCGGAACTGAGGGACGATGTCCCTGAACCGAACCAAAAATTTCTAAGTCCACCGACGCTATCGGTTTCTTATCCGGCATCGCAGCATATTTGTTCCGAAAGGGAAAGCTTGAAATCCTCCGAATCCCTTTCGGTATCCCTTCGGACCGGATGAAACTTTCGGACGTCCGTACCCACTTCCGCGGAGCGTCCCGACCCAGCATCGTCGGATAAAATATATGCGACAGATTCAGTTGATGCTGGGATGCTGCGATAAACTGTGCTATTAAGGAAAGCACGTCCGTTCCCGAGGCCTATGCAGTAGCGGACTTACGATGCGTTGCCGCTAGAAGCTCCGTGTACGTTGACTCCCGCACACTTCCTATGCGAACGTCCGGAGTCTGCAGGCCTCGAGTCCCCGGCTACCGACCCAGCGCTGTCGGATAATTCTCGATCCGACACCGTTTCTGTCAGCTGCTGGGATGCTGCGATAAGCTGTGCTATGTGCACAAGAATGTCCGGCGTCGAGACCTGCGGAGGCGCAGTCTATCGCTGCTTCGCCGAGGGCAGCTCCGCATCAGATGGCTCCCGCATACTTCCTATGCGAACGTCCGGAGTCCATCGGTCTCGAGTCCCTGGCTGCCGGATGGTGTGACCTGGTCGCCGAAGAATCCTTGATCGGCGAAGCTGGTAATATATCGGCGGTCACGCAGCCAAGGTGCGGTCGTGTGCGCTGACGAGAAGAGGAAGCCTTAGCAGTCTCAGCGGACTGCCTATACAACGGAGCGTCCCGAGCGACGGACGTATGCTCCGCTAGCGACACATTTGTACCACAACATCTGGGGCCAGATGTTGTTGAACGAGAGAGGGGCCTCTCTCGCTTGCCGTCCGGATGGACCGGAACGAGCTATGAACCGGACTAAAAGGCTTCCTCCGTTCTCCCTCCGATCCGCCGTCACTGGGTGTGCATTAAGTTAATTTTATAGTGCTCGCATCACCCCAAAATTCCTTCTAGACCGCAACGGACGAACCCGGCTGCCGAACCATTCGGTGAATGGACGCTACACCGGGCGAGCTAGCGGACGTCAAAGGCCGTCGAACCTACTAGGGTCCTCTTAGGCAATTGGCGTATTACATGAGCACTTTTCCGCTAGCCCTTCATTAATTGTGACGACGGAGGCACACTGTTGGAAGACATCACAGATACATCACCCTAATCTTGATCGTCTGAAATAGAAATTGATAAAGTAGAGTGACCCTGCGGGGAAAGGACCGGAGTGTCCAAATCCCCAACAACATACCGTGACATACGCTTCCCATATTGTCATCGAAATCATACGATACAGAACAGGAGTTAATGCGAGTACACTGACCACATATAGAATGATAAGGTCAGAGGAAGACTTCCTCTTAAAACAATTGATCAATATCCTTTCAATGTGAAAAGAAAACAAGTCCTGGTACTCGCACTAACCCCTGGCAAAATACATAATAATAATATGATCCATTAATATAGAAAAAATAATTGAAATCAAAATATTTTGAAAAAATATTTTTTTAGAACAGCCCAAGTTTCTGAAAAGTAACGTTGAGCCCCAATGGATCCCAAGCCTAAGTGTGGAAAAAAATTTTTAAAAATATTTTAAACAATTTATTCAACACTTACGAACAATAATAATGTATCTAGTTATGATTAAAATAACATAAAGATATTATTATTTAGAAATCCCCCCCTCACACAGAGGGCTGTTGTAAATGTAAACAATGAGTGTAAAAACACTAAAATAAGACTCCAGGCACCCAGGCCCGAAATCAGTTACCAAAAATACACCATCTGATGCAAAACAGAGACTTCCAGGGAAGAAACTGCAGAACATCAGATGGTAGATGCAGAACACAACGCCTAACCACCCGTAGGTGAAGACGTAAACATGGGGAAAGAACAGAATTCATTCTGTTATTCAGCTAAAACTCCCAAGAAATTTTAGTAATAATAATTACATAAACTATGCCAAAAGCATGGGAGAATAGCAAGGGGGAACTTAAAGGACAGGGAGAGAGGAAAAACACTTGAAAAACAGTGTAACTAAACAATCAGAATGACAACAAAATGGCTGCTGCCTTGAAAATAGGTAACTTAACATAATTTCATTAAAAAATTTTAAGTTACAGCCCTGATAATATTCTGTCACACATTCTTTTCCTCTCCTCCTTTTCTATCCTCCTTAGAATCACCATTTCACTAATATTTATGTGTCTGGCATCATTTAAACTGAGATTTAAAAGCACAAAGATCAGTCAGATGTTAACTGATGAAGGGCCAAACTTAGAATGATTAATGGCGCCAATTTCGGAACGTCCTTGACACTGCGCATGCGCAGTAGGGGCGAAGTGTGGAGGGCCTTTCAGGACATGTTTTCTTTAGTTTTAGATGCAAATTTTGGGGATTGGGGGGCAAAATTTGTGTTTGGCCCTATATTTTAAGAGTTAGCACCAGCTATGTCTGGGTCATTGGTACAGTATAAAAATATCAATTTCTGGTAGGGTCATGATTGTGGATCCACGCAGAGACACCTGAGTAAAAAGAATTAATGTCAGCTCTCTATCACAAATGTTGATAAAATATGAATTTGTTCATTTCTATAGTTTCTAAAATCATTTGATGGAGTTGGATTTTTGAAAGAGTTCTGTAACAGAATCTAATTTTGCCTCTTCTGTCGCAACATATGTGCCACCATTTGTCTCTGAAATAGCTAAGTCAATAGCTGAATTAACAGTATGTACTTCAGGAGTTTGAGTATGTTGATGTGAACTGTCTAAATTAGCAGACTGTGACAATGAAGCTGTCCAGTGAGATTGTGTTGAACTTGCTGATTCTTCATGAGTCCTCAATGGTGGAATGTCACTTGCCTTTGGAAAACACTTTTTTCTGAAAGTTGTTCCATCGTACATGTTTTTTTCAACAAAAGCTTCCATTTCAATGTCCTGCAAAACATAGAAATAATTAAGTAAGCAAATGTTCTCTTGGAAACTGATTTTTCACCATCTCCTCTCAACAACAGATGAATGTTGTTCATTTTCCTGAGAAAACTGTACAGAATGTGCATCCTAAGCTCTTGGGCCACCAATTTAATCCTGTATGGAATTTGATGCCGTTATGGGCTGTCTATTTACCCACTTTTCATGGACGCTGTGTGCAGAATACTATTGATGAAAGAGAATAAACAGATAAATAGAGGATATCAAGTGTTTTTGAGTGGATACTTAAAATTATCTCGTGAGTGACTGAGACAAAACAACCATTTCTTATGTTTTTTAGTTTCCACTGGGTATAAAAAGAAAGCATGTGGCAGTCAAAAGGACCATGCAGGAGGGCCTGACAAACAGATTTTTGTTTAGGCCTTAAATACTTGTATTGAAGGCTTTGAGGTCTATGAGTTTTATAAACATGGAAAATTTAGTGGTTGTCAGAGAGATTTTTCAATAAAACAAAAGATTTTTTGTTCAATTAACAGGAGGTTCCTCTGTAACCTATATGTAAATAACAGGGTTGCTATGTATTGAAGATATGGTAAATGGTTTGGTGATTGGAAATTATAAGCAATTAGCAGTGTTTTTCAATTGCTAAATAGCCAATTGAGCAGAGTAAACAACTCCCTCAAAGAAAATTATTTTTGATGTACATATAGGTTTTTACCACCATGTGAGTTTCCGAAATGTGTACTGAAGTCGAGACTTTGTCTGCTAGGACAACTCTGAGATGAGATTGAGACTTTAACCCTCTGCACTCTGGTGTCAAAATGGCAAAATTTTCAGCAGAAAATATTTCCCATAATACAGTTTGATATTTAGCCAAATATACCTTGTTTGACAGAACTCAGTGAGCTCTGTCAAACAAGATATATTTGGTTAAATTCATAGTCAAACAAGCCAAGACCAATACCGGGTCTGGACCTGCGTCGCTGCATCCAATAAGTATCGGCAAACAGGAAGTGCTGCGCGGCAGATCCGAAAATTAGATACTCGATACAACTCATCATTATGAAGCAGCAGACCAAATATAAAATCATTCCCTTTCATAGAAGCCAAGAAAACTTTGACGGAAGAAGTGTTTCGGATGGACTGACGGACAGACGGACTGACGGAGTCGAGCAGTTACTAGACCTGCTCTGCCACTAGTGACGCAGGTAAAAAGAGAAGAATAGAAGGACTGGAGAAAATTCTGTTTCACTACCAGTTGCAAGGGGTTAAGAAAATCACTGTTAAGCCACTGGATGTGTACAGGCTTTGGTCAGGTTTAAATTCACGACAAATGTCCAGGTCCTAAAGGGTTAAAAGTGCTTAAATAGTGCTTGAATTTGATTCTCAGATAACTGTATGAACCCTGCAGAAGCCAAGACTTGAGTTGATAATTCATCATCTTAGAAATCCACTTGGTGGCAATAAGCAATTTATCTTACAATATTCCTCCCTTTCTTGACTTGTTCACATACTTTTTGACAATCATTCAGTGTCAACGAATTGAGTTTTTATGAAAGAAGATCAGGACGTCATAATATTGCATTCTTGCGCTGTGCATGAGATGATCCCCATTCACTGTTCTACTTCTACTATAACCACTGGAGCTTTTGTCCAGATGTTTTTACTTGAACTGGAGAAAATACATTCTTGACGTAAGATAAATCTATTTCACAACAGCTTTTTAAAAAATAACACAAACCTCAGGATCTTTAGTTTTTTCCATTGTGATAAGCCGTCTAGAAACCGATGCTTGTAACACTTGTTCACAATTTGACACCAGTTGAAAACAAGGATGTTTTGGTAATCCATCTTCTAAATACCTGAAATATCAATGCTGAAGATAAGATTGCAGAATAAATGTGAAGCACATTCCAGTCGCATAGTTAGTTTTTCTATGGGGCAAGACCATAAATTTTCTGACAAAAGGTAGCAATACAAAGCAAAGGAAGGTATTATAAGAGGATATAACATCTTAAAGTTTGGGGTAAGTGGGTGTCCAAGATGCATAATTTCCTTGAGTCTGACACCTAGCAATCATTTTTTCTGTTTTCCAACAGCGGGAGTGGACTATTATTTAAGAAAAGTAACCCTTTACCTTTACCCAATAAACAAAACTCACAAAATTGCAATGAAACCATGTGGCCCCTCATTAGAATGAGCTCAACAAATTTATTCTAAAAGTTAAAAAATTTATAGTAATTTATATACTTTTTATACTTACCAATGACCCAGACTTAGCTGGTGCTAACTCTAAAAATATTTAGGGTCAAACACAAATTTTACCCCCCAATCCCCAAAATTTGTATCTAAAACCGAAAATTACATGTCCTATATGGTCCTCCATACTTTTACTCCACTGCGCATGCGCAGTGTCAAGGAGGTCTTGAAATTGGCGCAATTATCATTCTTATAACCAGTGCCTGGTAAGCGTTATGTACTCAGCGGGAAGGTATGAGTTCCCAACTCATGGGAGGGCCATCCCCGTCAGGGTCATTGGTAAGTATAAAAAATATATAAATTACTATAAATTTTTTAACATTTTTATACTGTACCAATGACCCAGACTTAGCTGAATAGTAAAAAGGTTGGAGGGCCTAGGACATAAAGAAGATCCAATAGACTCAACTACATATAACAGAATTATCCCCTCGAGGAGAAAGGAGAAATAGGCTTTACATGTATCTTTCTATTTGCATCAAAACGAGAAAGACACAACACCATTCTGTAATTGAGCACAATAACATCAATGATCTCTATTAACCTCCAGTATAACCCGTTATGCTAATTATTTTTAAAGGAAAGCCAATAAATAAAGGAAGTCCAGAGAAATGAGACTCTTTATACTCATTAAAAGTGTCCTAGGATTGTATATTAACGCCCGTATGACATGTGACATATACAAATGCTTCACACCGAACTACACTTTAAAAATATTACATGGAAGAGTAAACATTAGCTTTACACTTAAAAATCATCCCAGTACCGACTGGAATTACTGACTCCAGGGGAGGTATTCCCCTGCATTACACTATAAAGCAGGTGACCTAAGGGAACACCCCCCCCCCCCATTCCCCTGACCCTTAACCTGGATCAAATACACCAGAGCAAAGAGGACAGCAGGACAGAGTCATTGCCGGAACCAAAAGCCTACATAACTATAGTTGCAACTGTTTAGTGGATGACATTCTGAGCAACAGATAACGGACCTAAACAATGCAGATCTCCAGAAATGGACTCAATATCGGAAATTGGAAGGCTGAAACCAATATGCAGCCCTCATTAGATCTGTAATAGCAACACTATTAGTGTAAACCCATGATGTAGAAAGAACTCTTACTTCATGAGCTGAAATCTTAAGCACAGACTGCTGAGTTGAAGATATTATCATAAGCAGTACTGATAGTTAATTGAATCCATCTAGCCATAGAATGGACCGAAATGTGGAGGAAGCTTCAACGGCATGTCCCACAACAAACACCTTTTGTGGTCTTTGTGGAGACAGAGATGCTACCAACAGAATTTTGCATTGAGATTATTTAACTTGAGCAATATTTGCTGAACCAACAGCTCTGGAGGATACGCATATCCTATTATTCCATCTCATGAGATCGATAGAGCGACTACTGCAAACGCTCGAGGATCCGAACATGGTGACACATACGTCTGCAACTGATTGTTGAAATGTGTCGCAAATAAGTCCATCATTGGCTGCTCTCACTGGTAGCAAATCTGATTGAATACTCGTTTGTTGAAAGTCCATTCTGACGGCAACAAGCGGCCCCTCTGTGAAAAGGAGTCCGCTAATACGTTCAGACGACCCGAAATATGACAGACCGATAGGAGAACTTGATGTTCTAGTACAAACAGAAGGATTCATTCCGTTAACTTGAATAACAGAATGGAATGAGTGCCTCCCTGGTTCCAAAAATACGCTAATACCATCGTATAGTCGGACAGAATTTGCACGTGAGCATTCTGAATAGCGTTCATCCAATGACATAGCGCAAGCCAAAATAACATCATTTCTTGATGTTTATGTGCTTGATTAGGAACTACGGATCCCAAAGACCCTGGCACTTCAAATCCGTTGGGCTCAATGTTGCGTCCCAACCTGTTTGACTGGCATCCGTCAAGACTGTAAAACTCGGATCTGGCAATTGCAGTAGAACTCCCTGAGTTAACCACTGAATATCTGCCCAAGTCTGAATCTTTTATTCACTTGATTTGACAAAAGGATGTCCGTATCGAGCGAAAGAATCTTCACCTCCAATTCTGGGTCAGAAGAAATTTGGAGAGGACAAGTGCGTAGCCACCCCATCGGAATAAAATCGTGCCCGCTCCGCACAAACCTATCAGTCTCATGAGCTCTCTCGACGAAACCTTGTCTGAGTGAAGACAATAGTGAAGATAACAACTGATTAATTTCGCTCTGGTTAATGGCAGATGAACGAGAATGTTGTGCGTCTCAAAGCTCATCCCCCGGTGGGTGAATGACTTGGACGGCACCAGATCCGACTTCTCCTCGTTTACTTATGAAACCGAGATGACGGAGCAATAGAAGCAGATTCTGCACATGATTCTGAAGCGTTAACTCATTGCCGTACCTCTGAAGAATGTCGTCCAGGTAGGCCGACGATATCGCAGATAAATGAGATCGGAAATGAGTCATTACCGAGTTCATTATTCGAGTGAAAGCCCAGGGGGCTAGATTCAGACCGAAGCACATTGCTCAGAGCTGATGCATGACTCCTATGATGAGGAAGCGAAGATACTTTCTGAACGCCTGAAGTACCATAACGTGAAAGTACGCATCTTGAGATCTATGCATGAAGCATAGTCGTACACCCGAATACTCGCTCAGATCGATCGGATGGTCTCCATATAGAAACTTGGAGCCACGATCAGCTTGTTATCCAGCTCAGATTTATGAGTGGACGGAACGAGCTGTCTGGTTTTGGAACCAGAAAAGGATGGTTGTAGAAACCTGGAAATTCCTGGATTTCTACGATCTCTATCGCGATCATTTCAGAAGAGACTGGACTTCTGATGGAAGCGAACCTCTTTCCTGCAGACTTGACGGAAGCTGAGTCCATCTTGGACTTCGAGTTAACGGAGGTTTTTGTTTGAAGGACAATTTAGTCCTTCCGAACTCACCCCTCGAATCCAAGGGACGTCGGTAATCTACTCCCAATTGATTAAGAAACTCGACAGACTTCCACTCACTGGAGCACGATAGAGGTTAATACCATAACCTCCTGGTCCTGCGAGACTTGCGGAAGGAGAAACCATGTCCTCCGCGGCCCGCACCTCGCCCCATCGACCTAGGGGTGTCTGACCGGATGTCTCGGCCAGTATTACGGCCCCTACCTGAGTTGCTACCCTGACGGTCTCTAGAGTAAGACCTAGAGGATGCATAGGAACCTCTATAGGAACTTCCCTTGGACGTATTCGCCCCAGAAGTGCCTGTCCTACTTTTCTCTGCTGAATCCGACTATATGGAAGCGGATTTGAGTCTGAAGCTTTCTTAGTTATCGGATCATAGATTGCGGAAAGCTTGCCGTCGAAGAGAAACTCTCCGGAGACCGGAGCGACTCTGAGAGAGTCTTTCACCTTACTATCCACACGCGTGGATGTAGCCAGGGCCGCGTCACGTCTAACCAACTCCATATCGCTACTAAAGGGTGGAGTTATACATGGAGAATGCCAAGGCCCTTGAAAGAACTCCTAAGGAGGTTGTACATCCTGGAATTCTTTTTCCTTTGAGATGTAATGATAACACTCTGGTAAGGTGATCTGCATATGATAATGCATCTAAGCTAACCCTGCTAGACGATATTGTCATTTCCAACAGCGTGGTTGGAATTGACATTGACGACGGAATAGACAATACTAGGTCTTCGGCCTGGTCGTCCAGACGCAGAGAAACTCTCGGAATGCTCTGTCCTGCCGTTTCAAAATTATTCCTTAACTGATGAAAGGCAGAAGTAGAGCATTTGCCGATAAGAGACCGGACCTGCCTGTTTAGGTAGCAAGTTATATATAGCGTCATTCAATAGTTCAAATGTCCGTGAGACATTTCTGGACTATGTTGGAAACTGAGGGACGATGTCTCTAAACTGATTAAGAATTCTGTGTCCAGAGGCGCTATCAGTCTCTTATCCGGCAACGTAGCATTTTGGTCCGGAGGAACAACATCAGATGATAATGCCAGATGCACTTTACGGCAATTATGTTGTTCCGAAAGGGAAAATTACAACTCCTCCGTATCCCTTTTGCCATCCTGTCGGACCACTTGTAATTCTTGGTCGTCCATGCCTAAACCTGCAGCGGAACATACCAACCCAGCATCCTCAGATAATTCCTGATCCGACAGAGTTACTGTCGGTTGCTGGGATGCTGTGATAATTTGTGCTATCTGTGATAGCATGTCCGTAACAGAGGCCTGTGGAGCTGCGGTCTTACAGGATTTAGCCGCTGGAAGCTCCTTGGACATTGACTCCTGCATACTTCTTATATGCGAACGTCCAGAGTATGAAGGCCTCGTATCCTTGGCTACCAGATGGCGTGACCTGGTTGCCGTAGAATCCGTGGTCGGCGACGTTTGGTAGAACATCACTGGTCACGTAGCCAAGGTGTGGTCGCGTGTGCTGCCATGAGGATGAGGAAGCCGAAAGAGCAGTCTCTCCGGACTGTCTATATAACGGAGCGTCCCGAGCAGTGGACATATGCTCCGACTGAGGAACGTTTTGTACCAGATGTTGTAGTAAGAGAGAGGGACCTCTCTTGCTCGCAGCCCGGATGGACCTGGACGAGCTAGGAACCGGACTAATAGGCTTCCTCCGTACCATCCTCGTATCCGTCGTGCACATTGTATTTTATAGTGCTCCCATCACCCAAATCTCCTTCCTGGACCGCAACGGATGAACCCGGCTGCTGAGCCATTCGATGAATGGTCACTACACCGGGCGAGCTAGCGGACGCCAATGCCGTCGATCCTACTTGGGACCTCTTAGGCAATTGACATATCTGCATGAGCACTTTTACCGCTAGCTCTTCATTTGACTGTGACGACGAAAGCACATTTATGAAGACATCACAGTAACATCACCTTGTTCATGTTACTCAATGAGACCTGTGGAGCCGCGGTCCTACGTAACCATCCGCTGGAAGCTCCAGGGACGTTCATTCCTGCATTAATATAATATGCGAACGTCCCAACTGGAAAGGCCTCATGTCCTTGGCTAGCAGATGGCGTGACCTGGTCGACGTGTATTCCTTGGTCGGCGAAGCAGGAGCACCAGGGACGTTCAATCCTGCATTCATATAATATGCGAACTTCCCCAGAAAATCTGTGGTCACATAGCCAAGGTGCGGTCGTGTGTGTTGACGTGAGGATGAGGAAGCCACGTTGGACTATCTATGCGACGAAGCGTCCCGAGCAGGAGGAGTGGACGTAAGCTCCGACTAACAAACAAACATACAACAACATCGCGGTGCAGATGTTGATGTAAGAGAGAGGGGGTCTCTCTCGCTCGCAGTCCAGGTGGACCTTGACGAGCTAGCTACCGGACTGACAGGCTTCCTCCGTACTATCCTCGGATCCATCGTTGCTGGGTGTGCACATTCGATGTTTTATAGTGCTCGCATCACCCAATCTGCTTCCCTGGATCGCAACGGATGAACCCGGATGCCGATCCATTCGACACTGGGTGGACTAGCGGACGATCAATGCCTTCGATCCTACTAGGGAACTCTTCGGCAATTGTTGTAATACCTTGAGCACTTTCCGCTAGCCCTAATATTGCAACGACGGAGACACACTTGTTGAAGACATCACGGAAACATCACTCTGAATTCTGAAAAAGAAACTGATAAAGTAGAGTGACCCTGCGGAGAGAGGACCGGAATGGACCCCTCACCACTAACAAAATACCGTGACACACGTCTCCAACATTGTCATTCCAATCAACACACACAGAGTAAGAATTGGTGCGAATACATTGACTATAAGAAACACAATGAACCTGAGAATTAGAGGAAGATAACCTTGCTTTACAATTTGAACAATATTTTTTCATCAAGAAAAAATATACACAGTCATATTACTCGCACTAACCCTTGAAACAAAGATACATAATATAATATAATCCATTATAACATTTCGAAAGAAAATAATTTCAAAAAAAAAAATTTTGGAAAAAATTTTCAGAAGAGCCCAAGTTCCCAATGGGAACAATGAGTCCAAATGGATCCCAAAAAAGCCTAAGTGTGGACAAAAATTTTAAAACCATTTCAAAAAATTAATGTAACACTTATGGACAATATTAATGTATCTTGCTATGAACTGAACTAAGCAGAGGACAAGTAATCACTATAAGAAGTAACCGTTGTCAACATAAACAAAAAGTGTACACAAACCGGAAACATGACTCCAGGCACTGATAAACATGGCCCAAAATCAGTTACCAATTTAAGCACTATCTGATGCAAAACAGAGACTTCCAGAGAAGAAACTGCAGAACATCAGATGGTAGATGCAGACCAAAACGCCTAAACACCCAATGGTGAGGATGTAAACATGGGGAAAAAACAGAACATTATTCTGTTACCAAGCCAAAACTCCCAAGAAATTTTAGTAATGAACATTACAAAAAATATGCCAAAAGCATGGGAGAATAGCTAGGGGGAATAAAGGAAAGGGAGAGAGAAAACACTGATCAAACAATGGAACACTAATAGCAAGAATGACCACAACAAGGCCATGCCTCGAAAATAGGTAACATGAAATAATTTCGTAAAAATTATAAGTTACAGCCCTGAACATTGCCTTCCACTGTTTCTTCCTCTCCTCCTTCTAATTCCTCCTTATATCCACCATTTCTCTCATAATTATGTGTCTGGCATCATTTAAACTTAGATTTACAAGCACAAACATCAGTAAGATGTAACTGAATTGAGGGCCAAACAAAGAATGATAATTGCGCCAATTTCGAGACCTCCTTGACACTGCGCATGCGCAGTGGAATAAAAGTATGGAGGACCACATAGGACATGTAATTTTCAGTTTTAGCTGATGCAAATTTTGGGATTGGGGGGTAAAATTTGTGTTTGCCCTAAATATTTTAGAGTTAGCACCACTAAGTCTGGGTCATTGGTACAGTATAAAAATATAGTTTTATTGATAATTTTTTAAAAAATAATTTTCTTTACAACTTCTCAATTTGTAATTTACATAGGTGAAGGGTTAACATCTCCCCCCCCCCCCCCCCCCACCCATCAAATTCATTTAAGAATTGAATTATGATTGTTTGAAATATAGAGATGATTGTTTTTAAAATACAGCTGCTAAAATAAATTGGTCATAAGCAAATTTTCCCTGATCTGCAAAGCAAAGCAGTTCATGATGAATTTGGATATGATTAATTCATTTGATCACCTCATGGATTTCGAACAACTATAATTCAATTCAGAAGGCAACCTTTTTCTATCTCATTTGTAACCCAGGAATTGCACACATGCTGGCTGGTATATTAACTCTGTGGCAAAAGATAGATGCTAACAAACAATATGGGATTAAATTCTTTAACCAAATTTCAGAACCTTACTTGGAACTGAGGTCAATGTTGAATTGTAACAACTGTTGTGATTAGATTATTGTTCGTTCACTTCTAATTAAAATGTCTATTTATGTGGAGTTTTCCATTGATTGGCAACTTGCTACTTGAATGTCCATGGCACTGGTAGGAATTTGTATATTTTTTAAAATAAAATTTAACAAGGAGCAATGCCACCGGTATCCCCCACTGAGAAATGGTTTACTAAATAGGGGACAAAAGTTAGGGTTTCGGCTTTTATCTGCAGTTCTATTCTAAAATTATCATCTAGAAACCATAAAAATTTAAAATAACATACCTCAAGAAAAATGACTGGACAAAACCCATTACTTGCGAATATCCCCCACAATAGTCCATCAGCCTACCAAAGATCATTCAAATCTGACATGAACTGACCAAGATACAGAGGTCTAAAGCTGTTATGGACAAAAGAACGGGCCCCAAAGCTGGATCCCTAGCAAACTTCATTTTAGCCTGGAATAATTGTGTGGAAACAAAATTCATTGATCCCCAGTAATACATAGACAGTAATTTGAATTGGGTGGATTATGAACCACTACAAAATTAATATTTATTTTACATATAAAGAATTAAATACATTTTGTGATTTAAACAGTGGTGTTTGTGACTTTTAACTTACTCAGGTCTATAAACAGGAAACCAGTATACCAATTTTCCATTTAATTTTAAATATTTTGCAGCAAATTTTAACAAGTCTGTGTACAGATCTGTGATCTTGTATTGTATCTTCTGAGGAATGTGTCCATCTTTCCTGCAAATACAATTTTTAACAATCAAACGTGCAATTTTAACCCTTAATGGCCTGGAGGTTTTGCTACACTTTGTAGTAACATTCCATGACTTTGCTGTTGTTACTAGGCAGGTCTTGGCTGCCTCTATAGGCAGCCAAGACCTGCCTAAAACAACTGCCAAGGTACTCAGAATCAGAGTTTCCACTAGGAATACATTAGTGGGTTCAGTAGAAGGGGAAAATCACAGATCGCCAAGTGCAACCATGGCTCACGTGACATGAAGAAAATTTGAGAATTGAATGCTGCTGGAAGGCCATTTCCTTGCATCTGAGATGGCGATTCATGTTTTAGTGTGAACGATTTTGTGAGAATAATTATGTCGAATCTTCGGGGAAACACCCAAAGCTATCGCCATTTCATGTGACATCTTACCTAATCAGCAAATGGTGGAAAATAGCAATACAATGTAGTTTCTGAATGACATTTGATAATCTTAAGTTGCAGAATGCCAATCCCAGAAACGTTGCTCTTAAAATGTGTCAACTTTGTTGGGAGAATGACTGCATGTTGACTAGAATTTTATGGTGTCATGTTGTTTGTTTTTTGACCGGATTTTATGTTTTATCAGATCAGTAAATGATTGTGGGGAAATGGGTCTGGTTGACAAACCCTCAGCCATGGTAGCGGAAACCGTGTCAGAATGTAACTTTCAAATTACCCAAACACAGCATGTTGGGGCACCAATCTGTGTAATAAAATGTTATCAAAGTAAAAAGTAGGCTTTTAAGGAGTAAACATATTTATACTTTTAATTCTTCTGTCAAAACAAAAACATTCAGGTGGCTGAATTACTCACTGTGTATCACAGATATTAACCCTTGACGTAACACAGGCGTCAGGTCTGCAGTATTCACACAGCTCATCATTAAATTTTATCTTTTTCCAATTTTTGCTCCAAAACATATCTTATGACTCCTCATTGGAATGAGGTGATTGAGCTCAGTTCACAAGCTATGTTTCTGAAGCAAAATGTGAACTTTTGCACTATTAAAATATTTTTGGAAAAAGTGCCATCTGCTATTTTTTATGGTACACTCAAGTTACTTTTTACAATTTTGACAATGTATTAACCGTTTACCCAAGGAATCAGTCGCATCCGCCCGTGTAATATGCAAATTCAGCAGTTGAAAAAATATTATTTTTCAAAAAATTTCAACAAAACCACATCATGTGACCCCTCATTGGATCGAGCTCGAAGAGCTCGTTCCAATGAGGGGTCTCATTTGGTTTTATTGAAATTTTTTGAAAAATTAAAAAAAAGTTAAAAAATTTATAGTAATTTATATATTTTTTATACTTACCAATGACCCAGACTTAGCTGGTGCTAACTCCAACAAAACCAGGGCCAAACACAAATTTTGCCCCCCAATCCCCAAAATTTGCATCCAAAACAAAAAGAAATCATGTCCTAAAGGACCTCCATACTACGCCTCTACTGCGCATGCGCAGTGACGCAGTCGTCCCGAAATTGGCGCCAATTATCATTCTTACTGGCAGTGCCTGGTCAGCGCTATGTACTCAGCGGGGAGGCAAGAGTTCCCAACTCCAGGGAGGGCCATCCCCGTCTGGGTCATTGGTAAGTATAAAAAATATATAAATTACTATAAATTTTTTAACATTTTTATACTGTACCAATGACCCAGACTTAGCTGAATAGTAAACAGGCTGGAGGGCCTAGGACATAGAGGAAAATCCAATAAGCTCAACTATATAGTAAAGAGGTAACCCCTTAAGGAGAAAAGGAGTATTAGGCTTTACATGTATCTTTCTTATTTAATATTAAATTAGAAAGATACACTACCCTTAATAATTGAGCACAATAACATTCATGTTCTCTATTAACATCCAGTATAACCCTTATACTAATTATTTTTAAAGCAAGCCAATAAATAAAGTAGTCCAGAGAATTGAGACTCTTTATAATCATTTAAAAGTGTCCGAGTATTGTATATTAAAGCCCGTTTGACACTTGACATATACAAATGCTTCACACCGAGCTACACTTTAAAAATAAGACATGAATGAATTTAAACATTAATATTACACTTTAAAACCATCCCGGAAGCGACTCAGAAATACTGACTTGGAGGAGGCATTCCCTTGCTTTTCACTATAAAGCAGGTGACCTAAGGGAACACCCGCCCCCCCCCCCCCCCCCCCCCCTTCCCCTTGCCCTGGGTCAAGTAGCCCAGAGCGAAGAGGGCAGCCGGACGGAGTCACTGCCGGAACAGAAAGCCTGCATAACTATAGTTGCAACTGTTTAGTGGACGACATTCTGAGCAACAGATAACGGACCTAAACAATGCAGGTCTCCAGAAATGGACTCAATATTTCTGAGATAAAAATTCGTAAATGTGGATGGCTGAGACCAATAAGCAGCCTTCATTAAATCTGTAATAGCAACACTATTAGCATAAGCCCAGGAAGTAGAAAGAGCTCTTACTTCATGAGCAGAAATCTTAAGCACAGACTGCTGAGAAGAAGATAAATCTTCATAAGCAGTACGGATAGTTAACTGAATCCATCTAGCAATAGAATGGACTGAAATGTCCTTTCTATTAGGCATCAAAGACAGAAAGAAATGTTTCCGTCCCTTTCTGATAAACTGAGATCTCTGTTTATAGATACGTAGTGCTCTAACAGGACAGAGTAAAGGTCTACGCCCGTCTGAAGACGGAAGAGCCTTAATAACAATAGGTTCCGGATATTTATTAGGAGCCTGATTCTTAGCTAAAAAACCCACATTAGTAGTGAAGGTGATAGTGTTCCCAACACTACGATAATGAGAATCATCCACCGATAGTGCATGAAGCTCACTGACTCTTCTGGCAGAAGAGAAAGCTAAGAAAAAAGCTGTCTTATAAGATAAGAATTTGAAATCTACTGTCCCAAGAGGTTCAAATGGCTTTTCCTTCAATTTAAGGAGAACCCAAGCTAAATTCCACTTAGGAATTAATCTAAGAGTTCTGGGTCTATTTATCGAAAAGTTTCTAACCAACTTCGATAAAGAGACATTAGATCCAATTTGTAAACTATCATGATGTGCATAGGTATCAGATAACATAGATCTATAACCCTTTATAGTAACAGGCTGCAGTTTGATTTCGTCAAACAAGTATACTAGAAAGTTTGCAATGTCTGGTATAGAGGGATCAAATATATCTACAGAATGATCCCTACACCAACGACGAAAAACCTTCCACTTAGCCGCATAGTTTAGCGAAGAGGAGGTCCTCCTACAGTTAGAAATCGCGTCCACTGCTCGTCCTGTAAAGTGCTTGCCATGCAAGAAGGACCGCACAACGGAAAAACGTGAAGGTTGAGACCTTGCGGGTTGTGATGGAGTTGGCGCGATTTCCCCTGCGAAAGAAGATCCTCTCGTGGAGGAAGCTTCCGCGGTAGGTCCCACAACAGACACCTGAGTAGATTTATCCACGGTCTCTGTGGCGACAGAGATGCTACCAACAGAATCTTGCATTGAGATTGTTTTATCTTTAGCAATACTTGTTGAATTAACGGCGCTGGAGGATACGCATATCCTATCATTCCGTCCCAAGGGATCGACAGAGCGTCTACTGCAAATGCTCTTGGATCCGGACACGGAGACACATACGTCTGCAACTGATTGTTGAGATGTGTCGCAAATAAGTCTATCATTGGCCGTTCCCATTGGTAGCAAATCTGATTGAATACTTGTTTGTTGAGAGTCCACTCCGACGGCAACAAGCGACCCTTTCGTGAAAGGGAGTCTGCTAGCACATTCAGACGACCCGGTATGTGACGGACCGAAAGAAGAACGTGATGTTCTAACGCAAACAGAAGGATTCTTTCCGTTAGATTGAACAACGGAACTGAATGAGTGCCTCCCTGATTCCGTATATACGCCACTACTGTCGTATTGTCGGATAGGATTTGGACATGAGCATCGTGAATAATGTCCATCCAGTGACGTAACGCAAGCCAAATTGACATCATTTCCTTGATGTTTATGTGCTTGCACAGGAATTGCGGATCCCAAAGACCCTGGCATCTCGAATCCGTTGGGATAATGATGCACCCCAACCTGTTTGACTGGCATCCGTCATAACGGTAAAACTCGGATCCGGCAACTGCAGCGGAACTCCTTGAGTTAACCACTGAATGTTTGCCCAAGTCTGAATCTCTGACAAGAGAACGTCTACATCGAGCGAATGAATTTTCACACTCCAATTCTGAGTCAGGAAAATTTGAAGAGGACGTGTGCATAGCCGCCCCATCGGAATGAGATCCGCGGCGGCTCCGCACAGACCTATCAGTCTCATAAATTCTCTCGCCGTGACTTTGTCTGCGTGCAGACAATAGCGAGCGTAACAACTGACTAATTTCGCTCTGGATAACGGCAGACGAACGAGATTGTTGTGCGTCTCGAAGCTCATTCCCAGATGAGTGAATGACTTGGACGGCACTAGATCCGACTTCTCCTCGTTTACTATCAAACCGAGACGTCGGAGCAATAGAAGAAGATTCTGAACATCGTTCTGAAGCGTTAACTTGTTGCCGTACCTCTGAAGAATGTCGTCCAGGTAGGCCGACGTTACCGCAGACGAATGAGCTCGGAAGTAGATCATTACCGAGTTCATTACCCGAGTGAAAGCCCAGGGTGCTAGATTCAATCCGAAGCACATCGCCCGGAATTGATACACCACTCCCAGGACTGCAAAGCGTAGATACTTTCGGAATGTCGGATGTACCATGACGTGAAAGTACGCATCTTTGAGATCTATGCTCGTTGCATAATCGTTCACCCGAATACTCGCTCTGACCGATCGAATCGTCTCCATATAAAACTTCGGAGCGACGATCAGCTTGTTTATCCAGCTCAAATCTATGACTGGACGGAACGAGCCGTCTGGTTTCGGAACCAGAAACAGATGGCTGTAGAATCCCAGAGATTCCTGGTTTTCTACGACCTCTACCGCATTCTTCATTAAAAGAGACTGCACCTCTGATAACAGAGCGTCTCTTTTCTGTGGATTTGACGGAAGATGAGTCCACTTTGGACTTCGAGTTAATGGAGGCTTTCGTTTGAAGGATATCTTTAGACCTTCCGAAGTCACTCCTCTCACCCAAGGGTCATCCGTAATCGACGCCCACTCTTGTGAAAAACTCGACAACCTTCCGCCAACCGGAACGCGATAGAGGTTTAAGCCATCACCTCCTGGACCTGCGAGGCCTGCGGTAGAAGAAACCACGTCTTCCACGACCCGCACCTCGCCTCGTCGACCTCGGGGCGTCTGACCGATTGTCCCGGCCTGAAGGACGTCCCGAACGAGAGTCGCTATCCTGACGGTCTCTCGAATAAGACCAAGAGGACGCACCGGAACCTCTATAGGAACCTCTCTTGGGCGCATTAGACCCAGAAGTGCCTGTCTTATTCGTGTCTGCTGTATCCGACTTTTTAGGAGCCGATCTGAACAACAGAGAATCATTAGCTTTTATCATAAATAGCGGAAAGCTTGCCGTCAAAGAGAAGTTCTCCTGAGACCGAAGCGACTCTAAGAGAGTTCTTCACCTTAGAATCCACTAGTGTGGATGTAGCTAGGGCTGCGTCACGTCTAACCAACTTCAGATTTGCCACTGAAAGGGCGGAGTTACACGTGGAATAAGCTACTGCCCTTGAAAGAAGTCTTAAAGAGGATTGTATATCCTGAAACTCTTCCCCTTGAAGGCGCAGTGATAACGCCTTAGTAAGGTGATCTGCGTAAGATAAGGCATCTAAATTGGCTCTGTTAGACGCAATAGCTGTTTCCAACACCGCGGTTGGAATAGAAGCTGACGACGGTAATGATAGCTCTAAGTCTTCCGCCTCGTCGTCCATACGCAGAGGAACTCTCGGTATACCCTGTCCTGCCGTATCGAATTTATTCCTTGCATTAATGAAAGGCAGGTTGAGAGTATTAGCGGACAAGAAACCTGCTTTCCCCGTCCTGGAAGCAAGTTTAAATATAGCGTCGTTCAATAATTCAAATGTTCTAGCAACATTATTGGACTGCGACGGAAACTCGGGAGCGATGTCCCTGAACCGCTCAAAAAATTCAGAGTCCAATGACGCTATAATTCTCTTGTCCGGAAGCGCAGCAGTCTGGCCCGACGGAACAACTTGAGGGAGAAAGTGCCGGATGAAGTCCACGGCAGCTTTATGTTGTTCCGAAAGGGATAGCTCCAAGTCATCCGTATCCCTTTCACCATCCGGTCGGACCTCACGATGTTCCCGGTCGTCCGCCCCCGATGCTTCGGCGGAGCGTACCGACCCAGCGCCGTCGGATAATTCTCGATCCGACACCGTTTCTGTCGGCTGCTGGGATGCTGCGATAAGCTGTGCTATCTGCACAAGAATGTCCGGCGTCGAGACCTGCGGAGGCGCAGTCTTTCGCTGCTTCGCCGAGGGCAGCTCCGCATCAGATGGCTCCCGCATACTTTTCCTATGCGAACGTCCGGAGTCCATCGGTCTCGAATCCCTGGCTGCCGGATGGTGTGACCTGGTCGCCGAAGAATCCTTCATCGGCGAAGCTGGTAATATATCGGCGGTCACGCAGCCAAGGTGCGGTCGTGTGCGCTGACGAGAAGAGGAAGCCTTAACAGTCTCTGCGGACTGCTTATACAACGGAGCGTCCCGAGCGACGGACGTATGCTCCACTAAAGACACATTTTGTACCACAACATCTGGTCCCAGATGTTGTTGTACGAGAGAGGGACCTCTCTCGCTCGCGGCCCGGCTGGACCTGGACGAGCTAGGAACCGGACTAAAAGGCTTCCTCCGTTCTCGCTTACTATCCGCCGTCACTGGGTGTGCATCTATTATGTTTATAGTGCTCGCATCACCCAAAATTTCCTCTTGGACCGCATCGGACGAACCCGGCTGCCGAACCATTCGGTGAATGGACGCTACACCGGGCGAGCTAGCGGACGACATTTGTCTAATCTCCATGAGCACTTTTGCCGCTAGCTCTGAATTCATTTGTGACGACGGACGCACACTTGAAGAAGATAACATGGAAACATCACCCTGATCTGGTTCCTCTGAAATAGAAACTGAGAGAGTAGAGTGACCTTGTGGAGAAAGAGCCGGCATCGCTCTTTCTCCAGAAACAACATATCGTGACACACGTTTCCAATGTTTCTCATCCCAATGTTCACATATAGGACAGGGATTAATGCGAGAACACTGACTACAATTAATACAATGATCATGAAAGTCAGAGGAAGATTTCTTCCTATTACAATTTGAACAACGTCCCTTCATTGTGAAAGAAAAACAATAAGTCCTAGTTACTCGCAAAAACCCCTGACACAAAGATACATAATAACATGATCCATTAATAAATGAAAAAACAATTGCAAAACAAAATAATTTTGAAAAAATATTTTTTCAGAGAAGCCCAAGTTGCTGAAAAGTAACGTTGAGCCCCGATGGATCCGATGGCAAAGTGTGGTCAAAAATTTTAAATTTATATAAAATAATTAATGAGACACTTTCGGATAATATAAATGTATCTTATAATGAGATAAACTACCACAAAGGCAAACAGCCCCCCTCAAAAAAGGCTGTTGCCAATGAAAACAAACAGTGTAAACACACTAGAAAACATGACTCCAGGCACTGAAAAAACTGGCCCGGAATCAGTCATCAATTACACTGTATCTGATGCAAAACAGAGACTCCCAGGGGAGAATCTGTAGAACATCAGATGGAAGATGCAGAACACAAACGTTATACACCCATGGGTGAAAACGTAACTATGGGGAAAATAACAGAAAACATTCTGTAACCAAGCAACTCTCCCAGGAAATTTTAGAAATGAAATTTCTCAAAAATATGCCAAAAGCATGGGAGAATTGCCAGGGGGGACTTTAGAAGGCTAGGGGAGAGGAAACACTGAATAAGCAGTGCAACAATTAGCAAGAATGACAACAAGAGGCCCATGCCTCGAAAATAGGCAACTTAACATAATTTCATCAAAAAATTTTAAGTACAGCCCTGATTATTTTTTGCCACTTCTTTTTCCTCTCCTCCTTCTATCCTCCTTAGAATCACATTTTCTCCAAAAATTACGTGTCTGGCATCCTTTAAACTGAGATTTACAAGCACAAAGATCAGTGAGATGTTGACTGATGAAGGGCCAAACAGAGAATGATAATTGGCGCCAATTTCGGGACGACTGCGTCACTGCGCATGCGCAGTAGAGGCGTAGTATGGAGGTCCTTTAGGACATGATTTCTTTTTGTTTTGGATGCAAATTTTGGGGATTGGGGGGCAAAATTTGTGTTTGGCCCTGGTTTTGTTGGAGTTAGCACCAGCTAAGTCTGGGTCATTGGTACAGTATAAAAATATGATATTTAAAATCATAAATTTTGATATCGTCTGCGTTGGGTAAAGGGTTAAACAATAACTTGAGCAGTTGTCTTCAATCAAATCTTGACCATAGGTAACCAAGACAGGCCTAGAAAACAATGAATGTATTCTGTACAGTTATTAAGCCATGAGGCTGCATGATGGGGAACCTGTTTAACCCTTTACCTAACGAATCGCCCGCATAATTTGCAAACTGAGCAGTTGAAAAAAATATATTTTAAACAATATTTCAACAAAACTATATCATGTGATCCCTCATTGGAACGAGCTCGATGAGCTGGTTCCAATGAGGGGTCACATGATATGGTTTTGTTAAAAAAAAATTGAAAAAATGGTAATTAAAATAATAGATTTTGATATTCTCTGTGTTGGGTAAAGGGTTAAATGTTGTTAAATGGTTCAGTACAGGAAGCCCATATTAGACCTTTCTTAAAGAGTTGAGATGCAACAATAAAATCTTCATATCAGTGACATTCCTATTAGGAGTAAATGATATTTTGCTTATAAAATGCTTTGTTACAAATTAACTGATAGTGCCTATAGGTACTCACCAAAGAAGTGTGATAATCAGGCCTCGAAATAACAAGATTTTGATAAACCTTCCAGCAGGTTGCCTCATTTGACAATGGTTAACCTGTTGATCGGTTACCTAGATTTTTTTCATAAACCTGTAGGTTAACCATTGCATTAAAAGTATTAATACTGACAAAGCTTCTAACATACCCAACTACAGTTCCTCCCAAATTAGTTTGGCGTTTAGACACAAGGGACCCAAGGCAGGTGCAGTACAAAACAGGTACATACACATGCGCCCTCCCCCCCCCCCCCCAACATACACACGCACATGAATTCACGTATGCACGCATTAACATTTGTTGTTCTTTGCTTTATATGATTTTTGTGTTTTATAAAACTTAAAGAATTTTAATTGTTTATTTTGCTGTGTGGCTTATTATTTCAGAAACCCAAACACATTTGTCTCGAACTGGGAATGGGAATTGGGCAATTGTGTGGGAATGGGGTCAAATACCATCGATGGATGTCTGTATTACGAATACATTGAACTTCAGGGCATGGAAGTTGCATTGGCAGTCTCTAATTAACATTGGAAAAGAAACAATTGTAAATCGTATCTACCTTCCCCTATATTTCATCCGGAGAATGTAATCCAAAGTTCCAAACTAAAACTTTATTTGTGCCACAATGTTCGAAATCATTTGGAACAACCCATGTTCACAACCATGCTGGCTGTTTATTCAAATGGAATAAGCATGTAAATAAGAAGTCAGCATTGGTGAATAAAAGACGTTTCCATAATGTGTTCGAAAATTTTTCTCATGGATTGGTAGGGTAAAAAGGGGCGGAATGCAAATAATTAACAACAGCTCATTTGATTTTCAATATATCTCCTTTTTATTGTATCGAAGACTTATTTTCAGCTTCGTGCAGTGCGAGAGTTAATACCTCAAGTGCGATAAATGTATTAACAAAGCAGTTAGCTCCCTTTAGCTGTAACAGACAATCACCTTTCTCAGAATGGAAACAAATTAATTGTTTCGAGAGCCAGAGGGTGCAGCGAGTTGGTACTGCAGATCTTCAGTACCGTTAATACTATAGATTTATACCCCCATAAGTACAGTAATGATTGAAACACGCTGTATGATAACCACATGAGCATTTTGTTCTTGTTTTGTTCACTGCAGTGCTTCTTTTAAATCAGTGGGAGGAAAAACATTGAAAACTTTTCTCATCCCGTAACAACCAACTTCGTCGGCCATCGGCACGATTTTTGGTTAACCGATCGAGCGTTCGCCTGAAAACAAATCTGAACGGTACGCCTCTTATTTCGAGGCCTGGATAATCAATGATGGATGACCGAAGACTAACAATACAGCTAACACTCTAGCAGTTAAACTGATGGAAATTCTTAATTTGTGTTTGGAATTAGAATTTATATCTCAGGGATTAACCCTTTACCCAACATAGCGTCCAAAACTGACCAGCGCTATTCATGAAAATCATCATTCAATATTCTTTTTTGTTTGTCTCAAAAACATTGCTTACGACCAGTCATTGAAACAAGCTTGTTTAGCTTGTCCCAATGAAGGGTCATAAGCTATGCATTTGATGCAAAAATGAACAAAAACAATTATTCAAGAATTTTGTTTGCAGATGCCGTCGGATATTCATGTTAGGTAGAGGGTTAAAATTCTTCCATGAAATACACTTGCCATCAAATCAAGTAATATCATAGAGATGACTTAACCCTTTACCCAACGCAGACGATTTCAAAATTTATTATTTTAAATATCATTTTTAAAATTTTTTAAAAAAATTTCAACAAAACCATATCATGTGACCCCTCTTTGGAATGAGCTCGACGAGCTCGTTCCAAAAAGGGGTCACTTGATATGGTTTTGTTGAAATTTTTCAAAAAATAATATTTTTTCAGCTGCCGAATTTGCATATTACGTGGGCAGATGCGGGCGATTCGTTGGGTAAAGGGTTAACTGGAAATCCTTTAACCCTTTACCCAATGCAGACGATTTATTTATTCTGAATATCATTTTTTTAAATTTTTCAAAAAATTTCAACAAACCCATATCATGTGACCCCTCGTTGGAACAAGCACAATGAGGTGGTTCCAATGAGGGGTCACATGATATGGTTTTGTTGACAATTTTTAAAAAAAAAAAATTTTCAACTGCTGAATTTGCATATTACGCAGGCATAATACGGCCGATTCGTTGGGTAAAGGGTTAATAGAATAACCCTGTTAATTGAATATAATTCCCAAACACAAAACCATTTCCCATACCTGCAGTACAAATTTAACCTGTTAACTGAATACAGGTTATTGAGTAAACTCCTGTCAATTGAATAAAAAATCTTGGTAACATGTCAAGAAATTTTCAGGACAAGCACCAAATTCCCCGTTTTAGACCTATTTGGCCTTAGTTCATTCAATACAGGCATTTAATCTATTATATCCTGTTTAACCGAGCTCTGTGAGCTTTGTTAAACAAGAGATAATAGAATGAATGATCATTTTTTCTTAAGAATATAGCAAGGTGATCAAATCCCTGTTAAATGAATACCTTTCCTGTTAATTGAATAATTTTCATTGGCAAAGTGGCTATTCAATTAACAGGGTTCCAATGTATCAGTATTTGTCAGCTCAAGTTTAATCAGTTGTACTTTAAATTTTTGATTGAATTATTACATCATGATAAGTATTCTTGAACCTGTAGTTGTTTTGAAAAATGATAATTACATTTGGCCTCACAAAGTAAATCTTCTGTTTCTCGGGCAATTTTTTTGTAAAATCGCATGTGGGCGGGTTTTTTTTTTATTTTCTTTTTGTAATTATTTCTTTGCCATCAAAAGTTCATGTTCTTGGTTTGTTTTATGTTTTAGGACTCATAATCCACTGCACTGAATAGCATGGGTGGTGATGTAATTCATTCCTCGAGTGCAAGAAGGCTTTGCAATGCTAAAGCACCGCAAAGCTTTGTTGCACTCAAGGGACAAATTTATCAATTTTATTAACTTGGGTAAAATATCAGATATAAACCATTTAATTTTTTTTTTTTAAGTTTGCATTGGTTATAAAAAGAGAGTATGTGGTAGCCAAAAGGACCATATGGGAGGGCCTGAGAAACAGATTTTTAACTTTTTTAGGCCTTTGTTATTGTTTTTTCTCAAATCTGCCAAAACAATTCTCCCATGATTCCACTCTAACAAATTACATTATAAACTTCATATTTGTCACAAAAATAGTAGAAGAATTTAATACCGAATATTTACCAACTCCAGCATGTTTAGTTTACAGTGAGCCATACATAAAGGACAGACCTTTAAATTCCAATGAATTCACGCCATTAGGCTGTGTCCCCAAATTATGGAGATTCCACAAATTATCTGTCAACCCCATAGGCTAGGAACACTTTTGGTTACCTAAATGACCAAAAACAGTTCAACGAAAATTCTGGAATTAATCCCAATTAATAAAACACAGAAGAAACATCAGTTCTCTAACTGGCAATGTGAGTGTATTGTGACTTCAAGATACTGAATGCACACTGTTTTGGTAATGGGCCCATAGCTATTGGGCAGCTATTGGACAGACATCATAACCTCAGGAAAAAGTTTCAGGCAACCTGAGAGTGCTCTTCAGAGAAAATGAATGGAATTCAGGGAAAAGTCTGATCACGTTTTTCTTCCTTTAGATGGTGGTGTTTCTTTATATCCTTCAACTTCAAGAGGGAACATTTGGTCTTCGAGAGATGACATTTTTTTGTATTGATGGTAAAGAATTATTTTTATTACATGCCTGTTCTATGTAATTCCCATCTACAGCAACACTAAACCGTGCGGAAAATAAAAATCTGTTCCGCACATATGTGCGGAATGGAAATCGTTGACAGACTATTTTTAAATAGAATTGAAATTTCACTGGAATTTTCTACAAATTGTGCCACGCAATTACAATTCGAATCGCTAGTGATTGCTGAAAATCGTCCCCTGAGTTCCAATGTGTTCTATGTGCCAGTAGGCACATAGAACATGTTGGAACTCAGGGAACGAAAAAGTGACATGGATTCCCCTCACCGACTTGGTTGGCGATAAAATGTGTTCCTTTTGTTGATAGTTGTCAAATGAATTGCTGAGTGTCCGTGTAATAATTGTTTTTATAGATGTAAAGACATGTAATATACACAGAATGACACATATGGCACTTGTGCCATCGCAGAAGGATAAAACTCACGGCCTCTGGCCTCTCGTTCTATCCTTCCGCACTGACACTCGTGCCATATCGATTAACCCATTCACATGCGTGTGTCATTCTGTGAATTGTCTTCACCTGTTTCAATTCCATTCGGAACTTCATAGGAATAGACATCCCTAATGTGAATCAAAACTGTTTGCAACTATTATGAAATACATCCATCCTGTATGGATTTTCAGTTGCAAATTTTTGGCATCTCATGGAGGCAATGTGAATTACTGTTACCTATTTTTAAACAGAATGAGAGAATGAGTCAATATAATTAATTAAATAAAGATATATTTTTTAATTCCTTTTCATATATTTTATTCACCAGGAAACACTTTTCAATTAAAGGTGAACTTTTCAAAATTATGAGTTCAAGTCACCTAATTTCGCTTTGACATCCAACAATTTGACCATGAAGCTCAGATTGTAATGCATAAAAGGAAGAAATGTGGATATAAGTGAAATAAATATAACAAAAGATGCTTATATCAAGTATATGTCACTTGTATCCATATTTTTTGTTTCATTCATTATCATCAGAACTTCAAAGACTTTTGATTTGACAATTAATGCCTAAAAGAGGCAAAAAATGTTTGACAAATGGATTCTCCCTGATAAGTCAGGAAATGGCATTTCAAGGATCTAAAATTTAAATTTTCTTACACAAGGCCAAACCATAGTTTTTATAAATTTACATAAAGCCACCCTGACACTTGCATGCATTTTGGTCATGAACAGGTCCGCATTCTTGCATGTAAACACACACCTCATTTGGGGCACAAAACTTCTCACCACGACAAAGTTAAGCATAGTTTGTGCCATGTCATGCCATCTGACACGCATTAGTTACGAACTACGTCCGTATCAGCCACGAACACATGACACATCTATGCCACACAATGGCACACCATGCCAATCATCATTATGCCATAGTCGCACCAAGAGTATGCACTATTTGCGCATAAGTTGTGAGGTTGTCACGCCAGGGCACAGATGGTTACTTATTGACACGCCATAGTTGCAAATTGCATGAAGTCATCGTGGAGGAGTTTGGGGTGCGACTGCCCATGCATTGGGATGCTAAAGCAGTCATGTGTGCACAAACTAAAAGCAACCTATGCATACCATTGCATGCCACTGGGTGTTTATGTTCCCACGGAGGCACCCATTACTAAACAGTGACACTCAGTGGCTCGCAAAAGTTGCACATGAGTTGTGCATAGTTTGCGCATTAGGCACGTCACTGGAATGTAAATGATGTCATGACACCTCAAATTTTATTTTTGAAAATTTCAGCCACGGCCTGGCACACACTCATGCACTAGCACGAAGCCCCAAGCACACTTCCACGACTAGTTCCCTCATTGGCATGCCACAATGCATGCCTCTTTGTGCCACCTCTGTCGTGCAAATGTCAGGGTGGCTTAAGCCTATTCAATAAATAATAGAATTGCCACTGACCTATAACCTACGATCTACCTAACCTGAATTCTCAAACCGTCAATGTTGCTGTACGTGGGTTTTAAAAAAAACTGTATACATACATTTCTTCACTTATATATACTTCTTCCACTTTACTGCCAATTCTAAGTGTTGACTCTCTTATTCCATATGGAGCTAAAAGTGAAATATTAACATTCATGTAATTGTTTCTCTTAGATCTGTCTCAAGAATATGAGAAATGCTTTACATTTTCCTTTGTGCCACAGTCAATCAGTGGGCGAGTGCTAAACTATTTTTAGTCCATATTTGTTTATATGTACATGTCCAGTACAGTCACCACAGACTGGTCGTAATCCACGGATGGGCAGTGATGTCCACGCATGCATTTACTACAGTTAAAACTAGAAGTCCTGTCCTGAGGTGCGAACAAATAGCACGTCGATTTGCGCGTTAATCTACGCGTTATGATGCTGGTAAGGCTATCAAATTCTGCACAAATGGCCTGTGCACAAGCAAAGTTTCAGCCAATGGACCTCCGGGTAACCCGGAGGTCCATTGGCAGGAACATTGCTTGTGTTTGCTATGGGTAACAAGGGGAACCTGTCATGCTTTGAGTGTCATTCGATATGGCAATTGCGCACAATTCCTACGCGCAATTAAGCCTAGATAAGCGCACAGTTCATGACAGGACTTCTAGTTTTAACTGTAGGTAATAAAAGTCATAATCATCAAAATTTTAATTCATGAAGCACCGGATTTTATCCGGTGCTTCATTAATTAAATTTTTGAGGATTAATTCTATAATTTGTGTTTGGAATCTAATATTATTCTGTATGTGGAAATATTGCCCACATGTGGAAAATGACTAGTCCACGGTGGCCAAACTGCATTTGCCCTGTTAGGGCCTGGACACAAAAAAACTTGATGTGCATGTTCATTCCATGTGTTGTCTTCTGTCTATGACCTTGATCTTGTTGGGTCGATTATGAATTTCATATGTAATACATTATAAAGTGGTGGTAGATATGTTGTGTAAGTTTCATTGTGATATCTCTTCTGATTAAAAAGTTATGGTTCGGACACAAAAATTTTGATGTACATGCTCATTCCAGACCTCTATCAGTGACTTTGACCTTAGAAGGGCGGTCATGAATTCTGTACACGACACACCATCTAGTGGTGGTCAAACTTTCTGTGAGTTTCATTGTGATAAACGAATTTGTGAAAACAGTTTTTTTGGGGTGGCCATCTTGTATGCCATCTTGGATGCCATCTTGGATATCTCAAGTTAATCATTAAAGTGGTATCAAACGGATTCAGTTTCAGCACAAAAAGTTACCCTGGATCTGTCAAACAATGTCCACCTCAAAAATTTCCAGGTTTGATCCCAAAATCAGCTAGCCTGTCCAGATTATAACACAACAGGGAAATGAAGCTGTGTATTTATATAAAACTTTGTAGTCCATGTAAGATAACCAACATTACGGTACACTACAGCCATCGTGAACTGGTCACTTTTCACGGGTGGGCAATATTTCCACAGATGCAGTAATATTAGATTCAAACACTAATTATAGGAATAATCATCAAAAATTTAATTAATGAAGCACCGGGGACAACCCTGTGTTTCATTAATTAAAATTTTGCTGGTGATGATTTTTATTACCTGGTAAACGCATGACTGGACATCACTGCCCATGCGAAGATTACGACCATGGCGACTGTACTAGTATTCAGATGCTACTTCAGAAAAAATACTGATAGGATTCCCGATCCAATGTCGAGTTGTGACAGAACAAAAGTGGGTTCAATCATTATCAACTTATCGTCGGGAAACCAATTGTTTACAATTTAGTATGTTCAAGGTCATGGTGACCATGACCTTTGACCCAGCAAATCCAATATAGGGTTCTTCCTCTCAATAGGGATTTTACATGATTTTTTTAAAGTGCACATACCTCTTTAATTTTGGTGCTAAATCTTTCTATAATGCTTAAGGAACAATAAACTTTTTACAGAATTAAAAAATTCTCAATACTTTTCGAGATATGGCCATTTAAAGATTGGTGATTGACCGATTTTTTTGTCACTGGGGCTTAGTGCTTTACTATTATTTACCCAGAACTAAAATGTGCCCAAAAATGACAATTTTTAATGCTGAAAAATGCAAATAATAAAGACAAAAACAGTCATAAAATAAAAAGTACATAAGATTGGTTCATAAAATTTTCAGTTATATTTTGGAATCGAGGAGGCTAATTCTTCCATGCATTTGAAAAACTTTCTTAATGAGACTTTTCAATCTAATTTGCATATAATTTGCATAAAAAATTTAATTATTTTTCTAATTTAAACACTTGAAAGTTGTTTTCAGTTTGCACAACATTCATGTTTTGCGATAGTCTGTCATGGAAAATCTATTATTCTATCTGGAAAATCAAAAAAATGTGGGTAACATTAAAAATAGACTGTAAATTTGCATAATTCACATATTTTAAATGTCAAACTTCCACTGATTAACCTTTACTTTGGTCCCCTTTATTTCACTTTTGTAGACATGAAATTTGATGTTACAACCTCTAAAAATCTATTGCCACCTCCCGGAACAATAGCAACAAACTAATTTGCATATTGTTCACAGCTAATTTGCATATTTCAATTTTTTTTAAATAAACACTATTTCAAACATTTGAATGGGATTTTCATCTGAAATATTAGTCAACCTAGCATTATGGTCTCATATAACAAGTTCTTTAAGTAAAATAAATAGGAAAAAGTGAAATTTAATAAGAACAGTTCCAAATTAATTTGCAAATCAAATTTACATATTTATGTATTTAAAAAATACTGTTATTTTTTAGCGCTTTTCCATACATTATTCAAAACAGCAAAGTGCACATATTTGGTATTTATAAGAATTTCAGCTCTCTTTGCACAGACAAAATATAGCAACATCCAAAATACTTAAGGGAATGACTTTAACAGGAGCTATTGCCAATAAGGGGTCATAAGGCATAAAAAAAACCTGAAAAAAAAGAACAGCACCTTATTTGTGATACATGTAGTTTTGGAAAAAAGAAGATTAATGACAGATTGTGCCTGGGAACAGATATTTGTTTTTTAAATCAGGCACCGATAGCATTCCCAAACACCATAGCATTTCTGTGTTTCTTCACACCAACTAGTAACCCAGATACATGCAGATGAGCCAAGGATGGGGCACAAAATTTAATTGAGAATTAAATTTAAATTTAATTTGTTAATGTTACTACAAAGAGCCTGTTTCTTCTAAATTTGTTTTTTATTGTTCAACTCATTTATATTTTTTTTTCATTTTTAAAAAAAATATTTGTCAATATAAAGGTAAGTTTTATTTTCTTGAATGACCACAATGGCAACAATGTGCAGTGTTGGAAGCAGTTCAGACAAACAGCCAGTCAGACCTGACACAGAAAGGAGTACCTTATTAGGCAGTGACTGGCTGATGCCCACATCACAAAAAGGTAGGAGAAATTTGAAAGAGGGGCATGTTCACGGGTGGTGCCCCAAGGGGATGGGGTTAGAGCTCTTTTTACCTACATGTATTGCAGTTTGGGGGTATTCTATCCCTTCACCGGAGAAACTGCCTCCTTTATTGTGGATAGTTCAGGGGGAATACCCCACATCCTGCCCCCAATGGGGAGCATAACCTCCCTTGTCGGGAAACTCCTGATGCCCCCCCCCCCCCCACCCCCCCAAAAAAACAACAAAAAAAACATACGCTCACTCACTCACTGCCTGGGAACCTGAGATATGTACAAACAAGAAACAGTCTACACAAATCTCACCTGAAAACAATTTGCCAGAAGTAGCACCTTTCTTTTGACTAACACCTCATCTGAAGAAAATACGATTGCATTGGTATTGGCTACGCCTAACAAACAACCCTCCCTTGGTATATGGGGTGCACAAATTAGGAGGGCATATATAATGAAAGGGCAAATAAATATCAGTTAAAAAAAGTAAAGAGAATTGCATCCTCCACGCCAGCCAATTCTCGATTCAAATCAAGTTCAGCTTCCAGTACAATGCACCCAAGTCAAAATCTACAATGAATTACCAATTTTGTCAACTTCGATTTGAAGGCTGTTTATTTTGGTAGCAATGGCATAAATCCTTTAAATGTCTTTTTGTGAAATAACCACGCTTTTAACTGATGAAAACCGAAATAAAACAAGTGAAACTTGATCCACTTTACGCGTCATTGTACGGGAGAATCCCAGTGTTGTCACGACGTCATCATGCCTGGATTGGCAAACTAGGAAATTACACGCTGAAAATTCATGGCTCTACCATTTTCAACTGAATTTCCACACAAAGTGGCTGAACCAAATGATAAAATAATTATTTGGAGGGTTAGAGGGGATGTCCAAGTTCATTATTCCGGATGTAGCATAGTTTTTAAATTGATTGTAAGGATAAAAAAAGTCATTGAAAACTTTGAAACTTCCATAAACATGGAAATTTTGCTCGCAGAAATTTGATAATGCACCGTTGTCCTGCCCAATGATCAGAGAGGTCAACTATAAAAAGATTTTGATGGTACATGATCTCGCACAGAAATTTTCATAAGTGAAGCACTCCGAAATCAGCAGACTTGAAAAACATGGACACAGATTGTCCTTTTTACAACGAATGTCAACTCAACGTCTTTCAGCGATAAAATCTCGATAAAGATAACTTTGTCACCAATGACACTTACACATATTATTAAAAAATATCTAATGAACAAATACACATCTATAGGGTTGGAGGATGTTTTTTATTTTCAGTTTTATAGCACTTTGAATGCAAAAAATTGAATTGTTTACGTTCTGACAACAAATAAAGTCACATGACTAAAATCCCTACTCTCAACAAGGCCAACCAACCTATGAAGTTTCATGAATGTGGGTTGAACCATTGCCAAATTATCATCCGGAAACCAATAGTTTATGATTTACTATATTCAAGGTCACTGTAACCTTGACCTTTAACCTAGCAAGTCCAATATATACAAGGTTCTTCCTCTCACCAAGGCCAACCTACCTATGAAGATTCATGGAGATTCATGATTGTAGGTTGAACAATTATCAAGTTATCATGCAGAAACCAATTGTTTACGATTTACAATGTTCAGGGTCACTGTGACCTTGACCTTTGACCTAGCGCATCCAATATAGATAGGGTTCTTCCTCTCACCAAGTTCAACCTACCTATGAAGTTTCATTAATGTGGGTCAAACCATTATCAAGTTATTGTCTGGAAACCACATGTTTTGATTACTATGTTCAGGGGCACTGTGATCTTGACCTTTCACCTAGCAAGTCCAAAATAAATAGGGTTCTTCCCCTCACCAAGGCCAACCTACTTATGAAGTTTCATGAATGTGGGTTCAACCATAGTCAAGTTACCATCTGGAAACCAATTGTTTACGATTTAGTATGTTCAAGATCACTGTGACCTTGACCATTGACCTAGCAAGTCCAAAATAAATAGGCTTCTTCCTCTCACCCAGGCTAACCTACTTGTGAAGTTTCATGAATGTGGGTCGAACCATTATCAAGTTATCCTCCAAAAAACAATTGTTTATGCCCACCCATCTTGGCTAATAATGCCCTAATTTCCAGTAATGCTAAAAAGGCTGTATTTGCAGGACTTGGAATTTTAAATCTTGATTTTCCAGTTCCCAGGGTAAGAGCAAACAATCTGTTCGAACTTCCATGTGTTAATATTGCATTTTCAACCGGGTGAGTGGGGGAGGGTGGTGTGGTGATTTTTTTTTGTTTTACAGTGAGTTTTGAAGAATTTTGAATGCTTTTATGTAAACAAAACTCACATTTTCATCCAAGCGACCCCTGCACAGGGGGGAGGTAACTGAATTGTTTAATTTTTTGCCTTAAAACTGAGTTTTGAAAATTTTTGAGTGATTTATCGTTTGAAAAAAAATCCACCCAACTTTCCCACACCCTCCACCCATGAAAGAGGGAAGAGAATTGTTTAACCCTTTACCCAATGAATCGGCCACATCCGCCCGCATAATATGCAAATTCAGCAGTTGAAAAAATATTATTTTTAAAAAAATTTCAACAAAACCATATCATGTGACCCCTCATTGGAACGAGCTCATCGAGCTCGTTCCAACGAGGGGTCACATGATATGGTTTTGTTGAATTTTTTTGAAAAAATTGAGAAAATGATATTTAAAATTATAAATTTTGATATCAGCTGCATTGGGTAAAGGGTTAATTATTTGCTTGAAAGTTCTGAAGGAAATCGAGTTATCGCTAAAAAAAATTAACTCGACTGATATTTCACATCAACCCACCCACACCCTTCCACCCTTGAGGGGGTGTGGGGTCAGAGGGTGGGTGGGGTCAGTTTTGGGCCCAAAAGTGTGCAAAACTCAATTTAAAGCAAATGTTATTGTAATACACAGCAGGGACAATATATGTACTGTTGGTTTTAAACAGATGTCACACATCTACACTTGAAAAAAACTGGCTGCAGATGTTTCATTCATGTACTACTGGACTCATTGAACCCCAATGGCATATCTGATATATATCATTGTAAAATGTATTAGAATTATTGTCAGTAATAGAAGTTACACTGCAAAACTGCTATTGGGTACACAGAGCAGTGGGAATGTAAAACAATGGCGCCAGGTTATAAGAAAGGAACCAGGCAAAGTAAAAGTAGGATTCTGATAAAAATGTGCCAGGTTGGAAGCTTAAATTTATAAAAAAAAACAAGAGGTCCCAAGGGGCCTTAATCGCTCACCAGCCAAAGTGGTTTAAAGAAGTATTTGGGGGTCACATTCAGTTAGACATGGTTCATCAACACTACAAAGGAATGAAGTCATGAAAGGCAAATTTTATGGAAAAACACTAAGGAATGGATTTGAACAAACCTGAATGTAACATGCCCCACCCCCCACCCCCACCTCACCCCTGCCCATAGAGCCCAAATATTAAGCCAAGGACTCAAATTGAACAAACTTGAATCTGATCTCCTTGAGATGTCATATACTAAATAGGAAAGAATTCTGACTGGCGGATATGAAGAAGGTTTTAAAAGAAATCACCTCACATTGCACTAAGTTAAACTTTGCACTCAAACAGGGAGCCAAAATATTAACCCAGGGTCCCGATTTGAACAAACTTGAATCTGACCCACCTAGAGATGTTGTATACCAAATATGAAAGGATTCTGATTGGTGGATCTGAAGAAGATTTTTAACGAAATTTCCTCAAATTGCACCAAGTTAAACTTTGGGCTCCAATAGAAAGCCCAAATACTAACTCCGGGACCCAATTTGAACAAAACTTGAATCTGACACCTCCCCCTCCCCCACTCCCCCAGAGATGTTGTATACCAAATATGAAAGCATTCTGACTGGTGGATCTGATTTTTAAAGAAATTTTCTCATATTGCACTTAGTTAAAATCAGGCTCCCATAGGGAACCCAAATATTAACCAAGAAACTCGATTTCAACAAACTTGAATCTGGACCCCCTAGGGATAATGTATACCAAATATGAGAGGATTCTGACTGGTGAATCTGAAGAAGAAGATTTTTAAAGAATATTCCATGTATTGCACAAAGTTAAAATTTGGGATCCCATGGGGAGCTCAAATATTGATCCAGCGACTCAATTTGAACAAACTTGAATCTGACCCCCCCCCCCCCCCCCCCCCCCCCCCCCCCCCCCCCCCTACAGATGTTGTATACCAAACATGAAAAGATTCTGAATGGCCGATCTGAAGAAGAAAATTTTTAAAGAAATTTCCTCAAATTGCACCAAGTTAAACTTTGGGCTCCAATAGAGAGCCCAAATACTAACTCAGGGACCCGATTTGAACAAACTTGAATCTGACCCCCTAGAGATGTTGTATACCAAATATGAAAGCATTCTGACTGGTGGATCTGAAGAAGATTTTTAAAGAAATTTCCTCATAAATCAGTAAGTTAAAATTTTGGCTCCTACAAGGAGCCCAAATCTTAACCCAGGGACTCGATTTGAACAAACTTAAATCTGACGCCCTCTAGAGATGTTGTATAACAAATATGAAAAGATTCTGACTGGTGGATCTGAAGAAGAAGATTTTTTAAATTTTTGAAAAAATTTATGGGTGCTATCAGAGTTATGTCCCTTCTGGTGCCCCCTGTGGGCGCGACAAGTTTATTTGTACAAACTTGAATTGACATGTGATAAGAAACATGCACACAAAATTTGGTTTAATTCGGTCAAGCAGTTTGTGAGAAGTCGATAATGTAAAGTTCACGACGGACGGCAACTGATAAGTTAAGCACCCTTCTGTGAGCTAAAAATACAGAACACAAGCATTCCTGAACCATCTAAGGGATTTAAATTAATTTTAATTACTGATGTTACTTACGATCTGTGATAATGGCATCAAATAAGTTACATCCATTCCACAATTTATGTTTTGATGAATCAGCTATGATAGCATCTACATAATATGATTCTAATCCATATTGTTTTAAATTGGATCTGATACTTTCATTGGCACACCTCTTCGTCTGATTATGTCTACTTGGCTTTCCTAAAATAACATAAGTTGAACGCCCTGCACAATGAGGTCAAAATATTAAATGTGCAACCTGCAATTTTTTCAATAATGCAACTAGGAATTTAACCAATTCTATCTTGTTCTTGGTCCATATTTGTTTACATGTACATATTCAGTACAATCACCATGGACTGGTCGTAATCCACACGTGGGCAGTGATGTCCATGCATGCATTTACCAGGTAATAAAAGCAGGTCTGTCATTTTGAAAATTGCAGGAGGGCCATTATGGTTTGCCTCAAATCACCCCAGGGTTCGCCTAAAATGACCCCAGGAGGGCCATTTATGATTTGCGTGTGGGGGGGGGGGGGGGAATTTGTTTCAGCTTTCTGGGTATTCAACTAATATCATTTTAAGGCACATGATTTGTGTAATTATGATGTACATCATCACATAATGTATAGATGCAGGCTTGAATATTTGGATGCAAGATACCAGGTTACCCTCGACACTCACTAACAGTGAGTGTTATAGTTATCTTGCATCCAAATAACCAAGCCTGTATCTATACATTACATTACATGATGAGTGATCAAACCAGTGCACCATCCTCAACGCCAGATGCCGATAACTTGGGGCGAATCAATCAGATTTGGGGGATGAATCATCCTGGCTTTGATTTTGGGACGAAACCGTCCCAGGTGAATCGTCAGGGCTCAAACTGGCTTGGGAATCATAGGTCCCATAACCGCGCGTGACACAAGGGTTGTCACAGTCTGATGTAAAATGTAATAACTAATTACAACTTTTGAATTGGCAGACCTATTGGTCGTATTTGGAAAGTTACTTACTATCTCTGGGTGATTGCGCCAATGACATACTACAAACTTCAATTGTTACCGCCTTCAATCCACGCAAATTGCCGTTTGAAACGACCGATTTTGAGGTGCCTTCGACTGAATTAATGAGCCACAGAAATTGGGGTTTTTGAACTCAGGAGGACATCTGTGGCCCAGGGCGATCATCCGCCTCAAAATGACAACCCTGGTAAAAGTCATCATCATCAAAATTATAGTTCATGGTTGTACCCTTTGCTTCATTAATTAAATTTTTGAGGATTAATTCTCTAATTAGTGTTTGGAATCTAATATTATTGTGTCTGTGGAAATATTGCCCACCACATGTGGAAAGTGACCAGTCCAAGGTGGTTGTACTGTATTTGTCTTGTTATGGCCTGGACACAAAAAAACTTTATGTGCATGTTCATTCCATATGTTGCCCTCATATAACACACCAGGCTGTGTTCAACAAGACTGATTTGGTTCAATTTCTTAGTTGCATTATGGGAAAAATTTGCTGCTTGAAATGAATATAGGCATTAACATTTTAACTATTCTCTAACAGTCAGCTCAATTCTGAGATTAAAGTTTTCTTTCTGAAGTGATTCTGATAAAATAACTGTTTTTCGTTTGTCATGTAAAATTAATTAGGAATACAATGAATCACACATTATTGTATTCTTGTTCCCAAATAACCTTCTTAACTGGTTGAGTGCTAAATTATTTTTGGTCATCAAAATTTTTATTTTTACACATATCTTTGCCTTATTACCATTTATGGGAGAGTGCCAATAGGCACTCTTCTATAAATGGTAACAAGGCCATTTCATACAGATGAAAACATTTCACTTCAAATATAATCTGGCCTGGCATTCTTAAAAATGCAGGAGGGCTATAAATCGCTCACCTTGCATGGCCTAGGGGAGAGATTAGCTCTTCTTAAGGTTACCAAAGCTAAAAGTGGCAAAATGAAGTTTTACTATTAATGAATTCTGCCGAGTGGGCTTTGTACATTTTATTTGGTGTTGCTAACAAGATAGTCTCAGTTAGCCGGCTACACTGCCCCTCCCACAATTCCGGGCCTTGCCAGGGCCCAGAAGTGTCGGAGGGGCAGAATGGCCATCTTACAGAGACCACTAACATAGCAGAGATCTGAAAAGATGTGGGTTTTAGGAATAGGCGGTTATGGTAATCATTATTTTCTAAGGCCAGGAGGGCTAGATTTTGCCCTCCTTAATTTTTTTTAAGGCGAGCTGTAGGCGAGCGAATAAATTGCTCTTCTGAAAATGCCAGGCCTGGATAATATGAAGCATATCCAGTGAACATGAAGCCTTTAATTTGCAGTACCTGCACATCAAAACAAAGCCCAAATAAGAGCTTTCAGCACTCTACCAATTAACAGTACAGACTGTTGGAAAACCCTACTATTCACTTTCAGTACAAATTTGATCGGGTAATACTATTTAATAAATGGAGTAAATCCCAGCTAAAAGAATAAAATTTTGTTACAATTACAGTAATATGGGGATATAATATATTGAAATTCTCCCATTCTTGGTTAAACCTTTAGGGACCTGATTCCGACTTTGAAAACTTTTTACTGCAACAGAACAGGTGCCCCAACATGCGATATCTGAGGAAACTTGCAACTTACATACTAAGTGGCTTGGCAGTCAAGACTTGCCATGAAATAACAGCTTACCTACAGTATGTATACCGTCAAGGTGTAGAAAAAACATGTATAAAACTCCCCAGGCCTTTAAGGGTTAATTAAATGTTCCTGTTAATTTTATGTTTTTTTTCTTGAAAATGACTAAAATTAACAGGGTTTTGCTGTTACTTGTTTTTTTACTTATCTTGTAAAAAGCACCAGACTGGGAGATTGGTTATGCAACTTGCACAGTGCTGAAATTCACCAGCAGAGTTTCACAGAAAAGTGTTGAAGCAACTAAAGTGCCTTTTAACAATTTACCTAATTAATCGCAGCATCCGCCCACATAATTTACAAATTAAGTAGTTAAAAAAAAAAAATTTTCAAAAAATTTCAACGACAACCATATCATGTGACCCCCTCATTGGAATGCACTCACTGAGCCCATTCCAATGAGGGCTCACATAATATGGTTTCATTGAAATTTTTTGAAAAATTTGAAAAAACAAATATTAAAATAATAAATTTTGATATCGTCTGCATTGGGTAAAGGGTTAAACTCGATCATGTTATAAAAAAGTGTTGATTATATAAATCTGTAATATCACAATACATTGGAGACAAAGGCATAAACAGGGTACCCGATTCATTTCAAAAAGTGAATTAAAAAAATTTCAGGAACCTTTTGGTGTAGGATTCAATGATTTCTGAGAAAGTTTTGAGAACTTGCTCAAGAACGCTTAAGTGCCACTGGTAAGAAAAATTACCTGTGTTTTAATTTTTTATATTTATATATTGAAAACCATAACTACAAAAAAGTTCCCAACTACTTTCAACAGGGTTCACACAGTTATTAAGAAAAATTGATTTTTTCCCGATTCATCAGGTCATTTTTCACACCAACTGAACATAATTTGAATGAAGATTTTGACAAAAAATGTCAGTAAAACTTTATTTTTGATAAGATTTGCAAGAATGTGATTTCTTTCCACTAATGTGTGTCACTAAAAATTATTTATGTACATAAATAATGCTGAAAATAAAAACATAAATAGCATGCGGCAGAGCCTGAGAAACATATTTTTTAGGCCTTAATAAGTAACAGATGTCAATAAATCAAAATGAAGTCATGTCTACACTAGTTTCTCGCTTGTGATAATATGACCTTAGTGTTTTTCAACAGGAAACAAACAAACACTAGTCCCTTGCTGGTAATACAGTGAAGCCCACTTAAGTGGATAACTCCATTGAATAAAAGGCCACCAGGCTACACGTCCCCTGAAAAAAAGTGTGCTATTTGAGGTATTTGAAATAAATTGAATTTTTCGAAGTCGAAAAAGGTACATAACTCTGGCAAACAATGTTGGACCAAACCCAATTTGAACTTGACCTGTGGTTTATGTTGAAATACCTGTATACCAAATTTCATTTGAATCAGTCAACAACAATTAAGTTATCATCGGGAAACCCCCAAAAAAAGAATTTTCAAAGTCAGAAAAAGGGTCATATTTCTGAAATAATTGTCGGACCACACCCCAATTCAAACTTGACCTGTATTTTATGTTGATACACCTACATAATAAATTTCATTTGATTTGGCCAACTGTAACTAAAGTTATCATCAGGAAACCAAAGTAGGATGGAAACACGGATGTACTGACACACAGATGGACGGACACCAGCTATTTTAATAGTCCCCCAACAAATTTTTTCGGGGACAATAATCCTGTTAACTGAATATAACTTCCAAACACAAAACCATTTATCATACATCCAGTAGAAATTGGTCCAGTTATTTGCGTGTGGGCTCGAGGAAACTCCTGTCAACTAAATAAAGAATCTTGAAATCTATCAAAAAAGTACCCAGACAACTACACAAAATTCCCTTGGGTTTGTAACTATTTGGACTTGGTGCATCCAATACAGGCATTTAATCTATTATATCTTGTTTGACAGAGCTCCATGAGCTCTGTCAAACAAGATATAATTGAACACGAGGGGCAATGTAAAGCGTGTTCTAATGGCCCTGACCCGCCAAAATATTTCGAAAGAGTCAAAAAGGGCCATAACTCTGAAAGAATATCTGAAAGAATCACAACACCAAATATCTTTCAAATCGGAGTAGCAATGGCTGAGATACAAGGGAAAATGTTGGTACTGATGATCAAATGGACAGCCGGAGGTCTCCACTAGATACCCCTTCGACTTTTCAAGTTGGGGGCAAAATAAATACTCAGTTCACCTCTAGAATACAGGGAAGTGACCAAATCTTTGTTAATGGAATACTTCTGTTAATTGAATAATTTTAACTGGCAATGTGGCTATTCAATTAACAGGGTTCCATTGTATTTCAAAAATATCATAATTACTGGTCCCAAGGAGAACCATTTAGTGTTCATTTTGTTTACAACATTCTGACTAAAGAGATGCCCCTTCGCAACATTACTGGGAGGTGTAGGCACTTTCTGCACCATCTTTAGTAGATCGTATGATAGGAAACCAATATCTCTTCCGAATGCTATGCTGGGCTCGAGTAACTTACTCAACAAGTATGGGTAACCTTGTTATGGTATCTTAGTCTCACTGAAACTAGACAGGTTTGACAATAACACAAGTGACATCATCCCCCACCCCCTCTGCCTCCAAATCACAGAGCTCTGTCAGACAAAATATGATAGATTAAATTACTATCTTGGATGTAACGAGGCCAAAAGGGTCTATAAACATGGGAGGCTTCAGTAGTTGTTGAGGAAATACTTTAATAGGTCACAAGATTTTTTCATCTAATTAACAGGGTTTTACTCTATAATCTATATGCAGTCAACAGGTCAAATGTCTACAGATGGTATGATAAATGGTTTGGTGTCTGGAAGTTATATTCAATTAACAGGGTTATTCAATTACAAGATATCCAGTCATGTGTCTCTACTGTAACATGTACAGGAAATGTGAAATGTTTCTCTTACCTCTTGCATGAAGCAGAAGATAGTCAATGTCTGCTCCTATCACATAACTGCCATGGTGGGCACAAGCAACCAAAAGGCTTCCTAGAAGAAATAAAAAAAAACAAAAAAAGGTTAAAAACAAGACTAACGGTCACCAACTGGCCATGGATGTCCCTGAACTATGGGCAAATGGCTTATATTACTGGAATGAAAAGTTTTGTATTAAATTTGGTGCTCACTATAGTCCATAAGGTTTCAAATTTAATGTAAAACATATGAACATAGCAGCCAAAAGCTGAACTGACTTTATTTCCATAAGGTCAATATGGCCACTAATATGTTGGAACTTTCTCAACAGAACCATACACATGTGGATTTCACCTGAATTGGCATACAGTACAAGTCAAAATAAAGCTGTAGGATAACCGCTTTAAACTATGTATCTTTCTCTTCCTACAGTGATAAGACCAGAAACTAACATCAATTTCTGGAAAGCTCTCACAGAAAGTTTTCCAGAAAATGATGTCAGATTCTGGTCTTATCAGTGCATAAGCAACAGATTACATAGTTTATTGCAGTTATGTTACAACTTTTTTTCAACTTGTACTGTAATGTGCAAGTTCTTTTGACAATATCTGAATGGTTTTATTGAAAAATAGATAAAATTTCCAACTTTCTTGGATAAAGGGTTAACTGATATAGAGTAACCTTTTAAACAATGAAACCCTGCACACAGGGACTGTAAATGATGAAAGTGTGTAAGAAGACGACAACTTTGTCAGCCAAGCATCATACAATTCTGGCTCTGGATGGACATATAGTCTGTGAGAGAATTAAGTTTTCCCATTCCTATGACCCTGACCATTGTCACTCAAGCATGGTGTTATTATGCAAAAGACCTTCCATTGGTCTTTACCCTTCTGTAAAGTTTCATGGAAATCTACCAAAGCATAATAGAGTTATGGCTCCTGACAGACAAATACAGTCAGACAGATGGATAGATGGACAGAAAAACGAATAGACTGATGGACAGACTGATAAATGGATGGACAGATGCAGGGGTCAACCTGGCAGCTGATTTTAGGGAGAAGTGACTTCTCCCTTCAGAGACTTTAGGGAGAAGTCAGGACCCAGGAGGGAGAAGTCAGTGGACATGAAGAAGAAATCAGAAAAAAAAAACATAAAACGTATATGACATCGTGACAAAATAAATGAACATAGAGGACACAATTGTGGAGAAAAAAATAAATAAAAGTTTATACAAACACACACAAAACTAAGTCAAGATGGTTACATAACAGAATGTAGGTTAAAATCCCCCACCCCACCCTACAAAAAACTGTGTCGTTCATGGTTTCTGAATACCCCCTAACTCTTTGCCTAACAGTGATGACTAAGGTTACCGTGCAGTTGATTTTGTATTTGCCTCAACGATGTGGATTTGAAATTTAGTATGACCCATGGTGAGAGTGTTCTTCTCTGTAACAGAAGGTATATTCTTTTTAAAAAAATATTTAAAGTGTTCAAAATAAATTTCAAGTTCATATAAGAAGCTGGGTCATTCATGGTTTCTGAATACCCTAACTGAGTTGAAAAGCATAGTTAAAAAAGTTTTCGATATCCTTCGTAAATTAAGCGTTATTAACAATTTGAGTTAATTAATTTCTTTGGTAAATGACAAAACATTTCAGTTGTCTCCCTTCCCGGCTGTGCTGGGTAAACTAATAATACACTGTTCAGAAAACTGACAATTTCTGCCAACCATCTTTCACTGACACGTGCGATTGGTGCTTTGAAGGTCTGCCATTCTTACCCATCCAAATACCTGTGATTTCTATTGTAGCCTTATCACATTTAACCCCTTCCAACAAACTTCACAAGTTTTCAAAGAAAAACATTCAATGCAAATTGCGGGGCGAATTTCAATGCAGCCAATTTTTCAGTGGAAAAGAGCGTAACCGCAAGCAATTTCGATATGGACGAACTGTCTCCAATACATTTTTTTTGTTTTGAAACGATGGTTAACTTTAATAAATTCTAATTAACTCGATGCGTGTCTTGTGTGATTCGTTGTTGTCTGGTACTTTGTTTTTAAATAGCCATTTTGTGCTGGTTGCTATCAGTTGGGGCGAATTGTTCGAACGACTACGCCATTGCAATTCTTTTCAGAAATATAAAATTGGGCTAGTTTAGGCTATTTTCATAGCCGTGTGACGGACTTTAACAGCAACCGTGTTTACTGTTTTTTGCGGAAGCATGTGTTTTTAAAAAATAAAACATAAGAAAATACAGTAAACTGCCATGTCTCCCAAGGAAGTTTGGGAGGGCGACTTGAATTTCGCCCCCAATGTAAGCCAAGGCGACTTGAGGAATGACAAGGCGACTTCTTCGCCCAAGTCGCCCACTCGGCTGACCCCTGGACAGATGGATGGACAAGCCGAATTTAACTCTAGCGGGGGCACAAAAAATCATAAAGAGAGAACCTATGATGAGTAACGAGTTTCTGAACTGAGTTCACTAAAATCAATCGTTTGAAAGAACCCATTGAGATTGAATTGATTGCATTATGAGAAAAATTTTGCATGATAAAATGTAGGGCTAAGTATACAGAACATTATATTTTGTTTGACTGAGCTCAGAAATACATATTAATGTGATATATTTTCATAATCTTTTGACTAAACATTGTTTTTGATGGATTTCAAAATTCTTCTTCAGAATCAAAGAAAATATTTAAATTTTATAGTAAATTTCCTTTCTTATTATACTTACCGCAATTGTTTACTACAGGCTTGCACTACAGCGAAAGACCCTAACTCAGATAAAATACTCTCCATTTTAATCTTTCCCAAGAGAGTTGGGAAAGAAAAGTGGTGTAAAAAACACCACGAAAAAATAAGCCAAAACTGGGTCGAGCGCCATCGGCGCACACCCAGTAGGGGACACTCTTCTCTTAGTACAATTCCACGACTTCCATTAACCAGTGTGCAAGCAGTCATCAATTAATCATTTTTTTGAGTCCGCCAACATAGGAGTTATGTGATCAGAGGGGAGGAAGGATTCTTACCCGAATAAGAAGACGGGAGGGCCTCCATGTAAACAATTGCGGTAAGTATAATAAGAAAGGAAATTTACTATAAAATTTATATTTCTTATTAACCTACCGTACAATTGTTTACTACAGGCTGAATAGATAATAGAATGGAGGGAATCACATAACCAACCCACACATAACTCAACTGCGCTGGAACCGTGGACAGAGGAAGAGATCCCTAGTCCTATCAAACCATAGCATCACAAACATTAGTAAAAGACAATGAGAGATGAGGCGTACGGTGATGTACAACGCACAGACAGAAAGGGTAGTAACAGCTTGGAGCTGGAACTGACCTTGTAAGAAGCTGAATGGCTGGGATAGACAACAGCCTGAGCAGAAGAAAGAGGGCCCGTAGAACAAAGGTCCTCTACCTGCTCCTGCAACTGTCGCAGATAAGTGAGAAGGGAGCATTTCTCCAGTAGGCTGCCAGCATAACATCCGACAACATGACAGAGTTAGTATAAGCCCCGAGGGGTAGACAATGCACGCACCTCGTGGCAGAAAAACGATTGGTAATACAATCGCCAGTAGCTAGACGAGCGGAAGCTGCACGAAGAGCAAGACAAATCCATCGAGAAATGGATTCAGGAGAGATCGTCTGTCGACCAGGAATAAGAGACAGAAAATCGATCATACCCTTCCAAATGAATAGAAGGAAGAGTCCTGATACTGATAGGAGGCGGAGTAGTTTCCGGTATCTGATTCTTGGCCAGAAAGGAACAATCACTGGTAAACATAACACTGGTGGGAGAGCTCCAGAAAAAGGCCGGGTCAACCGAGAGGGAGCGAAGCTCACTAACCCATCTGGCTGAGGCAAAAGCCATCAGAAAAGCCGTCTTGTATGTGAGAAAACACATATCCACCTGGAATAAAGGCTCGAACGGTCCCCCACAAGCAAAACAGCACCCAAGAAAGATTCCATCTTGGGGTAAGCTGCAAAGTCCTAGGCCTTTTCAAGGAAAAGTGCCGAACAAGCCTGGAGAGGCATGGAGTAGTGCCAATACGACGCTGTCTCACATAAGAAAAGGTCTCTGAAGCATGGACCTGTACACACCATTTTGCCCTAATTTGGGCACATTAAAACCAGAAACAACAGTCTTATCCTGTTAGTTTTCTTATCATGCCTTTCTTTTGTCTTTCTATGATCATATTATGATGGAAGCTATTCTCAAACATAGAAGAGGCAGAGAGAATTTTTATATTTTTCTTGATGTCTTCACACCTACTCTTATTTGCGCACACCTGTAAACGGTCTGAAATTGGGGTAATCTACAGGCCTGTATGTTCTTACAACAAAAAAGAACTTCTCACCAAATACACAGGATATAAAAAAAATGACATAAAAATTTATATAATTTTTTTTTTTTTTAATATTTAAAAAAATTTAAACAATACCATATCATGTGACTTTTTCTTGAAAGAGCCCAACAAGCTCATTCCAGTACAGAGTTACATATGATTTTGGTTAAATTGTTTTGAATTTTTTTCAACCGTTCATTTTGTAAATTACACAGGCCAATTTGTTATGTAACATATTAATGAATCTTTGTTATGGGATTGACGCATCACCTGAGTAGGTGTCAACTTTGCATCCGAATTCACCTGTAAGCTTGACCTCTCAAAAATTATTATTATAATTATATGTAAAGTGAAAAGTATATGGATACTGCAAATAAACAGTTATCCCTTAACCGATAGAGTGCTAAGTTATTTTTGGTCATAAAAATTTGTTCCTGCGTCTTTGCCTTGTTACAATTTATGGGAGAGTGCCAAGAGGCACTCTCCCATTAATTGTAACAAGGCAAACCCATATATACTGAGTAATTTCATTTCTAAGATAATATGAAGCACATCCACAGAATACAACACATTTAGGCTGGGGTACCTGCTCTTCATATTAAAGCCCTGATAGTGGCTTCTAGCATTCTACCAGTTAAGGGCCTAATTCTGACTTTGATCACAGGTGCCCCTACTGCAATCTTGGGGTTAACTCACAAGTTACATTCTAAGCACCTTAGTAGTTGTTTTCAGACAAGTCTTGGCTGCCTATATAGGCAGCCAAGACTTGGCAAAAAACATCAGCAAAGTCTCAGGATGCAGACCATCCAAGTGTAGCAAAAATATGTAAAAATCTATAGGCCCTAAGGGTTAATTTATTATTTATTTATTGGTGTTTAAGGTCACATATTTTTGCACAATGACTAATCCTGACCACAACATGAGTGTCAACTCAAGACCAGGGGTGAGTGTTAATAAGCCATGTTGCCCATTCTAGAGAGGGTTTGCACCTCCCAAGTATTGTGACTGGGCCCTATTTTACCAATAAAACAGAGCCTGTTTACCGCAGTGAACAGGCTGTGCTTCACTTCCCAGGGTTCCCGTGGCGACCCAAAGGGTTAAGTTTAATACAATGAACAGAAGGTTGGACTTTGGGTACAAGTAATCTTCAAATCCTTTATTTCATACTCTGCTTCAAACAAGATTGCATTTTTACAATAAAATACACACCTGTTCCAACAAAAGGATCCATAACCAACATATTTTTTTTAATTTCTCCTAAATTAGCCATCAGTAGTGACAGACCAGCATCCATACTTGTATTCCCTGAAAGCATAAACAACAATAATACTGTCATTAAACAAAATGCCTACAAAGACAAATACCCTGCTATGGGAGAATGGTTTTCTTTGAAATATGATGACAAGAGATGATAATGTGATGACAATTAATTCTAAGTACGACAAGTCCAATAACCCTAGAAGAAAATAATGCATCACAATACAGTTGAGCCCACTTAATTGGATATCTCTTAATTGTATATCCCTGTTAACTGAATGTTAAAAAATTTATAGTAATTTATATATTTTTTATACTTACCAATGACCCAGACATAGCTGGTGCTAACTCTTAAAATATAGGGCCAAACACAAATTTTGCCCCCCAATCCCCAAAATTTGCATCTAAAACTAAAGAAAACATGTCCTGAAAGGCCCTCCACACCTCGCCCCCACTGCGCATGCGCAGTGTCAAGGACGTTCCGAAATTGGCGCCATTTATCATTCTAATAACCAGTGCCTGGTAAGCGCTATGTACTCAGCGGGGAGGCAAGAGTTCCCAACTCCTGGGAGGGCCATCCCCGTCTGGGTCATTGGTAAGTATAAAAAATATATAAATTACTATAAATTTTTTAACATTTTTATACTGTACCAATGACCCAGACATAGCTGAATAGTAAAAAGGCTGGAGGGCCAAGGACATAGAGCAAAATGGAATACGCTCAATAAAATAAAATAGAGTCATCCCCTGTAGGGAAAAGAAGTAATAGGCCTTACATGTATCTTTCTTATTTATGATAAATTAGAAAGATACAACACCTTCCAAAAATTGAGCTTCATACATCCATGTACTCTATTAATATCCAATAATCCTTATACTAATAATTTTTAAAGTAAGCCAATAATAAAGTAAGTCTAGAGAATAGAGACTCTTATACTCTTAAAAGTATGTGAGAATTGCATAATCATGTCCGTTGACATATGCAATATTCAAAAGCTATACTTTAAAAACTAAGACTTGAATGAATTTTATAAACTTAAACTTCTCACTAAACAACCATCCCAATAACAGCTCAGAATTACTAACTCCGGAGGAGGTATCCCCTTGTTTTCATAGTAAAAACAGGTGACCCAAGGGAACACCCTCCCCCCCCCCCCCCTTTTCTTGCCCTGGGTCAAATAGCCCAGAGCGAAGAGGGCAGCCGAACGGAGACACTGCCGAAACAGACAGCCTACCTAGCTATAGTAGCAACTGTTAAGTGAATGACATTCTGAGCAGTAGATAATAGACCTAACAATAGAGGCCTCCAGAAATGGACTCGATATTTCTGAGATAAAATTCATGAATGGATGGCTGAGCGCAATGAGCAGCCTTCAAAAATCTATAATAGCAACACTATTAATGTAAGCCCAAGAAGTAGAAGAACTCTTACTTCATGAGCCGAAATCTTAAGCACAACTGCTAAGCCAATGATATACCATAAGCAGTACGCTAGTTAATAGAATCCATTAACAATAAAATGGAGCGTAACGTCCTTCTACTAGACATCAAAGACAGAAGAAGCTTACGCCCTTGTAATAAACAGATATCTGTTTATAATTACATAAAATGTACCCGGAAAGAGTAAAGGCCTATGCCCATACGAAGACGGAAGGACCTTAAAATAATAGGTTCCGGATAATAGGAGCCTAACTCTTATGCAACAATCCAACCTAAATAGTAACGGAAGTATTGATTCCGAAACTATGAAAGTGAAAATCATCCATCGATAGTGCATGAAACTCACTGACTCTACAGTAAAAGAGAAACCAACAGAATTACTGTTTAAAAGGTCAGAATTTGAAAACTACTGTTTCCAGAGGCTCAAATGATTACTTAGCTAAATAAGAACCGAAGTTAAAATCCGTATAGGAATTTAATCTAAAGATTCTAAGTCTATTTATCAAAAAGTTACTAACTGACTTAGATAAAGAGACAAAAGACTCAATTGTAAACTATCGTAGAGCGCATAGGTATGAGGTAACATAAACCTATAACCTAAATAACAACAGGCTGCAGTAGATCTTGTGAAACAAGTATACTAAAAACTAGCAATGCGTAGTATGGAGGGATCAACCATATGAACATAATGATCCCTACACCACGACGGAAGAGCCTCCACTTTAGTCGCATAGAATAGCGAAGAAGAGGATCTCCTATAGTAAGAAATCGCGTCCAAAGCTCGTCCAGTACAGTGCTTACAATGCAATACGGACCACACAACGGAATACATGAAGGTTGCGACCTTGCTGGTTGTGATAAAGATGACACGATTTACCCAGTGAAAAAAGATCCTCACATAGAGGAAGATTTCACGTTAAGATCCACAGTAGACAAGAGAGTAAATTACTCATGATCTCTGTGAAGATAGAGATGCTATCAACAGAAATGTATTGTGGTTGTTTATCTTAGCAATACCTGCTAAAACAACAGCGCCGGAGGATACGCGTATCCTATCATTCCGTCCTATAGATCAATAGAGCGTTAACAGTATAGCTCGGAGATCTGGACAAGCCAACACATACGTCTGCAATTGATAAGCAAGCTGTGTCATAAATAAAACATCATTGGGCGCTCCCATAGATAGCAAATCTGATTAAATACTTGTTTGTTGAGAGTCCATTCTGACAGCAACAAGCGACCCGTAAGAGAACGGGAGTGCGATAAAACAATCAGACGACCCAGAATATGACGGACCAAAACTGAACTTGGTGTACGATAACCAACAGACGGATTCTTTCCATTAAATTGAATAACGGAAACGAAAGAGTGCCTCCCTGGTTCCGGAGATACGCCACTACTGTCGAATTAAAGGACAGGAATTTGGGCATGCGTTTCTGAATAATGTTCATGCAATGACATAAAGCAAGCCTAAAAAACATTATTCCACGGAAGTTAAACTGATAGCTAAAAGACTGCGGAACCCAAAGACCCTGGCACTTCGAATCCGTAGGGATCAGTATATATCCCAATCTGTTTGACTGGCAACCGTCATAACAGCCACACTAGGGTCCGGCAACTGCGGCGGCACTCTCTGAGTCAACCACCGAATGTTTGCCCCAGTCTGAATCTCTTGTAACACTAGATAGACAAGAGAATGTATAAATCAAGCAATTCATGGATTGCCGGAAAGTTGCCGTCGAAGAGAAGCTCCTCCGAGAACGAAGCGACTCTGAGAGAGTTCTTAACCTACTATCCACGCGAGGATGTAGCTAGGGCTGCATCACGTCTAACCAACTCCAATCAGCCACTGAAGGGCGGAGTTATACGTGAACAAACTACTGCCCTCAAAAGAAATTACATTGAGAATAATATCCCGTAAATCTTTTCTTGAAGACGTAATGATAACGCCTCAGTAAGGCGGATTACGTATAATAAAGCGTCTAAGTTAAGTCTACTATACATAATGTCGTTCCCAACATTGAAATTGGAAAAGACATAAACGGCGAAAAAGAATATATGCAGTCTTTAATCACACCGTCTAGACGCATATGAACTCTCGGTATGCCCTGCTCTGCCAAAATAAACTATATGTAAAAAAGATAAAATGGCAGAAATGAGCCACGCGGACAAGAAACTAAACTATCATGCTTAGTAGCAGGCTTGTATATATATATAATATATAGCGTCGAAAAATAAAACACATGTTGTAATGACAATATTGGACTGCGTCGGTAAGTCAGGGACAAAGTCCCTGTACCGATCGAAAAATCCGAGTCCAATGACGCTATAAGTCTCTTATCCAAGATCGCAGCAATGAAGTCCGAAAAATAATCACTGGAAGAAATGCCAGAAGATATGAAAGGCATCTTCCGATACTACTAAAGGGAAAACTCGAAATCTTTCGAATCCCTTTCGCCATCCTGTCGGACCCTATAAAGCGTTCGGTCGTCCGTAGCTTGATGCAACCGCGGACCGCACCGACCCAGCGCCGTCGGATAATTCCTGATTCGACCGAGAAACCGTCAATTGCTGGGCTGCTGCGAAACAACTGTGCTAACTCGGATAGCACGTCCGTCACTGAGGCCTGAGGAGCAGCGGTCTTACGATGCATTGCCGCAGGAAGCTCCGAGATCGTTACCCCGTGCATACTTCCAATATGCGAGCGAACAGAGTGTATAGGCCTCGTGTCCCTTGGCTACCGGATGGCGCGACCTATTCGCTGTGGAATCACTGAATGCCGAAACTGATCGGATACTCGAGGTCACGTAGCCAATGTGCGGTCGTGTGCCCTGCTGTGAGGATGAGGAAGCATTAAAGACAGTCTCTCGGACTGTCAATATAACGGAGCGTCCCGAGCAACGGACATATGCTCCGAATGTAAAATATCTGAACCACAACATGCGGTCCCCTATGTTGTTGGCTCCCTCCGATCTGTCCTCAATCTGCCGTCACCGGGTGAGTACTAAAGTAATTAAAGTGCTCGCATCACCCAAATCTCCTTCCTAGACCGCAACGGACGAACCCGGCAGCCGAACCATTCGATGAATGTACGCTACACCGGGTGAGCTAGCAAATGTCACTCCGTAAGCGATAGACATATTCCATGAGCACTTATTGCCGCTAACTCTTCATTAACTATGACGACAGAGGCACACTTTTGAAAGACATCTCCATAACTCTTCGAACAAGAAACCAGAAATGCTTGGATAGCAAGCATAAAATAATAATATATATAGCGTCGTTCAATAATTCGAAAGTTTGTATGACATTATTGGACTATGTCGGAACTGAGGGACGATGTCCCTGAACCGAACCAAAAATTCTAAGTCCACCGACGCTATCAGTTTCTTATCCGGCATCGCAGCATATGTTGTTCCGAAAGGGAAAGCTTGAAATCCACCGAATCCCTTTCGGTATCCCGTCGGACCGGATGAAACTTTCGGACGTCCGTACCCGCTTCCGCGGAGCGTCCCGACCCAGCATCGTCGGATAAAATATATGCGACAGATTCAGTTGATGCTGGGATGCTGCGATAAACTGTGCTATTAAGGAAAGCACGTCCGTTCCCGAGGCCTGTGCAGTAGCGGACTTACGATGCATTGCCGCTGGAAGCTCCGTGTACGTTGACTCCCGCACACTTCCTATGCGAACGTCCGGAGTCTGCAGGCCTCGAGTCCCCGGCTACCGACCCAGCGCTGTCGGATAATTCTCGATCCGACACCGTTTCTGTCAGCTGCTGGGATGCTGCGATAAGCTGTGCTATGTGCACAAGAATGTCCGGCGTCGAGACCTGCGGAGGCGCAGTCTATCGGTGCTTCGCCGAGGGTAGCTCCGCATCAGATGGCTCCCGCATACTTCCTATGCGAACGTCCGGAGTCCATCGGTCTCGAATCCCTGGCTGCCGGATGGTGTGACCTGGTCGCCGAAGAATCCTTGATCGGCGAAGCTGGTAATATATCGGCGGTCACGCAGCCAAGGTGCGGTCGTGTGCGCTGACGAGAAGAGGAAGCCTTAGCAGTCTCAGCGGACTGCCTATACAACGGAGCGTCCCGAGCGACGGACGTATGCTCCGCTAACGACACATTTGTACCACAACATCTGGGGCCAGATGTTGTTGAACGAGAGAGGGGCCTCTCTCGCTTGCCGTCCGGATGGACCGGAACGAGCTATGAACCGGACTAAAAGGCTTCCTCCGTTCTCCCTCCGATCCGCCGTCACTGGGTGTGCATTAAGTTAATTTTATAGTGCTCGCATCACCCCAAAATTCCTTCTAGACCGCAACGGACGAACCCGGCTGCCGAACCATTCGGTGAATGGACGCTACACCGGGCGAGCTAGCGGACGTCAAAGGCCGTCGAACCTACTAGGGTCCTCTTAGGCAATTGGCGTATTACATGAGCACTTTTCCGCTAGCCCTTCATTAATTGTGACGACGGAGGCACACTGTTGGAAGACATCACAGATACATCACCCTAATCTTGATCGTCTGAAATAGAAATTGATAAAGTAGAGTGACCCTGCGGGGAAAGGACCGGAGTGTCCAAATCCCCAACAACATACCGTGACATACGCTTCCCATATTGTCATCGAAATCATACGATACAGAACAGGAGTTAATGCGAGTACACTGACCACATATAGAATGATAATAAGGTCAGAGGAAGACTTCCTCTTAAAACAATTGATCAATATCCTTTCAATGTGAAAAGAAAACAAGTCCTGGTACTCGCACTAACCCCTGGCAATCAAAATATATAATAATAATATGATCCATTAATATAGAAAAAATAATTGAAATCAAAATATTTTGAAAAAATATTTTTTCAGAACAGCCCAAGTTTCTGAAAAGTAACGTTGAGCCCCAATGGATCCCAAGCCTAAGTGTGGACAAAAATTTTAAAAATATTTTAAACAATTTATTCAACACTTACGAACAATAATAATGTATCTAGTTATGATTAAAATAACATAAAGATATTATTATTTAGAAATCCCCCCCTCACACAGAGGGCTGTTGTAAATGTAAACAATGAGTGTAAAAACACTAAAATAAGACTCCAGGCACCCAGGCCCGAAATCAGTTACCAAAAATACACCATCTGATGCAAAACAGAGACTTCCAGGGAAGAAACTGCAGAACATCAGATGGTAGATGCAGAACACAACGCCTAACCACCCGTAGGTGAAGACGTAAACATGGGGAAAGAACAGAATTCATTCTGTTATTAAGCTAAAACTCCCAAGAAAATTTAGTAATAATAATTACAGAAACTATGCCAAAAGCATGGGAGAATAGCAAGGGGGAACTTAAAGGACAGGGAGAGAGGAAAAACACTTGAAAAAACAGTGTAACTAAATAATCAGAATGACAACAAAATGGCTGCTGCCTTGAAAATAGGTAACTTAACATAATTTCATTAAAAAATTTTAAGTTACAGCCCTGATAATATTCTGTCACACATTCTTTTCCTCTCCTCCTTTTCTATCCTCCTTAGAATCACCATTTCACTAATATTTATGTGTCTGGCATCATTTAAACTGAGATTTAAAAGCACAAAGATCAGTCAGATGTTAACTGATGAAGGGCCAAACTTAGAATGATAAATGGCGCCAATTTCGGAACGTCCTTGACACTGCGCATGCGCAGTGGGGGCGAGGTGTGGAGGGCCTTTCAGGACATGTTTTCTTTAGTTTTAGATGCAAATTTTGGGGATTGGGGGGCAAAATTTGTGTTTGGCCCTATATTTTAAGAGTTAGCACCAGCTATGTCTGGGTCATTGGTACAGTATAAAAATATAATTTCGCAACACAAAACCAGTTACCATACCTCCAGTACACAACTTGATGGATATCGAGGAATATCCCTCAGTAGCTTCCCAAATGACATTGTTAACTGCATCACACTGCCTCAAAGGAACGATCAGCTGATCTTTGTTATTGTTTTGAAACGTTCGCATAAAATTTAGGGTCGAATCAGGCTGAATATTGTGCAATAAAATGTTTTGTAGCAGAGTAAATAAGAACATCTACCCTATTGCAGTCAGTATCTTGAATTATATCATGCGTATGGACCTGAAAAATAGTATTTTCAGGTACATGCGATGAATTTTTTTAGTAGCTTCCTAAATGACGTTACGCTTTGGTGAGTGACGACGCTTTGAACATCTCCTAGAAGGAACAATCAGCAGCTTTTTGTTATTGTCTTGAAACTGTTTGCAGTCGAACTGGGCTGCATATTGCACGGTAAAATGTCACGTAGCATATAATAAAAAGTAAATCTGTTTTAGTGACTATCGGGAATTATCTCATTCGTGTGGACCTGAAAGTATTATTAAATAAAACTTTCATGTCCACACACGTGAGATCATTCTCGATATTCACTAAAAAAGCGTAGATATCCTCTATATACAAAAGAATGGTATTATCGTTTGATTGAGCAGTTTATGTTCTGTTTTATCATTCTGGATTAAACCACCCAAACCTCCTTGAGAGCAGGGTTATCATTTTTAGCATGTTATTCTTGCCATGTGCAGTGGAGTGCAAATAAAAGTTCAAGACTTTGCAAAACAACAACAAAAAGATATTCTGATTTTGAGTGAAAAAAAAGAAATTATCAATGTCAGGTACATAAAAAAATGCAATAACTAATGAGAGAAAGTGATAAAGTTAATAATGTTTATTCATTCCATAAAAACAGCTTTTCAAAATTTATTCGGTTCTGAACTGAAAGGGTATTTTTCTCTGAAAAAAAATTGTGTTGCAACTTTCTATGATAGTAATAACACAATTTATCATATGACTCGTCCGTTTTGTTCACTTTAAAACATTTGATATTTTGTTTTCATAATAATCAGTGATAAATAAAGCCTTTCATCAATTTCATTGGTAAATTTCAAAACTACACAATTTGATTGGCTGAACAAAATACAACTGGGCCACATTTTCATAATTTGCATAATTAGAGTTGGGAGCTTTCATTGGTCAATTTCAAAACTGGACAATTTGATTGGCTAAACAAAATACAACTGGGTCACATTTGCATAATTTCCGTGGGGAGAATTTACATTATCTGTCCTATTTTGGGTGGGTTATATTGTATTAATCTTTTACCTACAAGAAAAACGCCCTTCATTTTTTTTATATTTTCACTTTTTGCTTCCAAAACGTAGGTTATGACCCCTCATTGGAATGAGCTCAACGAGCTCATTCCAATGAGGGGTCATAACCTCTGTTTTGGAAGCAAAAAATGAAAATTTTTAGTTTTACGAGGATGTTTTTTCCAAGTGCCGTCTGCAACTCAAGTTAGGTGATGGGTTAACCCTTTACCTAACATGAAAAGCAGATGACACTTGCAAACAAAATTCTTTAATAACTATTTTTTTTAATTTTTTGTCTCAAAAACATAGGTTATGACCCCTCATTGGAACGAGCTCGACGAGCTCATTCCAATGAAGGGTCATAACCTATGTTTTTAAGACAAAAAATGAAAAAATAATGAAAATTAATTGGCGATTTTTTAGAATAGCGCTGGCCGGCTTTGGCCGTTACACTGGGTAAAGGGTTAAACAGTCATACTAAGTGGCTGATTTGTGCATGTGTGTGTCATATGATAAATAGAATATGAAATGAGTGTCTTTATATAATATTTATGAAAATCGTCCGAATTTTCCATTTGGGCTCACCAGAGGCTCTCCAAAACGGAACATTCTTAGACTCGTTTCAAAAATATTATATAAGAAAAACATTCATTCCATATCCTCTATTTCTGACAACATCACTGGAAAGTTTCTTATGAGGGCCTTTCTAATGTTGGTTTTTTATGAATGTTTAACAAATGAAAGCAGGGATATGTCTCCAATGCTTTGGATATCCCTCCTCTTAACAATACACCCATACTGCATGTTTCCTTGTGACATCAAGCCAGTTTTTATGTGAAATCGTATTCTCGTTAAACATACTGTTGCATTGGGATTATTAAACCACAGTTTAAGTTGACATGGAATAGTAAACAAAGTAAACCGGAATAGTTCACTGACATGAACCTTAAGAAGTTGATGCAAAATATTTAATGTTGGATAAAAATGCTCAGTGATTCGACAGAGCTCACAATAAAAAACCTTCAACAGTTATGATGATAAAGTGATAGAATATTAGTAAGTCGAGGATACAATGAATAGTCGGCTTCAAAAGTTTATAACTATCATGTGCAGGCCTGGAAATAATGATTATTTAAGTAATCCCTTTACCTAACATAAGCAGATGACACTTGCAAACAAAATTCTTGAATAACTATTTTTTTTCATTTTTTGTCTCAAAAACATAGGTTATGACCCCTCATTGGAATGAGCTTAACAAGCTCATTCCAAAGAGGGGTCATAACCTATGTTTTTAAGACAAAAAATAATGAAAATTGACGACTTTTGTGAATAGCGCTGGTCGGTTTTGACGTTACATTGGGTAAAGGGTTAAGTTGGGTTACATCAATTGTGAATAGTGCTGACCAGTCTCTGATTGACTTTCTTTGACCAACATGCAGTTCCCAGTTGCAGACATACCCAGTTTTAGCCTCAGCTAGTCTTCAATCCCCACTTATGTGGCTTTTTTTGGTATGTATTGTAAAAATTTTGTTCGTTCTTTATAAGGCACAAGTGTTTCATCAACACTCACTTCTCTCGCAGGATAATAGAACTGCCATTTCTTTTTAAGGTATTCGGATAATTTTGTACACAGAGTCATATGATAAAGAGTCACATGGTGGTTCATTTTCATTGTCTGAAGCATGAAAAAAAAGTTAATAAATTTAAAAACCTGTCTCGTGGCATAAGACTTGTGAAACCAGGTACATGTATGTTGATCAGTTCATTTTTCCACCAGTATAAATCATAATTGGGAAGTCGTAGGACGCCCATAAAAAGAATAACAGCAAGGAAGCACAACATTTCACCTTCCATTGTATCTTGCCACTCCCTTGCACTCGAATGTGGTCCCAAATTATCTATTCCCTTCTTGTTTATGACCTGTTTGTAGTATCTATTTGTTTCTAGTACTAACATTTGAATAACTTCAGAGTAAAAAAATCACAAGATTAATTCATGTGGGCGATCGTCACCATCAATATTTTGAAGCCTGCAGTGTTTTTCAAACTTGCAGAGCCATTCACAATCATATGCATCAAGGCCTGGGTCAGAAAATTCACGGTCAACCTCTTCCTCGATCAACCTAATTTCTTCTTCAGTCAGTTCTATGTCAGAATAGCTGTTTTCGAGGTCATCAGAATTGTTCACTTCGCATGATTCAAACTCATTATTTTCACTAACTAGCCTTCAAATTCATCATCGTCAGAGTCAGAAGCACCAACAAGATCATAAAAGTCATTGCTCGTTTTGACTAAAAAAAAATTCGATAAAAAACAATCATAAACTATTGTTTCTCTTTTAAAAAATTGACTTAGTTCTTTTATTCTGAAGATCAATAAAGGTACATTCGGTGCCAGTATTACGTCATGGGGATTCCTTATTAATATTAATGAGATATGATGACAACAAGGAATACCCTTCTCTGTCGGGAATCCCCGCCAGCCATGAGCTGTGCATTTATATGTGCTGGCGGGAATTCCCGCAAGCCGCAGGTTAAGAGTTAATTGAAAACTGCTAGTTGAATAATTTTCATAAGCAAAGTGGCTATCCAATTAACAATGGCCTACTGTACAATGGATCTATGAATCACATGAAAACATGAATTCTAACTTTGTTTTCATATTTTCCTGACATGACTTTGAATGGCAAGTAACACCTAATTTTACAAAAAAATGCTAATAAAACAAACATACATAATCTAGGAATAGTTGAATATGAAAAATAGACCAAAATTCTGACAGAATGTTAGAATTTCACCATACTTAAAATTGTAAAGTAATTAATGTAATGCATCTACCTTAAAAACATAACATAAGTGACCATGCCTAGGTTCAAACTCGGAATGACTCCAAGGTCACTGCAGGGAAGGATGAATAAAATTTCAGGCTATTCAAGGCTGTTTCTCAACATTTTCAAGCATTTTTCAAGGCCCTGGAATAACCAAATTTGAATATTTTCAAGGCCTCCACCTCCACTAGTCCTAACTTGGACCCTGTAGTTATTTGCCTTCTTCCCACCTCCCTTTGAGAAGTGGGAAAAGATGGGACTGACCAGAGGATCTGAGCTAAGATTACAACTTCACAATCAATGGTATATAAAACTGTACAGTTATGATTACACGCCAGGCCTGAAAATAAGCCATCTGACATTTGCAGAATGAGGTCCCCAGAGGGTGAATTGATGATGCTATTCCATACAGTGGGCCAATTTATCCTCTGGGTACCTCTTTCTGTTTAGTTTTGAGACCCTGATTCAGATTGAGATTGAAAGAGGGTAAATTTAGTGATGCTACCCTGCTGAGCAGGGAAGCATCACTAAATTCACCCTCTGGGGACCTCATTTTGCAGATGACAGTCTGCTTATTTTCTAGCTTGTTACACGCCTCATCTGTGTTTTTATTTTGTGAATATTCAATACTTTTCTTTGTAAAGCATCCAGGCCTTTTTCCTTCAGTCAAATTAAAGGCCGTTCCTTGAATTCAAGTCCCTTCAGAAACCCTTAATCAGAAATCTGTCATGACTGTCCAAAACTGATCTCTATACATTTGGATTGCAAGAACATCGGCAAAAAACATCACATCTCAATTTTTCCTCTCAAGATAGTGTCAAGGCAATCCACATGTGCAACAACCCCATCGGTGATGTCTAACGATGTAAATGGCATGACATTATCGAATGCCATGTTATTTATCAAAAGGTTACCATGTCTCAACAATAATTAAAATATGCTGTGAATATTCAATTTTGCATTGCCATGAAAAATGTGTAGATAATAAAAATATTTATTTTTCAGAGATATCAAAGTATATTGTTTAAAAAGGCAAGATTGCATGGCGCCAGAAAATTGAATACTATCCAAACTCAAGAGGTTTTGTCGACAATCGCCTATTTAGGATTAAATACCTCCCACAATATAGCAGAAGCAGGGGGGGGGATACTTTTCAGTTTGTGAACAAGACCAATCCAGCAATTCAGTTGTATAGATATAAGTGCAGTTAGTTAAGCCCACTTAATTGGATATCTCTTAACTGAATAACCCTGTTAATTGAATATAATTATTCAACACAAAACCATTTACCATACCTCTAGTACGAATTTGACCTGTTAACTGAATATAGGTTATAGAGTAAACTCCTGTTAAGTGAATAAAAAATCTTGTAATCTGTCAAGAAATTACCCTGACTCTCCCCAGTTTTTCTTTGTTTATAGACCTATTTGGCCTCAGTACACCCAATAGAGGCATTTAATCTGTTATATCTTGGTTGACAGAGCTCATGGAGCTCTGTCAAACAAAATATAATAGAATAAATGCTAAGTTTATCTGTGGAATATAGGAAAGTGACACAATCCCTGTTAATTGAATACTCCTGTTAACTGAATAATTTTCATTAGCAAAGTGGCTATTCAGTTAACAGGGTTCCACAATATATCGTAACCTTCTGTACTCACCTATAAAATGTCTGTTTTGAAGATGATACTGTGAAATTAGATCTCTCTGTCCATCAGCTAACTAAAATGGAAAACAAAACACCAAATCATTTTGGCCTATTAAAAAAAAGTTGTGTTTTTCGGGTAACTTTCCCTCAATTTAATGATGGGGAAGGGAGGCTCTTTTTTTTTATTAATTCACAAAACAGTACATGTACAGTTACTGAAAATATTCAGAATTATTAATATAATTCCTTACACTATACTGTGGAAAAAAGAATACAGTGGAGCCCACTTAATTGGATATCTCTTAACTGAATTTATTTATTTATTGGTGTTTAAGGTCACATATTTATGCACAATGGCTAATCATGACCGTGACAGTTTTACGGGTGGAGGAAGCCGGAGTACCCAGAGAGAACCACTGAGCAACGACGAGCAGCTGCCAGCTCCCCAACATCGTAACTCCGCACTGCAGCACAGGCAGGGTTAGATTGGTTGAAGACATGCGTACCATCGACGTGCAGTACGCCTTAGTACACGGCATCATCGTGTCCCCACGCGGGCAATGGGGATGAAGCGTCTTGCCCAAGGACACAATGCAGTTGCCGCAGGTGGGATTCGAACCGAGGATCTCTCGGCTTGCAGCCTGCACCTCTACCTACTGAGCCACCGTGCTCCCCTCTCTTAATTGAATAACCTGTTAATTGAATATAATTTCCCAACACAAAACCATTTACCATACCTCCAGTACAAATTTGACCTGTTAATTGAATATAGGTTATAGAGTAAACTCCTGTTAATTGAATAAAAAATCCTGTAACCTGTCGATAAATTACCCTGACTGTCCCCAGTTTTCCTCTGTTTATAGACCTATTTGGCCTCAGTTCATCCAACACATGCATTTAATCTATTATCTCTTGTTTGACAGAGCTCATGGAGCCCTGTCAAACAAGATATAATAGAATAAATGCTAAGTTTATCTCTAGAAAACAGGAAAGTGACACAGTCCATGTTAATTGAATACTCCTATTAATTGATTAATTTTCAATGGCAAAGTCCCTATTCAATTAACAGGGTTTTACTGTATTATCAGCAGCAGATTTCCCACACTGCAGTTGCAAGTTTAACCAACAATATCTTGTTTACAAGATTTATCTTTTAAACAAGAAATGGTTGGTGAAATTTCAAATCCTACGGGAGCCAAATTGTATCAGTGAAGAGATTTCCAGGCAAAAAAAAAGTGATGAGGCAGATTTTCCATTGCAAGAGAGGTGCTGGTGAAACGATATATTTTTTTTAACTGCCTTTTCATGCATGATATCAGCATCCACCAGAGTTGCTAAAAACGTCAAAAAAGGTACAGTACAGTCATCGTGAAATGACCGTAATCCACACGTGGGCAGTGATGTTCACTCATTCATTTACAGTAAAACCTGTCTTGAGAGTCCACTGTCATGAGAGACCACATATACCAGGCACCGATTGGTTTTACTCTATAATGGACCTGCTATGGGAGACCACCTGTCTTGAGAGACCATTGTGACCTGGTTCCAACTTGTATTTTTATGCCATAATAGACCTGTCTTGAGAGACCGCCCCTTTGAAGACTGAAACCATGACAAAAACTATACTAACATAATTAAAAGTATTAAAAGCTCTTAATTGGGATTCAATTGCTAACTCATTAAAGATTGAGATGTTTTTATAAGACCCCTGTGAAAAGATTAACATACCTGAAATGTGACAGATAGGAATAAAAATAAATTTGTGTTGAAAATCTTTTTGTAACATATTGAAATGGTCTGTTATAAAAATTATAAAAATAAATTAGTGCAAAGAAGATTTTCAACACTTATTTATTTTTATAATTTTTATAACAGTCCATTTCAGTTTGTTATAAAAACTTAATAAAAAGAACAACTACAAAGTAATTACAAAAATCTATTCTTCTCCATTTCTGAATTTTGTGGTTGGTTATTCACTGACTTGAGAAAACCTGAAACCTGTTAGGAGAGACCACCTGTCTTGAGAGACCACTTTTGTGTGGCCCAAAGCTTGGTCTCTCAAGACAGGTTCTTCTGTATCAAGTAATTAAAATCATCATCAGCAAAATTTTAATTAATGATAATTAATGATTATTCCTACAATTAGTGTTTGGAATCTTACTATTATTGCATCTGTGAAAATAAAGTCCACCCGTGGAAAGTGACCAGTCCATGGTGACTGTACTGTACTGTTATCACAAAAGCCGTTGCTTTTGCAATTTAATCGTGATCCAATCACAACCCACATATAACCAAAACACTTTGAAAGCAAGACCACATCAAGAAAAACAAACAAAAACAGCATCCCAGATTCAATGTTGGTGCATTTCTCTTTCTACATATGAGATGCTACAGTGTTCAGAAAAGGGACAGAGAATTCTGACAGGACCACGACTTAGTTGCGACACTGCCAAAATTCTCTGTCTGCATGGCCCCGCAAAGGAGATCTAGTGTTTCTGGAGCCATTTTTTTGTAAAACTGAATGTGGGCAGGCAGATTTTATTTTACTTTTTACTTTTTGTAATTATTTCTTTGCCATCAAAAGTTCATGTTCTTGGTTTTATGTTTTAGGCCTCATAAATTATAGAATAGCATGGGTGTTGGAGTATTTCATACCTTGAGTGCAAGAAGGCTTTACAGTGCTAAAGCATTGCGAAGCCTTGTTGCACTCAAAGGACAAATTTATCAATTTTATTAACTTGGTTAAAATATCAGATAAAACCATTTAATTTTTATCTTTTAAGTTTGCATTGGTCATAAAAAGAGAGCATTCGGCAGCCAAAAAGACCATACAGGAGGGCATGAGAAACAGATTTGTTACTTTTGGAGGCCTAAATAGTGAAGATGTAACTTTATCAGTTGAGTACTAACAGCATTAAAAGAAACAGGAAAGTTAAATATATTATGACAAAATACCACTAAAAGAATCCTGTTGAATGAAAATTCTTTTTCTAAAACCAGCCATCAGGCCAGATTTTAAAGAAACTTTTCTCGGAAAATTCAATCTTCATTATAACTGCTATAAGCATACAGATATTCTGTGACACACCTCTCAAAGAATTACCTCAAGTTAAAATTTTTGGTTTGAACAAACTTTAATCTGCTCCCACATCTAAGGATGAATGGTGGTTCTGGAGAAAAAATGTTTTAAGAATATTCGAAAGTTAAAATCTGGGCATGCATAGAGAGCCCAAATATGAACCTAAGAACTTGCTTTGAAAATACGCAAAATATTACAGAACACAAACAATATTGAGAAAAAAAAACAAATGATGTCATGTGTTATGCAAACCATAGGCCACAGTCCAAAGGACTTCCTGACCACTTTCAGCTCAAATAAAAATATTGGGAGGAGTCCAATATACTGACAATCAGTTGAGTAACTATGGTTACTAATATAAAGAAATGAAATAAACAAATGAAAGTTTCAATGACACTGCAGCTCAACTTGACCAAGAAGGGACTGAACTAAATAGAAAGTTCCAGTAATGCCAAGTTTCTATGGGAAAGACATCACACCAAAACTACATACGAAATCTGAAAAAGATTGGGTAAGGAATGAGGCATGTATGGGTGTGCTAATGGAATTGTTGACAATTTAATAATAATAATTTTAAAGCCAAGAATCCACACACGGTGCTCAATGGCTGAACAATAATTGCATACATACATACACACACATACACATACATTCTCTCACAGATACATTGATACATGGATCACTATTTATTGGTGCCCAATGCCACATCAGCATCCGAGGCTATATCATGGTGATAAGTGACAGAACCTAAAAGAAAAAGGGTATTGAATTAAAATAAAAAAAAAAAAAAAAAATACAACTTTACCAAAACAAGTATGTGAGTGTGACTTGACGAGTAATGAGGCAATCCTCACTGACTCAGTCACACCTACACACCTCGTAATGTCAGTTTATGACCAAAATTAAAAGACCACTGAAGGAAATGCCTTTCGAAAAAGGTAGGTTTTAGTACAAGACTTGAATAATTCAAGTGATTTACTATTTTTTAAGTATGTGAGTGTGACTTGACGAGTAATGAGGCAATCCTCACTGACTCAGTCACACCTACACACCTCGTAATGTCAGTTTATGACCAAAATTAAAAGACCACTGAAGGAAATGCCTTTCGAAAAAGGTAGGTTTTAGTACAAGACTTGAATAATTCAAGTGATTTACTATTTTTTATGTCAATTGAAAGAGAATTCCAAAGCCTTGAGCCAGCAACCACAAAGGCCCTATCACCAGCACTAGTAAATTTAGATACAGGCTGAACCAGACTGAGTTGACCTGATGACCTAAAAGAACTCGGTGGTTTGTGAATGGTAAGCAGATCAGGCAGGTAGGATGGTGCAGATCCCGAGATACACTTATACACCAAAAAGACAATTTTAATGGGTAGCCAGTGTAACTCAGAGAGTACTGGTGTTATATGGCAGTACTTTTGAGTTCTGGTTATGATCCGTGCAGCACAATTTTGGATATGTTGTAGCTTTTCAAGAATAGATATTTTAGAGCCAATCCGAAGAGAGTTGCAGTAGTCGAGGCAACTGGTAACAAAGACATGGACAAATTTATATGACCAAATCCATGCTATGTTTTTCAACAAAATTCAAAAATGAAAGTGTCACTGACACTGTAGCTCAACTTGTGTAAGACATGTACATGTATAGTATGTGACACAGCAATGACAAACATCTAGGTAATGACCTGATAACAAAGGTACATATAAAGTATTGTAACGGTCTGTACATAAATGCTGACCGTAGCCTGTAACAAATGTATAGGTAAAGTATTGTATTAGATGCTAAACTAGAAATAAAATCTTTGAGTCCCAGAGTGGGTCTGACTGAACCCCAAAATATTTGTTCTCATAGCACAGTGATAACAAAGGCACCCCAAAACACTCATTCAGACCGGACCCCAAAACACTCAATGTTGTCCCATGGTGACAACGAAGGTACCCAAGAATTTTCATAAAGATTGCTTCATAAATACGGCCTCTAGCCCAAACCATATTGGCATTTGCACTTACAGTGCTGAAAGTAACAGTGAATAAATCAAAGTTAGTCTAACTCGTATTATATGTGAATCTGATCTCCTCAAGGTTTTGAAGATTTTTTTAATGTTTTGAAAGCACACTGACACAACCTTTTCCCATTACCAACAATATCGCAGGGAAAGAGGACCTGCCTTTGGCCCAGGCCCCATCAGCGGCCCGGGATTTTTGGTGTTTTAAAAAAGTGTAGGTTGACTTATCAATATGTCTGATCTGAAAGTCGTGGGAAGGCTTTTGGTGTGGGTCTCCAATGCTGGTGGAGGTGGAAAGAGTATGTAGTTACATTACTGACCAACTTCCATTCATATAAAAAAAAAACACTTGTTCCAGTTTGTTGGTTTTTTCCTGTATTGTGGTGGTGGTCAAGAATATCTTTGGAGAAAAAATGCACCATACACACACAGAGAAAAAAATAAGTAATAAATTACCCAAATTGTAAGGAAATAATTGGGTAGAAATTGCCAAGAAAATGCAGGAGAATGCTTCTCCTAGCACTAATTTTTAAAAAATCGTGACATCGATGCCGTAGCTGCGACGGGTGGTGCAATCTCACAAAATTCTAAGTTCATCAAGGTCCATAACTCCAAGAAAAATATTTGGAACAACACATGATTTGAACAGTGGCTAGACATCAATAAGATACACTTACATGCCAAATATAAAGTCATTCCATCAAGTGTTTCAAAAGTTATTGAGTTTTGAAATTCATTGGTCACAGACAGACCGACAGACAGACCGACAGACAGACCGACATTGTCACTTATAGAGCTGCTAGTCGCAGCTAAAAATGTTATGGGGGAGGACCCCAAGCTTATTGTTTTGTGCCTTTGGCACTCGCAAGGCCCACAGCACGCGTTTTACTCATTACCACGGAGCCCATCCTTACTCTCGGTGGCTGTGATTACCAATAATGCTTCAGAAAATAAGAGGACATATAGTTTAGGAACAGCTTGATAGGCATTTTATTTCTATATAGAAAATATAATTTCAACAGTCTGATAATAAATTACCTAAATTAATTAAAGCTAATTAAATGAACTCTCTCATTCCTAAATTCTTCAGAAAAAAAGAGGATATATAATAATAATAATTTACTTATATAGCGCTTTTTAGGGCTGCACGGTATATTGATAAACCGATATATACCGGTATTTAAACCAGTATCGATTAAATACCGGTGTAATTGCAAAAATATCGGCTTATCGTCATTATTTATTTACCCTCAATTTATTTTTCAAGATGTATTGAGTTTTTCAACTGTAGCCCCGAATGAATAATATTATCCCTCTATCCAAGGAATCTTCTGCTTGAGCCCTCGTAATATACAAATTCAGCAGTTGAAAAAATAATTTTCAAAAGTTTCAACAAAACTATATCATGTGACCCCTCATTGGAACGGGCTCATTGAGCTCATTCCAATGAGGGGACACATGATATAGTTTTGTTGAAATTTTTGGTTAAAATCTGATAAACTAATTTTGAAAATAATAAATTTTGATATCGTCTGCGTTGGGTAAAGGTTTTTCGAATTGCATCATCAAGGCATGCTAATTCGTTCCGACTGTGATGCCTCGAGTCTCGATTGTGGTACTTGTGTTCATATATCTGCACAGTTTTCGATATACCGGTATACTGCGGTATTTTTTTGAATACTGATACCAGTATTCAGTTTTGAATATCGTGCAGCCCTAGCGCTTTTACAAGCGAAACACTGCTCAAAAGTACTCACAACATAAACTGACAATCAAAAAGAAAAAATTCAGCAGTCAAAGGCTATCCGAAAGAGATTGGTCTTAAACCTTTTTTGAAACTTTCAGTATTGGCAGTTTTCCTTAGATTCTGATGGAGTACATTCCATAGTGGTGGAGCTGCAAAAGTGAATGATCTTTTATCTGCAGTTGATCTTATTCAAGACACGACAAGAAGATTCTCTGAAGATGACCTAAGATTCTGTACCAGTTTGTGTAAATTGACAATCTGTTTTAAGTAGGTGGGAACATTATCTCCGTGGATGATGCTGTGTGTCATCATTAATACTTTATTTTTGATGCAAGACCCAACTGTTAGGCATTGCAAGGATTTGAGGATTGGTGTAATGTGATCATAATTTTTAGCACCAGTAGACATCTTGGCTGCTGTACTTTGAATGCGCTGATTTCAGCAGAAATCCAATATAAAGAGAGCTGGAATAGTCCAATTGAGACAGGATCATAAACTGTATAATGGTTTTCAGTGTGTTTTGATCAATTTCCTAATTTTGTTAATGTTTCTTATTTGGCTAAAGCAGCTTTTGCTCATTTTAGTGATTTGGTTACCCAGATCGAAGCTATTATTAAAAGTAAAACCAAGGTCCAGAGCAGTTTCACTTATATACTTCAGGTATAACTTGATAGACATTTTATTTCTATAAATCCTGAAGACCATTTTCATGTACATATAGATTTATACAAAATAAAATTTCATCAATGCACTAATAAATTAGCTGAAATCAGGTCCCATTCCCAGTTGTTCATGAACACAAATTTTCTTGCTTGGTTGTCAAGTTTTCTACTGGTCCAGCAAGTATGGATATAGACTGATCTTCACTCACCAAATGGCTGAGCACCAAATCACCTCAGGCATACTGTAACTAAGGAAATATTCTAGATAATGAAACTTCCTTGCTATTTGAAAAGTTTCTGCTTTGAGTTAAACTAATTGTTCAATAGAATTCATCAGTACTAATTATAAACCACTTCAGCTAAAACAAATTGGGACTTGGACTGATGTTGAAAAACTGCCTTTCAGTTTGCGAGGATTCTGTGTTGTTTATTTCCTCAATGAAATGGGGTTTGGCAATTCTGTGGTGTTAATGATTGTGAGAGGAACTTACTGTTCTGCCCTTTGATGACAAAAACAAACAACCTCTAAAGATAAACTATTGGTCAACAACACAGCACACACAGGGGTCAGCCTGGCAGCTGATTTTAGGGAGAAGTGACTTCTCCCTCCAGAGACTTTAGGGAGAAATCAGGGGCCAGGAGGGAGAAGTCAGTGGACATGAGGGAGAAGTCAGAAAAAAACAAAACCTATATGACATTGTGACAAAATAAATGTACATAGAGGACACAATTGTGGAGAAAAAAATAAATAAAAGTTATACAAACATACATACACACACAAAACTAAGTCATGTAGGTTAAAATCCTCCCCCTCCCCTACAAAAAAAATTGTCATCCATGGTTTCTGAATACCCTAACTCTTTCCCTAACAGTGATGACTAGGCCTGGGGTGACCATGCAATTGATTTTGTGTTTGCCTCAATGCAGTGGATTTGAAATTTTGCATTACCCATGGTGAGAGTGTTCTCTGTAATAAAAGGTATATTATTTTTAGAAAAATATTTAAAGTATTTAAAATGAATTTCAAGTTCACATGAGAAGCTGGGTCATTCATGGTTTCTGAATGTCCTAATTGAATTGAAAAACGTAGTTAAAAAAGTTTTCGACATCTTTCGTAAATTAAGTGTCATTAACAATTTGAGTTAATTTATTTCTAAGGTAAATGACAGAATATTTCAGTTGTCTCCCTTAACTGCTGCGCTGGGTGATAATACTCTGTTCGCAAAAATGACAATTTCTGTCAACCATCTTACATTGACGCGTGCGATGGGTGCTATAAGGCCTGCCATTCTTATCCAACCTAATATGTGTGATTTCTATCGTAGCCTTATTACAATCAACCCCCTTCCATCACAAGTTTTCAAAGAAAAACTTTCAATGCAAATTGCGGGGCGAATTTCAATGCAACCAATTTTTCAGTGGAGCAGAGCGTTAACCGTAAGCAATTTCGACGTTTTTAGGGATGAACTGTTCCCTACACATTTTTGGGGGTTTTGAAACGGTGGTTAACTTTAATAAATTCTAATCAACTCGATGCGAGTCTTATGTGATTCGTGGTTTTTGCTGACACTTTTGTTTTTAAATAGCATTTTGTGCTGGTTGCTATCAGTTGGGGCGTATTGTTCGAACAACTACGGCATTACAACTCTTTTCAGAAATATAAAATTGGGCTAGTTTAGGCTATTTTCAGAACCGTATGATGGATTTTAACGGCAGCCGTGTTTACTTTTTTGTGAATGTGGAAGCGTTGGGGTTTTTTTGGAAATAAAACATAAGAAAATACAGTAAACTGCCATGTCTCCCAAGGAAGTTTTGGAGGGCGACTTGCCCCCAATGTATGCCAAGGCGACTTGAGGAATGACAAGGCGACTTCTTCGCCCTAGTCGCCCTAGTCAGCCAATCGGCTGACCCCAAGCACACAGTTTGCAATTTACACTTAAAAATTGTTCAGTGCTTCTAAACACAGTTGATGATGGCCCCTTATCAGAAAAAGTTCCTTTTCAAAGTAACAATTGCAAAATTAAAATTGGAATTCTGACATTTGTGAAAAATGCTTGGCACTATTACCAGTACCAGGGTTTCTGCTAGGCTGGTTTTAAGACTGGTACCCAGACCCATTCCTCTCACAGGTTGTGGTTAGAACAATGATGTTGAATTAACCCTTGAGGACCAAGACATTTTTACATATTTTTGCTCCATTGTGACAGTGTACATCCTATGACTTTGCTGCTGCTTTTTGGCATGTCTTGGCTGCCTTTTTTGGCAGCCAAGACTTGCCTAAAAACAACTACCAAGGTGCTTACAATGTAACTTGTGAGTTAACCCAAAGCATGTAGGGGCACCTGTTCTATTTCTAAAAGTACGAATAAATTCAGAATTAGGCCTTTAAAGGTTAAGCTTGTTTGTGGATGTGGAACTGGATATTTTTTGTAGTGACATCATGGCCCAAAAAGTCAAAAGTGTTTTATTTAATCTTATTTGTTTTACAAGGATTGGCGAACAAGTTATGCAACTTATATTAACGCCTCTCCTTGGCCCAATGGCGTAGGTGTTTGGGATGACCTTCATTGCGACAACTTCGTGGCCTAGCTCTTCTTGAATACTACGAAGGGATCTTTAGCCTGCACGGAGTGTGTCTCTCTCCACACAGAGAACAGCCATTTTACGTCCCCACCCGATAGGACTGTACGCTGAGACAGCATCAACCCCACAATTGATGCTGACAGAGAGTGTTCGGACACCTCGAGAACTTTCCCCGACCGGGGATCGATCCCGGGACCTCTGGCATGAGAGACCAGCGCACTTATCCACTCGGCCACCACTCTCTTAAGTCAAAAGTGTACACAGGTAAATCTATTCTTATGGCCTTTATTTATAACATGTATGACAATCCCAATGATTATTGTCTCATTGAACTCTTTATGTTTCTTGAACTCTTGACACACTGGTTCATGAGTTGTAGCATATCAAGGAATAAGCAGCTGGCAGAGAATTATCATACACTGATGGCAGCAAAGATCAAGGTAATCCAACATCTCCACACAGGGTAATCTGGATGTGTCGTTTCAAGTTGCGCTGGAATTCCGACTCAATAACTGATACGATGATCAGAGTAATCAATACATCAATATTTGTTGGTGTTTAAGGTCACATACTTCTGCACAATGGCTAATCTTGACCGCAACAAGAAGATGAAGTAAAGTTTAGTCAACCGTTGATATCCATGATGCCCGTTTTAGAGGACTGCCACTTCAGGCATTGGTGACTAGGTCCTATTTTACCAGCAAAATGAAGCTTGTTTACCACAGTAAACAAGCACAGCTTCACTTCCTGGAGTTCCCATGGGGGTATCAGTACATGAAAGTGATTTAGAAATAAGGTTGCCCCCAAAAAACACATGCCCTCGATACATCCAAAACACGTTGCTTTCCAGTTCAGAGAAATATTATTGTCATTTGGAAATTGACAATGAGTTGTAAAGAAGGAATTTACAAATGAAAGTTAATGCAAAAGGATGCATAGTAGAGCTGAAATGGTTGGCTTATTTTCACAACTGATTAACCGAGAGCTATAACTGGATAATATCCGGTTAACCATAGCCATTATTTCACCGAATCTGGGATCAAAACTATAGGAATTGGAAAGTAGTATTCTCAGACACTATTCCATAATGTGTATACAAAAGAACGTTGTTGAGTACTCGACAACGTTCATTTGTATAATACTACGGAATAGTTTCTGTGTTACTCAGTACTCACGGAAATTGCCGATCATTAACGCTGTCTTGAACATCAGAGTTGATTATTTCTCAATATATACAGTGCTGCTTCGAAGTTTAACTGATCCCAAATGAGAAGCAGCAGATTTACTACATTTTAACCAAGGAATGAAGATCACTATCGATATTTCGGATAGCCAGTTGACATTTTTTTTAATCGGTTAGGTGGGTAACCAGTTTTATCCGGTTAACCATTTCAGTACTAAGGCAAAGGGCACTTCAAAAAAAAATTTCTGTACGAAATCAACAAAAAAGACCCCCCCCCCCCTCCCACACACTTATCCCCTCCCTTTAGAACAACAAACTGGTCACAACCACAGTACATGGAGAGTGTATTATCACTAAATCACCTGCAGAGTGGAGATTGCACACAAGCAATAATTGCAAATTTGTTGCAAAGCCTAACCAGCACAAGCAAAGTTTCAGCCAATGGCCCTCCGCGTTAAACCCGGAGGTCCATTGGCTGAAACATTGCTTGTGTTTTGTGTCGATGTGTACGAAATTTGAAAGTTATAGCTTGGGTGATAACTCCACTCTGCAGGTGACTTGGTTACAATCCACTCTCCACGTACTGTACAACTGGGTGTTATATCCTACTGGACCTAGTATTTTTTTTTACCCAGTGGAAATACAACCAGTAAATATATTCATACAAGGTTAATTAGTCGTATATTGACAGGGTTCTGGGAGCTTTGTTCACCCTTTACCAACGAATTGGCCACATCCGCTTGCGTAATATGCAAATTCAGTAACTGAAAAAATTATACTTGGCAAAAAAATTCAACAAAACCATATCATGTGACCCCTCTTTGGAACGAGCTCGTTCCAATGAGGTGTCACATATGGTTTTGCTGAATTTTTTTGAAAAATTTTAAAAAGTTAAAAAATTTATAGTAATTTATATATTTTTTATACTTACCAATGACCCAGACATAGCTGGTGCTAACTCTTAAAATATAGGGCCAAACACAAATTTTGCCCCCCAATCCCCAAAATTTGCATCTAAAACTAAGGAAAACATGTCCTGAAAGACCCTCCACACTTCGCCCCTACTGCGCATGTGCAGTGTCAAGGACGTTCCGAAATTGGCGCCATTAATCATTCTAATAACCAGTGCCTGGTAAGCGCTATGTACTCAGCGGGGAGGCAAGAGTTCCCAACTCCTGGGAGGGCCATCCCCGTCTGGGTCATTGGTAAGTATAAAAAATATATAAATTACTATAAATTTTTTAACATTTTTATACTGTACCAATGACCCAGACATAGCTGAATAGTAAAAAGGCTGGAGGGCCAAGGACATGGAGCAAAATGGAATACGCTCAATAAAATAAAATAGAGTCATCCCCTGTAGGGAGAAAGAAGTAATAGGCCTTACATGTATCTTTCTTATTTATGATAAATTAGAAAGATACAACACCTTCCAAAATTGAGCTTCATACATCCATGTACTCTATTAATATCCAATATAATCCTTATACTAATAATTTTTAAAGTAAGCCAATAAATAAAGTAAGTCTAGAGAATAGAGACTCTTATACTCCTAAAAGTGTCTGAGGATTGCATAATCATGTCCGTTGACATATGCAATATTCAAAAGCTATACTTTAAAAACTAAGACTTGAATGAATTTTAAAAACCTAAACTTCTCACTAAACAACCATCCCAATAACAGCTCAGAATTACTAACTCCGGAGGAGGTATCCCCTTGTTTTCATAGTAAAACAGGTGACCCAAGGGAACACCCTCCCCCCCCCCCTTTTTCTTGCCCTGGGTCAAATAGCCCAGAGCGAAGAGGGCAGTCGAACGGAGACACTGCCGAAACAGACAGCCTACCTAGCTATAGTAGCAACTGTTAAGTGAATGACATTCTGAGCAGTAGATAATAGACCTAACAATAGAGGCCTCCAGAAATGGACTCGATATTTCTGAGATAAAATTCATGAATGTGGATGGCTGAGCGCAATGAGCGGCCTTCAAAAATCTATAATAGCGACACTATTAATGTAAGCCCAAGAAGTAGAAGAACTCTTACTTCATGAGCCGAAATCTTAAGCACAACTGCTAAGTCAATGATATACCATAAGCAGTACCGATAGTTAATAGAATCCATTAACAATAAAATGGAGCGTAACGTCCTTCTACTAGACATCAAAGGCAGAAGAAGCTTACGTCCATAGTAATAAACAGATATCTGTTTATAAATACATAAACTGTACCCGGAAAGAGTAAAGGCCTATGCCCATACGAAGACGGAAGGACCTTAAAATAATAGGTTCCGGATAATAGGAGCCTAACTCTTATGCAACAATCCAACCTAAATAGTAACGGAAGTATTGATTCCGAAACTATGAAAGTGAAAATCATCCATCGATAGTGCATGAAACTCACTGACTCTACAGTAAAAGAGAAACCAACAGAATTACTGTCTAAAAGGTCAGAATTTGAAAACTACTGTTTCCAGAGGCTCAAATGATTACTTAGCTAAATAAGAACCGAAGTTAAAATCCGTATAGGAATTTAATCTAAAGATTCTAAGTCTATTTATCAAAAAGTTACTAACTGACTTAGATAAAGAGACAAAAGACTCAATTGTAAACTATCGTAGAGTGCATAGGTATGAGGTAACATAAACCTATAACCTAAATAATAACAGGCTGCAGTAGATCTTGTGAAACAAGTATACTAAAAAATAGCAATGAGTAGTATGGAGGGATCAACAATATGAACATAAAGATCCCTACACCACGACGGAAGAGCCTCCACTTTAGCCGCATAGAATAGCGAAGAAGAGGATCTCCTATAGTAAGAAATCGCGTCCAAAGCTCGTCCAGTACAGTGCTTACAATGCAATACGGACCACACAACGGAATACATGAAGGTTGCGACCTTGCTGGTTGTGATAAAGATGACACGATTTACCCAGTGAAAAAGATCCTCACATAGAGGAAGATTTCACGTTAAGACCCACAGTAGACAAGAGAGTAAATTACTCATGATCTCTGTGAAGATAGAGATGCTATCAACAGAAATGTATTGTGGTTGTTTATCTTAGCAATACCTGCTAAAACAACAGCGCCGGAGGATACGCGTATCCTAACATTCCGTCCTATAGATCAATAGAGCGTTAACAATATTAGCTCAGAGATCTGGACAAGCCAACACATACGTCTGCAATTGATTAGCAAGCTGTGTCATAAATAAATCATCATTGGGCGCTCCCATAGATAGCAAATCTGATTGAATACTTGTTTGTTGAGAGTCCATTCTGACAGCAACAAGCGACCCGTAAGAGAACGGGAGTCCGATAAAACCATCAGACGACCCGGAATATGACGGACCAAAACTGAACTTGGTGTACTATAACCAACAGATGGATTCTTTCCATTAAATTGAATAACGGAAACGAAAGAGTGCCTCCCTGGTTCCGGAGATACGCCACTACTGTCGAATTAAAGGACAGGAATTTGGGCATGCGTTTCTGAATAATGTTCATGCAATGACATAAAGCAAGCCTAAAAAACATTATTCCGCGGAAGAAAACTGATTGCTAAAAGACTGCGGAACCCAAAGACCCTGGCACTTCGAATCCGTAGGGATCAGTATTATATCCCAATCTGTTTGACTGGCAACCGTCATAACAGCCACACTCGGGTCCGGCAACTGCGGCGGCACTCTCTGAGTCAACCACCGAATGTTTGCCCCAGTCTGAATCTCTTGTAACACTAGATAGACAAGAGAACGTGTAATTCGAGCAATTCATGGATTGCCGAAAAGTTGCCGTCGAAGAGAAGCTCCTCCGAGAACGAAGCGACTCTGAGAGAGTTCTTAACCTTACTATCCACGCGTGTGGATGTAGCTAGGGCTGCGTCACGTCTAACTAACTCCAATCAGCCACTGAAGGGCGGAATTATACGTGAACAAACTACTGCCCTCAAAAGAAATTACATTGAGAATAATATCCCGTAAATCTTTTCTTGAAGACGTAATGATAACGCCTCAGTAAGGTGGATTACGTATAATAAAGCGTCTAAGTTAAGTCTACTATACATAATGTCGTTCCCAACATTGAAATTGGAAAAGACATAAACGGCAAAAAAGAATATATGCAGTCTTTAATCACACCGTCTAGATGCATATGAACTCTCGGTATGCCCTGCTCTGCCAAAATAAACTATTAGTATAAATGATAAAATGGCAGAAATGAGCAACGCGGACAAGAAACTAAACTATCATGCTTAGTAGCAGGCTTGTATATATATATATATATAGCGTCGAAAAATAAAACACATGTTGTAATGACAATACTGGACTGCGTCGGTAAGTCAGGGACAATGTCCCTGAACCGATCGAAAAATCCGAGTCCAATGACGCTATAAGTCTCTTATCCAAGATCGCAGCAATGAAGTCCGAAATAATAATCACTGGAAGATAATGCCAGAAGATATGAAAGGCATCTTCCGATACTACTAAAGGGAAAACTCGAAATCTTTCGAATCCCTTTCGCCATCCTGTCGGACCCTATAAAGCGTTCGGTCGTCCGTACCTGATGCAACCGCGGACCGCACCGACCCAGCGCCGTCGGATAATTCCTGATTCGACCAAGAAACTGTCAATTGCTGGGATGCTGCGAAACAACTGTGCTAACTCGGATAGCACGTCCGTCACTGAGGCCTGAGGAGAAGCGGTCTTACGATGCATTGCCGCTGGAAGCTCCGTGATCGTTACCCCGTGCATACTACCAATATGCGAGCGAACGGAGTGTATAGGCCTCGTGTCCCTTGGCTACCGGATGGCGCGACCTATTCGCCGTGGAATTACTGAATGCCGAAACTGATCGGATACTCGAGGTCACGTAGCCAATGTGCGGTCGTGTGCCCTGCTGTGAGGATGAGGAAGCATTAAAGACAGTCTCTCGGACTGTCAATATAACGGAGCGTCCCGACCAACGGACATATGCTCCGAATGTAAAATATCTGAACCACAACATGCGGTCCCCTATGTTGTTGGGCGAGAGAGGGACCTCTCTCGCTCACAGCCCGGACGGACCTGGACAAGCCAGGAACCGGACTAACAGGCTTCCTCCGATCTGTCCTCAATCTGCCGTCACTGGGTGAGTACTAAAGTAATTAAAGTGCTCGCATCACCCAAATCTCCTTCCTAGACCGCAACGGACGAACCCGGCAGCCGAACCATTCGATGAATGTACGCTACACCGGGTGAGCTAGCGAATGTCACTCCGTAGGCGATAGACATATTCCATGAGCACTTATTGCCGCTAACTCTTCATTAACTATGACGACAGAGGCACACTTTTGAAAGACATCTCCATAACTCTTCGAACAAGAAACCAGAAATGCTTGGTTAGCAAGCATAAAATAATAATATATATAGCGTCGTTCAATAATTCGAAAGTTTGTGTGACATTATTGGACTATGTCGGAACTGAGGGACAATGTCCCTGAACCGAACCAAAAATTTCTAAGTCCACCGACGCTATCAGTTTCTTATCCGGCATCGCAACATTCTGGTCCGACGAAAGAAGCTGTAGAAGACCAAGTCAGATGACATACACAACAGCATATGTTGTTCCGAAAGGGAAAGCTCGAAATCCTCCGAATCCCTTTCGGTATCCCGTCGGACCGGATGAAACTTTCGGACGTCCGTACCTGCTTCCGCGGAGCGTCCCGACCCAGCATCGTCGAATAAAATATATGCGACAGATTCAGTTGATGCTGGGATGCTGCGATAAACTGTGCTATTAAGGAAAGCACGTCCGTTCCCGAGGCCTGTGCAGTAGCGGTCTTACGATGCATTGCCGCCGGAAGCTCCGTGTACGTTGACTCCCGCACACTTCCTATGCGAACGTCCGGAGTCTGCAGGCCTCGTGTCCCTGGCTACCGGATGGTGTGACCTGGTCGCCGAAGAATCCTTGATCGGCGAAGCTGGTAATATATCGGCGGTCACGCAGCCAAGATGCGGTCGTGTGCGCTGATGAGAAGAGGAAGCCTTAGCAGTCTCAGCGGACTGCCTATACAACGGAGCGTCCCGAGCGACGGACGTATGCTCCGCTTACGACACATTTTGTACCACAACATCTGGGGCCAGATGTTGTTGAACGAGAGAGGGGCCTCTCTCGCTTGCCGTCCGGATGGACCGGAACGAGCTATGAACCGGACTAAAAGGCTTCCTGCGTTCTCCCTCCGATCCGCCGTCACTGGGTGTGCATTAGGTTAATTTATAGTGCTCGCATCACCCCAAAATTCCTTCTAGACCGCAACGGACGAACCCGGCTGCCAAACCATTCGGTGAATGGACGCTACACCGGGCGAGCTAGCGGACGTCAAAGGCCGTCGAACCTACTAGGGTCCTCTTAGGCAATTGGCGTATTTACATGAGCACTTTTCCGCTAGCCCTTCATTAATTGTGACGACAGAGGCACACTGTTGGAAGACATCACAGATACATCACCCTAATCTTGATCGTCTGAAATAGAAATTGATAAAGTAGAGTGACCCTGCGGGGAAAGGACCGGAGTGTCCAAATCCCCAACAACATACCGTGACATACGCTTCCCATATTGTCATCGAAATCATACGATACAGAACAGGAGTTAATGCGAGTACACTGACCACATATAGAATGATAATAAAGTCAGAGGAAGACTTCCTCTTAAAACAATTGATCAATATCCTTTCAATGTGAAAAGAAAACAAGTCCTGGTACTCGCACTAACCCCTGGCAATCAAAATACATAATAATAATATGATCCATTAATATAGAAAAAATAATTGAAATCAAAATATTTTGAAAAAATATTTTTTCAGAACAGCCCAAGTTTCTGAAAAGTAACGTTGAGCCCCAATGGATCCCAAGCCTAAGTGTGGACAAAAATTTTAAAAATATTTTAAACAATTTATTCAACACTTACGAACAATAATAATGTATCTAGTTATGATTAAAATAACATCAAGATATTATTTTTTAGAAATCCCCCCCTCACACAGAGGGCTGTTGTAAATGTAAACAATGAGTGTAAAAACACTAAAATAAGACTCCAGGCACCCAGGCCCGAAATCAGTTACCAAAAATACACTATCTGATGCAAAACAGAGACATCCAGGGAAGAAACTGCAGAACATCAGATGGTAGATGCAGAACACAACGCCTAACCACCCGTAGGTGAAGACGTAAACATGGGGAAAGAACAGAATTCATTCTGTTATTCAGCTAAAACTCCCAAGAAAATTTAGTAATAATAATTACAAAAACTATGCCAAAAGCATGGGAGAATAGCAAGGGGGAACTTAAAGGACAGGGAGAGAGGAAAACACTTAAAAACACAGTGTAACTAAATAATCAGAATGACAACAAAATGGCTGCTGCCTTGAAAATAGGTAACTTAACATAATTTCATTAAAAAATTTTAAGTTACAGCCCTGATAATATTCTGTCACACATTCTTTTCCTCTCCTCCTTCTCTATCCTCCTTAGAATCACCATTTCACTAATATTTATGTGTCTGGCATCATTTAAACTGAGATTTATAAGCACAAAGATCAGTCAGATGTTAACTGATGAAGGGCCAAACTTAGAAAATGATTAATGGCGCCAATTTCGGAACGTCCTTGACACTGCGCATGCGCAGTAGGGGCGAAGTGTGGAGGGCCTTTCACGACATGTTTTCTTTAGTTTTAGATGCAAGTTTTGGGGATTGGGGGGCAAAATTTGTGTTTGGCCCTATATTTTAAGAGTTAGCACCAGCTATGTCTGGGTCATTGGTACAGTATAAAAATATGATATTAACTGGTAGAGTGCTGAATTATTTTTGCTCATCAAAATCTGTTCACATACGTTTGCCTAGTTACAATTTATGGGAGAGTGCCAATAGGCACTCTCCCATAAATTGTAACATGGCAAATCCTAACAGAGTAAATAATTTCATTTCAAAGGTGGTCTGAACAACATGCACAAAATATGAAGCCTCTAAGTGCTGGTACTGACACTTCAGAGTAAAGCCCAAATATGGGCTTCCAGCACTCTACCAGTTAAGAATAACAAATTTTGATATCATATCATTGGGTAAAGGGTTAAACAAGATATAATTAAGACAAATTCCAGTTCCTCAGGTGTGATCTTGTTCTTGAGAATCTAACCATTAGTGCAAAAGGAGTAAAACTTACCCATCTTCCAAAATATACAAAGTGTGGTTGATCTGGAGGTTGTGTTCCTTCACGGCCATAATATTCAAACAATGAAAACACATCGTCAGGATTTTTTAAATCTGCTTTTCCTTCAAAATTCAAGACATCAGTAGGCAAACTCTTATAATAAAAAAAATAGAACATCTTTATCAACAAAACTAGTCTCAAAATACAAGACATCAGCAGGCAAACTCTGTATAACAAAAAAATAGAACATCTATATTAACCACACTAGTTTCAAAATTCAAGACATCAATAGGCAAACTCTGTATAACATCAATAGGCAAACTCTGTATAACAAAAAAATAGAAAAAAAACAAACTAGATTAAATGAAGGTGTCAATGACACTGTAGCTTAATCTGTCTGTGTGTTATGTTGGATGAAAGGATAATGTTCAATGTTTATGAAAAGATTATGAAATAAGACAAGAATTGTGATAATTGGGAATATGTTAATTTTTGTTCCCTGTATGCTATTTTTTCAATAAAAATAATATGAGGTGTAGATTATACTAAAGGGGTGCGTTAATATTGCCATCACAGTTAATGTATGTGGCCCTCAAAGGTAATGTATATCACTCAAAGTTTGCTAAGCACCAAATATTTGACACATCATTGCAAAATTTGCTAATGACATATTTGCGATATTTTTGGTGGATATTATTGAGGAATGTATTGAGATGGTCCCCAGTGTTTACATTAGCTCTCTTGACAGGCAGACTTTTCGTAACAGTCATGGAAAGCATGTACCCCTTGATTTTCATGATGTTTTTGTGTACTGTCTACATGTACATGACATGTGTAGGGTATTCAATCTTCATTTCAACACAAACCCTTGTGATTTAATGATTGAATATGGCAAATGCAAATGTAAGAAGACATTTGTCTGAAACAGAAATGTGGTGGGCTGTAGGGATGGTAGAGCAAGGGGCTACCCATCGTCAGGTTGGTGAAGCCCTTGGTGTGCACCATATGATGATCACCAGAGCCTGGGCAAGATTTCAGCGGTATAGCACACCAGTAAGACGCATGGTGGTGGCAGAGACAGGGCAACATCTGCAGCTGAAGACCGGTTTTTGATCATTCAGGCCCATAGGAATCGCTTTGCCACAGCAACCAAGCTTCGCAGTGCCTTCAGAATATATCTGGGGTAAATGTTTCAACGCAACGCAGACTATCCGGGCAAAGTTGCACGAAGGTGGTCTCCGATCGAGAACACCATGTATTCACATTCTCTGTCAGGCACGATATGAATGGACCAAGGACCACGTTGGATGGACCAGAGAAGATTGGCGGCCTGTCCTTTTTACAGATGAGTCAAGGTAATGCCTTGAACATGTCTGGAATGAGTTGCAGCTTGCAATTTCAGCCTGTCCAGTCCAACCAAGAAGAGTCCAGAAGCTTGGTGCCATGCTGGTCCAAGAATGGAACAACATCCGACAAAGGACCTGATTGGGAGCATGAGAAGGCATTGTCAAGCTATAATTAACAAAAATGGGTCTCACATTCGATACTGAACCCATACCAGTTCGCTCCGTCAACTTTTTGGCAAATTGAAAAATTTCTTCTTTTACAAATAATATTCATTTTCCATGGTTATCATATTCAAAAGCTAAAAAATAATGTCAAATACAAAGAAAATCTTAATTTCTGTTACAATGAAATCCCTCCATAAATACGACCTGTAGACTGTGCTAAAGGTTTTGGAGTTTTGGGCTCGGGCAGCTATCACGGCTGAAGGACTACGACTAAAAGGGGACGTTCTCACCTAGACATCATCTGGAGTCATCCTACGAAGTTATAATGAAATCCCTTCATAAATATGACCTACGGAGTGTGCTAAAGGTTTTTGGGCTTTGGGCCCCTGTAGCCGTCACAGTTGACCAATCGCGTCCAAAAGGGAACGTTCTCATCTAGACATTATATGGAGTCAACCTACCAAGTTACAATGAAATCCCTCCATAAATACGACCTGTACACAGTGCTTAGGGTTTTAGACTTGGGCAGTTGTCACAGTTGACAGATCACAAACAAATGGGGTCGTTCTCATCTAGACATCAACTGGAATCATCCTACTAAGTTACAATGAAATCCCTTCATAAAAATGACCTATAGACTGTGCTAAAAGTTTTGCGGCTTCGGGCCCCTGTAGCCGACACAGTTGACCAATCACAACCAAAAGGAGATGCTCTCATCTAGACATTATATGGAGTCAACCTACCAAGTTACAATGAAATCGCTCTATAAATACGACCTGTAGACTGTGCTCAGGGTTTTGGGCTCGGGCAGTCATCACGGTTGACAGATCGCGAACAAATGGGGAAGTGCTCATCTAGACATCAACTGGAGTCATCCTACCAAGTTACAATGAAATCCCTTCATAAATATGACCTATAGGCTGTGCTAAAGGTTTTGGGGCTTCGGGCCCCTGTAGCCGTCACAGGTGACCAAAAGGGCACGACGCTCTAATCTAGACATTATTTGGAGTCAACCTACCAAGTTATAATGAAACCCCTCCATAAATACGACGTGTATACTGTGCTTAGGGTTTTGGGCTCGGGCAGTCATCATGGTTGACAGATCGCGAACAAATGGGGAAGTTCTCATCTAGACATCATCCGGGGTCATCATACCAAGTTACAATGAAATTCCTCCATATTAAATATGACCTGTAGACTGTGCTAAAAGTTTTGGTGTTTTGGGCTTGGGCAGCCATCACGGTTGACAGCTCATGACCAAAAGGGGACATTCTCATCTAGATATTATACAGAGGCATTCTCCCAAGTTACAATGAAATTCCTTCTTAAATACGACCTGTTGACAATGCTAATGGTTTTGGGGCTTCGACAGCCACCACGGTTGACCGATAGTGACCAAAAGGGGACATTCTCATCTAGACATGACCTCAAACCTGCATATGAAATTTCGTGACGATCAGATAAGAACTACGGGGTGTAGCCTGAGCTAAAGGAAAATGTGAACAGACTCACAGACTAACAGACTTCTGCACGCGTGATGGTAATAGCTTTTCTTGACTTTGTCAAGTTAAGATAAAAATTCAAGATATGAATAGGCAAACTCTGTATAATAACAAAATAGAACATCTTTATCAACTACACTAGTCTCAAAATACAAGACATCAATAGGCAAACTCTGTATAAAAAAAAAATATAGCATCTTTATCAACCAGACCAGTCTCAAAATTTAAGCCATCAATTGGCAAAGTCTGTATAAAAAAAATAGAACATCTTTATTCCATTCCAATGGGTGGGTCATAAGCTATGGTTTTCGTGCAAAAATTGCAAAAAAATAATAAAATTTGGTTGGTGATTTTGGGGACCAGCTTTAGTTGCTATGTTAGCTCAACCTTTAAAATATACATTATGTGATAAAAAAGTAGGTGATAAAAAGAATCTTGGTAGACCTTGGCTCAGATCGATTTTAGTGAACTTAGTGCAGAAATTTCATGTGAAATTGTCACTTATCAGAGAAGCTCCGTATTTGGGTTTTATTCCTAGATGTTTATTCTGAGGATGAGCTTCATATTATCTTTGAAGTGAATTTTTTTTAATAATTTGTAAAAACACTCTCTAAGCACTCTCCCATAAATTATAACAAACTTTTTCCAATGAAGAGTCGAGAGGTCACATGATATGGTTTTTATTTAAATTTTTTGAATTTTTTTTTATTTTTTAATGGCTTAATTTGTCAAAGATGAGGCCGCAAGTGACCAATTTGTTAGGTGAAGGGCTAAGACCTGTCTAAGGGTTTTAAATGAAGAGAGCTTTAATATATTTCAAATTGGCTGGGATTGTAAAAGACTATTAACCCTTTACCCAACGTAATGTCAAATCTGGCCAGTGCTATTCTCAAAAATCGCTAATTAGGCCAAAAAAAAAAAATCAATTGATTCTCAGGCAATTTTTTTTTCAAATCAATGAGGGAGGGAGGATTTTATTTTTATTTTTTATTTTTATTTCTTCCAGATGGTGAGAAAGGATTGAGAGGCAAAAGTCACTTTCTGATGTCTGTTTTTACCTGAAAAGCATGGAAAGTGCATATTGTAAAATGATATACAAATAAAACTAATTTTATTGAAAACTAAAACTGTTTTTCTTTATTTTCTGATATCACCACTTTTTGTATTTAGAAACAGAACTCTGACTTCACTTTTAAACTTTTACAAAGCAGAACTATTTTATGAATACTGGATATTATTGACCACCCTCGTATTAAATTGGTATCATTGTGAGTTATTTTGATTTTTAGTATGACCCATGGTGAGCGTGTTCTTCTCTGTAACAGAAGGTATATTCTTTTTAAAAAAATATTTAAAGTGTTTAAAATAAATTTCAAGTTCACATAAGAAGCTGGGTCATTCATGGTTTCTGAATACCCTAACTGAGTTGAAAAGCGTAGTTAAAAAAGTTTTCGATATTCTTCGTAAATTAAGCGTTATTAACAATTTGAGTTAATTAATTTCTTTGGTAAATGACAAAACATTTCAGTTGTCTCCCTTTCCGGCTGCGCTGGGTAATAATACACTGTTCAGAAAACTGACAATTTCTGCCAACCATCTTTCACTGACACGTGCGATTGGTGCTTTGAAGGTCTGCCATTCTTATCCATCCAAATACCTGTGATTTCTATTGTAGCCTTATTACATTTAACCCCTTTCCAACAAACTTCACAAGTTTTCAAAGAAAAACATTCAATGCAAATTGCGGTGCGAATTTCAATGCAGCCAATTTTTCAGTGGAACAGAGCGTAACCGCAAGCAATTTCCATATGGACGAACTGTCTCCAATACATTTTTTTTGTTTTGAAACGGTGGTTAACTTTTAATAAATTCTAATTAACTCGATGCGTGTCTTCTGTAATTCGTTGTTTTGTCTGGTACTTTGTTTTTAAATAGCCATTTTGTGCTGGTTGCTATCAGTTGGGGCGAATTGTTCGAACGACTACGCCATTGCAATTCTTTTCAGAAATATAAAATTGGGCTAGTTTAGGCTATTTTCATAGCCGTGTGACGGACTTGAACAGCAACCGTGTTTTCTGTTTTTTGCGGAAGCGTGTGTTTTTAAAAAAATAAAACATAAGAAAATACAGTAAACTGCCATGTCTCCCAAGGAAGTTTAGAAGGGCGACTTGAATTTCGCCCCCAATGTAAGCCAAGGCCAGAGGCTCTCACACTTAACACACGCCTGTGTATATTTACCTGTTTATTCGTTGGTTTTGGGCCTTAAAACCAATAGTCCCTTTTCAATTTCCTTGTTTCATATTTTCTTGCAATGACGGTCCAAATAAAAAGGCCCAACGCGGGCCATTTTTTTCAACGCGGCGGTGCCTGAGAATCAATTCCTTTTTTTTTTTTGGCCTTAATTTTCATTATTTTTTTTTCATTTTTTGTCTCAAAAACATGACATAGGTTATGACCCTACAATGGAACGAGCTTGTCGAGCTCGTTCCAACGAGGGGTCATAACTTATGTTTTTGAGACAAAAAATGAAAAAATTAGTTACTCAATAAATTTCTTGGTGTAAGCTGCTTTCCATGTCAGGTAAAGGATTAAGCGCAATCCTGTTTATTTGGTTTGAGGTGGGTCATAAGAGTGACAAAAAAAATCCACAATTAATATGGTATGTTAGACTAATCAATTCAGCATTGGTATTTAAAAACATGCCCATTGCACTGTGTAAAATGAGTACATGATGACCAACCATAAATGTGGGAACACTGAATAATTTTATTTACTTACTTTTATTCGCCGAACTTTTTCCTCCTGTTTGATAGATTTATTGTATGTGTCCACCTTTATTTTAAAAGTTCTGTCAGCATTGAAAAATGGTTGCTGAAAAAAATAATTTATTCAATCTATTCCATGAGCAAAAAGAAAGACAAGCATATCAGCAGCATGTAACACAGAAAAACTGAACCATCTACTAGACCAAGAAAACGTTCATTGATAAGGCCACACAAAGTAGATCTTCTGTTTCTCAGGCCATTGTTTGTGAAATTACATGCAGGCGAGCGTTTTTTTATTTTATTTTTTATTTCAGTAATTACTTCTTTGCCATCAAAAGTTCATGTTCTTGGTTCAAGTTTTAGGCCTCATAATCTACAGAATAGCATGGGTGGTGGTGTATTTCATCCCTTGAGAGCAAGAAGGCTTTGCAATGCTAAAGCATTGCAAAGCCTTCTTGCACTCAAGGGACTAATTCATCAATTTTTTTAACTTGGGTAAAATATCAGACATAAACCATTTAATTTTAATTTTTTTCAAGTTTAAATTGGTTATAAAAAGAGAGCATGCGGCACCCAAAAGGACCATGCGGGAGGACCTGAGAAACAGATTTTTTATTTTTTTAGGCCTAAATGCCCTGATTTTGAAGACACTAAAACTCAGAATTTTATAAAAACAAAATTGAATCAAAAATAAAATGTATTTATTAACCTTCTGAACCAAAGACATTGCTTTTCCGGTTCAGGAACATGATACGTTATAATTTCATTAAGTAGAATGATTCCAAACTGAATGTGTCAGGTAGCCAATCAATATTTTTGATTTATTCTTGCTCATCTGACAAGGAGTAGTTTATTGATGTGCAACAAATGGCTACAGCCTGTTTCAGACTTATCAACAATCCTTTTTCACCTGTCACTGGAGTTGCAGGCAAATGTTATTTTAGTGTTAACGCTCACTACAACAACGGCTCAACTTTAAACTTTGATTTACATTCATTAACATAAACATATCATTGATTAGTTTAATAAAGATCAAACTGTATGATTAGTAATTAGCAGGGGTCAGCCTGGCAGCTGATTTTAGGGAGAAGAGACTTCTCCCTCCAGAGACTTTAGGCAGAAGTCAGGATCCAGGAGGGAGAAGTCGGTGGACATGAAGGAGAAATCAGAAAAAAACATGCAACATATATGACATCGTGACAAAATAAATGAACATAGAGGACACAATTGTGGAGAAAAAAATACTAGAAGTTATACAAACATACATACACACACAAAACTAAGTCAGATGGTATATAACAGAATGTAGGTTAAAATCCCACCTCCCTCCCCCCCCCCCCCCCCCTCACACCACAAAAAACGGTGTCGTTCATGGTTTCTGAATACCCCCTAACTCTTTGCCTAACAGTGATGACTAATGTTACCATGCAGTTGATTTTGTATTTGCCTCAACGCAGTGGATTTGAAATTTAGTATGACCCATGGTGAGAGTGTTCTTCTCTGCAATAGAAGGTATATTCTTTTTAAAAAAAATATTTAAAGTGTTTAAAATAAATTTCAAGTTCCATATAAGAAGCTGTGTCATTCATGGTTTCTGAATACCCTGAGTTGAAAAGCGTAGTTAAAAAAGTTTTCGATATCCTTCGTAAATTAAGCGTTATTAACAATTTGAGTTAATTTATTTCTTGGGTAAATGACAAAATATTTCAGTTGTCTCCCTTCCCGACTGCGCTGGGTAATAATACACTGTTCAGAAAACTGACAATTTCTGCCAACTATCTCACACTGACACGTGCGATTGGTGCTTTGAAAGTCTGCCATTCTTATCCATCCAAATACCTGTGATTTCTATTGTAGCATTATTACATTTAACCCCCTTCCAACACAACTTCACAAGTTTTCAAAGAAAAACATTCAATGCAAATTGCAGGGCAAATTTCAATGCAACCAATTTTTCAGTGGAACAGAGCGTAACCGCAAGCAATTTCGATATGGACGAACTGTCACCAATACACATTTTTTTGTTTTGAAACGGTGGTTAACTTTAATAAATTCTAATTAACTCGATGCGTGTCTTGTGTGATTCGTTTGGCTGGCACTTTGTTTTTAAATAGCCATTTTGTGCTGGTTGCTATCAGTTGGGGCGAATTGTTCGAACGACTTCGCCATTCGCCATTACAATTCTTTTCAGAAATATAAAACTGGGCTAGTTCAGGCTATTTTCATAGCCGTGTGACGGACTTTAACAGCAGCCGTGTTTACTTCGGTGCGCCTTTATACCGCAGGTCCCCAATTTTACCGCAGATCCCTCAAAATTACCGCAGGTCCCTTGTTTTTCTGGGTATTATCTTTTTTTAACTAACAGTTCGAGGCAACTGTCGTCTTGTTGATATTTGGGAGTATTTTACATCAAAAATCAATAATAACGGAGCGTATTTTTCTATTTACGCTATATAAACAACATAAACTTATCACACTCTTCTCGTCTAAACAACCGCAGCCCCGCAAAATTACCGCAGGTCCCTTGTTTTGCGGGGTATTATCTTTGTTTTAACTAACATTTTGAGGCAAATGTGGTCTCGATGATATTTGGGGGTACTTTACACCAAAAATGAATAATAACGGAGCGTATTTTTCTATTCACGCTATCACGCTCTTCGTGTCTAAACAACACACATGCACACAATCGGAAACATGATTCAAAATATTCCAGCGATGCAGGTTAGCCCAACTTTGTGACATTACTATATCGTATTTCTCGGGGCATGGCTTTTGGTAATTCATTGCATTTATTGGGCATAGAAGGCCTGCTGTCGAGCCTGACCACAGGTCCCAAAATCGATCGTAAACTACCGCAAGTCCCTTCAAATAGATTTCTTTCGCTAAACAAGATGGCTGTTTCTTCCACAAGTCGAGGGACCTGCGGTATATTAAAACTATCACAAGCTACCAGAGGGCCATATGAATTATTTCCCTGCCCCCCCCCCCCCCCCCCCCCCAAAAAAAAAAAAATTCTAGCAATGTACCACACCATTCTCGAAACAAGAAACCTGCCAGTGCTGTAGAACAAAAACTATCAGAAGCTATTGCATGGAATTGGGATGTATTACCAAGACAAAAAAAAAAATTAAACTATTTTTTAGTGATGACCAAAACTGGTTATTATAATATATTTTTAATGATACCACAGGTCGCTTGTTTTGCTGTGACCTTCACAAAACAATGGACCTGCGGTATAATAAAACTATCACAAGCTACCGCAGGTCCCTTTTAGTTTTTCCCCTCATCTTCACTCTCTCCGTCATTTACTGCAGGTTAATACTGATAAATGTTTTGTTTCGCGGGGACTCTGGGGTGAGACCGGTCTACTCTGTAGTGGTATCCTGTACCGCAGGTCACTAAATCCTTCGCATATTTATTTCTAATATACTGCAGGTCCCTCGTTTTGCTGTTACTTCCATAAATCGAGGGACCTGCGGTATATTAAAATTATCACAAGCTACCACAGTTCCCCTTTCAATTATTTCCCTGATCCCTACTCCCACCCCTCAAAATGCTAGGCAATGCGGTCGACCATTCACAAAACAAGGGACCTGCGGTACAATAAAACTGTCAGAAACTATTGTATTACCATGAATGATGAATGAAAGGTCTTAAAAATCTCTTGCGACCCGGTATTCTTTGGTGTCAGAAGTATTACCATGAAAAAAAATAATGAAGCTATATTTTGAACTTTGATATCTAATCAGTAACAAGGATATCTAATCATTGACAACGAAACAATGAAACTTTTAAGGAGATAATGTACATTTTTTGCACGGCTTTATCTTTCATTTTTTAATATAGGCTACCTCGAATTGGGCATAGCTGATTCGTTGTTTATACAGTAGCTAAATAAACCCGAGCTGATGTTTTTTCAAACTGACCAGACAGATGGGGCTTTTGACAATCGGGGCCGACAGAGTGTTTGTACTGCATTTGCATCGTTTTAAAGGAACTCCGTCTTTGTCGGCACAGAACACTTAAAAGTAGCGCGTTTTTCAAGAACAAGGCCGACCTGCGGTTTGTACTACCATCAAAGGGACCCAAGCAAACTGTGTACACAAAAAGTGGTGTAAAGTATTTAAGACCAATGCTGGTATCACTGGCAAATAATTTTCAAATTTGGAGTCGATATGCGTCTCACAGAACCTCGTTTTCCTTGTGGCATTTGTAGCCTCAGGTGTTTCAAAGATTGCATCGAATGTTCTGGTTGCAAATCATGGAATAATTTTCAATGTGTTCCAAGGCCACGCAAGCTTTTTAATACGTGGTCTTCAGATCTTGGTTTGAAATACTTCTGTAAAAAATGTGCTTTCAATGAGAAAGACCAATACAACATTACAGCGGCACTAAACAGGTTAGTTCGTTTTTTAAATATATGCAAAGTCGTTTAATATATTTCTTTGTCCCGCCTCTGGTAACTGAGGTTACCCACCCTAGCAAGGGAAAAGGTAAAAATGTAGATATTAGTGAAATTACCAAATCTGTCAAGGGTATCCAGTGTAAAGAAAATGACGTTGCAGTGTCAAGATCTGACATAGATGCTTTAAATCAAGGTAGAGGTAAAGTAATAGATGTTAATAAAGAAGGTGTGGAACCAAAATCAATTGTTACGGGCGGTGAGTTTATTGATGTCGATAGAGTCAATTTGTCTTATAGCAGCTCTTCTCGGAATGACGTGTCATCAGACACGGATAAATTAAACAGCTCTCAACATATCACCACTTCTCTCCCAAGTCTCGTAGAGTTATCACCAATTAAGAACTTTGAATCATCTCTCCCTTCACTTGCTTCGGTCGGCCCTATGACGTCATCTCCGAAGGAAACAGCTAATATTGAAGCTGAAGGTCACAAGCCGAGTAATAATTCCAGTTTGACAGCTAACAGTCTAACTGTTTTATCATCACATCATGCGAGTAAGTCTGTCATCTCAGAACACTCTTTTCCACAGGCTGCCGGGGGTAGGCAATTGGTTGACAGCAAGTTTCTCAGTGTAGCTAAAATCATAGATATTTTGCGGTCAGATGAAGAGACGGTGTGTAGTATCCCGACAGGGAGAAAGGAAAATATTTACTTCAAGGTTGATAACACTGTCAATGTCAATAGAGCTGCTAATGGTTTAAAATGTTCTTGGTGGGATGACTGTGGCTCTTGGGAATCAAAATCTTCTTGTCTAACATCGTACTTTATTTTGTCTCCCGCTACCAGCAGTCTGATGGAAATTGTAAAAAAAAAAACAATATTTTTTGTCTTAAACGGCGGAAAGACAAAAAGACCATATACCAAGCCATTGAACCACAACCACAAAAAGTGGACGTGGTTGTCCTGCACTGATACTATTCAAAGCTTGTACAGTCCCAGGGGTATCAACGACGTATTTCATGCATAGGTGAACAGATTTCTCGTGTTGTCTGTATTGAATACATTGGTGCATTTCCCGGTCACGCTCCACATGGAAAGGCATGCAAAACGACAGAAAGATATATCAAAACACCACTTCAAACAATAGACACCATGAAACATAAAGCAAAAAAACAGCCACCATTAAGAGCTTATAGAGAAATGATTAACACGGAAGGAGATATTTTTGCCGCCCCCAAAAATTTAAAACAAGTTCGCAACGCCAAATATCGACAAAAGAAGCAAGAAACTATTCCCTCTGGACCATTGGTAAACTTTGCAGACCATGTAGTACATCTAGAAAATCTGATCCATTCACACCAATTCATTCAAAAAATCATTCATACCAAAGATAAAATTCCAATCGTCATTCTGTACACAAAAGACCAAATTCAGGATATAAAACGCTTTTGTTGCAGCCACCCTACAGCTTTAACCACAATATTGGGATTCGACAAAACCTTTAATTTAGGCCAAGTTCATGTAACCATAGGATGCTTCAAATACGTGGCAGTAAGGCGCAAACAAACCGATGACCACCCCATTTTCCCAGGCCCAGTGATGCTCCATGGAAATTCCGACTGGCCAACGTATGCCACTTTTTTCTTCGATATTGCCACAGCTCTTAGGGACAGCCTCTCTTCACCTGTAATTGGCACTGATGATGAAAAAGCTATGAGAATAGGAGCATCAATGGGATTCAAAAACAGCCATCGGATTTCCTGTACCCGACATCTTAAGAACAATGTTATTCACAAACTGAGGGACTCAATTGGCGCGTCAACGAACGAACAAAAAATTATAACCGACGAAATTTTTGGGGATTTGGGTATAACGAAAGCAGATTCACCAACCAGTTTTGAGTACAGGATTCGAAAGGCGAATGACACAATAGACACGACCGTACCCAATTTCTCGGAGTATTTCTAAAATAGAATGGTGCCACTTTTGACGGAAAATTTTCAAACATCGCAGCTACCGGGCCTATCGACAAACACAGCTTCATGGACAAACAATAATTGCGAATCTCTAAACCATCTCTTAAAACAAGCCATAGACTGGAAATCGAAACCATTGTCAGAACTAGTCAATATAATTTTCGAAATTGTTAGAGGGGAGTATAAAGAAATAGAAAGGAGTTTATTTAAATTCGGCCAATACAGACTCACACAGGATTTCGCAAAGTTCCATATCTTACCCGAGGTTTGGAATAGGAAAAGCTCGGAGGCGAAACAAAAGCATTTTGAAAGATTTTTAAAACAGGTTGTCCCAGGCTAGGATCGAACAGTAAGAACAACGAACGGTGAGAGAATGGTCCTTGCAGCATTAAATGGGAGGAAGAAACCGGGCCAGGTTAAAAGAAAAATATCTGCTAAAACAACTACGGTTCCCAAAAACCCGCGTTTAACTGATTGAAACGATAGGTAGAACCCAAATTTACCAATAAAAGCTTTAAAGAAATTTTCTGTGTTATTGTTCTTACACCACACTAGTTGAAAACTCTCTTATTATACAGTTATAGCCTTTGTTTGAACAGAAAATAAATATGCGAAGGATTTAGTGACCTGTGGTAAGGATACCCCTACGGCGCAGACCGGTCTCATCCCAGAGTTCCCGCGAAACAAAATATTTATCAGTATTAACCTGCAGTAAATGACAGAGAGAGCGAAGATGAGGGGAAAAACTAAAAGGGACCTGCGGTAGCTTTTATTTTACCGCAGGTCCGTTGTTTTGTGAAGGTAACAGCAAAACAAGCTACCTGCAGTATATTAAAAATATGTTAAGATAACCTGTTTTGATAATCAACTAAAAAACAGTTTCATTATAATTTTTTTACATGGTAATGCATCCCAATTCCAATAGCTTGTGATAGTTTTGTTCTGCCGCAGGTTCCTTGTTTCATGAATTTTTCACCCTAATAGTGAGGCTTGGAGTGGGATGACCAGGGGACTTATGTTAGATCACGATAGTTCTAACATGCCGCAGGGAAATACTTAAAAAAGGACCCGCGGTAGCTTGTGATAGTAACGTTTTTAATATACCGCAGGTCCCTCGATTTGTGGGAGTAACAGCAAAACGAGGGACCTGCAGTATATTAAAAATAAATATGCGAAGGATTTAGTGACCTGTGGTAAGGATACCCCCACGGCGCAGACCGGTCTCATCCCTGAATCCCCGCGAAACAAAACATCTATCAGTATTAACCTGCAGTAAATGACGGAGATAGTGAAGATGAGGGGAAAACTGAAAGGGACCTGCGGTAGCCCTCTCTCGCCCCCCCCCCCCCAATAAAACTCTGGTACATTGCCCGAGGTTTTTTTGGGGGGGGGGGGGGGCAGGGAAATAATTCATATGGACCTGCACTAGCTTGTGATAAAGTTTTAATATACCGCAGGTCCCTCGACTTGTGGAAGAAACAGCCATCTTGTTTTGCGAAAGAAGGGACTTGTGGTAGTTTATGGTAGATTTTGGGACCTGTGGTCATGCTCTACAGCCTGCCTTTTATGCCCAATAAATGCAATAAATTACCAAAAAGCCGCAACCAAGAAATACGATATAGTAGTGTTAAAAAGTTGCAACGCTGAAATATTTTGAATCATGTTCCCGAGTGTGGCGGGGGCCACATGGAGTGGGATGCCATCATGGGTAATTTTCCTGACACATGGCAAGCTCTGAAAGCCTGATGAATTGCATATCGGCATGTTATGTACAATAGAAGACAGTTTTTATATTAGTTAGAGTTTTATAGGTCTGCACACGTTGTTTTGACATGAAGAGCGTGATAAGTTTATGTTGTTTATATAGCGTAAATGGAAAAATATGCTCCGTTATCATTGATTTTTGGTGTAAAATACCCCCAAATATCAATGAGACGACAGTTGCCTCGAACTATTAGTTAAAACAAAGATAATACCCCGCAAAACAAGGGACCTGCGGTAATTTTGAGGGACCTGCGGTAAAATCGGGGACCTGCGGTATAAAGGCACACCCGTTTACTTTTTTTGCGAATGCGGAAACGGGTGTTTTTAAAAAATAAAACATAAAAAAATACAGTAAACTGCCATGTCTCCCAAGGAAGTTTTAGAGGGCGACTTGAATTTCGCCCCCAATGTAAGCCAAGGCGATTTGAGGAATGACAAGGCGACTTCTTCGCCCAAGTCGCCCACTCGGCTGACCCCTGATAATTAGTAACAGTTTTTATTCTTTCTCTCACCAATAACATCATTGAAAACAACATTTTATAATATGCTAGCCTGTGAATTATCACAAATTATCTAAAAGATATTTCTTGATATCCATCGACTCAATGGATATCGAAGAATATCCCTCAGTAGCTTCCAAAATGACGTCTAGCTACGCCGCATCTCATCATTTTGAAGGAATGACGAGCTGATCTCTGTTATATTTTGAAATGTATGCATTTGGGGTTGAATTGGGCTGATATTGTGCAATAACATGTCTCATAGAATGTAATAAAAAAGAAAAGGTGACCCTTTCTTGATAGAGAGTCCACTAAGAGAGAAAAGAAGAATCTTTTCGGTGAGATTCAACAGCTGGACGGAATGAGTACCTCCCTGATTCCAAATATAGGCTACTACCATTGAATTGTCTGATAGAATTTGAAAATGTGAGTTTATTACTCGACTGAGCCAATGATTTAGAGCTAACCAAATTGCCCTCATTTCTTTGTAATTTATATGGGACACAAGAAACTGACTCTCCCATAAACCGTGACACACTTGATCGCCTGGAATCAGAGAAGTACCCCAACCCTCCTGACTGGCGCCTGTCATTATTATGAATCTGAAGCAGTATTCCATGGAATAACCACTGGATATCCGCCCAAATTTGAAGATGATGCTTTACCGAATGTGTTAAAACAATCGGACTGTCCAACGACTGACGCTTTACGCTCCAATTTTACACATTGCTCTGAACTGGTATACTTTCCAGTGAACCGCGAAATGGAGGTATTTCCGAAAAGCCGGATGAATCAAGATGTGAAAATACGTGTCCTTCAAGTCTATGCTTGTGGCGTAATCGCTCTGTCGGATGCTGCTTCTCACCGACCGAATTGTTTCCATATAAAATTTTGGAGCAATTATTAGCTTGTTTATCCAACTGAGATCAATGACCGGCCGGAACAAGCCGTCTGGCTTCAGTACAAGAAAAAGATGACTGTAGAATCCCTTTGAATTGGAATTCTCTACGACCTCTACTGCCTCCTTTGGTAGAAGAGAGTCTACCGCTGAAATCAAAGCATCTATCTTTGTTACATTTTGCGGAAGGCTCACAAAACACAGAATCTGCGTTAATGGAGGTTTTCTCCAGAACGAAAGACGTAGACCATTTTTTACAACGTCTCGAACCCAAAGATCCTGTGTTATTTTGTTCCAGTTGCTTGCAAATTTTGAAAGCCTTCCACCAACCGGAGAACAGTAGAGGTTGAACACTTCATTTGTAGGACTTACGAGGCTTATACGAGTAGAAACCTCATGAAGCTCTCGCACCCCTCTGTGACATCGGTGTGGGGTTACGCGTTTTGTTATTTACCGATTGTGTCATCTCCTTTTTGAAATTGCTCCCCTGTTTCGAGCCACCACACCCACGATTAGCTCTAGAAGCAGCACAGGCTGAGCCTCTCTTGGAGAAAAATTTACCTCTCCAAGGAGTACCACCAGTGGAAGGCTTAGGTTGCGAAGCTGAGCGCAACAAAAGCTGACTTGTGGCTTTCGTAGAAGCATCTTCAAATACAACTTTTAACTGATCATTGAATAATGAAGAGCCCGAAACTGAAGCGGCCCTTAGAGAGCTCTTAACACTGTCATCAATAAATGACGTAGATTTAAGGGCAGCATCGCACCTGACCAACTCTAATTTCGCTACGGAAAGAGCAGAGTGGGATGTTGTATACATGACAGCGTGAGAGAGCACTCTCAAAGGAGATAACTCCTGTAGGCTCTCAGATTCCAAATTGATTGCCAACGCCCTGCAAATGTAATCTGCATATGACATAGCATCCAAAATACTTCTGCTAGATTCAATGCAAATATCTATAACAAAAAAACTGACGCTACACGATGACGAAAGAGACATACCTAAGTCCCTTGCACCGTCATCGAATTGCAGAGGAACTCTTGGAATCTTATTCTCGCCTACCGTATTTAAGAAGGTATTGCCTCTAAACGGTAGGTCAAGCTTCCTTTCCAAAAGGAAAGAACTTTTTCTAGCCTGAGCCAGGTCTGCAATAGCTTCGTCTACACAATCAAACGCATCTAACGCTTGGACTGATTGAGACGGATACAGGATACTTTCCTTCGACTTAATGACCTCCCTGTCTAAAGAAGACAGACGCCTAGCTCTAGAAGGCGCAGAACTCTGACCAGAAGGAATTAATTCAGGTAAAAAATCCTGCAGGAACCTTTTATTTTCCATATGTTGCTCAGCCAAAGATGTAGTGTCAGTCTCGTCTTCATCAAGCTCCCTAACACTACCAGCTAGAGGTTCCTGGTCTGGTCTATTATCGGCATACTGATAATTTGAGGAAACCCTTCTTTCTGCCGATCCAGCACTGTCCGAATTATCCGAAGCAGAGATCGATGACAGCCGCACTTTATGCTACTGGGAGTCTGCAATTAGCTGGGCAATTTGCTCCAGCAATTCCGTATTCGAGGCTATGCTCACCCCCGTTCTAAGTCTCCTTTTTGGCTCCGGAAGGTGATCTGACACAGAGGCCTGTGTCCGTCTTTTTGAAAAAGATGTTTGCCTCGAAATGCTAGCCTTAGAGAGAGCCAGATCCTGGCTCTGACTCTCTACCTCTGGATCTTGCCGGCTAGCATGCGGTCTACTGTGCTGAGACATGGAAGTGGACGAAGAAGAGGTTCTTATATCAGGGCTACTGCCAGCCGTACTGGCAGAGAAAGGTACATCAGAAACAACTGGCTTCGAAGCATTATCTACCGGACTACCAGCAGAACTGGCAATAAAAATCGAATCGTTCTGTTTTGACCCCAAAACAGAGGAATGCTTCGCTACTGATGCACCTTTCAGCTTGACTGGCCTCTTCCCCTTACGTGCCGTCATCTGAACAGAGGACTGTCTTCCATCCTCCTTATCCTGGACTGCTACAGATTTCCCCAGTACGGAGCACTAATGAAAGGCTCTGTTACACCGGTCGAGCTAGTTGACCGTCTGCTTGCCAGAGGTACCGAGTATTCTGCGATACCTCGTAAGTCAACATGCTCTGTATCTGAAGATGACGACGGCACAGAACTTGATGTTATAACATGACCAACACCATGTTCTTGTTCCTCTTAAATGGAAACAGAATTCTAATTAGTTACCTTAGGCGAAAGCACTGAAATCGGTGCTTCGCCAACACATATATAAGTAGAGAAGGAATTCCATTGCTTGGAATCCCAAGAAGAGCAAGTTGCAGAGGTAACATCTTTTGAGCAACGAGTGCAAGCTAAACATGATGAATGAGAATCAAGAGAGGACTTCTTCCTCTTACATTTAGAACATGAGGACTTCATAATATACACACGCCCGAGGCAAAAAATTTAAACTGAATAGGAGCTGGTAACCCAAGTCCAACACAGGCACAATGAAGGCCCCGGTCAGACAACCGGTATCCAAAGAATACCCTTAACAATAGAGAAACTTCCATAGAAAATTCCCCATAGAGAAGGGTAATGGCAAACAGACACGCCTATGTCGAGAACAACCGGTACGCGACAAAGGAGGTACGAATAATCCACATTCTGTAAATTATCTAAGATTTTTAAGAAGAATTTTAATTTAATAACAAACTCGCAAACAGCAAATTGTTCTTAAAAATCTAATGAAGGGATTCAAGAGGGTGAACATTGAACAAACACATAATGAGTAACAAAGAATGAACGAATCAGGTGTATATCCCGAAAACGGGAAGAACAAGAAATATTATTTAATTTCAATAAAGTTATTGCCCTGAACGTTCAAAAACTCAATGTCCTTATTCAGCTAGTTTCTGCTGCAAATATTCCACCATTCCACTCCATAATCGTGTCTGGCTTCATTATATTTTAGGATTTTATAGCACAGAAGTCAGGATATGTGTTGATCTGACATGGGCCAAACAACAGAATGACAAGATGGCGGTAGCCTATTGTTGTCCATGACAACAAGTTGCGCATTGCGCAAAAGTATGGAGAACCATACTGGTCTTCTCTTTTTTGGAGTTTTTTAGCAAATTTTGGGCGGTTTGGGGATTCAAAATTTGTGTTTGGCCCTGGTAATAAATTGGGTTGCACTAGCTAGTCTGGGCCTTTAGTATAGTGAAAAAATAGTATTATTTTTCACTCGTGAAAAATAAAACTTTCAGGCCCACACTCATGAGATAATTCCCAATATCCTATGTAGACTATAAATACGGAGTCATTGGGGCATATTTGCCCTGAAGGCAGACCAGATGGCCAAGGCTTAGTATCCACTCTCCCTTATAGGCTGATGGATGACTCCCAGCATAAAAAAACCACATATTGGTAGATTTCCTGCTTTTTTATAACCGTTATGGATAATATGCTGGGGCTTCTCCAAAACCAGCGATTGTTTGGGTTTCTTTTTCTTTTTTCTAAAACAACCATCAAACTGCTCTTTCATTATTACCATAAATATGCCCACGTTTCTAAGTAAAATACAGAGCATAATTCTTGTAGGTGTGCACAATTCCTAGTCACCTTCCAGTTTGAGGTTCTTGAGAGTCTGACCCCAGTACCCTACTGCCAGTGTGCACACTCAAACCAAATAAGATTATTGGCCCTCGCTTCTGACTCTCCTAGATTAATAAGCAAATAAAGTTATTTGGGTCACAAGAAATTTCATCAGATATAGGTCAAATCGTTATGGATGTGTTTTGGAAGAATTGAAGAAAAAGGTTCAACATGATACTAGGCCTATAACTTCAATTTACCAAGAGGAAATATCAAGTAAGTATTCTATTAAAATAGATTTTCAAAATCTTACCTTACACAATGATATTATAAAGGTTTGTTTGTTTATTGGGGTTTAATGGCACTTTCCACAGCCAGAGTCATATCGAGTCAGACAGTTATAGTGGTATTACTTGGCAACAAGACTGAGAGATATGAGTGGGGATGGAGGTAGGGAGGGCTAAATGGTCTTTGCATTTGGGGTCCGAGGGTGAAGAAGAGGGGGCTGGAGGGGGTGTATTATAGATGCATTATTATTACAGTGGAGCCCACTCAATTGGATATCTCTTTATTGTATATCCTTATTAATTGAATATAATTTCCCAGCACAAAACCATTTACCATACCTCCAGTCCAAATTTGATCTGTTAATTAAATATAGGTTATAGAGTAAACACCTGTTAATTGAATAAAAATCTTGTAACATGTCGAGAAATTACCCTGTCTCTCCTCCGTTTTCCTTTGTTTATAGACCTATTTGGCCTCAGTACATCCAATACGGGCATTTAATTGTGGGGCTCTGTCAAACAAGATATAATAGAATAAATGCTAAGTTTATCTCTAGAATACAGGAAAGTGACACAATCCCTGTTAATTGAATACTCCTGTTAATTGAATAATTTTCATTGGCAAAGTGGCTATTCAATTAACAGGGTTCCACTGTAATATGATTAACTAGTGTCTTTCGGGAGCGCGGTGGCTCAGTTGGTAGAGGTGCAAGCTGCAAGCCGAGAGGTCCTCGGTTCGAATCCCACCTGCGGCAACCGCGTTGTGTCCTTGGGCAAGACACTTCATCTCCATTGCCCGCGTGGGGGCACGATGACGCCGTGTACTAAGGCGTACTGCACGTCGATGGTGCGTATGTCTTCAACCAATCTAACCCTGCCTGTGCTGCAGTGCGGAGTTACGATGTTGGGGAGCTGGCAGCTGTTCGTCGTTGCTCGGTGGTTCTCTCCGGGTACTCCGGCTTCCTCCACCCGTAAAACTGTCACGGTCATGATTAGCCATTGTGCATAAATATATGACCTTAAAAACAATAATAAATAAATAAATAATAAATAAAATAACTAGTGTCTTTCATATTTTTTCAGGTCTGCATAGTGATGAAACACACACGGATGTTATGAAAAAGATTTAAACTTTTTCCAGTGCTAAGACGGCAGTTTACCGTTCAAGACCATTGAGAAGTTTACTGAGTATGTAACCGAGAATTGGATCGAAGGAAACTACGGTTTACATTGAACCAACATGAAACAGAAGGTCGATGAACAACAGACCATGTTGAAAGATGGCACTGCAAGTCAAGTTTGTTTATTGCAGGTTTTCATCCAAATATTTTTAAAGTGATTGACTTTATTAAATATGAACAGCCTTTTCATGAAGCAACTATACTTCAGATCAGTGGAGAAGGAAAAGTTGCCCACAGGAGGAGAAAATACAGAAAAATAGACAATTCCAATGAATATAGACTATTCAGGGAAGGTAATACCAGTATAGGACCATTAGACAATTCGGACTGTGTGAAATTCAACAAGATTTTAATAAATTTGAATGTAACAGGTAATATTTTGGGCTATTTAACTTTAAGTAACATATTTCTTATATATACAGTACGTGGAGAGTGGATTGTAACTAAATCACCCACGGAATGGAGTTATCACCCAAGGGACAACTTTTAAATTTTGTACATATCGACAAAAAATACAAGCAATGTTTCAGCCAATGGACCTCCGGGTTTAACCCGGAGGTCCAATGGCTGAAACTTTGCTTGTGCTGGTTATCCTTTGCAACAAATTTGCAAATATTGCTTGTGTGGAATCTCCACTCTGCGGGTGATTTGTGATAATACACTCTCCACGTACTGTACACACATTTTCAAATTAATTAAAAGTATAATCACTGGAACAGAGTTAATTTCTCATCTATCCGACAGATTAGAAAAACTGCAAAACCTCTCATCAATCAGAAAGAGATTTCAGTCGGTAAATGTTTGATGTGAGGGATTATTACACTTCTTTCTTGAACAATAGCTGCCGGATGAGTGAGAAGATCCCAAATTTTTCAATGTGCAGCCCCAAAGCTGGATGTTGAAAATATTAAATGGCCTACCTCCAAAAAATGAATATGGACTCTTCCAATTGGTGCCATTGAACTGACATGGAAGGGTTTAATGGGTTAGAAGGGGGACATCCTTTCTTAACTCTTCAGCTAACATAACTAGATCCCTGTTAATTGAATATAATTTCCAAAACACAAAATCTTTTACCATACCTTCAGTACAAATGCAACATGTTAATTGCATGTAGATTATAGAGTAAACGTCAGATACTTGAATAAATGAAAGTGCCAATGACACTGCAGCTTAACCCTTTACCCAACGTAACAGCCAAAACAAGCCAGCGGTATTCGCAAAAATAACCATTTAATTTTCATTATTTTTTTGTCACGAAAGTTAAAAAATTTATAGAAATTTATATATTTTTTATACTTACCAATGACCCAGACTTAGCTGGTGCTAACTCTAACAAAACCAGGGCCAAACACAAATTTTGCCCCCCAATCTCCAAAATTTGCATCCAAAACAAAAAGAAATCATGTCCTAAAGGACCTCCATACTACGCCCCCACTGCGCATGCGCAGTGTCACGGACGTCCCGAAATTGGCGCCAATTATCATTCTTACTGGCAGTGCCTGGTCAGCGCTATGTACTCAGCGGGGAGGCAAGAGTTCCCAACTCCTGGGAGGGCCATCCCCGTCTGGGTCATTGGTAAGTATAAAAAATATATAAATTACTATAAATTTTTTAACATTTTTATACTGTACCAATGACCCAGACTTAGCTGAATAGTAAACAGACTGGAGGGCCTAGGACATAGAGGAAAATCCAATAAGCTCAACTATATAATAAAGAGGTAACCCCTTAAGGAGAAAAGGAGTATTAGGCTTTACATGTACCTTTCTTATTTAATATTAAATTAGAAAGATACAATACCCTTAATAATTGAGCACTATAATATTCATGTTCTCTGTTAACATCCAGTATATCCCTTATACTAATTATTTTTAAAGTAAGCCAATAAATAAAGTAGTCCAGAGAATTGAGACTCTTTATAGTCATTTAAAAGTGTCCGAGTATTGTATATTAAAGCCCGTTTGACACTTGACATATACAAATGCTTCACACCGAGCTACACTTTAAAAATAAGACATGAATGAATTTTAACATTAATATTACACTTTAAAACCATCCCAGAAGCGACTCAGAAATACTGACTTGGAGGAGGCATTCCCTTGCTTTTCACTATAAAGCAGGTGACCTAAGGGAACACCCGCCCCCCCCCCCCCCCCCCCTCCCCCCCCCCCCCCCCCCCCCCTTCCCCTTGCCCTGGGTCAAATAGCTCAGAGCGAAGAGGGCAGCCGGACGGAGTCACTGCCGGAACAGAAAGCCTGCATAACTATAGTTGCAACTGTTTAGTGGACGACATTCTGAGCAACAGATAACGGACCTAAACAATGCAGGTCTCCAGAAATGGACTCAATATTTCTGAGATAAAAATTCGTGAATGTGGATGGCTGAGACCAATAAGCAGCCTTCATTAAATCTGTAATAGCAACACTATTAGCATAAGCCCAAGAAGTAGCAAGAGCTCTTACTTCATGAGCGGAAATCTTAAGCACAGACTGCTGAGAAGAAGATAAACTCTCATAAGCAGTATGGATAGTTAATTGAATCCATCTAGCAATAGAATGGACCGAAATGTCCTTTCTATTAGGCATCAAGACAGAAAGAAACGTTTCCGTCCCTTTCTGATAAACTGAGATCTCTGTTTATAGATACGTAACGCTCTAACAGGACAGAGTAAAGGCCTACGCCCGTCTGAAGACGGAAGAGCCTTAATAACAATAGGTTTCAGATATTTATTAGGAGCCTGATTCTTAGCTAAAAAACCCACATTAGTAGTGAAGGTGATAGTGTTCCCGACACTACGATAGTGAGAATCATCCACCGACAGTGCATGAAGCTCACTGACTCTTCTAGCAGAAGAGAAAGCTAAGAGAAAAGCTGTCTTATAAGATAAGAATTTGAAATCTACTGTCCCAAGAGGTTCAAATGGCTTTTCCTTCAATTTAAGAAGAACCCAAGCTAAATTCCATTTAGGAATTAATCTAAGAGTTCTGGGTCTATTTATCGAGAAGTTTCTAACCAACTTAGATAAAGAGACATTAGATCCAATTTGTAAACTATCATGATGTAATAGGTATCAGATAACATAGACCTATAACCCTTAATAGTAACAGGCTGCAGTTTGATTTCGTCAAACAAGTATACTAGAAAGTTTGCAATGTCTGGTATAGAGGGATCGAATATATCTACAGAATGATCCCTACACCAACGACGAAAAACCTTCCACTTAGCCGCATAGTTTAGCGAAGAGGAGGTCCTCCTACAGTTAGAAATCGCGTCCACTGCTCGTCCTGTAAAGTGCTTGCCATGCAAGAAGGACCGCACAATGGAAAAACGTGAAGGTTGAGACCTTGCGGGTTGTGATGGAGTTGGCGCGATTTCCCCTGCGAAAGAAGATCCTCCCGTGGAGGAAGCTTTCGCGGTAGGTCCCACAACAGACACCTGAGTAGATTTATCCACGGTCTCTGTGGCGACAGAGATGCTACCAACAGAATCTTGCATTGAGATTGTTTTATCTTTAGCAATACTTGTTGAATTAACGGCGCTGGAGGATACGCATATCCAATCATTCCGTCCCAAGGGATCGACAGAGCGTCTACTGCAAATGCTCTTGGATCCAGACACGGAGACACATACGTCTGCAACTGATTGTTGAGATGTGTCGCAAATAAGTCTATCACTGGCCGTTCCCATTGGTAGCAAATCTGATTGAATACTTGTTTGTTGAGAGTCCACTCCGACGGCAACAAGCGACCCTTTCGTGAAAGGGAGTCTGCTAGCACATTCAGACGACCCGGTATGTGACGGACCGAAAGAAGAACGTGATGTTCTAGCGCAAACAGAAGGATTCTTTCCGTTAGATTGAACAACGGAACTGAATGAGTGCCTCCCTGATTCCATATATACGCCACTACTGTCGTATTGTCGGATAGGATTTGGACATGAGCATTGTGAATAATGTCCATCCAATGACGTAACGCAAGCCAAATTGACATCATTTCCTTGATGTTTATGTGCTTGCACAGGAATTGCGGATCCCAAAGACCCTGGCATCTCGAATCCGTTGGGATTAATGATGCACCCCAACCTGTTTGACTGGCATCCGTCATAATGGTAAAACTCGGATCCGGCAACTGCAGCGGAACTCCCTGAGTTAACCACTGAATGTTTGCCCAAGTCTGAATCTCTTGTTTCACTTGATCTGACAAGAGAACGTCTACGTCGAGCGAATTAATTTTCACACTCCAATTCTGAGTCAAGAAAATTTGGAGAGGACGTGTGCGTAACCGCCCCATCGGAATGAGATCCGCAGCGGCTCCGCACAGACCTATCAGTCTCATAAATTCTCTCGCTGTGACTTTGTCTGCATGCAGACAATAGCGAGCGTAACAACTGACTAATTTCGCTCTGGTTAACGGCAGACGAACGAGATTGTTGTGCGTCTCGAAGATCATTCCCAGATGAGTGAATGACTTGGACGGCACCAGATCCGACTTCTCCTCGTTTACTATAAAACCGAGACGTCGGAGCAATAGAAGTAGATTCTGAACATCGTTCTGAAGCGTTAACTCGTTGCCGTACCTCTGAAGAATGTCATCCAGGTAGGCCAACGTTACCGCAGACGAATGAGCTCGGAAATAGATCAGTACCGAGTTCATTACCCGAGTGAAAGCCCAGGGTGCTAGATTCAATCCGAAGCACATCGCCCGGAATTGATACACCACTCCTAGGACTGCGAAGCGTAGATACTTTCGGAATGTCGGATGTACCATAGACGTGAAAGTATGCATCTTTGAGATCTATGCTTGTTGCATAATTGTTCACCCGAATACTCGCTCTGACCGACCGAATCGTCTCCATATAAAATTTCAGAGCGACGATCAGCTTGTTTATCCAGCTCAAATCTATGACTTGATGGAACGAGCCGTCTGGTTTCGGAACCAGAAACAGATGGCTGTAGAATCCCGGAGTTTCCTGGTTTTCTACGACCTCTACCGCGTTCTTCATTAAAAGAGACTGCACCTCTGATAACAGAGCGTCTCTTTTCTGCGGATTTGACAGAAGTTGAGTCCACTTTGGACTTCGAGTTAATGGAGGCTTTCGTTTGAAGGATATCTTTAGACCTTCCGAAGTCACTCCTCTCACCCAAGGGTCGTCCGTAATCGACGCCCATTCTTGTGAAAAGCTCGACAACCTTCCGCCAACCGGTACGCGATAGAGGTTTAAGCCATCACCTCCTGGACCTGCGAGGCCTGCGGTAGGAGAAACCACGTCCTCCATAACCCGCACCTCGCCCCGTCAACCTCGGGGCGTCCGACCGGTTATCCCGGCCTGAAGGACGTCCCGAACGAGAGTCGCTACCGTGACGGTCTCTCGAATAAGACCAAGAGGACGCACCGGAACCTCTATAGGAACCTCTCTTGGGCGCATTAGACCCAGAAGTGCCTGTCTTATTCTTGTCTGCTGTATCCGACTTCTTAGAAGCAGATTTGAACAACAGAGAATCCGAAGCTTTCTTTGTAATTTTATCATAAATAGCAGAAAGCTTGCCGTCAAAGAGAAGTTCTCCGGAGACCAAAGCGACTCTAAGAGAGTTCTTCACCTTAGTATCTACGAGTGTGGATGTAGCTAGGGCTGCGTCACGTCTAACCAACTCCAGGTTTGCCACTGAAAGGGCGGAGTTACACGTGGAATAAGCTACTGCCCTTGAAAGAAGCCTTAAAGAGGATTGTATATCCTGAAACTCTTTCCCTTGAAGGCGCAGTGATAACGCCTTAGTAAGGTGATCTGCGTAAGATAAGGCATCTAAATTGGCTCTGTTAGACGCAATAGCTGTTTCGAACACTGCGGTTGGAATAGAAGCCGACGACGGTAATGATAGCTCTAAGTCTTCTGCCTCGTCGTCCATACGCAGAGGAACTCTCGGAATACCCTGTCCTGCCGTGTCGAATTTATTCCTTGCATTAATGAAAGGCAGGTTGAGAGTATTAGCGGACAAGAAACCTGCTTTCCCCATCTTGGAAGCAAGTTTAAATATAGCGTCGTTCAATAATTCAAATGTTCTTGCAACATCATTGGACTGCGACGGAAACTCGGGAGCGATGTCCCTGAACCGCTCAAAAAATTCAGAGTCCAATGACGCTATAATCCTCTTGTCCGGAACCGCAGCAGTCTGGCCCGACGGAACAACTTGAGGGAGAAAGTGCCGGATGAAGTCCACGGCAGCTTTATGTTGTTCCGAAAGGGATAGCTCCAAATCATCCGTATCTCTTTCACCATCCGGTCGGACCTCATGATGTTCCCGGTCGTCCGCCCCCGATGCTTCGGCGGAGTGTACCGACCCAGCGCCGTCGGATAATTCTCGATCCGACACCGTTTCTGTCGGCTGCTGGGATGCTGCGATAAGCTGTGCTATCTGCACAAGAATGTCCGGCGTCGAGACCTGCGTTGGCGCAGTCTTTCGCTGCTTCGCCGAGGGCAGCTCCGCATCAGATGGCTCCTGCATACTTTTTCTATGCGAACGTCCGGAGTCCATCGGTCTCGAATCCCTGGCTACCGGATGGTTTGACCTGGTCGCCGAAGAATCCTTGATCGGCGAAGCTGGTAAGATATCGGCGGTCATGCAGCCAAGGTGCGGTCGTGTGCGCTGACGAGAAGAAGAAGCCTTAGCAGTCTCCGCGGACTGCCTATACAACGGAGCGTCCCGAGCGACGGACGTATGCTCCGCTTGCGACACATTTTGTACCACAACATCTGGTCCCAGATGTTGTTGTACGAGAGAGGGGCCTCTCTCGCTCGCGGCCCGGCTGGACCTGGACGGGCTAGGAACCGGACTCAAAGGCTTCCTCCGTTCTCGCTTACCATCCGCCGTCACTGGGTGTGCACCTTGTATGTTTATAGTGCTCGCATCACCCAAAATTTCCTCCTGGACCGCATCGGACGAACCCGGCTGCCGAACCATTCGGTGAATGGACGCTACACCGGACGAGCTAGCGGACGACATTTGTCTAATCTCCATGAGCACTTTTGCCGCTAGCTCTGAATTCATTTGTGACGACGGACGCACACTTGTAGAAGATAACATGGAAACATCACCCTGTTCTTGTTCCTCTGAAATAGAAACTGAGAGAGTAGAGTGACCTTGCGGAGAAAGAGCCGGCATAGCCCTTTCTCCAGAAACAACATACCGTGACACACGTTTCCAATGTTTCTCATCCCAATATTGACATATAGGACAGGGATTAGTGCGAGAACACTGACTACAATTAATACAATGATCATGAAAGTCAGAGGAAGATTTCTTCCCATTACAATTTGAACAATATCCTTTCATTGTGAAAAGTCAACAACAAGTCCTAGTTACTCGCACAAACCCCTGACTCAAAGATACATAATAACATGATCCATTAATAAATGAAAAAACAATTGCAAATCAAAATAATTTTGAAAAAATATTTTTTCAGCGAAGCCCAAGTTGCTGAAAAGTAACGTTGAGCCCCGATGGATCCGATGGCAAAGTGTGGTCAAAAATTTTAAATTTATATTAAATAATTAATGAGACACTTACGGATAATATAAATGTATCTTATAGTGAGATAAACTACACCAAAGGCAAACAGCCCCCCTCAAAAAAGGCTGTTGCCAATGTAAACAAACAGTGTAAAATACCAGAAAACATAACTCCAGGCACTGAAAAAACTGGCCCGAAATCAGTCATCAAAATTACACTCTATCTGATGCAAGACAGAGACTCCCAGGGGAGAATCTGCAGAACATCAGATGAAAGATGCAGAACACAACGTTTATACACCCATGGGTGAAAACGTAACTATGGGGAAAATAACAGAAAACATTCTGTATCCAAGCAACTCTCCCAGGAAAATTTTAGAAATGAACTTTCTCAAAAATATGCCAAAAGCATGGGAGAATTGCAAGGGGGGACTTAGAAGGCTAGGGGAGAGGAAACACTGAATAAGCAGTGCAACATTTAGCAAGAATGACAACAAGAGGCCCATGCCTCGAAAATAGGCAACTTAACATAATTTCATCAAAAAATTTTAAGTACAGCCCTGATTATTTTTTTGTCACTTCTTTTTCCTCTCCTCCTTCTATATCCTCCTTAGAATCACCATTTCTCCAAAAATTACGTGTCTGGCATCCTTTAAACTGAGATTTAGAAGCACAAAGATCAGTGAGATGTTGACTGATGAAGGGCCAAACAGAGAATGATAATTGGCGCCAATTTCGGGACGTCCGTGACACTGCGCATGCGCAGTGGGGGCGTAGTATGGAGGTCCTTTAGGACATGATTTCTTTTTGTTTTGGATGCAAATTTTGGGGATTGGGGGCAAAATTTGTGTTTGGCCCTGGTTTTGTTAGAGTTAGCACCAGCTAAGTCTGGGTCATTGGTACAGTATAAAAATATATAGCTTATGGCCTCTTTTTGGAACAAGCTCGTTCCAATGAAAGGTCATAACCTATGTTTTTGACGCAAAAAATGAAAAAATTAATTATTCAAGAATTTTGTTTTGCAAGTGTTGTCTGCCTTTTGTGTTAGGTAAAGGGTTAACTTGATTGTATATAGTGTTTGATGAAAAGGATAATGTTCAATGTTTATGAAAGGATTATGAAATAAGACAAGAACTGTGATAATTAAGAATATGCTAAGTTCTGTATCCTACATGCTATGTTTTCAGCAAGAATAATTTAAGGTGTAGACTGTAAGAAAGAACTGAGACGTGGTTTGATGTGGCCCTCACAGTTATCTAGGTCACATGCCCATCCAGTGGTCACGGTTGACCGATCGTGACCAAAATAGGATAGTCTCATCTAGATATCATATTGAGTCATCCAACCAAGTTACAGTGAAATCCCTTCATACATATGAACTGCAGACTGTGCTAAACAAATCTATGTCATGTGCCCATCTGGCATTCACGGTTAACCGATCACAACCCAAATAGGACATTCTCATCTAAACATTATACAGAGTCATCCTACCAACTTACAATGAAATCCCTTTATAAATGCAACCTGTAGAGTGTGCTAAAGGAATCTAGGTCACATGTCCCTGCAGTTGTCAAAGTTGACCAAACTCAATAAAAATAGGACGTTCTCATTTAGACATTATACGGCATCATCCTACCAAGTTTCAATGAAATCCCTTCATAAATACGACCTGTAGACTGTGCTCAAGGTTTTCGGGTTTCGAACCCGCATAGCCATCATGGTTGACCAATCACAATCAAAATGGAACGTTCTCATCAAGACATGACCTCAGGACTGCACATGAAATTTGGTGATGGTCGGACAAGAACTACAGGGTGTAGCCTGTGCTAAAGAAAATGTGAACAGACTTACAGACTCACAGACTTCCACACGTATGATGGCAATGGCTTGTCTTGACTTTGTCAAGTTAAGCTAAAAATCTTTTAATGTGTCAAGAAATTACCCTGACAGTCACAGATGCCCTCTTGTTTATAGGGCTATTTGCCCTGATTACTTCCATCCAATACAGGCATTTAATCTATTATATCTTGTTTGCCAAAGCTCCATGAGCTATGTCATCAAACACGATATTATAAGTTATTGTGAAGAATTGATGGTAACATGGTCTGAGGTTTGTGGCTCGGAGCTTATGTTCAACTGTGACGTGATTCAACCAATACGTCAATTCATCACAATAACATATATGTCCCAACAGACACTACCCATTAGCCCAAAACCTACATCTGAAACATGAAAGGCTTATTTACTAAACTTGTTATCGTTAAAAGTTACCTTCTTCAAGACAACTTTTAACGATCACAGGTTTAGTAAATAAACCTCTCGTGTATCCACGACGGCACTGGATAAATAATCAATAAACTAGATAAACTCAATCCATCTTAGTTCAAATCGTAAATTGTTTGTAATTAAAACAACACTTCATCCGGAACACCGTCTGCTGCACCTGTGAAACATCCAGAAAAATGAAGCAGCTTGCTAGTCACTCTGCTGATGAAGCAGTTACGAAATGGATGATGTCATTGCAAATATTTCGCATTGTGAGGTCAGACGGTAACATTTGCCACTTGAGCCGTAAACATAGAATATACTAAGTGAGCTCTCATCCAATCAGAGGAGGAGGATTTTAGTCTTATTGAAACATAATAGCACAATTGTTTAGTTTTTCTCTAGAATACAAGAAAGTGACTAAATCCATGTTAATAGAATACTCCTTTTAATTGAATAATTTTCACTGGAAAAGTGGGTAATCACTGTACTTGGTATGATCCAGCACACATTTTAACCCTTTGAACATTGATGGTAAAATACCAAAATTTCAAGTAGTATATTTTTCCCATAATGCAACTGTGAATTTAACAATTCAATATTGTTTGACACAGCTAAATGAGACTGAATGGGTTAACCCTTTACCTAACATGAAAAGCAGACGACACTTACAAAAAAAATTCTTTAATAGCTAATTTTTTTTCATTTTTGTCTCAAAAACATAGGTTATGACCCCTCATTGGAACGAGCTTGACGAGCTCATTCCAATGAGAGATCATAACCTATGTTTCAAAAAATGAAAAAATAATGAAAATTAATTGGCAATTTTTGAGAATAGCACTGGCCAGTTTTGGCTGTTACGTTGGGTAAAGGGATAAATTCCCAGTTGCATTATGAGAAAAATAACCAGATTGAAATTTTTATATTTTGACATCAGTGAGCAGAGGGTAAACTGATATCCAGAAATGCTTCCAAAATAAGCATTTATTTTTTTTAAATCTTGTTTGACGTGGCTTCATGAGCTCTGTCAAACAAAACATAATAAACTAGCCCAAACACCCAGTGTCACATGTGAGAGAGCAGGCATTGAACTAAACAACTGTGACAATTCCTTCATATTGTCGGAAGGGGTAAATAAAATGGGGTGTAAACACAACTTTTTCTTCATGCTATCAGGGAGGGTACAGAGAACAGAGCATAAATTAGATTAGATTATCATTAGTGTCAGTAAAAACAAAATACAGTGGAGGCCACTTAATTAGATATCTCTTAACTGAATAACCCTGTTAACAGAATATAATTTCCCAACACAAAACCATTTACCATACCTCCAGTACAAATTTGACCTGTTAATTGAATATAGGTTATAGAGTAAACTCCTGTTAATTGAATCAAAAATCTTGTAACCTGTCAAGAAATTACTCTGACTCGCCCCAGTTTTCCTTTCTTATAGACCTATTTGGCCTCGTTCCATACAATACAGGCATTTAATCTATTATATTTTGTTTAACAGAGCTCATGGAGCTCTGTCAAACAAGATATAATAGAATAAATGCTAAGTTTATCTCTAGAATACAGGAAAGTGACACAATCCCTGTTGTTAATAATAATAATAATAATAATAATAATAATAATAATAATAATAATAACAATAATAATAATACAGTTTAGAGCCATGAATCAGCATATCAATTGAATACTCCTATTAACTGAATAATTTTCATCGGCAAAGTGGCTATTCAATTAACAGGATTCCACTGTACTGCAAAGTGAAAAAACGAAAGACCCTAAACCCTAACAATTCCTGATCAAAAAACAACCGTAATACTTATGTTACTATCACAACAAAATTGCGCCAAAATCTGAGATCCATATAAACGCTTCAAAATGCATAGCTGCCAGATGCAAGTCAGACAAAGAGAGAACAGTAATATTTATTTATTAGATTTTAATTTTGAATCATTTGTCCAATTTGATTCTATGATATGAATACTGAAATTGAATATCCTGATGATAATCACAGAAACTTATGTCCTTTCTTTTTGCATATATCAATATTTGTGCACATTATTTTTCACAATTACAGAATATCAAGAAAATGATGGCTAACTTGTCAGTAAGACCTGTTGGGTGGTTATTATTTTAAAGGTCAGTAGACACAAATAAAATCATTCGGAACAATCAAGCAGACTTTATGATAGAATGCATGTGCCTGTATTAGTTGTACAGATGGTTTAACAAAGTATCAACTTGAAAGTAGGGCTGCACGGTATATCGATAAACCGATATATACCGGTATTCAAACCAATATCGATTGAATACCGGTGTAATTACAAAAATATCGGTTTATCGTCATTATTTATTTACCCACAATTTAATTTTCAAGATGTCTTGAGTTTTAACTGTAGCTCCGAATAAATAATATTGTCCCTTTACCCAAGAATAGTGTGTAACATACAAATTAAGCAGTTGAAAAAATAATTTTCTAAAATGTCAACAAAACTATATCATGTGGCCACTCATTGGAACGAGCTCGTTGAGCTCATTCCAATGAGGGGTCACATGATATTGTTTTGTAGAAAACTTTTGAAAAATCTGATAAACTATCATTTAAAATAATAAATTTTGATATAGTCTGCATTGGGAAAGGTGTTTCGAACCGCATCATCAAGGCATGCTGATTCCTGCCGACTGTGATGTCTCAAATCTCGATTGTGGTACTTATGTTCAGATATCTGAACAGTTTTCGATATACCGGTATACCACGGTATTTTTTTGAATACCGATACCGGTATTCAGTTTTTAATATCGTGCAGCCTTACTTGAAAGAGAGAGAAATGTAACAATTTTGATCCACATGGTCAGCACATATATAACTGAATATCCGAATCAATTCAAATTCGGTTTGAAATTGAACCTTAAACACACAAGTTGATGTGTATCGATTCAAACAGAAAAAGAGATTTGTACGGCCTTATTATTTATTGATGTTTAAAGTCACAATCAGCATCTATAATGACTGCAACAGAAGCATAAAGCCAAGTTTAGGCCTAAAAACATTAAAAAAAAAAGTTTCTCAGGCCCTCTCGCATGGTCTTTTTGGCTGCCACATGCTCTCATTTTATAACCAATGCAGTCTTGAAAAAATAAAAACAAACAAATTCAGTGAATTCATGTCTCCCGCTAGGCAGCAGTTTCAAGGGGAATTAATGCATCCAGTGGAATATAGTTGAGTTGCAAGTGAAAGTTATTTAGAAGAGACAGAACAGACAGTACTTCAAGACAGTGATTATCAGATTTATTTTCACAGAGGTCACTGTCAAAGCAAGTGAAGTGATGTGGAGTGTAACTGTGAAATCATTAAAAATTAAGACTGTATGATAAGACATATTACATTAAACTGATGTGAAAAGTAATCCATATATGAAATTTCATTGAAATCGGTTGACTCTAAGGAAAGTTAGAGTCTGGAAACCATGAGCCAATCAAATTTCAGCAACCTAATTAAATATGTGCAGAAAATGCCCATGTTCGAACTTGGACCCACAATTGATGAAAGTGATTTACTACCCAAATTTCATCGAAATCGACTGACTGTAAGGAAAGTTAGAGTCTGGAAACGAAAAACACGGAAGGTGTGCACTTACAGTACATGGAAAGTGTATTACCATTAAATCACCCGCAGAGTGGAGATTCCACCCAAGTAATAATTGGGGATTTGTTGCAAAGCATAACAATTACAAGCAAAGTTTCAGCCAATGGACATCCATTGCTCATGTTTTTGCCCATACGTACAGAATTTGAAAGTGATACTTTGGGTGATAACCCCACTCTGCGGGTGATTTTGTTACAATCCACTCTCCACGTACTGTACTGTGTATTAGTAGTAGCACTGAATAAATCAAAGTTTCCCTAATTTGCATAATTTTTGCACGAGAACAAAACCCGTATTATATGTGATGTATTGCATGTTACTAAAAATTCATACAAAAATTTATTTGAATCCGAACTTTCATATAGAAGTTCTGTACAAAAAACTGATTACACCCAATTTCGGAACAAAATGGCTGCTGGCGGCCATCTTGAATTTTGGACCATACCCCAAAACACATATACTGGTCTCACAATGATAACAAAGATACCAAAGAAGTTTCGTGAAGATCTGTTCATAAATATGGCTTTTAGTCCGCAGAAAATGCCCATATTTCCCAGAAATCCGATCACTGTAAGGAAAGTTAGAGCCTGGAAACGAAAAACATGGAAGGACAGAAGGATGGAAGGACAGAAGGATGGAAGGACGGAAGGACACCCCAAATTTAATATCTCCCATTTTTTTCAAAAAGCGGGAGACAATTAAATGGTTGAGGTCTGATATTTTCCCCAAGTTAATAAAATTGATAAATTTATCCCTTTAGTGCAACAAACTTTAGCATTGCAAAGCTTTTTTGCACTCAAGGGACGAGATACACCACCATCCATGCTATTCTGTAGATTATGAGGCCTAAAATATAAAACAAACCAAGAACATGAACTTTTGATAGCAAAGAAATAATTACAAAAATAAAAAATAAAATAAAAAACTGCTCACCCACATACAATTTTACAAAAAATGGCGTGAGAAACAGAAGATCTATTTTATGGGGCCTTAGCTACTGATCTTTATACAAATGGATTGCTTGAATGTGCAATGGTCACATAAAGAAAGCCATCTCATTGACCGCAAAATTAGTGAGGGCAATGGCTGACAGACAATGCTCTGACAACAGACAATGCTCAAAAAACATTGAACTGACATTCCAGCAATTTAGTTGTTTAGAAATCAGTGAGTTTAGCCAATAGTTTAACCCTTTACCTAACCTGAAAAGCAGACGACACTTGCAAAAAAAATTCTTGAATAACTAATTTTTTTCATTTTTTGTCTCAAAAACATAGGTTATGACCCCTCACTGGAACAAGCTCAATGAGCTCGTTCCAATGTGGGGTCATAACCTATGTTTTTGAGACAAAAAATGAAAAAAATAATGAAAATTAATTGGCGATTTTTTAGAATAGCACTGGCCGGTTTTGTTCATTACGTTGGGTAAAGGGTTAAACACATGTTGCACATTTCAGAGGACTTACATCAATCACCGCAAGATCCTATTTTACCAGTGATAAGAATAAAATAAATACTTACCATTAAATTTTTGTCATATTTTCTTAAATTTGAATACAGCTGGATGTGACTCTTTCCCACTGACCATAATTCATATATTGATCTGAAATTTATAAGTCAATATTCTAAGCTGAAGCTTCTGTTAAAAGTCTTCAACCCTTTACTTAAATGGTTGAGTGCTGGAAGCCCATATTTGGGCTTTACTCCAAAGTGTAGGTACTGCAACTCGAAGGCTTAAAACTCTGTTAATGTCCTTTGTATTATCTTTGAATCTAAATTATTTGGTCTGTATGGATTTTCCTTGTTACAATTTATGGGAGAGTTCCTGTAGGCATGACTCACATGGCCTGTAGGTACTCTCCCATAAATTGTAACAAGGCAAAGATTTGTGAAAAAACTTAACCCTGTACCCAACGAATCGGCCGCATCCACCCACGTAATATGCAAATTCAGTAGTTGAAAAAGTATTATTTTTCAAAAAATTTCAACAAACCCATATCATGTGACCCCCTCGTTGGAACGAGCTTGTCGAACTAGTTCCAATGAGGGGTCACATGATATGGTTTTGTAGAAATTTTTTGAAAAATTTGAAAAAATGATGTTTAAAATAATAAAGTTTGATATCGTCTGTGTTGGGTAAAGGGTTAATGTTAATTTCTGACTCAATGGGCCTTGCAACTGATCCCCTAGAACCCCAAAGGATGATCAAAGGGAGTTAGGTTGAACCCATTTGAGATTCTTACAGATAAGTGTTTTTGTGGTGAGCAGAGTTGTACAATTTACTGGGGAGTTTTTCCAAGTTAACTCTTTACCTAACATGAAAAACAGATGACACTTGCAAACAAAATTCTTAAATAACTAATTTTTTTCATTTTTTGTCTCAAAAACATAGATTATGACCCCTCATTGGAACAAGCTTGACAAGCTTGTTCCATAGAGGGGTCATAACCTATGTTTCTTAGACAAAAAATGAAAATATAATGAAAATTAATTGGCAATTTTTTAGAATAGCACTGGCCAGTTTTGGGTAAAGGGTTAAGGCACCTGAAGTGTTATTTACTATATGTTCTTAACTGCCTTCACTCTGATGTCAAAATATCCAGATTTCAAGTAGCCATTTTTCCCATAATGCAACTGGGAATTAACCAATTCAATCTTGTTTGACAGAACATAGTTGACTAGTAATAGGAAAATGTAGAAAAAAGGTGAGAAAAATGCGTTGTTTTTACATAAAAGGAAAAGTCCCCTATTCTTCAGCTTTACCAAATTTGCACCTTGAACTTTAGATATTTTGACATCAGTGTGCAGGGGGTTAACAGAGCAAAACTGAACCCAAATTGCATTTTTTTCCTGAAATAGAATCAAAAAGAAAACCAAATCTTAAAAATCAAAACCTCCCAACTGTAATTTTTTTTATGAAATCTTATCCCATTGGCATATAAGTGTGTCACGATCCTGTCGTGATCTGATTGAGAAAAATACCACTCTTATGATCACATTACTATACTACCGGTACATGTTTCATAAATGTATTAATTCACTGTGGAATCACTTCTCTGTCTGATAATTGCCAAGTGCCACAGCTAATTTTGTACAAGTGAGTGAATTACTACCCTAACCCTACAGAAAAAATTATTCAATACTGTTACAGCAAAACTTTACATGTTCAGACAATAAACACTTGTGGCATTTCTCCAAAATTGTAAACATGTATAAGTATAAAATCCCCCCCCCCTGCTTTAGTAGTACATTTACAATACTTTCCTTGAAGACAGAAAATTTTCTTGATGCAGTATTGGTTTGCATTATTTATTAGTGAAATATCAATCTATTAGGCCTAAAAAGGCTCACTGAAAACTAAACATGCTGCAGTTGGTAAATATTCGGTATTAAATTCTTCGAGTATTTTTGTGACAAATATAAGGTTTATAATGTAATTTGTTAGAGTGGAATCATGGGAGAATTGTTTTGGCAGATTTGAGAAAAAACAATAACAAAGGCTTAAAAAAGTTAAAAATCTGTTTCTCAGGCCCTCCTGCATGGTCCTTTTGGCTGCCGCATGCACTTTTTTTATAACCAATGCAAACTTAAAAAAATACAAAATTTTATATCTGATATTTTACCCAAGTTAATAAAACTGATAAATTTGTCCCTTTAGTGCAACAAGGTTTTGCAATGCTTTAGCAGTGCAAAGACAAAGACTCCTTGTACTCAAGGGACATAATACACCACCACCCTTGCTATTCTGTAGATTATGAGGCCTAAAACATAAAACAAACCAAGAACATGAACTTTTGATGAAAAAGAAATAATTATAAAAAGTAAAAAAATGCTTGCCTGCATGTAATTTCACCAAAAAGTTGAAAAATTTATAGTAATTTATATATTTTTTATACTTACCAATGACCCAGACATGGCTGGTGCTAACTCTTAAAAATCTAGGGCCAAACACAAATTTTGCCCTCCAATCCCCAAAATTTGCATCTAAAACCGAAAAAATCATGTCCTAAAAGGTCCTCCATACTTTCCCTCCACTGCGCATGCGCAGTGTCAAGGAGGTCTCGAAAATGGCGCCAATTATCATTCTTACAAGCAGTGCCTGGTCAGCGCTATGTACTCAGCGGGGAGGTATGAGTTCCCAACTCCTGGGAGGGCCATCCCCGTCTGGGTCATTGGTAAGTATAAAAAATATATAAATTACTATAAATTTTTTAACATTTTTATACTGTACCAATGACCCAGACATAGCTGAATAGTAAAAAGGCTGGAGGGCCTAGGACATAGAGGAAAATCCAATAAGCTCAACTATATATAATAGAGTCATCCCCTCGAGGAGAAAAGGAGTATTAGGCTTTACATGTATCTTTCTTATTTATGATAAATTAGAAAGACACAACACCCTCCATAATTGAGCATAATAACATTCATGTTCTCTATTAACATCCAGTATACCCCTTTATATTAATTATTTTTAAAGTAAGCCAATAAATAAAGTCAGTCCAGAGAATTGAGACTCTTTATACTCTTTAAAAGTGTCTGAGGATTGTATATTAACGCCCGTTTGACAAGTGACATATACAAATGCTTCACACCGAGCTACCCTTTAAAAATATGACATGAATGAATTTTAAACATTAACTTTACACTTTAAAACCATCCCGGTAACGACTCAGAATTACTGACTCTGGAGGAGGTATCCCCTTGCTTTTCACTATAAAGCAGGTGACCTAAGGGAACACCCTCCCCCCCCCCCCTTCCCCTTGCCCTGGGTCAAATAGCCCAGAGCGAAGAGGGCAGCAGGACGGAGTCACTGCTGGAACAGAAAGCCTGCATAACTATAGTTGCAACTGTTTAGTGGACGGCATTCTGAGCAACAGATAACGGACATAAACAATGCAGGTCTCCCGAAATGGACTCAATATTTCTGAGATAAAAATTTGTGAATGTGGATGGCTGAGACCAATATGCAGCCTTCATTAAATCTGTAATAGCAACACTATTTGCGTAAGCCCAAGATGTAGAAAGAGCTCTTACTTCATGAGCCGAAATCTTAAGCACAGACTGCTGAGTTGAAGATAGATCATCATAAGCAGTACGGATAGTTAATTGAATCCATCTAGCAATAGAATGGACCGTAATGTCCTTTCTATTAGGCATCAGAGACAGAAAGAAGCATTTCGGCCCTTTCTGATAAACTGAGATCTTTGTTTATAAATATGTAAAGCTCTAACCGGACAGAGTAAAGAAGAGCTGTGCGGTATCGGTATTTTGAGTTCGGTATCGGTTTCGGTATTTTCTACTGCAATACCTCGGTTACGGTTTCGGTATCGGTATTCAGTGAGAGATTCAAAACGTAGTGAAATAAAGTCAGATAATTTCAGTCATAAGCTTATAGTAGACATTTTGTCGCCTCAGACCTACAATGTTCTATGTCCCACTGGGACATAGAACACTGTAGCATTCAAAGTTCAAACGAGGATTTGTTACAAGATATTGGCTTTGTCAGTCTGGAAGTCTTGTGGACTGAACAGGGATGTTTGATGACCGATTACAGTATATTTATAAATTATATTTGTTTGTATTCTTCATTGATACATTCAATAATGTGTCGTATTTATTAAAAGATATATGTCAACTGTGTTTGTTATTACTCGTGTATCGTATTTATTAAAAGATATATGTCAACTGTGTTTGTTATTACTCTCGCCAGTAAAAGAAGGAATGCTCCGGTGCATGTGTTCAGGTAAGAACGAGGTAAGTTGAATTCAAATGGTAAATCCAAATGTAAAACTACAAAGAAAAATGCTTTATTCCCATGCCATTTAAATGAATTGCACGTGCGAACAAATAGGTCATGAAGTCGGGATGCGACGGAAATTCCCGAAAGTGTGAATGTAAAGTAAAAGGGAAGTAACTGCATGATTCTTGTTAATCTTATTCAAAGGGAATTCCCCTTAAAAAACGCATGTGGTGTGCTGTGTAAACAATTTGGTTGCCTTGCGAATTTCGTAAATAACTCATACCAATATCCAAAATATGTTGAGATATACAACCATGGAATATTCTATTGTGAATTATTACTGGAGATGTTGAAGACATGAACAGGTACCGTAATTATTTTGAAGGAAATTAATTGCATGCGGTTTCGAATTTTCGATTGTTCACCACCCCTCCACTCACCGGGTCACCGAGAAAAAAAAAATCAACAAGAACACATTGAGTATAATCTCCTATTTTTATTTTATTTTTTTTTATATTTATTTTTGTTTAAATTTTATTTTGTGATCAAGTTAATGCACAACACAGAAATAAGAAATAAAGAGGTGAAATAAAATAAACAAATTTTCAAAGCAGGTGAATCGCTGTGATACAAACCGTCGACATGGGCCGATCTGGTGTCCGTTCAGTCCTCATATCACTGTTGAAAACTTGCTGAAAAATAATTACCTTTGTATAAGTCGCATCCGAATTTTGGTCCCGTTTTTCCAAGCAAAAAGATGCGACTTATACACGGACATATACGGTACGTTCGTAATTTCGTAAAAATACTAAAACATCCGTGATTCTGGGTGAGTATAAAGTGCAGTCTGTTCTCATACCGTTCGCGTCCGGTATTACGGTATTTCGTCCGAGGTCGGTTCGGTTTGCCGGTATTGGCTAAAACCGCGGTATATGGTTTCGGTTTCGGTATACCACACAGCTCTAGAGTAAAGGCCTATGCCCATCTGAAGACAGAAGGGCCTTAATAACAATAGGCTCCGGATATTTATTAGGAGCCTGATTCTTAGCCAAAAATCCAACATTAGTAGTGAAGGTAATAGTGTTCCCGACACTACGATAGTGAGAATCATCCACAGATAGTGCATGAAGCTCACTGACTCTTCTAGCAGAAGAGAAAGCTAAGAGAAATGCTGTCTTATAAGACAAGAATTTGAAATCTACTGTCTCAAGAGGCTCAAATGGCTTTTCTTTTAGTTTAAGAAGAACCCAAGCTAAATTCCATTTAGGAATTAATCTAAGGGTTCTAGGTCTATTTATCGAGAAGTTTCTAACTAAGTTAGATAAAGAGACATTAGATCCAATTTGTAAACTATCATGGTGTGCATAGGTATCAGATAACATAGACCTATAACCTTTAATAGTAACAGGCTGCAGTTTGATCTCGTCAAACAAGTATACTAGAAAGTTTGCAATGTCTGGTATGGAGGGATCAAAAATATCAACAGAATGATCCCTACACCAACGACGAAAGACCTTCCACTTAGCCGCATAGTTTAGCGAAGAGGAGGTCCTCCTACAGTTAGAAATCGCGTCCACTGCTCGTCCTGTAAAATGCTTGCCGTGCAAGAAGGACCGCACAACAGAAATACGTGAAGGTTGAGACCTTGCAGGTTGTGATGTAGTTGATGCGATTTCCCCTGCGAAAGAAGATCCTCTCGTGGAGGAAGTTTTCGTGGTAAGTCCCACAGCAGACACCTGAGTAGATTTATCCACGGTCTCTGTGGAGACAGAGATGCTACCAATAGAATTTTGCATTGAGATTGTTTTATCTTTAGCAATATCTGCTGAATCAACGGCGCTGGAGGATACGCATATCCTATCATTCCGTCCCACGAGATCGATAGAGCGTCTACTGCATATGCTCGGGGATCCGGACATGGAGACACATAAGTCTGCAACTGATTGTTGAGTTGTGTCGCAAATAAGTCTATCATTGGCCGCTCCCATTGGTAGCAAATCTGATTGAATACCTGTTTGTTGAGAGTCCATTCTGACGGCAACAAGCGACCCTTCCGTGAAAGGGAGTCTGCTAATACATTCAGACGACCCAGAATATGACGGACCGAAAGTAGAACTTGGTGTTCTAAAACAAACAGAAGGATTCTTTCCGTTAAATTGAATAACGGAACGGAATGAGTGCCTCCCTGGTTCTGAATATACACTACTACTGTCGTATTGTCGGACAGGATTTGGACATGTGCTTTCTGAATAATGTTCATCCAATGACGTAGTGCAAGCCAAATTGACATCATATCCTTGATGTTTATGTGCTTGCCTAGGAGCGTACCGACCCAGCGACGTCGGATAATTCCTGATCCAACAGAGATTCTGTCGTTTGCTGCGATAAGTTGTGCTATTTGGGATAGCACATCTGTCACTGAGGCCTGTGTGGTAGCGGTCTTACGTTGCTTTGCCACTGGAAGCTCCGTGTACGTTAACTCCTGCATACTTCTTTTATGCGAACGTCCGGAGTCTACAGGCCTTGTGTCCCTGGCTACCGGATGGCGCAACCTGGTCGCCGTGGAATCCCTGATCGGCGAAGCTGGCTGGATATCCGTGGTCACGTAGCCAAGGTGCAGTCGTGAGGATGAGGAAGCCTTATTGACAGTCTCTCCGGACTGTCTATATAACAGAGCGTTCCGAGCGGCGGACGTATGCTCCGAATGCGAAACGTTTTGTACCACACCATCTGGTCCCAGATGTTGTTGTACGAGAGAGGGACCTCTCTCGCTTGCAGCCCGGATGGACCTGGACGAGCTAGGAACCGGACTAATAGGCTTCCTCCGTTCTCTCCTCTGATCCGTCGTCACTGGGTGTGCACTTTTGTCTTATTATAGTGCTCGCATCACCCAAATCTCCTTCCTGGACCGCAACGGACGAACCCGGCTGCCGAGCCATTCGATGAATGGTCGCTACACCGGGCGAGCTAGCGGACGCCAATGCCATCGATCCTACTAGGGACCTCTTAGGCAATTAACGTATTTCCATGAGCACTTTTGCCGCTAGCTCTTCATTTAACTGTGACGACGGAGGCACACTTTTGGCCTTTTCCCCGCTAACAACATACCGTGACACTCGTTTCCAATGTTTGTCATCCCAATTGACACATACTGAACAGGAGTTAGTGCGAGTACACTGACTACAATTAATACAATGATTATGAAAGTCAGAGGAAGATTTCCTCTTATTACAATTTGAACAATATCCTTTCAAAAGAACACAAAAAGTCCTAGTACTCGCACCAACCCCTGAAAACAAAGATACATAATAACATGATCCATTAATATAGAAAAAATAATTGAAATCAAAAAAAATTTTTGAAAGTAACGTTGAGCCCCAATGGATCCCCAAAAGCCTAAGTGTGGACAAAATTTTTTAAAATATTACAAAAAAAATTAATGCAACACTTACGTATAATAATAATGTATCTTGTTATGATTAAGCTAATACAAAGACAAGAAAATCCCTCTTAACAGAACCGTTGTCAATGTAAACAAGAAGTGTATAAACACCAGAAACATGACTCCAGGCACTGATAACCATGGCCCGAAATCAGTTACCAATAACACACTATCATGCAAAACAGAGACTTCCAGGGAAGAAACTGCAGAACATCAGATGGTAGATGCAGAACACTACGCCTAAACACCCATGGGTGAGGACGTAAACATGGGGAAAAGAACAGAATTCATTCTGTTACCCAGCTAAAACTCCCAAGAAATTTTTGTAATAATATTACAGAAAATATGCCAAAAGCATGGGAGAATAGCAAGGGAGGACGTAAAGGAAAGGGAGAGAGGAAACACTGAACAAGCAGTGTAACTTTAGCGCAAGAATGACAACAACAGGCCCATGCCTCGAAATTAGGCAACATAACATAATTTCATAAAAAAAATTTAAGTTATAGCCCTGATTATTTCCTGCCACTCATTTTTCCTCTCCTCCTTCTAATTCCTCTTTAGATCCACCATTTCTCTTATATTTATGTGTCTGGCATCAATTAAACTGAGATTTACAAGCACAAATATCAGTCAGATGTGAACTGATGAAGGACCAAACAAAGAATGATAATTGGCGCCAATTTCGAGACCTCCTTGACACTGCGCATGCTCAGTGGAGGGAAAGTATGGAGGACCTTTTAGGATATGATTTTTTCGGTTTTAGATGCAAATTTTGGGGATTGGGGGGCAAAATTTGTGTTTGGCCCTAGATTTTTAAGAGTTAGCACCAGCTATGTCTGGGTCATTGGTACAGTATAAAAATATGGCCTGGGAAACAGAAGATGTACTTTGTGGGGCCTTGGTGAAAATGTATTGCAGCCAGATTGTCATCTGATAGAGATAAAAAAAAATCCTGCTGTAGCAATCACACTACTGTAATCCATTCCTCTCAGGCTTCACAAAACAAGGAGAATGGAGTGGTCTTAAAACAGTTGTGGAAGGGTAAACATCTGGCAAACTTTCAGCTAATGGACCATCATGCCATACAATAGATGGACTTGGAAGTTGAAAATCCACTTTGCAGTGTTTAGTTTCATACCAGTCTATTTACTACAAACTGTACAAAATGTATACCGGTATGTTTATACACAGGAATTTTTTGTTACCTTATTAAAACTGTCCTCTTCATTATTTGTCTTGCTGCAGCTTCTGATGGTAAATCAACAACAAGAAAAGGATTCTGAAAAATAAACTTGATAAATGTATTAAGCTAGAATGTAGAGATGGGCAGTTTTCAAATTTCATATCGGTTCTGGTTTCATTCAAAGAGTCGGGTTTTCGGTTTCAGTTTCAGTTTTCATTGTACAAACATAACAATACATTGCATTTGTATATCAGAAGATGTATTTGGCGCCAGTCAGTGTGACAAGGACTCCCTTTCCAGGGCAACACACCTGTGTAATAGCCTATACCGGTACTCTGATTTCCTGAGCATAATGTATTTGCATAAATTATCTCAAGAGTTTAAAGTTTGATGATTTTTGCCTCGAGTCTGTTGCAAAATTAGCCCCCCCTCCCAGTATCTGTGTTTAAGGTAACCCGACACACCCTAAAAAATTATGCCAACCATAAAAACGTTATCAAGTAAAAGTCACTCATATAGGCCATTGTAGCCCTAAATTTCCATCCAACTTCAACTGTGATTTTGACGCTGGCTTTGGAGTTCAAGCTAGGGCTGCACGATATTCCAAACTGAATACCGGTATCAGAATTAAAAAAAATACCGCGGTATACCGGTATATCGAAAACTGTTCAGAAAAATAAACATAAGGACCACAATGGCACAATCGAGGCTTGAGGCATCACAGTCGGAACGAATTAGCATGCCTTGATGACGCGGTTCGAAAAACATTTACCCAAGGCAGACGATATCAAAATTTATTATTTTAAAAAAAAGTTAATCAGATTTTCTAAAACAAATTCTCCAAAATTCTCAACGAGCTCGTTCTAATGAGGGGTCACATGATATAGTTTTGTTGAAATTTTTGAAAATTATTTTTTCAAATGCTGACATTGTATATTACGTGAGCACATGCAGACGATTCCTCGGGTAAAGGGATAATATTTTTCAGTCGAGGCTACAGTTAAAAAACTCAAGACATCTTCAAAATTCAATTGTGGGTAAATAAATAATGACGATAAACCGATATTTTTGTAATTACACCGGTATTCAATCGATATTGGCTTGAATACCGGTATATATCGGTTTATCGATATACCGTGCAGCCCTAGTTCAAGCTTTTAAAATTACATGTAGAAATAAATATATTTGTCATTATAAATGTGGAACAAGTGACAAGTTCCAGTTCTGCAAAGGAAATCGCATTTGATAAACAGATGAAAGTTTAAACCATGATGCGTAAGAAGTAATTTTGTCACCTATTTACGCTGTAAATGCCATGCTCGAACGCAATACCAATTAGTGCAGCTGTTCTCAAAACTATGAAGTTTGAAAACAAGGTTAACTTTAGGTGGTTTCTCTCTTTATTCTTAGAGTGAAGACCTGATTAGAGTTTTTCAACACTGAAGTTGAAAATCACGACAACAGGTTTTCTGTTATTGTTTCGGTTTGGGTTTTGATAACAAAACCGACACCAAACCGAATTTTCGCTTAACCGCGCATCTCTACTAGAATGATCCAATGGGATTTAATTTTTATCTCTTAACCTCAGGCCTGGAAATGAGTGGTCTGTCATGGACAGTGACCGGCTCGAAACTTCGATGTGACCGGTGCTAACTGTATCCAACCGGTCATGAATGACTGGTGTATTTTTCCCCCAAGTATATTAATTTTTCACATGAGACCTTGTGTTCTGAATCATTAATTATGGATGTTGATGGTGAATAATTTCCACATTCGAATATATTCTCTAAAATAAATCCAAATACAAAATTGCAAAACACATGACAAATTTATAAATGAGAGACGCTCCTTTCGCAATCGAAACTGAAACTCATTTTTACTCTATTTTTTCTGTGTATGTTCTTCAAATCGAACCAGATGATCCCCTCCTCTTTCCTTTCCTTTGTGTAATATACTTTCTTTGAAGACTGTGAGCAGTATTTGTCATAATTTTCTGAAAGCTTTACAGTAATTCAGTAATACTTCCAGAAAAATATAACCAGTTTTAAGTTTTAACTCAGGTGACAGATGTGCAAGTGCCGATTTTATTTGGTGCCGAAGTTACCTGGTGCCAAGGTTACCTGGTGCCGAAAATGATGGGGTTGATTTTGACCAGGTGCTAGATTTCCCAGTGGTGAGACGTCCAGGCTCCAGGTGCGGAGATGTTCAGCATTCAGTTTCAAAGAAATTGTCGCATTGGAGTCCAGTTGTTACGTTTTAAGAAAAAAAAAGTGATTTGCTGACTGAAGACATCCCCGTCATGCAGTTTAATGTTATGAAAGTTAAGTGTCATTTCAATAAAATTGAACGCAGGTAGACCCTAATATTTTGTGTATCGTTACGACGTTAGCCTAACATAATTTACATGGGTTTTGCCCTAGTTAATGTTTGATTTGGAAGCCCAAAAATATGACCCGGGTTACTGCATGACCGATCCAATCATTATGGAGCCGGTCATTATGACCGATGCACCCAAAAAAATTATTTCCAGGCCTGCTTAACCTGCTGAGTATTTTCAAGATATTTTTCAGCAAATCTAGTCATGGCTGCTGTGAAGCAGCCACGACTAGATTCGATGAACAATTCAAAAATTCATCTGAATTTGACTCATGAAATCATTGGTCAAAAAATCCATTCAGTTTACAGGGGGGAAATTTGATTACTTGTGCCCAAATTATTCTTATTTCAGTGGCAAGAGAAATCCAGCAGCATGGATGGAGTTAATGGCCTGTTTCTAATTCTGACAGGGTTTATGGACTCAGAAATGGCCCCCCAACATGTAATTATGAGAAAATCTCTCAGAACACTGTGGCATTGGCTTCTGGTAAAAGTTTATGCAGCTAATGCTTTAGAAGAAGTCACTGGCTCATCACTAAATCTTGAAGAAATAGAAATTCTGGAAAACTGTCCAGGATCCAGCTTACAAATATATGTTTGGCAAGTGAAAACTGACAAAAATCCATTCAATTTAACTTTGACAATCATAATTATCAGACAAACCTTGACACTGAAAAAAGACATTCTTTTGACTTCTTTAAAAGTTATTAAACAGAAGCAAAATCCAATACAAACGTGTATTTTGGGTGTCGGGGAAATGAAGAAAACACTACAACTCAAATTTTTTCAAGTTCCTGTTTTTTTGCTTCAACAGGAAATTAAAAACGCAGAAAAAAAGATTTGCGCTCTCAGTCAACCAGAATGTTGAAATAAGTAAACAAACTTTCTCTCTTATTCTTGTTTTGGAATAAAAACACATCGCCAAGGCATAAAAAAGTTAAAAAATCTGTTTCTCAGGCCCTCCCTCATGGTCCTTTTGGCTGCGGAATGCTCTCTTTTTATAACCAATGCAAACTTGAAAAAATAAAAAAATGAAATGATTTATATTTTACCCATGTTAATAAAATTGATAAATTTGTCCTTTGAGTACAAGGCTTTGCAATGCTTTAGCACTACAAAGCCTTCTTGCACTCAAGGGATGAAATACATCACCACTCATGCTATTCTGTAGATTATGAAGCCTAAAACATAAAACAAACCAAGAACATGAACTTTTGTTGACAAAGAAATAATTACAAAAATAAAAAATAGAATAAAAAAAAGCCTGACCACATGCAATTTTACAAAAAATGGCCGGAGAAACAGATCTACTTTGCGAGGCCCAACAAGGATATTTAAAAGATCGAGACTCAATGAGAGGATAAGGGAGTATTATTTTAAGAATTATTCTATTATTATTTATTGATATTTTATCAAATTAATTATTAACAAAACTTGCAATATCTACATAATGCTGCATTTTCTGTACTTCAGTCAAAACAATAAAAGAAAACTACCACAGAGTTTTACAGCACAAAGAAAGATTAAGTTATTACCTAAAATACTCACCTTCTCATCATACTCTGCCTTATTGATGCCAATCTTTGTTCCCAGTAATTTTACTATAGACTCTAGCTCCTGAAAAATAAACATGCTTTTTAAATGTACATGTGCTAGAAGGGGACTTATATAAATAAAAGTCAGTTTTGAACTAGTTGTCAGGGATTTGATTGCTCAGATTACTTGAAATTAAAGTAACCTTTTATTTAACTATATGTAGGTACAAGACAGAAAAATAGCAGTGAAATCACTGAAGATCAGAAATTGTCAAGACTTTAATAGCGCTAAGGTCAATAATAAAAAAATACCTGCATTTAGGATAACCTGGGAAAAATAAAAACGAGTTAGGGAAGTTTCTTATTTGATTAGGTCTAAAAAAAAAGTTAAAATCTGTTTCCCAGGCCCTCCTGCATGTTCCTTTTGGCTGCTGCATGCTCTCTTTTTATAACCTACTAGTGGGTGAATACCTGGCAATGCACGTGAGAAGATGGTTATATCAATATACATGTACCCTCAGATATGATCAATAAAAGGTCAAGGTCACCAATTTCAAGGTTACCCCACAACCCGATAAAGTCAAAATGATCGATGGGCCAATATACCCGCACATATGAAATTTTAGCCCGATCGGCCCAACCGTTTTTGAAATAAAAGGTTAAGGTCACTAATTTCAAGGTCAAGGTCACCCCAATAAAGTCAAAATAATCGATGGGTTAATATACCTGCACATATGAAATTTTAGCCTGATCGGCCCAGCCATTTTCAAAATAAAAGGTCAAGGTCACCCCACACGGGCACCCCGATAAAGTCAAAATGATCGATGGGTCAATATACCTGCACATATGAAATTTTAGCCTGATCGGCCCAGCTGTTTTCGAAATAAATGGTCAAGGTCATCAAGTTCAAGGTCACCCCACACGGGCATGGCACCCATCCCATGTTACTCGCAGGGACGAATTACCCCTGTGTACAAAATTTGAGATCGATCGGTCCAGAAACGGAGGAGTTCACCCAGAACAAAGATAGATAGAGAGAGATATCGATACAGACATTCGCATTTATATATTAGATGAAAACTTTAAAAAAATTAAAATGAAATGGTTATGTCTGATATTTTACCCAAGTTAATAAAATGGATAAATTTGTCCCATGAGTGTAACAAGGCTTTGCAAAGCTTTAGCATTGCAAAGCCTTCTTGCACTCAAAGGATGAATACACCACCACTGATGCTTTCTGTAGAATATGAGGATTAAAATATAAAACAAACTAAGAACATGAACGTTTGATGGCAAAGAAATAATTACAAAAGTAAAAAATAGTACTGAAAGGGTTAACTGGTTTGAAACTGGTTACCTACCTAACCGATTAAAAAAAAAGGTCAACCGATTATCCAAAATATCGATAGTGATCATCATTCCACGGTTAAAACATAGTAAATCTGCCGCTTCTTCTTTGAGATTGACCACACCTCAAAGCAGCGCTGTATATATTTTGAAATAATCGACAGTACTCACGGAAATTGCCGATCATTAACTTCGTTAATGATCGGCAATTTCTGTGAGTACTGATTAACCGCAGAAACTATTCCGTAGTATGTATACAAATGAACGTTGTCGAGTACTCAACAACGTTCGCTTGTATACACACTGCAAAATAGTTTCTGAGAATACTGCTTTCCAATTCCTATTGTTTTGATCCCAGATTCGGTGAAATAATGGCTACGGTTAACCAGATATTATCCGGTTATAGTTCTCGGTTAGTCGTTTGTGTAAATGAGCCAACCGTCTCAGCCCTAGTAAAAAATTTAAAAAAAACGCCTGCCCATATGCAACAGGCAGACAACACTTGACAAGAAATAACTAATTACATGTAAACAGAGAAAAACAACGTCGGAGTGTACGGAGATTGAGAATTTTTTGACACATAACTATTTGTCAAATAATTCTTTATTCATACACTAAAAAATAATTCTTTATTATTTATTGGGGTTTAACGACACTTTCAACAGCTGGGATCACCTTGTGTTGAACTAAAAAATACTTAAATATTACACTTTGCATATCAGTTATGAAGGTATTAAGTCTTAGGTTATCAAAAACTGGACGCACCTTCATACAACTCTGGGACATTTCAGCCCAAACCCAGTTCATCCTGGGACGATTCATCCAAAATACATTCTCGGATGGGGATGATTTGAAATGCAATTTTGCGGGATTTATTTATTGGTGTTTAAGGTCATATACTTATGCACAATGGCAGTGTGTATACAACTGACTGTGAGAGTTTTACAGGTGGAGGGAGCCGGAGGACCTGGAGAGAATCTTAGTACACAGCGTCATCGTGTCCCCATGTATGCAACCGGGATAAAGTGCCTTGCCCAAGGACACAGCACGGGTCGTCCCGGACGGGGGTCGAACTCAGAACCTTTAGCATAGACGTCCAACAGTCTACCACTGAGCCACCGTGCCCCCTATTTTGGGGGATAAATGATCAGATATGTATGATTATTTTAAAAATCATTTCTGTCCAGATATTGGTAGGGGAGAACTTAGTCACTGTAGTGACACTTCCTCACATTCTAGGCAGAGTTGGCCTTCTTTAAATATATCTGAATTATCGTAAATATCGACATTTTGGGAGGGTCAGGAACAATATGAAACTCGGGAATCTCCTCCGAATTTTAATTACTGAGTAAATGAAAGTGTCAATGACACTAGCTCAACATGTGTAAAACATGTGCATGTATAGTATGTGACACAGCAATGACACACGTCACACACAACTAGGTAATGAACTGATAACAAAGGTATATGTAAAGTATTGTAAAGGTCTGTACATAATTACTGACCGTAGTCTTTAACAAATATACAGGTAAAGTATTGTAAAGGTGTGTGACAGTTAGATGCTTCTAGCCATACTGTGTATAAGTAGCACTGAATAAATCAAAGTTTGTCTAATTGGCTGACAGTGGCCATCTTGAATTTTGGACTGCACCCAAAAATACTCGTTCTCATCCCAAGGTGATAACAAAGGTACCCAAGACGTTTCATGAAGATCGGTTCATAAATACAGCCTCTAGCCCGAGTCGTATTGACATGTGTACTACTGTGTATAAGTAGCACTGAATAAATCAAAGTTCATCTAATTTGCATAATTTATGCACGAGAAAAAAACCTGTATTATATGTGATGTATTCCATGTTACTAAACATTCAAACACAAATTTATTCAAATCAGAACCTTCATATAGAAGTTCTGCACAAAAAAAAATGATTGCATCTAATTTCGCTATAAAATGGCCACCGGAAGCCATCTTGAATTTTGGATCGCACCCAAAAACACTTGTTTTCATCCCAAGGTGATAACAAAGGTACCCAATTTTTGTGAAGATTGGTTCATAAATACAGCCTCTAGCCAGAGTCATATTGAAATGTGCACTTACTGTGTATAGGTAGCACTGAATAAATCAAAGTTCATCTAATTTGCATAATTTCTGCACAAGAAAAAAACCTGTATTATATTTGATGTAGTCCATGTTACTAAACATTCATACAAAAATTCATTCAAATCAGAACTTTCATATAGAAGTTCTGTACAAAAATTGTAAAAGTAAATTGCATCCAGGACGATTTGCTCCGATAGTATGAAAATATATGTTCAGACGAATTAACCTGATATTAAAAAAAAAAAAAATTTATTTGGGACGAATCATCTTGATACTCTGAATAAAAATTGTTGGGACAAATCATCCCGTTATTCGAGACAAATTGTCCTGGTTGTCACTTGGGATGAACTGATTTTGGGTAGTGGTGAATCGATAATCGGAATCGGTCGGTTATGATAACCGGCAGTTTCCGGTTATTCTATATTTAACACTGACTATTAAAAACCCCTTTGATATCTGGCCATTTCAATAAAGTTTCCCCATTAAAAATGTGTGTAGTGCAAAGCAGAAAATTTGGGGATTTGCAGAGCAGATATATTACGGAATTTACCAACTGCAATCGGTACGAGATCGCCACCATTTTCCGAAGATTGCAGAGTTCATGTAAACATTAGAGAAATACATCAAGGCGGTGCAACGAATTACCACATAGAACTACATAGATACCACATAGAACTACATAGATACCACATAGAACTACATAGATACCACATAGAACTACATAGATACCACATAGATACTACATAGACGTATTAAGACCCCTACTATACTGGTGGGGGGGGGGGGGCTGTTTGAAAACCATATTATGTTCGACAACCGGTAGTTCTAAAAGGATTATGGACGATTTGGACCATGTACGATTCAGACCAGATTTTTATTGGACGATCCGGCCCAGATCAATGGACGATTCAGACCAGATTTCTGGACGATTCGGACCAGATTATTGGACGATTCGGACCATGTTTATGGACGATTCGGACCATGTTTATGAACGATTCGGAACAAGATTCTGGACGATTTGGAGCGTATTTCTGGGTGATCTGGAGCATGTTTCTAGGCTACTTGGGACAAATTATAGTACGGTTGAATGATTCCGCGGGGAAAGAAGTCAAAATGTTTGTTAAAGAGAGAGTCATGGAAGACTGCAATCGAAACCGGTTAGTTTAGTCAATTGCGAGGGTTACAATATAAAGAAAAGCCAGCCTTTGAAAATTACCCTGATGGCACCTGGGGGGGGGGGGGGGGGGGGGGCAATCCGTATTGCATTAATAGTATTGAAACTAACGGATTCCTCTCCAGCAACGTGGGGTGGAGAGTCCCCAAATTATCCCTATAGTCCATTACTGATAAAAAGTATTTAGAAACTGAGAAATTTTTTTTTTAAATAATGTCATTGATGCTTTCAGGTAAAATAAATGTTTAATTACAGCCATGATCCTGACTTAAAGACAAGCAGGTAAGAATTTAATATGCTCAACCTGTTATTCATTCTTTCTTTTTTTGTTTGCTCACTCTTTGTTCGTTTTTATTCTTTTGTCATATGTAATCTTTTGTGTGTTTGAAGTTTGTAGTTTTTGTAGTATTATCATCATACAAGCAATTCAGAAAGTACAGCCCAGCCAAACCCTCTGAAGACCAATTCTGAGGGTTTAGCATGAAGATTATAGCTAAAACAACATTCACATATGTGACTTTCACCTAGAGCCAACACTGCTTCATTAGTATCCCACGTAATTAACAGCATATTAATGTCACCCAATAGCCTTTCTTCTGACATGAAGCCACCAGCCTTTGGGTCACTATAAAATAAACCCACTTTTCCTTCACTTCACTCTTTTTCAAAATGCCTTCCAGAAAAGCTAGATTCCCTTGTGGTAAATGTACGCAAAGCTGTTCAGTAAATACAATATTTTGTGACTGGTGTAATACATGGTTCCACGCTGACTGTGAAAATCTAACAAAGAAAGAGTTGACAATATTATCAAATGCTTCTTCAGATTATCAGTGCGAAAATGACTTTAATTTTTCCGTTAGCGTACTCTGTCTTCTGGGGATCGTGATGACTTCACACAATTACTACTCAATAAATAGATAAATAAATAATAAATAATGAAAGGACCACATTCTGTAGATGACAGACAGCTTATTTCCAGGCTTGCCTTAAATACGTGAACATGTATGTCTTGAAGTTTTTCTGTGTTATACAGTATGCATGGCATACACGATATTCATGGCAATTAATTCCATTTATAAACACTTTCTGTATCTCTCCAGCTGCATATTCATGAGAAATCGCTCGCAGTGAAACGCCAGATCTGCAATGAATTGGTCATTCTAGAAGTTCGGGGGCAAGAGTGCGTTGGCGGTTGCGTAATGTCACTTGATCTGCAAAATTAAGTCATTCAGCACCCAAGTATCCTAACCCTACTCCCAATGCTTGGAGCAGTCGACACTCGTGTGAAACAAATTCATGTAGGCCCTAACTGACAATTTTCATTTTTGCTTTTAAAACATAGGTTATGACACCTCATACGAATGAGCTCGTCACGTTCGCTCGAATCTTCATAACCTATGTTTTGGGCACAAAAAATTAAAAAAATGTGTAGCGATTTTCGTGTATAGCGCTGTCTGGTTTTTCCCAGGTACATTGGGTAAACGGTTAACCCCCGCTATTACTACTCAATCTTAAGTCATTAGTCGATTAGTGTCATATTGGATGTCCACTAAAACATCAATATTCTTCGTCGAATGTTTTGAAATTTGTCTGTTAACGCTTTACCTAACATTGAGGAATTACGCGTCCAGAATGTGGACCATTGTGACCTCATAAAGCCCGATGTAACTTTTACTGTGTCACTAAAACCATACAGACGCGGATATCATTAGAACCGTATATCCATGTTTGTTTGGTTTTATTGAAAATGTTAATAATATAAAGTGCTACATGTTCATAACGCCCAGTATTACGATTTATTGACAACTGTATGATGTCTTTGTTATTATCTAACGTGCTGACTTACGTTTTTATTAGTTCACTGTTTTCTGCTTGTATTTTAGTGCTTGTATTTAGTGCTTTCTATTTAATGTTCAATAAACTGTAAAGTTTGCGTTGTTTTTTATTTTGTAAATATGGAATCCAATCCCAATTTACTCCGGTGCCGACCAACAGTTTACAGGATCCGGAAATGTCTCGCCTCACTCCCACCCACTCCAACCCCTAAAACAAATCTCAATGTAGGCGAGAATATTGTGGCGCCATGGACTGTGCTGTGTAGACTGATTGGCAGTCAATGACAGAAGTATTGCATTAGTATCAAGTAATAAAGTGATGACATATTCAGAAAATGATTTTTCTTGCTTTCTTTGCTGCGAATTTTGCAGCAAAGAAGGCTAGAAAAATCATTCTCTGAATATGTCATCACTGATGGAATCTGAGCCATCCTTCCGGGCCCGGTCTGACGCAGTGGCGGATAAGAAATTTTGAAAAGGGGGGGGGGGGGGCAGAATCGGGGGTCTGGGGCAGTTCTCCCCCCCCCCCCCCACCCCCCAGAAAATACTGGGAAATGAGCGATCAAATGGAGCATTCTGGTGGCTTCTGGGGTGGAAATCCTTGGTTTTTTGAATGGCTAAATAACCCTTTTTAAACAGCGTGTTTCAAAATGTCAAATTCTGTCATACAGACAGAATTAGAAAATTTAAAACATGCTCTTCTGAACCGTTCATTATAATGTCGCATTTTGGACACCATGTTTACAGTCATAACCGACTTAACCCCAGGAGAACATTGCGATCTGCCAGCGTTTGAAAGTTTTCAGCAGTTAGCCCTCTAGGCCTAGGCACCACATGGCTTCGCCAATTAAGATCCAGACCCAGTAAGAATCATAATTGGCATAGCCATGGGGTACCTAAGGGTAGGGGCATGTAACACCTCAAAATCATGCCGTGGCGGTGATGCTATGAATAAAGGCGACCAGTAGATATATTTTACATGTTAAATGATTTCAACGGTATATTTGTTTTCCATAGTGAAACGTGATGGAAAAAATATGTCGTTGAAAGTATTTACTACATAGGATACAATATCATGATTTCAACACCCAACGATTGCCTAATTTGAAGGGACTTTTGCTACTTATACTGGGGAGGGGCGAGGAGTGGGTTGTGAACTTGTGAAGAGTGGAGACTGGCCCCCCCCATGCTAGACAAACATGCGCTAAAGGGGGGGACTGCCCCCCCCCCTTTGTATCCGCCATTGGTCTGACGCCATGCCGGGCCATTCGGCACCCCGGACCCTGGGGTACAACCCCAGCTCCCCTGCCCTCTCACCGGCCCTGGTGCGTAGTACTGCTATGCAAGGCACGGTAATCAATAGGATTTGGGGTTATCACATAATGTCATTGGAGAGCTGAAAGGTGCTTGTCGATGCTCAGTGGCTCTCCGGGACCAGGTGCTACGGCCTCCTCCACCAATAAATCTGTCACCGACACAATATCACCCTGACTGTTAAGGCGTCACCAATAAATAAACCATAATACCATCCATGGTACTATGTCCATCTTTCGCGCAATCTCATCCGAATCGAGTCCGTGCGCCGATCATCGTCTTTCCTGAAAATAGATCGAGCACAACAACAATTTCTTATATTTTCGGCAATTAAATGTTCATTGTCCCTTTTATAACTATTTTTTTCACTTTTAAGGTCTACGTAGTATCTATGTGGTATCTATGTAGTTCTATGTGGTATCTATGTAGTTCTATGGAGTTCTATTTTGGTATCTATGTAGTTCTATGTGGTAATTCGTCGCACCCCATCAAGGGAGGTAACACATTGAAAAAAGAACAGTGAATAATACGTTCTGAAAAACGGGTAAACCATGCGTAATACAGCTTCACAACACACATTAACATCAAAATTATTATTCATTTAAGACACAAAGTATGTGTGCTCAGTATATTCCTGGTTAATACAACCAAGTGACGTGTATTGTATCCTTACACAAAACTGTATTAACACGATTTACCGGAATAAAACACAATCTTCACGAGAACAATGCTGTGTGATTGTATCGTTAATAACGATCTTTTCCCCACACCCCAACCAAAATGCAAATATTATTTTGGCTAATATTAGGGATTTTACATGAAAATTCCATAATGGGTTGTTTGTGATAAAACTGATAGGAAAATATTCCTCATGTGGTGAGAAAAAGAAATCTTTTTACAGAATCTAAATATTCCATGTAGTTTTCGAGTTTTGGTCATTAGAAGTTTCAAAATTTGTCGAAAATTTAGTCACTGGGACATAGTGCTTTCTGTATAAATCCCAGAACCCAAAATGCCCCAAAAGTGGTGATTTTAGCATACTTTTTTCACGTAAATAAAGACATTAACACTCATAAAAATGAAAGCAGTAATCACAGAGTCTTGAGATTTCACACAGTCATGGGCCATACGCTGGCCCAGAAGTTAACGTTAAAATTTTTTAACATGACCGAACCGTCTTCAAGTTAATGTGCATATAATTTGCATAAAAATGTTAATTTTTTCCTTTATTTAGAGAATATTCCCACATTTTTCCTACTAGACCTGAAATTACATCACAGGAGTATTGCAGCAACTTGCACAACATTGACAGTTTGTTTTGTAACCATATCTGATTTTAAAAAAACAGCTAAAATTTATTTAATTTGCATATTTAAGCCCCGCCCACTTTTTAAAATTCCACTATTGAGGAATGAATTGAACACTGACAAGCACAATTGACCACAAAATGGCATAAGTAATTAATCCACAACATTTTGAACCCCTGAAACATGTCAGCATGCCACCAGCTAGATATAACTATAAATAGCAGCACAATTAAAATATTTAGGCCACACCCACTTCTTTGGAAAAATAAGAAAATGTATGTAACTGTTCGAATATACAACCAAACTAAAGCTTACCAAGAAAACATGCGTCTACTAACCAATTGATTCCAATATTACCTTGAAGCCAAAGTTCATATAAGCCCAGTTCAGGTTCTAATAAAATTTAAAACTAATTAAATATGCAAATTTATTCAGTGAAGTTATGTATTTCAAAAAATTCATTCTTATCTCAATCCATCATTTTGTCTCACTTCTCGGTCAAAGTCAGTCAGCCTGTTGAGAATAAAATCTAAACCCTCTTGTATTGAACTAATGGTCTCCAACTTCATGAGGTGATAAAATGTAATTAAAATATTTTAATTATTTAATAAATATGCATATTTATTCATTTCAGTTTGATTTTTTACTATTATTCATTGCTAAAACCAACAACTATTTTTTCTTCTAATTTCTCACGTAACTCAAGCAGCACGGTGGGGAAAAGAATGTTGAATGCTTTTGACTAAGACTACCAAAAGGTCACTCTGAAAGCTAGCCACCTTTCTTTCAGCTAGCTGGACAGACCATGTGTACAAGAGTAGTGTGCTGCCTGAAATGTGTAACACTCATTGTATAAGAAAGTTTTATAGCTTTGATCAGCAGTGCAAAATCCAAGAGGCCACTGGCTGGGATTGACAATAAATCTTTGAGTGAAAAAGACAACAGAAGAATGAAATGTAGCATCAGTCAGGAAAAATGTATTTGATTCCTGCACCTGTGTTCCATATAATCCTACCTGTAATATTCATATTTTTTTAACATAATTTTCTACTCCATATTATTCGAATTTGAGCCACTATTTTTATTCATTTTCACAAGGCTGGACTGTGAGCTAATCATTAGGATACACTATTCTGGAGTTTGGACTAAATTCTTAAAATTTTTCCGTAGCTGTTGAAAGTTGGAGTTATTTTATAATTTTGAGGTTATTTATCCAAGATGTGGAACTTTGAAGTATTATAAACTCAGTTTGAAACTTCAGTATTAGGCAAATATATTCCACCCAGACCCTGTACTATTATTCCAACCCATAGTATCATTTCATTTTACCAAATCTTCCACCATCTACTATTAATCCTCACCATACTATTATTTGAATGACCGCAATATACTTCCTCTCACATAATTCACAGTAAAGAAACATGAGGACAATGGTCAGTGAATGAAAATACATCGAGAATTAGAATATGAGATGAAGATCATCCTCACCAGTCACCAACTTTATGAGCCCCCTCCCCCCCACACCAATTTCACTGTAACCTACTTCAACCATCGAATCGGCAGAGAAATAACCGGTAATTTGTTGATAGCAAGTTTTGATAATCGGTTCATCACTAATTTTGGAACTCAATGTCCCATATAACACCTTCATGCCTCAAAACAAAATGTATACATTATGAGAATGTGTTGTTCATTATATTATATATTCAGTATTTCTATCTTAAAACTGGTTTATAAATAAACAGAGTAAAACGTAATAGACCTGAACTGAAAAAAATAATTCAAATCCGTATCACGGTCCTACTAATTACCGTCCAAAACCGACCAAAAGTGCTAATTACCGACCAAAACCCAACGAGTACCGACCCAAAAAATAACTAGATGGTGCCATTTGTGTGCGAAGCACACTATAGTATATCCCCGCATTTGCACTTTCCTTTTTGGTTAGTGCAGGATACAGACTTGGATAAAAAGGCTTCACGCATGTGTGTGATTTAAAATGATAAAACAGTATTTAATTTCCTTCTGAAGACTCACATGTGAAACTACTTCAATATTTCAAACAAGATACTTCACCCAACATGATGTATAAAGGGTAGTGTTCTGATCACATCATTGTCACATGATTTAAAAACCACTTGGACCCAAATCAAAATTCCAAAACCTTCATGCACATCTACAGATGCTATCTGAACATGTTAACATGGTTTAAACGTTTCGAATTCAATACCCTAAGAACCTTTGAGCGGACAAAGATTTTCTAAGGATAAAAGTGGTTCCACTGGAACCACCTGGAACAAAATAAAAATTCTGAAACCTTCATGCACATCTACAGATGCTATCTGAACATGTTAACATGCTTTAAATGTTTCGAATTCAATACCCTAAGAGCCTTTGAGCGGACAAAGATTTTCTGAGGGTAAAAGTGGTTCCACTGGAACCACTTGGACCCAAATCAAAATTCCGAAACCTTCATGCACATCTACAGATGCTATCTGAACATGTTAACATGGTTTAAAAGTTTCGAATTCAATACCCTAAGAGCCTTTGAGCGGACAAAGATTTTCTAAGGATAAAAGTGGTTCCACTGGAACCACTTGGACCCAAATCAAAATTCCGAAACCTTCATGCACATCTACAGATGCTATCTGAACATGTTAACATGGTTTAAACGTATCGAATTCAATACCCTAAGAACCTATGAGCGGACAAAGATTTTCTAAGGATAAAAATGGTTCCACTGGAACCACTTGGAACCAAATCAAAATCCCGAAACCTTCATGCACATGTACTGGTGATACCTGAACACATTAGCATAGTTTAAACATTAATGCAAGTGAATGTAACACCGGACGGACGTATGTACGTACGTACGGACGGAGATAACGACAATATCCCCGACAATACCCTAAGATGCTATCTGAACATGTTAACATGGTTTAAATGTTTCAAATTGAATACCCTACGAGCCTTTTAGCGGACAAAGATTTTCTGAGGGTAAAAGTGTTTCCACTGGAACCACTTGGACCCAAATCAAAATTCCAAAACCTTCATGCACATCTACAGATGCTATCTGAACATGTTAACATGGTTTAAATGTTTCAAATTCAATACCCTACGAGCCTTTGAGTCGACGAAGATTTTCTAAGGATAAAAGTGGTTCCACTGGAACCACCTGGAACCAAATCAAAATTCTGAAACCTTCATGCACATCTACAGATGCTATCTGAACATGTTAACATGGTTTAAACGTTTCGAATTCAATACCCTAAGAGCCTTTGAGCGGACAAAGATTTTCTGAGGGTAAACGTGGTTCCACTGGAACCACTTGGACCCAAATCAAAATTGTGAAACCCTCATGCACATCTACAGATGCTATCTGAACATGTTAACATGGTTTAAACGTTTCGAATTCAATACCCTAAGAGCCTTTGAGTGGACAAAGATTTTCTAAGGATAAAAGTGGTTCCAGTGGAACCACTTGGACCCAAATCAAAATTCCGAAACCTTCATGCACATCTACAGATGCTATCTGAACATGTTAACATGGTTTAAACGTTTCGAATTCAATACCCTAAGAACCTTTGAGCGGACAAAGATTTTCTAAGGATAAAAGTGGTTCCACTGGAACCACCTGGAACCAAATCAAAATTCCGAAACCTTCATGCACATCTACAGATGCTCTCTGAACATGTTAACATGGTTTAAACGTTTCGAATTCAATACCCTAAGAGCCTTTGAGCGGACAAAGACTTTCTAAGGATAAAAGTGGTTCCACTGGAACCACTTGGACCCAAATCAAAATTCCAAAACCTTCATGCACATCTACAGATGCTATCTGAACATGTTAACAAGGTTTAAACGTTTCAAATTCAATACCCTACGAGCCTTTGTGTGAACAAAGATTTTCTAAGGATAAAAGTGGTTCCACTGGAACCACCTGGAACCAAATAAAAATTCCGAAACCTTCATGCACATCTACAGATGCTATCTGAACATGTTAACATGGTTTAAACGTTTCGAATTAAATACCCTAAGAGCCTTTGAGCAGACAAAGATTTTCTGAGGGTAAAAGTGGTTCCACTGGAACCACTTGGACCCAAATGAAAATTCCAAAACCTTCATGCACATCTACAGATGCTATCTGAACATGTTAACATGGTTTAAACATTTCGAATTCAATACCCTAAGAGCCTTTGAGCGGACAAAGATTTTGTAAGGATAAAAGTGGTTCCACTGGAACCACTTGGACCCAAATCAAAATTCCGAAACCTTCATGCACATCTACAGATGCTATCTGAACATGTTAACATGGTTTAAACGTTTCGAATTCAATACCCTAAGAACCTTTGAGCGGACAAAGATTTTCTAAGGATAAAAGTGGTTCCACTGGAACCACCTGGAACAAAATCAAAATTCTGAAACCTTCATGCACATCTACAGATGCTATCTGAACATGTTAACATGGTTTAAATGTTTCGAATTCAATACCCTAAGAGCCTTTGAGCGGACAAAGATTTTCTGAGGGTAAAAGTGGTTCCACTGGAACCACTTGGACCCAAATCAAAATTCCGAAACCTTCATGCACATCTACAGATGCTATCTGAACATGTTAACATGGTTTAAAAGTTTCGAATTCAATACCCTAAGAGCCTTTGAGCGGACAAAGATTTTCTAAGGATAAAAGTGGTTCCACTGGAACCACTTGGACCCAAATCAAAATTCCGAAACCTTCATGCACATCTACAGATGCTATCTGAACATGTTAACATGGTTTAAACGTATCGAATTCAATACCCTAAGAACCTTTGAGCGGACAAAGATTTTCTAGGATAAAAATGGTTCCACTGGAACCACTTGGAACCAAATCAAAATCCCGAAACCTTCATGCACATGTACTGGTGATACCTGAACACATTAGCATAGTTTAAACATTAATGCAAGTGAATGTAACACCGGACGGACGGACGGACGGACGGACGGACGTACGTAGATAACGACAATATCCCTGACGAAAGCGGGGATAATAAAATTTATCGGGGATCTGATGGGTTTTTGGGCTCAGAGTTTTGTAAATTCAAGATAATAATGACGATTAACGATGTCTCGTAATTATTTATTTGCACATTCTCTGTTCACTAATGTGGTTTGTGCGCAGAAACATAAGCCTTATATTGCCATTGTTCTCGTGTTGTTTAACCCTTTACTTTAAAAAATTTCAAGCTTAGTCCACCCCCCGCCTTCCGAAGTTTAGACTCAGGGAAAATCGGGCAGTTTCCATAATTTTTTCAGGCAAGTTTGACTGACCTATATCTGCAGTATCAAAAATCCTGCCTATTGTCTTCAACGAGGGATTCCGGCCTGTCAGTCCAAACTTGGACCCAACGTCTGTAATATAAAATACCCCACTAAAAATATATTACGGATTCCAAGTTTACACTACCATCTCATCAGAGTGATAACGCGCCTGATAACTAATGGATACACAGGCATTTACATAGTTTATTCTAGCAGATTCCAGACCAACCTTTTTCTGGGAGAGTGCCGCCCAATTTGGGGCAAAATCTTCCAGTCCCCTGACTCCCCTCTAAAAACTTTGACCCGTATGCCCATGCTCCTGTAGTTTTTGGGCCCAACTTCTCTCGTGGGCTGACTTCTCCTAAATTGCTATGGGGTGGGGTCGACTTCGTCTTGGGGCCAAGTTCTGTACTCCGACGACTTCTCATAAATTGTTTTGGCTGACTTCTCCGTGGCCGTTTTCATAATGGCTTGACTTCTCTGCACTTCAGGTACTCGGCCAAATTGAGAACTCTAAAAAATGACATTTAATAAGGATTTTTTGGATCGATTCTCTCCACCTCCTTAATAGATATAAAATATAAAATACAACCTTGTATTTTATATCTTTTGAGGGAGATGAAGACAATCGATCCAAAAAATCATTATCAAATGTAATTTTTTAGAGTTCACAGCTTGTGCCGAGCACCTGTGTTCGCACTACAAATGACTACTTAAAAACCTTTGAGACAGACCTTTCCTACATTACTGCATTCCATTTGCATTATGGGTTATCATCCGGGCAATCTTCTCCCTATGTAAACTGAAGCGATTTACATGTGAAAAGGTTTCAACTGTTCAATGTAAAACACACTTCAAATTATGTGAAAACAGCTCGAAAATTATTTGAAAACGTATTGAGACATTCGGATGAATATTATATTTATCGAAAATAGCATTCTGGTCGATTGTTTGGCTTCTTGATAGTGAAAAATCATCAGAATGATTGGAGAAACCAATGACATTTCACCTTTCATCGCGACACTGCACTGCCAATGCCATTACTAGTAAATTTAGTTCCAATGTCGCTCACAATTATGCTCTAGCGAACTTCTAGAGTACCCATCTTCATCTTCCTTGGCTGTGCATTCAGAGCTGGTTATCACCAAGTACGGATGGTGTGGGGCTGAGTCTATTCGCACCAGTATATTATTTCGAATTTTCATGTAAAGTCACCCAGACTTTGCCAAGTCAGGGAAATCTTCCAATCGAGCTATTTTAGCTGACTTAGGCTATGAAACATGAAGTGAAATGTTTTTCTTGAGCAGAATTTCAATCAGCATCAAGAGGTCGTCAGAAATAGACTATTAATGTTTTGAGCAACCTTCAGTGGACAACTCCGACAAGGTTGTAAGAAAAAATGATCTGACTACCTGATAGGTGAGTTCTCCTGCATATCATTTTTTAAGACTTCCCATCAAGTTATGCACACTCAAACTTCCTCTGTTTGACAACAATCCACACCTTCCATCCCATCTATATCCATATAATAATGATATGGCAAGCAGATCTGAGATAAAGATTATTATCGAAACAAAGAGTTTGAGAATAGAATATAGTTTGGCATGGAGATCCATTTGTGCTCTTTGCCTGTGGGGCCTAGACACACTAGAGGATGTGCCAGTGCTGCATTTCTGGGCAATCCTAACTATGCCCACCACATGGCCCACACACAATATATATTTACATTAGATGAACAATTAGCAACTGCATCAGTTGAAAATCATGTCATTTCTCAAGGTATTGTGGGTGAATTAGAAATTTGCAGAGGGAATCAAGTCTACGATACCAGCTGAATTGAGATGGAGGATAACCACAAAAACAATTTCCTTTCAATTTTTATTTGTTAATAATTCCAACACTTGACATCATTTTTTGGAAAGCTCAGAACTTCCTAACAAAAGATGTAAATTATTGTAACTGTGAACACAGTTGAACAACAATGTACTTTTTTTAGTTATCCTACAACCCATTTCCTCTGGTACATTAAACAGATTTGGGTTGAATTCCATCCATCCTGTACCTGTAACAGTCCTTCCCATGAGACGTGCACTATAGCGCTCGCGCCCGTCCTTCCCGTTTCCAGAGTGCAAAAAACCGCGCTCGTGTTTTGACCAGGCATATATTATTATCAAGTAAGGAGAAAGGTTTCAAGCGATGCGATTACTATATTTTAATTATTTACTGTAAAATTACCAGAAATTTAGCGAAAGACCGGCATTTATGGCCCAGAATCATGATAATCAAACATACCATGTATTGCTGTCACTTAGTGTAACACGCATTTTGATTGGGCACCTTTAAACTCATTGGGATACAAGACGATTCGGCGGAAATGCGAGTCAACAACAGTGCACCTCGGCTCTGCTAAGAGAGCTATCAAAATCGGGTAATTCATTCCAGTTGAGAAATCATTTCTGTGTGAACAGTCAATTATTTTTTATTAAGTAACAAGGAACGAATATCTGGCAGTGGGCTTTAGTAACAGCGTGAATGTATTCAGCACAAATCCTATTCACTTCTGTTTGGAAAAACCTCATGTTCTCTGAGAGGTTCGTGCTTCCTGGTCCAACCACCATTCAGTATTCACCAATGGAGCAAATTTATCAGCGTCGCATAAATTATAGCCGCAATGTGCGCTTTTTTGTTACTTGGCACCTAACACATCGTCATGACCCAAAAGTTAGGATTCAGATCATTCCTTTAATGAAAACCATGAAAGCACAAAATTGTCCAGCTTTCATGTTACCGTTCGATATGCCCAAATACTGTACTGAATGCACAGTGCTGTCATTTGGTGGTTGCATTCTTCATTGCATGTTAATTGTTCTTGCCAACAACACGACCATCAGGCATCACTCCCAAGCATTCTCGCCAAAGAATTGCCGCCGACAAATCTTTTTTTCTAATCGACGGGGCTGGATGCACGATAGCGCGCATCACGTCAAATAGTAGCAAGCGATGTAGGCTATAACGTGCCTACGGTTTTCAAAATCGAAAGACTGTACCACGCAGCTCCGAATCCACCGAATCGCCTTGCATTTTCCATGAAAATCACTTTGTTCTGGTGGCCTGTAGGGTGTCAATCTACTTTTAATTTGGGTGGTAACAATTTTTTTTTTCTACCTGCATGTTAAAATTTTCACTGGAAAATTGTAACATGCTGTTATAGATTCACGAGTGCATAATGCCCCTGTCTCCATTTTTACGAGGGCATTTTATTGCTCCTGTGGGATTTTCTTCCTGGGAATGACTGCAGTGTAATATGTGTATACCCTGCTGTGCATGTGCAACGAGCTGCTTTTATCCAGGTGTCTTTTTTATGCATTAAAATCCATGCCTGATGAGGGCTATCTGATGACCGTTGGGAAGGCCTGACTTTTCCTTTAACGAACACAAACTCTAAGTCTTTATTAGCTGGGGCAGAATACAAAGTATTGTAGTGCCCAGAGCAATTTTTTAGCTTTAAAAGTTTCGTTACTGAAATCTCCAGGAGAATTGATTAAATAGGAATAAATATCCGCGTAATCAATGTCTGGCATAGTTCTCAGATCATCAGACCCGTCTTGAATTGTTAATGGGTCTGATAATCTTTCTCCAGTTGTAAGTGTTAATTTTTCTGCATATCTGTTTTTTTCCTGAATAGAAAGTTGACATTGTGATGGGTTTTCTGGGAGGTTTAGTTTGTCCACCCAATAACAGCGTTTAACAAGCTCTTTGAAATTTCCAGTTTGAGACACGCACCTCAACTTCAAAAATTCTTTCAACTGGTAGACAGAGTAGATGATAAATTTACTGTGTTCTTCCATTTTGAAAAGTGACCATTAAACATAGAATATCGTTGTGGTTTTAAAACTGACTGCAGAAAACTTACCCATCGCTGTCACTGCATTTTTTTTTTCGTTTGATAAAGAAAATGAAAAAAAACAAGTCAGCTGGTATTTTTCAAAGTGTAAACAATTGGATGAAACAGGGATTTTTTAATGAATAAAAACAATAAAACAGTATTTAGTGTTGTTTTTATTTTTTGCCCTGATTGCATAGATTTTTCGTTGAGCTGTTGACAGTGTTGTCGAGAAAATATCCGTAAACAAATTTGCAAACCATGTCTTGACAGTTGTGCTGTTTATAAACAGGGAAACATTTGCTCACATCACGTGTAAATCACTTCCGTGTTTACATAGGGGGAAGATTGCCCAGATGATAACCCATAATGCAAATGGAATGGAGTAATACAGTGTAACAGGAGGAGAGATAAGTGCAGGAGACGGGGTTCGAACCGTCGACCTCTAGCACACAAAGCGACCGATTTACCACGAGACTAAGAGATCCGGATCAACCAGGCTGGTTGGTAAATGGCCTTTATACCTCGACCGCTACACTACTCTCCCCTTCTTTTGAGATTCACCACATGTGAATCTCACCCAAGTTCCTCTTCAGAGCGGTCGAAACACCCGCAGTGCCACCTACTGCTGAGGATCGGACGAGCCCCCAAATGTAACAGGAGGAGAGATAAGTGCTGGAGCCGGGGTTCGAACCATTGACCTCTAGCACACAAAGCGACCGATTTACCATGAGACTAAGAGATCCGGACCAACCAAATTTAGAAGGACATAATTCTATTTATTTTGAAAAGCACAGGCAACCCAAAGAGAAGCTCAGACTTCGAAGTCCTTCAGCTGAGAGTATGGTTTCGAACCTGGAGGTTCTTCAGCCACACACGAAGTGAAGTATCGATCCTAAAACATTGTCTTAAAAAGAAATGCTGGCGAATCAAATGTCACCAACAGATTTGGGAGCAATGTTCTCATTGGTTTGAATTCCAGTGGTCAAACCAATGAGAACACCGCTCACAGCGCTCTAAAGCTCTCTTTAAAAAAATACACGGAACTGCTGATTTTTATATAAAAATTACTTCCACGTTCTGACTTCCAAAACACAAATTACACAATAACAGTACCAAATTTAAATTAAATGAAAGGACGCATATGTAAATCAACAAAGAATAACATATAAACCAGGGAACATACCAAATTACTGAAAATTTTGTGATGTGACACTTACAAGGCGATCGACAATATGAGCGAGCATCAACTTACCCAAATCAACCCGCCACAACAGGAAACGTCTATTCTAAAAAATCGTATTTTGGGTCGGTACTAATTTAATTTTTTGGGTAGGTACTGATTGGGTTTTGGTCGGTAATTAGCACTTTTGGTGGGTTTTGGTCTGTAATTAGTAGGACCCCCGTGTCATTCGGTGTTTTGGATAACTCACGAAATGAGGCGACTTGAAAATAAAAATACATCAACATTGTTAAAACGCCACTCTAAGATGTCGATTCTAGCAATATAAGCATTCAGGTAATATACGTACAGGGAGCCTAAAATCTATATATTCATTAGCAAAATGCAACAGGTATTTTTTACAGGATTTCATGTTATCTGACGCGGATTTCATCGTGCAGGCTCGCATCTGTGGGCGCTGACATATTTGACAGTCAAAACGTGGAATCTTCCGGAAAACAGAACTGAGGTGGAAACCGTTTGTACAATATACCGGACTACAACGAACAGAACCGGGAAAAACTGATCCAAAAAAAAAAAAATATGACACAAATTTACAAATTGTGGGAGATGTGAATTGGAAGGGGGGGAAGATGTTTCTAAAAGATCGTCTATGGTGTCAACAATATATTTAGTATGGGGGAAGGATGCCGAAAGGGGTGTCTCTCCATCTCATTTAAAAATATTCGTTTAACATCAGCAGTAAAAAGATAATCGCTGACGGTTTCTCATTTCAAAGATGTGCAAATTTATTTGACTCACCGACTGAATGGCAAGCAGACGGCCACCCAAATAAATGCTTAAAGTTAAGCACTTACCTCATCACGACTGGCTGGACAACTGACAAAGTTGTGACAAGACCATGGAGATGGAATGACATTTGTTGTTTTAGTTGGAATTATGGGATCTGGACTATTCGACGAAAGACAAACTCGACGAAATGGACTATTCGACGAGAAGACAATTCGACGGAAGACAATTTCGACGAAATTTTTTAAAAGGGTCAATTCGACGAATATATTTTTAAAAATGATATTAAAGACATAATTGACCAAGCAATTTGATTCTTGCCTTTTGTTAAACCGCTCTTTGAAGAACAGTGTCCCAATGTCATTATACAGGGTTGCGTCTTTCATTGGACGCAGGCAGTCTGGCGAAAAGTGCAACAATGTGGTCTTTCAGAGACATATAGAAAACGCACCAACACATACAAGTTTATTCGATGTTTGTTATGTCTTGCATTTCTACCATCAACTCGCATTGTTAGTTATTTATTTATTTATTTATTGATGTTTAAGGTCACATATTTATGCACAATGGCTAATCATGACCCTGACAGTTTTACGGGTGGAGGAAGCCGGAGTACCCGGAGAGAACCACCGAGCAACGACGAGCAGCTGCCAGCTCCCCAACATCGTAACTCCGCACTGCAGCACAGGCAAGGTTAGATTGGTTGAAGACATGCGTACCATCGACGCGCAGTACGCCTTAGTACACGGCGTCATCGTGCCCCCACGCGGGCAATGGAGATGAAGTGTCTTGCCCAAGGACACAACGCGGTTGCCGCAGGTGGAATTCGAACCGAGGACCTCTCGGCTTGCAGCCTGCACCTCTACCTACTGAGCCACGCATTGTTAGTTACTTTTAATTCAATGAAAGAGCTTTGTAATAACACATCAAACAGTCCTCTAGCCAAACTGCTGGAATATACTCAGAACACGTGGATCGATAATCCTATGTTTCCTGTGTCAACTTGGTCTGTCTTTGACCAGCATGTGAGATCTAATAATGACACAGAAGGCTGGAATCGTCGCCTCACTACAAAGATTTCCAGGCCTGGCATGAACTTTTATCTTCTGGTAAATTTACTTTGGGAGGAGGGTGGGTTAATCCCGACACAAGCACAGTTGGTTTCTGAAGAGTTGCTTCAAAGACATCAAAAATTAAGTTCGCGCAAACGCGAAAACAGCATACAAACATTATTTGAAAAGCTCAAACACTCTGAGATAACAACGAAGGAATTTATGGCATCCATCATAATGTCATTGATACATGGTCCAAAAGAAAAATAAACGTTATTCCTTTTTATGTTGCAGCTGTAGTAAATTGTAATTGTGCTAAAAACTTCTCCCAACAGAATTGTGTGTGTTTGTGTGTTTGTGTGTGTGTGTGTGGTGTGTGTGTGTGTCTTTCGTCGAATAGTCCATAACCCGGAATTATTAGCCAATGAGAACGAATCTGATGCTTTGGGTTTGGACCAACTGACAGTCTACTCTATCAAATGGGAGAGGATAATTTATGTTTTTCCTTAAATTTTGATCTTCAAATTTCCAGCTATTGAACATCATGTTGAACTGACCGATTCCCCGTCCATGGACAGACAAGACGTTTATTGCACATCAAGGGAGCTAATCAAAGAAATTTCAAGAATCCGAATTCGCATTTTCACCCCATTCCACCCCTTTAGCCTTCCCATATGGATATGCCTTCTACAGCAAACCCCTAAAACACTCTCTGGAATGAGTAGAGTATACACGTGAATTGTGCGATGATTGGATCAACGTTCTAGAAGGGGTGAAGGAAACACAAACAAACGTTTTTGCAAATTATAGTTATGAGTTAGTCCCCTTCTCCTCCGCCGTCCTCCGCGATCTCACAACCGTTATCACCAAGGACTGGAAGAGTTATGTAGACCCAGAGCTGACATTTTTTGCAGCATTACACTAAAGATCCCCCAACAAACCTGGACTCCTCATGCAAAAATCCCCAACATTCTTTTCACTTAGATTTGGGTGGCTCACATCCACCCATCATTAAAAATAATGAGCTTGCAACACATTACCTGTACCAGTAAATCGATATTGAAGAATGAAGATTATGCATGAAATTGCCTGCGACAGTGGTGTAGCCGGGGAGGGGGGGGGGGGGGGGGGGGCTGGCCCCCTGAAAATTACGGTGGTCCCTTCAAAATGGGAAAATTAAAGCACCAAAGGGAAAGGGCCCCAGATTCACTCTCAGGGCACTCAATTTTCAAAATTGTCTCGAGGGAGTCCTCACCCAGACCCCCTGAATCTGAATCTGAATTGGTTTACTGTGTAGCCCGCGGTGACGCGTATGTTAACACAGGGAAGGAGGCATGGTGTTATTAAATTGCGCTCTGCGTCCTTGACACAAATTGTCTCAATGGCTGTCTGGCTACTGGCATTCCAGTCCACAATTGTACGTGGAAAAAAGGAGTTTCTGAATTCTTCTGTTGATGTTCTGTATACAGCCAGTTTTGTGTTGTTGTTGCTCCTTGTCCGAGATGGACCCTTTTGGATGAAGCGCTCTTTTGGTATTGCGTCGCAACCAGAGATGATGTTCTGGAGTGTTTGGATGCGTTTGTTCTTCCGGCGCTCTTCCAGGGACGGCCAGTTGAGGGAGCGGAGCAGATCACTTACGCTGCTATCTCTGCGATAGTCATTGCAGACAAAGCGTGCGGCACGTCTTTGGGTCATCTCCAATTTCTGTATGTCTTTCTTTTTATAAGGATCCCACACTATGCAGCCATATTCTAGTTTCGAGCGGACCAGTGATTTGTAAGCCGTTTCTTTCAGGCTTTTTGGTGCATGTTTCAAGTTTCGTTTGATGAATCCCAGTGTACTCTTTGCTTTGGAGTTGGTCTTATTTATGTGGGTGTCCCACTTTAGATCATTTGAAAATGTCAAACCCAGATAGGGATTGGTACCCCCACCAATGGGAGGAGGTCTACTGTCTTCGGATATGTCTGTGGCATATATCGACCTGCCCCCAACCCCACCCCAAATATTACCCCCCCCCCCCAATAAGAAATCCTAGCTACGCCCCTGGTCTTCGAGGTATTTGGGGTATAGCATCGAAGGTCACATACTTATGCACAACGGCTAATCGTGACCGTGACAGTTTTACGGGTGGAGGAAGCCGGAGAGAACCACCGAGCAACGACGAGCAGCTGTCAGCTCTCCAACATCGTAACTCTGATGTCTGCACCGCGGCAAGGCGGGGTTAAATTGGTTGAAGACATGCGCACCATCGATGTGCAGTACGCCTTAGTACACAGCGTCATCGTGCCCCCATGTAGGCAACCGGGGTTAAGTGCCTTGCCCAAGGACACAACGCGGGAGCGCGAATCAGTCGCTGAAATGGTCGCCCATCCAACTACTAACCGCGCTCGACGTTGTTTAACTTCGGTGATCTGATGATAACCGGTTACCGCGACGCCACCGCGCCCCCGTTCCTTTGTCACATCAACAACCTGCAAGAGAACCTGGGGTCTGCTGCCAGACTCTTCGCACACCATAGCACACCTAACAATAATAAAGAAAGTGAAAAAACACGCAAAACAAGAAGACCTGAATGAACTAGCAAAACGGGAAGAGCTGTGGTGCATGGAGTTCCACCTTGACAAGTACAATGTCCTTAATTAACCCTTTACCCAACGCAGACGGTATCAAAATTTATTATTTTAAATATTTTTTTTTTAATTTTTCAAAAAAAATCAACAAAACCATATCATGTGACCCCTCACTGGAACGAGCTCAATGAGCTCGTTCCAATGATGGGTCACATGATATGGTTTTGTTGAAATATTTTGAAAAAAATATTTTTTTCAACTGCTCAATTTGCATATTATGTGGTTTAAATATGAATTGAGGACTCGGACTCGGACTCAAAACACATACTGAATCAAGGACTCGGACTCAAGTTAAGTGCTTAGTTTTTTGTTGACTTGCCAGTGATTTACCACGTTATAGCGATCTTTATTAATCATTGTGCCGAAAATAAAAATTAACCATCCCTGTGAGGTCAGTCCAGACTGATTAACACGTCAAACTGCCGTGACATTTTGCCGGTGGTTGCCAATTCGACAATCTGAGCGATCACTATTTCCGCAATTGTTTCGCTTTCCGTACAAAATACCGAAGTATGAACTCCCTAACCCCGTTACTGCTGTGTACATTACGTATCACTATAAATACATTTCCCGTTCACGATAGTTCACAAAAAGTCAGCTTATCCTAACTAAATAAATGAATGATAGTCTTTATATAAAAAGATAAGGGCATTCCACAAAGTACGATGGCTATTGGGAATATGTTACGGCAGTTTAACAGTTAAACGATTTTTGCTGATCATCATAACGACAAGATCGCCGTTACGTGTGGTTAATCACTGGTAATTCAACACAAAATCTGAATACTAACCTTGAGTCCGAGTCCAAGATTCAGTATGTGTTTTGAGTCCGAGTCCGAGTCCTCAATTCAGTGTCCATCTAGTACGCGGGAGGATGCGGGAGATTCGTTAGGTAAAGAGTTAAGGTCAGCAACAAAAGAAATACAATAGAAATGAAGTTCCATCAATGTGGCCAAACACTGGAAGAAGTATCATCCACAAAATACCGAGGGAACATTATCCAAAACAACTGGAAATGGGCAAATCACATCCAAAACTGTTACAAAGCACATCGCATTCTTTCCTTTCTGCACAGAAACGTCAAAATATTTAGTACTATAAAATACCAGGAATATTTCAGGCTCATAAAACCACAACTTGAATATGCGTCAACTATTTGGGACCCTTACACCCAGGAAACATCAATAGGCTGGAACAGATTCAGAGGAGAGCTGTCAGGTATGCCACCAACCAGCACAGGAACACTTCAAGTGTTACAGACACGATCAGCTAAATCACTACAGCAGAGAAGGAAAGAGGCCAGATTAATTATGTTCTTCAAGATAGACTGTTGCCATCAGGATAATAATATATACTCTCCCAAAAAAGAAAGTGTGCATGCTAAAAAATAACACTAAAAAAAGATATATATCATTTTCATTCATGGAAATTTTATTCAATCACAGATGAATCAATTTGTGATCAACACGAGAAATTTCATTACGCTACGACGAATACTCTTGGTGCCATGGAGAGTCAAAGACACTAAGGGTCAAACACAAAGGTCACACACTCAATATCTGGTATGACCTCCGTCTGCATCGACTACTACTGTGCATCTACGCCTCATGGAAGCGAACAAGTTAGCATGGAAGTGTTGTGGGATGTTGTTCCATATTCTGATAAGCTGTCTTCGGAGTTCCACAAGCGTTGACGGTGCATGGGGAAGCCGGCGTAGCTGACGTTTCATTTCGTCCCATACGTGCTCAATGGGTGAGATATCGGGCGAATTTGCGGGTCAGGGAAGAACATCCACTTGTTGTTGCTGCAGATACTGCTGAACAACACGAGCTGCGTGGGGTCGGACGTTGTCCTGCTGTAGAATGACGCCGGGGCCGTGACGTTGCAGAAATGAGACAACAACAGGTGTAAGCACTTCTTCACGATATCTGGCCGCATTGAGATTGCCATCAATAATGACCAGCTCAGTTCTCTTACGGGCAGTGATGCCACCCCACACCATGAGAGACCCTCCCCCATAACGGTTTTGCTCCACGGCACCTGGATCTACGTAGCGTTCGTTTCGACGTCTGTACACTCTCTGGCGGCCATCTGACGATGAAAGATGGAAACGACATTCATCTGTGAATAAAACACGTCGCCACCAGTGTAAGGGATGCCTGAGATGTTGTCTACACCACTGCAGTCGAGCACGACGATGACGTAACGTCAAAATCGGACGAATTGCAGGTCTTCGAGGACGTAAGCCGTATCCTCTCAGCCGGTTGATTACTGTTTGAGGATGTATCCGTCTCAGGTTAGGGATGTTCTTGGCTGTCGTCGTTGCCGTTTGTTGCCGGTTCCGGAGATGGACGACACGGATATACCGATCTTGTGCAGGGGTGGTAACTCGGGGTCTCCCGGAGCGGGGTCGGTCTCGAACGTCATCATGTTGTGCATGTCGATGGACTAGCCTGTCTACAGTGTTACGGTGGCAGTTCAAATGCTTGGCAACCTCTCTGTGTGTTCTGCCAGCTCTAATCATACCCAGGGCAAGGAGACGTTGATTCACTGTCAATCTTGGCATGCTAATGTGGAGTCGTTTTAACAGCAGCGCAAGTTTGAATGTGAACGATAGGAAGGCCTTACTTTAGTGTTTAAATACCCAAGGATTCACACTGCTGCATGAATTTTCAGACTCTCCACGTGCAAAACATGCCTTTTCACAAACGTGCAGCACGCCATTTAACGTTAATGCAATTTTAACGGGGAAAGCTGTTTTTGTGTTCAATATAACTTATTCATGAACAGGTTAACACTCTTTACACGTACGAAATTATTTTTTTGGAGTTTGATCAATTCCTGCAATGCAAACTTTCTTTTTTGGGCGAGTATATAATAACACTTTGGCCAGCCGCTGATTTGTCGCGGTTCTCGTACGAGAAAGCCTTGGTTACCCCTGTACTCCCAACTGCCTCCCTATTCCCATGCTTATCCTCTCCTACCAACACTCGGAGACGAACTGCTTGATTACATCCCTTGCCCCATTCTTCCCAATCTCTCCGATTAGCATATTGACCCTCTTCTTTGAGTCTCCCCCTAACCACATGTCCTTCATTCTCCCATCCCACTTCCCCATTATACTCCCAGTGAATCTTATTCTTTTAGACTGATACTTTGGGCATTCTAGAAGGAAGTGTTCCAGGGTCTCCACCATGCCCAAATTACACATCTGGCACTCCCTTTCACTGTCTTTCCCAATTTTTCCCCTCAGCTCCAAGGATCGCGACCTCATCTTGAACAACAGTGACTCCCCAAAGGTGCCACCAAGGTACTCTTCAAAACCTGGCTTCTCTTTATCACGCAGGCCACCCAAAGACCTCTTTGATTTGACCCCCTCTCGCCAATTACAGTTACATAACGTCCAGGTTCGAGATCTCCAATGAGTAGTTCTCTGCTAGCTCCCTCACCAGGAAAGGAAGTTGTCTTGTACCACAGACAACTTGGTAGAAACTCACATTCCAGATCATACCAAAAGCCAAACTCCCAAACAGATGGCCACAAGGTGTCTTTTTTCACACATACTAGTCATGACAGGAATACCTTTCCCCTGACATCATCCAATCCAAGACACTAGATGCTTCTAGAGCCCCAGAGTTCAACTACTAAAATAATATCATGTTTTTATCTGCTTTTATCCTATTTTAATTCACACATCTATGCCTTGCAATTGAAACCTAGAAGAAGTTTCAGCTAGCTGAAGATGGCTATTACCCAGCAGATGCAGAAAAAACCGAACCAAACCAGTCGCTGAATACCGAGGTCATCTGAATTTCCAAATTTTCCTACATTTGCTATTTACAAGTCCCTGTTTAACCCTTTTTGAACTCTAGTGGTATCTTCCATGCCAGTTCAATGGCAGCAATTAGAAGAGTCCATATTCATTATTTGGGGTAGATCAATCAATGTTTTCAACGTGCAGCCTCGGGGCTGCAGCCTGCACGTTGAAAATACTGATTGGTCGAACCCACACATTTACTGATCAGCCATCCTATTTAATGACGTCATGACGTATCATGTTGCTGTTCGGAAAACCGGCCGCTAGGGTTCAAAGGGTTAAGCTTGATTAACAGTTGAACGGTTTAGTTTCATGAAAGAAGTGATTGATTTTCTTTTCAGTTTTGTTAACCCTCAATGGACTGGGCAACAGTCCCGAATTGTTGATATCAAGTTCTGTCTAAACAGCATGCTTAATTGGTAGAGTACTGAATTATTTTTGGTTATCAAAATTTGTTCACATATCGTCCACTGAGTTTCAAAGTGTTCTATGTGCCTATTGGCACATAGAACACATTGAAACCCAGGAGACGATATCTTGGCCTTGTTACAATTTATGGGAGAGTGAATAGGCACTCTCGCATAAACTGTAAAAAGGCAATTCCGAACAGACTAAAAAATTTCATTTTAAAGGTGAAATGTAGAACATCCAATGAATATAAAGCCTTTAACTCATTGCATGCTGTTGGCGGATATTATTGCCAAGGACAGGAAATCCCTTGCCATTAACATTTGTAAAATTATTTGGGGACATTCAACAAAAAATTCCCCCTGCGAACTGTATCAACCTTCTGACCAGTGATTTCATGACTAACATTTTCATGAATTTTTCATCATTAGCAGCCATGACAAAAGTTGATGAAAACTATTTTTAAAATACTCAGCAAGTTAAGAGTTAAGATGTGGTACCGACAATTTATTTATTTTATTTATTGGTGTTTTTAAGGTCACATACTGATGCACAATGGTTAATCGTGACATTTTTACCGTTGGAGGAAGCTCCGCTCAGGTAGGGTTACAGCGGTTTAAGACGTGTGCACCATCGACGTTCAGTACACCTTAGTACACGGCGTCATCGTGCCCCCATGTAGGCAACCGGGATAAAGTGCTTTGCCCAAGGACACAACGCGTATCGTCCCGGGCCGGGGATCGAACTCTGGACCGGTACTGGCAATTCAGAATAAAGTCCGAATATGGGCACTCTACCAGTTAAAATAAAACTTGCTGATTATATCTTTAATGCATTGTATAAATTTCTTGTAGAGCACAGTGGGATTATGGAGGAGGATCCTTGTGTCACCGGATTTCCTAAAAAATGTCAACATTAGATACATTCAAGCCTTGATTTTCACCTTAATTTTCTTGGAGTTATTTTGCTGTGGTTATTGCTCCTCTTTCTTGGTACTTGAATCAAATCTCGAATCGAATCAGGTCTATTGTTTGATATCGAATCGAATCTCGAATCGAATTCTGGGCACCCAGAAGATGACAGTAAAGGGGAGGCGAGACTGAAAACCTGTCTGTTCCGTCTGTGATGGTTCAAGTCCCGACTGATAAAATATTCCAGTTGGAATATTACCCAGGAACGGATGGGAGACTTACCAGCAATAAGCACTGCACAGGACTAGTCGCTTGCAACAGCTCATCGTCAACATTGTTTGGAAACTTAAACTTTGTTTTCAACAGTGGTAGAGACAAGTGAGACTAGAATTAGCGTGGGAGGTGGCATGGATCAGATGCTATTTATGTTAACACCTAGCACTCTGGTAGTATTTCAGATTTCTCGTCATTAGCTCCATATTGTCCATGCAGCATGAAAAATGTAACAAATTACATCTCGTTTGACAGAGCTCATTGAGCTCTGTCAAACAAGATATAATTTTTTAAATTCTCAGTTGCATTGTGGAGAAAAATTTGCTGCTGAAAACTTTGGTATTTTGACATGAGAGTGCCGAGGGTTAATGTAGATTAAATTACACTATGTCTTTATTTTCACCATTATTTACCAACAAATTCCACCTGAACTTTTCGTTTTGTGAGATGATGACAGTGACTAATACCAAGCTATATCCCTGTGTGAAGATTCGAAAGGAAACTAATCGGGCAGCTGATTTTGAATCGAATTGAATATCAACTTAAGATTTGAAATCGAACCGAATCTCACAGCTTCGCAGGGCCCAACGAGAGTGCTCCACTTGACATGAGAAGTTCATTTTTTCCTCAGGAAGACCAGGATCTTCATTCATGGAAAATACACAATTTTAAACCTACACGAGGTGAAACTGTGAAGTGTAACTGTGAAGGATAAAATATTTCCCCGCTACCATGTTTTGCCTCTTCCCCCCCCCCCCCCCCCCCCCCTACACACTTTATTTGTCATAGCCACTCCGCGGACCATACATGTACTTGTTGCAAAGGCTTTTACACATTGTAGATATTATGAGTATATATAGGTGCTTGAAGTCCATGAAAGTGCTTGAATTTGTACCACAGGTTTTGAAACCCATGTAAAATTGCCCTTGTTTTTCAACACTCTGCATCTTGAGAACCACTCGAATTTTGTCAGACTGCTATCGTAGTGGCTGACGGTAGGAAAGTTAAATGAGAACTTTTATTCTTTCCCTTCATGGGTAGCACCAGTCTCTTACATTTTTCCTTGAAAATCTCGCTCAAGAAATGATGTGTGTGAGCAGGATTATCACTATAGAAACATGAGATAAATGCTCTTTCCAAATCGCCTACAAAACACAGAAACTGCACCGGAGCCAGCCAGCAAGCCTTTCTGACATGAGACAACATCATAATAATATTCTAGAAATATTTGATCGCAAACATAAACAGCTAATATTGAAATTAGCAAACATTTGTTTTGGCATAAAAATGCTGTAGTCAAGTCTGGAAATAAGCAGACTGTCATCTGCAGAATGGGATCCCCAAAGGGTGGATTTGGTGATGCTACCCTGCACAGCAGGGTAGCATTACTAAAATTACCCGCCATGAACCTCAGCCTGAATCAAGGCCGAAACAGAAAGAGGTACGCAGAGGATAAACTGGGGGATTCTAGCCCACTGTATGGGATATCATCAGCAAATTCACCCTCTGGGGACCTCATTCTGCAAATGACAGATTGCTTATTTCCAAGCTTGGAGCCTGCAGTCAGGTCATCTCAGCACAGTGCATGTATCACAGAGACTATTTCAAGCTATGTAGATGCTTTTGATCATTTAGTTGATGGCAACATTTTGTCAATACATGTAAGTCTGTTTATCATGGTCAGTTAGGGTAGCTTTATCATACTACAATGCTAAGGAATGTGTTGGCTCAGTGGTTTGAGCATCATCTTTAGACCGAGAGGTCAGTGGTTTAAACCTGACCAGCAGAAAATGTGTTGTGTCCCCGGACAAGACACTTATTTATTTACTAGTGTTTAACTCTTAACCGCCTGAGTATTTTCAATATATTTTTCATCAAATCTAGTCATGGCTGCTATAAAGCAGCCATGACTAGGTTTGATCAAAATTCATCTGAAGCTAACTTGAGAAATCATTGATGAAAAAATCCTTTCTATTTGCCTTAAGAAAATTTGAATAATGTGCCCAAATTATCCTAATTCCATTGGAAAGAGAAATTCTATTCTGGGCAGGAATATCCGCCAGCAGTATGCAAGGAGTTAACCCTCTACCCAACATAACAGCCAAAAACGGCCAGCGCCATGTTAATTTTCATTATTTTTTCATTTTTTGTCTCAAAAACATAGGCTATGACCCCTCATTGGAACGAGCTCACTAAGCTCGTTCCAATAAGGGGTCTTAACATATGTTTTTGAGACAAAAAATGAAAAAAATTAGTTGTTCAAGAATTTCTTTTGCAAGTGTCATCTGCTTTTCATGTTAGGTAAAGGGTTAAAGTTACACATTTCTGCACAATCGATAATCATGATTGCAAGCATTGGTTACCAAGTCCTATTTTACCGGTAATCAAGCACTACTTCACTTCCACAATAAAAAAACCCCACTACTTCACATCCTGAGGTTCCCACAGGGAGGGTAAGAAACTTAATCATGATTGCCCACAAGGCTGCATGGTGGCTCTGTGTACTAAGGCATACAGCACATTGATAGAGCACTTGCCTTCAACCATTGCTAACCTTGCTTGTGCAGTGTTAGGTCGTTGAGGAGTCAGACAGTTACTTGCCACTGCATGGTGGTTCTCTCTGGAGACTCTGACTTCATCCACCCATAAAACTGTTAGACTTGTGTTAAAAGTGTTGAAAGTGTAAAGCCACAGTAAACAAACACATATAACCATATACTACAATGCAAGAATGCTCTCAGTTCTTTGATCTTAAAGCAAAGGCCTCCCTATCACTCACCCCCATCATTATCCTTCTCTGCCCAACTTGGGGATTAATTTCAACAAGGGTGTCAACCCTACCCACCCCCCCCCCCCCCTCTCTGTTGTTACAGCAGGGGGGGGGGGGGGGGGCTGGTTGAAATTATTTAAGCCAACCAGCTTGCAAGTTGCTTTGAAATTTATATATTTATTGGTGTTTAAGGTTACTTCGAGCATCTAAGGCTATACAATGACAACCACACTACACACTAGTATGAAGTCCAGTTTAGCTATTCGTTTATACATATACTGCCCATTTTAGAGGACTTTCATCCTAGGAATTGGTTACCATGTCCAATTTTACCAGTAAAACAATTTGGTAATCCAGCGCTGCTCCAATTCTGCTCCAATTCTGGATTTTCTATGGACAATGTTGCTTTAAAAATCATCTCCAAGTATGACAGAACATGTTCACTGAATATGCAATGGGTTACTATGAGAGTTCTATCCACAAAAATGAAAAAAGTGCATGTTTTGCAACAGAATTTATCTATGGGTACCTTGACAACAATGGTGTATGGAATTTAGTATGACACTGCCAACCACTATAGCTAATTTCAAGGGTTAAACTAATGCATTTGATCATGAATGGACAAACTACCAACTAACACTAGTACATCTTAAGCAGCACACCTTTCAGTCACAATAAACAGAAGCCTACTTTTTATTAGATCTTGGCTTGAGGAACATTAATTTATTTTCTCTTTCTGACTTCGGTTATGGTGATGCTTTAACGTCACATAGAATCAGGCTTTGTGTGATGTCAAATGCAATGGTTAAAAGTCGGGAGTACGTAATATTACGTACCATAGTCGCAATGTACAGGAATTTTCGTATGTAACATTACATACCGCAGTCGCAAAGGGTTAAAAAAGACGTGTTTCAAAGAAACTGTAGAGCACAACCAATAAAATTGGCCTTGTAAGAGCTTAACCTGCTGAGTATTGTTATTCTCATAAAATCAAGTCATGACTGCTGTAAAGAAGCCAGGACTTGATTTGGTGGAAAATTCAATACAGTCAGACACGTAGTAAGGATATTAAAGTTAGTGGGACAAAAAAAATATCTAGGAGGGCTAGTTCATCGATCTGAACATAGTGGCTACCGCCATGTAGGGGGGTGGGGGGGGGGGGGGTGGCGGGGTAACTGTACTTTCAGACCGTTGAACTACCAGGGGTGCATACAGCATACATAATAGGATGTGCAGCATTATCCGAGCCACGTAGCGGCAAGATGGGGGTAAGCATGGGGAGGGGGGGGGAACTCTCTCTAAATGGAGGGAGGGCCTCCCCTTTGCAAATTCGCGACAAAAAAGACCCGTAATTTCCTTGACTCTGAGTCCGTTTGTGTCCATAATTTATAAGTTGTGAAGGGCATCAATAATTCGGCTACGTCACCTGGCTGAAATTTGGGGGGGATGTGCCCCCTCACACCCCCTCCCCCCCTCCCATGGCTACGCCACTGAATACAGTCAGGAATCAAGAAATCTTTGTTAAGAGGATTACTCACATATTTTGTTGACTCTTTGCACACTGATATCAAAAATCAAAATTTCAAGGTGCACCTTTCCCCCATAATTCAACTCAGAAGTTAACCAATTCAATCTTGTTTGACAGAGCTCAAGTGAGCTCTGTCAAACACAATCAAAATGGTTAAAGTCTGAGTTGCATTAGAGGAAAAAAGTGCACCTTGAAATTTCAGTATTTTGCATCAGTGCACTGAGGATTTGAAATTTCTGTATTTTGAAATCAGTGCAGTGAGAGTTAATTGAGAGAATTTGTGACAAATTCTCTGTAAAGGCTAAAAAAAACCCAAAAACTTATTTATTGGTGTTTAAGGTCACATACTTATGCATAATGGCTAATCGTGACTGTGACAGTTTTAAAGGTGGAGGAAGCCAGTGTACCCAGAGAGAATCACCAATCATCGACGAGCAACTCTCAGCTCCTCAACATTTTTACTCTGTTCAAGCACCGCTCAAGCAGGGTTATAGCGGTTGAAGCCATGTGCACCATTGACGTGCAGTATGCCTTAGTACATGGCGTCATCATGCCCCCATGTAGGCAACAGGGATAATGTGCCTTGCCCAAGGACACAACGTGGGTCATCCTGGACAGAGATCGAACTTGGGAACTCTAGCATAGAAGTTCAACAGTCAACCACTGAGACACTGCGCTCCCCCTAAAAAACCCAAGCAGAGTTTCTGCTAATGGACTTCCAGGTTCAACCTGACTGAAATTCTACTTGCAATATTTATACTAAGTCACAGAATGTCAGTTACAGCAAACAAAACTGAATCGATGAAATTTTTCTTTGCATTATGGGAAAAATGTGCTGCTTGGAATTTTGGTATTTTTACATCTGTGTAGAGAGGATTATTTATTTATTGGTGTTTAACTGTCAACCTGCTGAGTATTTTGTAAATATTTTTCATCAAATCTCGTCTAGCAGCCATGACAAGATTTGATGAAAAATTCATCTAAATTCAAGTCCTGGAGTCATTGGTGAAAACCTCCACACTATTTACAGAGGTAAGGCCACACAAAGTAGATCTTCTGTTTCTCAGGCCATTATTTGTGAAATTGCATGTGGGCGAGCGGTTTTTTATTTTATTTTTTATTTCAATAATTACTTCTTTGCCATTAAAAGTTCATGTTCTTGGTTCAAGTTTTAGGCCTCATAATCTACAGAATAGCATGGGTGGTGATGTATTTCATCCCTTGAGTGCAAGAAGGCTTTGCAATGCTAAGGCATTGCAAAGACTTCTTGCACTCAAGGGACAAATTCATCATTTTTTTTAACTTGGGTATAATATCAGACATAAACCATTTAATTTTTATTTTTTTTAAGTTTAAATTGGTTATAAAAAGAGAGCATGCGGCAGTCAAAAGGACCATGCGGGAGGGCCTGAGAAACAGATTTTTTATTTTTTTAGGCCTAAAATTTGATTAATTAGGCCAAAATTATACTTGTTTCAGTGGCAAGAGAAATCCTGTCCTGGGCAGGAATATCCCTTTGTAGCATGCAATGAGTTAAGGCTGCATATTTCTTTACAATGGTTAATCGTGACTGCAACAAAGTCAAGTTTAATCAATTGTTTATACCCATATTGCCCATTTTAGAGGACTTCCACGCCAAGCATTGGTGACAGGGTCCTGTTTTACCACTAAAATTGAGTATAGTGTAGTGCAGGGGGTTCATAAAGTACGGAATTGTACTTTTACTTGGTATATAGTATACAATACAGCTGCCGTGGACTGGTCATTTTCCACGGGTGGGCAATATTTACATGGATGCAATATTAGATTCCAAACACCAGTTATAGGAATGATCATCAAAAATTTAATTAATGAAGCACCGAGTTGTACACTGTGCTTCATTAAAATTAAAATTTTGCTACTGATGACTTTTATTACCTGGTAAATGCATGTCCACGTGTGGAATATGACCAGTCCATGGCAACTGTACTGTATTTGTACTGGGCAGAAAAATTTGTCTGCTGAGGGCAATGAGTTCTGTGTGCTGAGGATTGTTCTTACAGAATGAGAAAAAATATATTAAAAAAGCAATGCATCATTTTTATTAACCAGAAAATTATAATTTGCATAACGAGAATAAAATATCCTTACATTATAATATCGTAAACATGCTATTTCCTTTCCCCCAAAGTCAGTTTGGGATCACAGACATTATACATTATACAATGGTAGAGTACTGGAAGCCCATACTTGGGCTTTAATCTTAAGTACAGGTATCCCAACTTAAAAATATCATACTAAGTGGGTTTATTTTCTTTGAAGCAAAATTATTTAAACTGTAAGAAGTTGCTTTCTTACAATATATGGGAGAGTGTTTGTTGGAACTCTCCAATATATTGCAACAAGACAAACACTCTTGAACCAATTTACCTGACCAAATATAAGTTTCACCCTTTACCTAACATGAAAAGCAGACAACACTTGCAAAGAAAAAATCTTGAATAACTAATTTTTTTAATTTTTTGTCTCAAAAACATAGGTTATGACCCCTCATTGGAACGAGCGTGATTAGCTCATTCCAACGAGGGGGTCATAACCTACGTTTTTGAGTCACAAAATGAAAAAAATAATGAAAATTAATAGGTGAGTTTTTAAAATAGCGCTGGCCGGTTTTGACCATTACATTGGGTAAAGGGTTAAAAATGCAATCACATTTGAATGTTTTTCACCCCTTTCAAACTTTATTTCTCCTCGATTATTATTTTCATTGAGAGATTGAATGGTATTTCAAGTTTTAGCTGAATTTTAAAGACCATATCTTGGCACTGCTGAGTAAACATAATCTTCTATCTTCTGTACACAAAACTTAATTTCTCACAAACTATTGGAGATTGCCAACAGACACTCACGAGTGAACTGTGAGAGAATATATTTTGAGAAAAAAAAAAAAAAATACCATAAACATATTTCCTTTCCTCCATAATCAGTTGGGGATCACAGATACTATACACTGTACATTTATTATTTATTTATTGGTGTTTAAGGTCGCATATTTCTGCACAATGGCTAATCGCAACCACAACATGGAGGTAAAGTTTACACAATTGTTGATACCCATGTTGCTGATTGTAGAGGACTTCCAACTGATGCATCAGTGACTGGGTCTTACAGTACATGGAGAGTGGATTGTAACTAAATCACCCGCAGAGTGGAGTTATCACCCAAGTTATAACTTTCAAATTTTGAAAATATCGACCAAAAACAAAAGCAATGTTTCAGCCAATGGACCTCCGGGTTTAACCCGGAGGTCCATTGGCTGAAACTTTGCTTGTGGTTGTTATGCTTTGCAACAAATTTGCAATTATTGCTTGGGTGGAATCTCCACTCTGCGGGTGATTTAGTAGTAATACACTCTCCACGTACTGTATTTTACCAGTAAAACAGAGCTTGTTTACTATAGTAAATGAGCACCGCTTCACTTCCCAGGGTTCCCATTGGAAACATTGTACATTAAATATGTAATCCTATTTCAATGTTTCTCACCCCTGACCTCTTCAAAACTTTATTTCTCCAACTCCTAGGTTATTTATTATTTATTTATTGGTGTTTAAGGTCACATACTTATGCACAATGGCTAATCGTGACCATGACAGTTTTACGGGTGGAGGAAGCCGGAGTACCCAGAGAGACCCACCAAGCATCGACGAGCATCTGTCAGCTCCTAAACATTCTAACTCTGTTCAAGCTCCGCTTAAGCAGGGTTACAGCGGTTGAAGACATGTGCACCATCAATGTGCAGTATGCCTTAGTACACGGTGTCATCATGCCCACATGTAGGTAACCGGGATAAAGTGCCTTGCCCATGGACGCAACGTGGGTCATCCCAGACGGGGATCGAACTTGGGACCTCTAGCATAGAAGTCCAACAGTCTACCACTGAGCCACCATGCTCCCAACTCCTAGGTTATATTTTCATTGTTAGAATCAATGAAATTTGATGATGGTTTAACCCTTTACCCAACGTAATGGCCAAAACCAGCAAGCGCTATTCACAAAAGTCGGCAATTAATTTTCATTATATTTTCATTTTCTTGTCTCAAAAACATATGTTATGACCCTCTTTGGAATGAGCTCAATCTTGGAATGACCTCATCAAAGAGCTATAAGAAATGTTTTGGTGACAAAATTTGAAAACAAAAATAAAATCTAAATGCCAATTTTTGTATAATGCACTGGCTGAATATGGCCATTATGTTAGGAGAAAGGTTAACCTTTTATCTAATGAATTGGCCACCTCTGCCCATGTGATTTACAAATTAAGCAGTTGAATAATATATATTTTAACAAGAGATTGTCAATCGGAAGTTGCAATGACTCTGATCTGTGCTCTTGACCTCCATCGAACAAAAACAAACTTTGTGCATGGCAAAGAAGCATCTTAGAGTTATGGGGCAGACATGAAAATCTTCCTGAGACAGTTGACCTTGATCTGTGATTTTGACCTCCATCGAACAAAATGCATTTTGTGCACGACTCATCTTCTCCCCATAAACAACATGTATGCCAATTTCAACAAAATCCAAAGAAGCATCTCAGAGTTGTGGAGTGGACACAAAAATCTTCCTGATGGATAGTTGACCTTGATCTGTGACCCTGACCTCAATCATACAAACAAAAACATTGTGTGCAACACATCATCTCCCCATAAGCAACATGTATGCAAAGTTTCAACAAAATCCAAATAAGCATTTCAGAGTTCTGGAGCAGACACGAAAATCTTCCTGGTGGACAGACAGACATGAAAATCTTCCTGATGGATGGACGGACAGATGAACAGATGGACAGACAGAAATGACAAACACTATATGCCCCAAAACAAATTTGGGGGGGGGGGGGGGGGAGGGACATAAAAAAAATCAACAAAACCCCATCATTTGACCCATCATTGGAACAAGCCCAACAAGCTCGCTCCAATGAGGGTCACATGATATGGTTTAGTTGAAAGTTTTTGAAAATTTTTAAGAAATAATAAATTTTGATATTCTGTGCATTGGGGTACAGGGTTAAATAGTGACAATACATTGACAATCTGTGTGTACACATGTACTGAACTTGAGACTATCCATGAACAAGACATCTTCCAAACTTCTCAAAACCTTTGAGCCTCATTTTCACCTTGAAAGACACTTCCATTTTTCATGGTGGCCTCCTGAATTATTATGGGTGAAATCTGATTCCAATTTCAAAATCTATTTATTTACTGATGCTTAAGGACATTTTCAGCATCTATGGCTACCGGTATATCAAGACCAGCATAATAAATATTTACAGTGAATCCATGAGGCAGTCCTGTTTTTGAATGCTGTGAAAGTGGAAATTGTAACATAGTAAAATTCAGGCCCTTTCATATTTGAATTTATTTATTTATTTTTAAGCTCCCGTGAAATCAGAGACGGGAGTAAATTGTACCCGTAAAATGTTAGTACATGTATATGAATTTTTGAGGGAATACTGTCACCAAACACCAGAAACCTTAATCCTTCAAACTCTAGTGGTATTTTCCATTCCAGTTCAATGGCAGCAATTAGAAGAGTCCATATTCATTATTTGGGGTAGACCAATCAATATTTTCAACGTGCAGCGATGAAAATATTGATTGGTCTTCCCCACACATTTACTGAACAGCTATCCTATTTAATGATGCAGCCACTCAGGTTCAAGGGGTTAAATGTATGAATTAATTGCTGAATTATGACAGTAACTTGCCATTGGCCACAGAGTGCTGCTTTCTCAAAACAACACAGATTTATATGCCCTCACAGTATATTAGTGCTCCACAATATTTTTCAACGAGTGCATTTTTTAGCTCCCGTAAAACAGAAATCACAGGTGCTGATGGAAGTAATTGCACTCACACCCGTCTCATTTCCAGAACTACACCAAGGCATTCAGGTTACCAGGTTCTATTACACCAGTAAAACAAAACATGTTTACCACAGTAAACAAACACTACTATACTTCTCATTGGTGACGGGTCCCATAGGGATGTCAATTTCAACAGGTTATTGTTAAGCAGTATGGTGTCTACATGTATATATTTCATAACATTCAACCATTACCTTGTGTACTTCTATGCTTAATACATTTGATGAAGGACAGTACAACCTCAAAGTGAGGCTTTACTGTTACTTCTAGGGGGCGCGGTGACGTTGCGGTAACCGGTTCTCGTCAGATCACCGAAGTTAAGCAACGTCGTGCCCGGTTAGTCCTCGGATGGGTGACCGTCTGAGCGACTGATTAGGACTCCCGCGTTGTGTCCTTGGGCAAGGCACTTAACCCCAATTAGCCACATGGGGGCACGATAACGCCGTGTACCAAGGCGTACTGCACGTCGATGGTGTGCATGTCTTCAACCAATCTAACCCTGCCTGTGCTGCAGTGCGGAGTTACGATGTTGGGGAGCTGCTCGTCATTGCTCAGTGGTTCTCTCCGGGTAAGCGACTGATAAATAAATAAATAAATAAATAAATAAATAAATAAATAAATATTACTGCAGTACTGTGATTGCAACAGCAGGTTCTTTCGCTGTCAGATCACAGCCTGGACATGTCACAGTTACACCAGTGGATAAAGATTTTTTTAATAAAATATTTCAATATGAAGACTGAATCAAAAAAGAAACAAGAATTGCAGACCCTCAACACTCTAACATTTTTCTTAACAGGTGATACCCAATCTGAATTGCAGAAAACAATTACAAAAAAAATTCTCGAATATCTAAACAAAATTAATTTTTTATTGTTAAAATATACATTACGACGTCTGATTGGAATGAGCTTGTTGGGTTTGTGTAAGCTCTGTCAAACAAGATATAATGCACAATAAAATAAACACTGAATATCTCACCAGAATGGAGCAAAATCACAATGTATTGTCAATTGAATATTCCTCTTAACCCTTTACCCAACGCAGACAATATCAAAATGTATTATTTTAAATATCATTTTTTTTAAAATTTCAACCAAACCATATCATGTGACCCCTCATTGGAACTAGCTTGATGAGCTTGTTTAAAGAGTGGGCACAAGATATTGTTCTGCTGCAATTTTTTTAAAAATATTTTTTCATCTGCTGAATTTCAATATTAAGTGGGTGGATGTGGCCGATTTGTTGGGTAAAGGGTTAACTCATATTTTTTTATTGCAAAGTCATCATGCAATTAATAAGATTTTGCTTTATCTAGACAGCTCACAAGTATGAAAGACAACTTGGTTCCATTTATAAAGATATGTACACTCGTCTCTTTCCTGCCCTCTCTCAAAAAACACAATACAAACATAGTATTTCATTGACTACAAGAATCATTATACTAAAACCTAGACACGAATAATGTATTTTAGAAATATGTTTTGGAAAGATGAGGTTAAAAATGTTGCTGCAACAACTGTTTAGGAAAAACAAAACAACTTGGGATAACTACTTCATTCCTGTCAGGAAATATCTGACATGTCATAAGAAATAAAATCAAGATAAAATCAAAATGGAATATCACAGATTTATGAAATATGAAAATATGAAATTTAATAAAATATGAATAACATTAAATAAAAATTAACAATTTTATCAATATAAATAAGACCTCAAATATAACAATAACATGAGTTTGGAGAGTGTAACGGTTTATTAATAGCCCGAGAGGAATGAATAACAACCCGAGGGTTTATTATCGGCACGAGACGAAGTCGAGGGCCGTTAATAAACCAGAAGGCTGTTATTCATTCCTCGATGGCTGTCAATAAACCGGGACGCTCGACAAAATCATGTTATTACCATTATTACCATGGCTGGAAGCGGGCGGCTGGCTGTTAATGAATTTTGTTTTCATTAACGTCCGTGGCTCGCTTCCGGTTGCATGGCATCATGAATTACTGAGTCTACCACCCCGCCAAACTCCGTTAATATACTAGAGAATGCCCGCTATAGGTATCGCGGAACTAAATATTGAAATTAGAGTGAACCGCCTTAAGATGTTGCACTCGGAAATGACGCAATCTCTAAAAATAAACAGCCTTGGGAAAATCCATTGTTTCAATAAAAGTTTGAAACATTCTATTGACATCTTGCATTATTGTTGAATATTTCTGATAAAAAAGAGGATGATTTGATGACTTTTGGACCTAAAAAATACAATTTACTTTTTGTGTGTTTTTGTAGGGAATTCCCTGAAAAATATGTGCATGTGACCGGTACTTCCTTTTGTGTCAGTTTTTCTCTCTTATTTGTTGCAGGACCCTCTGTTTTCAGATCAGAAAAAGTTGTCTAAAGGGCTATACTTGACAGAGATATTTGAATGCCAAAATTAAAGTGATGCGATCATATTTTTTTCCACCTGAACGTTATAATGGTCGCCTATGGGAAAATATTTAGTTCTGTGGTACCTATAGTGGTAATAATTACTCATAGAACATACCAATAGCATAACCTGTGTGATTAAAACGCTGGGTATATTTTTGAAATGTTTAATTAAATTAATCCTTTAGGGGCTGGAGATTTTTATACATTTTCGCTATTCATTTAAAGTCTACCTCCTGTGGCTTTGCGGTTGTTTTTAGTCAAGTCTTGGCTGCCTACAGAGGCAGCCAAGACTTGCCCAGAAACAACTGACAAGGTACTTAGAAAATAAGTTTTGAGTTTACCCAAACAATACATGTTGGGGCACCTGTTCCTTTGCATTAAAAAGTTATCAAAGTTGGAATTAGCCCCTTAATCGTTAAGTCATGGCTGTTACATGTATGAAGCAGCCAGTGCACAACCAGTGCACAGACACCACTGCCCATGGTGAGTGATCATTTCCCCAGCAGACATTTTCCAAGCTTTCTTTTAACAAAAACAAACATTTCTCCAACATTTTTTTCGGTGGTATTTTAATTTATTTTTGGTTAAATTTGTTTTGCTTTTTTGTTTGTTTTGTTTTTATAACAATTCCAAATGGATAGCCCCAGAGTTGGGAGTTACTCCCTTTGTTTTTGAATTGATATTTATGCAGGGATTAGAATAGCTTGCTTTGTGTACAGCTGACATTGGGGGGTTTTTTGACAAAAATGCATACAGTACAGCTAAATAAGTTGAAGCGTTAACTTCAAGAACTTGAAATAATTTGCATTATATTTTTTTCTGTGTAGATTTATTTATTTATTGGTGTTTAAGGTCACATACTTATGCACAATGGCTAATCGTGACCATGACAGTTTTACGGATGGAGGAAGCCGGAGTACCCGGAGAGAACCGAGCATCGACGAGCAGCTGTCAGCTCCTCAACATTCTAACTCTGTTCAAGCTCTGCTCAAGCAGGGTTTCAGCGGTTGAAGACATGTGTACCAGCGACGCTCAGTATGTGTTAGTACACAGCATCATCATGCCCCATGTTGGCAACCGGGATAAAGTGCCTTGCCCAAGTGCACAACGCAGGTCATCCCGGACAGGGATTGAACTTGGGACCTCTAGCATAGAAGTCCAACAGTCTACCACTGAGCCACGGCACCCACTCTGTGTAGATAAAACCAGGTTCTGGTATCATTTTCTGCAATGCTCTTTGAGCAATCATTCCAAGAAATGATACCAGAACCTGGATTTATCAACACAGAAAAAATATAATGCAAAATTGTTTCAAGTTGTTGAAGAGATACCAAGACCTTGTTTTATCAATTTAGAAATTGTTTCTATTTACCATCACTAGTTGTTTTAACATCAAGTGTTGTTACTATCTCATAATGCCTGCCCATCTGTGAGGAAATATCTGGGGTAAGGTGAATCCACACGGGGGGAAATGTTTGCCTACACTGGGGAAATGTCCACTGAGCAGACATCTGCATGGGATAATGTCCACTGGGGTAATTTCTGGGAATTCAGATAACCCATGACTGAATCTAAAGAAAAAAACCCAAAGGAATGAAGCCTAGAAATTATTCAGAAAATGATTGATCTAATTTACTGGGATATGTTCAGGCCTGAAAATAAGCAGTCTGACATTTGCAGAATGAGGTCCCCAGAGGGTGTATTTGATGATGCTATCTCACACAGAGGGCCAATTTATCCTCTGGGTACCTCTTTCTGTTTAGTTTTGAGACCCTGATTCAGATTGGGGTTCACAGAGGGTAAATTTAGTGATGCTACCCTGCTGTGCAGGGTAGCATCACTAAATTCACCCTCTGGGGACCTCAATTTGCAGATGACAGTCTGCTTATTTTCTGGTTTGGATATGGTGTTTACTCTTGATGAAACGACTGCATCCACCCAAGTAATTTACAAACTGAGAAACTGAAAAACAGTTTTTAACCCTTTACCCAACGTTACGGCCAAAACCGGCCAGTGCTATTCTCAAAAATCGCCAATTAATTTTCAAAATATTTTCATTTTTTGTCTCAAAAACATAGGTTATGACCCCTTGTTGGAACGAGCTCGTCGAGCTCGTTCCAACGAGGGGTCATAACCTATGTTTTTGAGACAAAAAATGAAAAAATTTAGTTATTCAAGAATTTTTTTTGCAAGTGTCGTCTGCTTTTCATGTTAGGTAAAGGGTTAAAAAGAAATTTCAACGAGACTATATCGTGTGAGCCTGCATTGGAATGAGGTTGATGACCTCATTCCAAGGAGGCGTTAAATGATATGGTTTTGTTTTTTTTTAATTTTGAGAAAAGAAAAGTTTAAATAACAAATTTTTAAAGCATGTGCATTGGGTGAATGGTTAGTCAGAGGCAGGATTATCCCTTTTCTAGACACAAGAGAATTGTCCAGATGGGAATATCGACTCCCTGACATCTGCCCACCCCCCCCCCCCCCCCCCCCCAGATGTTTGCCCCCTCTGTCAAAATTGACAGAAGAGGACACCTGCCCCCCTACTAAATTTTATTAACAGGACCCCTGCCCCCCTACTAAATTTTATTAACAGACCACCTGCCCCCCAGTTAATTTTTATACCGTGGACACCTGCCCCCCTGCTGGTTTATACAGCTTGGATATATGGCCCATTTTCTAACAAAAATGTTATATTAACTTATTGAAGTGAGCAGGCTTTTTACTGTAAATATTCAACAGATGCATTCTCTAAACACAAGCTAAAGCAAAGAAATGAATCCATACAGTTATCTTTTTGTTGGTATGCTTTGAAGTCTGCTGGACTTTTTACTTGCTGTAGGGAAGTGTATTAGGTTTTAAGTGGTCAAAGATATGTTGTTAATGTGCTGTCACGTTTTTAAGTTTTATCCACATTTCTATCGTTTCATTGACAAAATACATTTTACTAAGGTTTGTTTTAGTACTGAAGAGAAGATATATAATTTTTTGTCAATGAAATTATAGAAAAGTTAGCTTTAGTGGAGATTAAATGGGTTCCTATTGTATCTATTACGTATTATATGTAACTGCTTTATTGCTCAAGATTTTGTACCTGTATGTTATTGTTGTTATTTGAAACAATTCTGTTTTGGTAATAAATCAAATTGACACTTTTTGTTTTTATTATTAGATGTGTCCAAGGTGTATAAACTAGCAGGGGTGGGGTAAGGGTGCAGGTGTCCACAGTATAAAAAATAATGGGGGAGGGGGGGGGGGGGGCAGGTGTCCTGTTAATAAAATTTAGTAGGGGCAATTTAGAAATTTAGACAGGTGTCCAGTCCTGGAAAATCCTAAGGGGGGCAGGTGTCCTCTTCTGTCAATTTTGACATGGGGGGCAAACAGCCAGGAGGCAGGTATCCGTATCCCGGGAATATCTGCTAGAATTTGAAGATGGTTAATAAGCTTCCAGCTACATTTTTAGTGCAAGAAATTTTTATTTTCTTTCACCCTTGACCCAATATATAAATTAACTGGTTGAGTGCTAGAAGCCACTATCAAGGCTTTCTAAAAGATGAGGGCACAAGAGAAAAAGCCAACATTTTCCTCGCTCATATTTCATATTCATTTGTATCCCTTAAAATTGTTTCCAAAGTATTTTTGCTGAATATCAACAATTTATACTTCCTATATACCTCTTATCTGTACAATGTGTTTCTTAGATAATTTGACTGATTTTGCATGACAAATTGCACATATAGCAGGATGAAATAAAAACAAAGGGCAAATCAGTGTTCAGTACCACTATCGAAACTGATGCAATCTAACATCAAGGCCTGAAATATGTGAGGTGGTAGTCCTAACTAGATTTTTTATTCTTGATCTCATGGCTCAGTAGGTAGAGGTGCAGGCTGCAAGCTGAGAGGTCCTCGGTTCGAATCCCACTTCTCACTTTTCTTTGGAGATGTAAGAGGTGTGGGAAGTCGTTGAAAAGTCAGAATTTTGGGCTGATAAATAGAAGAGGATTTTTTTTCCAAATTAATAAAAAAAAGGTTGTACTCAAAGATGCCTTTAACTGGTAGAGTGCCAAATTAGTTTTCGTCATCAAAATTTGTTCATGCCAGGCACTCTCCCATAAATTGTAACAAGTTAAATCAACACAGACTAAATAATTTCACTCCAAAGATAATATGAAGCACATCTATACAGGATATGAAATCTTTGTGCCACTTTACCTGCACCTCATGACAAATCCCAAATATGGGCTTCCAGCACTTAAAGTAAATTTTTAGTACATATGGTGCACAAAATCCTGGTAGATTAGCACCCGCACTTCGTTCAACCACTCTTATCAACCCTCTTACCGTCCCCCCCCCCCCCTCCCCCACACACACACACATTTACCTGTCTACACATACATTACCTAACTCTAACTACCTATTCTGGTACCACATCTCTCAGTCACTTACACTGTCAACAAAGTAACATTCTGACCTTTTGAACCCTAAAGGCCAGGAGCATGATATGCCATAATTTCACCAAGTAGAATGACTGCTCAGAGAATGTGTTGCGTAACTAATCAATATTTTCAATGTGCAGCTGAAAGGCTGCACATTGAAAGTATTGAATGGTCTACCCAAGGTAATGGACTCTTCCAATTGCTGACATTGAACTGACTCGGAAGACACCATCAAGATTCAAAGAGATAACACGACTTTACAAGTAAGCAAAAACCTATAAAGTGGCAATGACTTTGCCAAGCCCAAGACTGAAATTTGTTGGGCATAGCTTCCTCAGCAACCCCTACCCCAGTTTAAGACTCTGGTTTACATTAATAGCATACAGAAAAATAAAACATTTTTTATCCTTTTTTTTATACTTTATATACTCCGAGACATATTCATTCTTCTTCTTGCTGAGATGCTGACAGGTTATTTAGTGTTAAATATTGCCTTATTTCATCAACAACAGAATCGGGTATTTTATTTCCTGGCCCCAGGGTTAGATCTGATACAGACACATTTCTTTTCAGTAGTTCAATTAGTGCTCTCCCTCCTCGTCTCCCAATATTTGTATTCTCCAAATCAAGAGTTTTAAAGTTCACATTATTTCTTAAACCATTAGCAATAAACTCTAACCCACTATCTCCCAGCTTTGTGTAATCTAATGTTAATGTTTCAAGCTTTGTATTACTCTCCAAAGCTTGACCGATTCTCTTCCATCCAGTTAACGTGATCTGTGTATTCCCATTTAAGTTCAATGTTTTCAGATCTGTGTTTAATTCTATAAGTTCAGCAACACTCTTTGTGCCTTCATTTGTCATGTCAGTGTCTCCCAAATCTAAACTTTCCAGTATACACCCGTTTCTTGGTGGTGCTTCTTTGGAAAGTTCCCGGAGAACAGTTTCTCTATCTTTTGAAATACTAGCTTGTAGATCTACAGAAAGTCTTCTTTGTGCTATCCTGAGAGATCTCCTTCGGCTTTTAACATTTTGGTGAATTTCTGCTAAACCTGTGCAGAGTGTTTTTATTCCCTCATCTCCTATGTGGTTCCCATGCAACCTGCAAAGAATATCTATGAGGTTAATTCTATGTAACAGCTGAAAAACCTTCTATAGCTGAAAGTACAGATATACAGTGGAACCCTGTTAACCCTTCACCCAACATAATGGCAAAAACCAGCCAGTGCTATTTACAAAAAGAGGGGTGCGTCCATCCACATAAGCTCACCAACACATGGCAAGCAATAAATCTAGGCTTACTACAAATCTGTAAAAAATGTTCGGTCATGTACATGCACAGCAAAACAGGTCAGAAAGTCCACAGTGACAAAAAAGTCTAACATTGCACTAAAAAAGTCCAAAATCTCCGAAAAATGTCCGGCAAGGGTTAATGTCATCTTATATTGATGTATTTGACACATATACGAAATATGAAAGCCACAGCATACCGGTGGTAGCCTCCACTCATGTACAGCAAAACAGGACAGAAAGTCCACACTGACAAAACAATTTAACATTGCAGAAACACTAAAAATCAATAAAATATCACTAGTTAAGGGTCTGTGGGCAATTGTAAGCCATAGAAACACAGTATGAGGTGCATAGCAACAGGACTGAAAGTCAAAGTGGACTGGTACAATAACTTTAACACAAGTGTTGACGCCGACGTGCCTCGGATCATGACGACATAAGCTCGCGCAACTTCGTTGGTGAGGTAAAAATCACAATTCAATTTTCATTATTTTTTGTCACAAAAATATAGCTTGTGACCCTTCATTGGAATGAGTTCCTTGAGCTCATTCCAATGAGGATCATAAGCTATGTTTTTAACGAAAAAAATGAAACAAAATAGTTATTCAAGAATTTTGTTTGCAAGTGTCGTCTGCTTTTCATGCAAGGTTAAGGGTTAATTGAATAACTACTTTGCCACTGAATTAATTAAGAGCTAAAGTATTCAATCAACAGGGATTTGGTCATTTTCCTGTATTCCAGAGATAAAATGAGCATTTATTCTATTATCTTGTTTGACAGAGCTCATGGAGCTCTAGCAAACCCCAGTTAGAAATCTAACTGATCACACACCTCCTTTGAAGACCCTCCAGCACCATTCCTGAATTGGTATCCCATTCAATACTGTCTGTGGCAAAATACGGATCCATTTGGTATTAAAAGGTTGGCTTAGTGGTTGCAGAGTGGTTATGGGGGCACGTGGCTCTGTGGTTATGGAACTGGACTTCAAATCAAGAGGTGCACAGTTCGATCCTCACCAGGGGTAACTGTGTTGGTGTTTTCCCATTTAATCAATTCCCATTTCATCAACTGCCTCTAAAATTATATTTTCTCATTTCATCAATTCCCACTTCATCAACAGATTTTTTTTCAGGTGTGTTTTATAATTACATATTATACATTTTAAAAATACAATTAGCCAGTTGATGAAAAATCAATATTTTGAGGGTTTATTGTATAACCACTTTCCAGACATTTGTCAGACGAATGTTTGGATAGTGGTTATACAATGACTAGCCACCACAAAGAAAATAGAGTTTCTTATTTATACTTTATTGCATATTAACACCAGATAGGCATGCAGACACAGTTGTAATTTTATCTCTCTAACACAATTTAAATATTTTATTCAGAGCAACTAGATTACTACACATAATAAGTGGGGAAAAGTAACATATAACATTTAAATATCTATCAGAAGGTAACATTTAAAGCACAATACTCTAGTAACATACTATTACTTCAGAATGCCTGTTGGCTTTCTAAATTAATTTGTCTCTTTTGAGTAACAAATTAGTTTAGAATGCCTAGTGGCATTCTAAACTAATCTGTTACTCAAAAGAGACAAATTACTTGAGAATAGGCATTCTAAACTAATTTGTTTCTAAATCAATTTGTCTCTTAAAATATATTTTCATTCAGTTGATGAAGTGAGAATTGATGAAATGGGAAAATATAATTTTAGAGGCGGTTGATGAAATGGGAATTGATGAAATGGCAATAAACCACTGTGTTGTGTTCTTCGGCAACACACTTAATCCTGACTGCCCACATGGGCAGTTTACAAAGATGTACTGCATGGAGATGATGATGATAGTTTTGAGGAATTTTTTCATCTCTCATCTCTCAATCAATATTCTTCCCAATACAAGAGGTGATACATCACCTGAGTACTTTGTGGTACTCAATGACGTATTTAGAAATCATTTTTTTGATTGTCCACATGGGGGCCGAGTGGCGCTGTGTACTAAGACGTACTGCATGTCGATGGTGCACTTGTCTTCAACTAATACTAACCCTACTTGTGTGGAGATAGTATGTTGGGAGCATGGTGGCTCAGTGATAGACTGTTGGACTTCTATGCTAGAGGTCCAGAGTTTGATCCCCATCCAGGATGCCCTGCGTTGTGTCCTTGGGCAAAGCACTTCATCCCGGTTGCCTACATGGGAGCACAATGATGCTATGTACTAAGATGTACTGTACTTCAATGGTGCACATGTCTTCAACAGCTGCAACCCTGCTTGCGCGAAGCTTGAACAGAGTTAGAATGTTGAGGAGTTGACAGTTGCTCATAAATGCTAAGTGGTTCTCATCGGGTACTCCTGCTTCCTCCACCCGTAAAACTGTCACTGTCATGATTAGCCGTTGTGCATAAGTATTTGACCTTAAACACCAATAAATAAATAAATATAGTTAGTACGTTGGGGAGTCTGACAGTTTTTAGCTGTTACATGGTGGTTCTCTCCGGGTACTCCGGCTTCTTTCACCCATAAAACTGTCCGACATGAGGTGACTCTGGCTGTCAAAAGTGTTGTTAAACCCCAATAAATAAATCAATCAATCAATCAATAAATAAAACAACTCACCAAATAAATAAATAAATAAATAAATAAATAAATAAATAAAACAACTCACCAAAGCATTTCCATGGAATGTTTATTCTTCAGAATCTCAACAATGCTAGTCATGCTCTCTGGTCCAATTTTGTTCAGATTTAAATTTAGCATCTGAAAGAAAATGGATTAAATATAAATAAATGGCTTGGCAAGTTTTTACTGTGAAGTTAATGTGCAGCATTGATATTATCAATACTACACAATAACTTTATAATAAAAAATTTGATAAGCTGAAATCCTTGTCAAGTTGATTTATACAGATTATCAGAAAACAATTAATTGATCTGTGTTGATGAGATAAGATCAGCTAGATGAAGCAAGATACTGCATGTATAGAGTTTGATCTGATCTTGTCAAAGAGATGGAATACAACAGCATTGATCATTTGACTGCTGTAATGATCTTTTTATTATACAACGAGTAATTTCACTCCTTACCTGAGGTATAAATTTCATCCTCCCATGTTATTAAATTGAGGAAGTGAAAAACAATGTCAACAAAATCAAATGTGACCCCTAATTGGAATAGGTGTGCGGACAAAATCCCATCGGACAAAATCCCATCTGGACAAAATCCCAGACTTTTCACCCGGACGGAATCCCAGCGGACAAAATCCCAGACATGGGCAGACAAAATACCAGGCAATATTTTTTCACAAAAAAGTGGACAAAATCCCAGATAGTATTTTTTTCTGGCAAAAGCGGACTCAGACAAAATGCCAGGCAATATTTTTGTTTTACACAAAAACAGTGTATTGATTCTTGTTTTAGCAAGTTTTCAAACTTCTCACTTTGTTTTAAACTGCCTGTCCGCCTATCTTTTCATCACTGAAACTTCAATCATGCTGGCTATAATTTTTCACGCAAATAGTAACATAATTCTATAAAAAATATTTTGGTATGAATGCCAACAAAAAACTCTGTTTTGGTTGTTGTTTTAGCCTGTTCTCAAACTTCTCACTTTGTTTTAAACCGCTTGTTCACTGAAACTTCCATCATTCCGGCTACTCACTTTGTGTTAACCCGCTTGTTTTTTTTAGCAAAGATACTTTACACAAATCCGTTGGACAGAACATTATTTTTCCCCTCACACCCCATTTGAGGCAATAGGAAAGCTAGGCCTGTGTGATCCAAGTGAAATAAAATAAGGTTAACCGGGTCGCAAGGGATTTGAAAATCCCTCATCATCCCTGCGCGCCCCCGACGTGCTAGAAACTTTCATTCATTCAGAACAATTTTGGTAAGTTATTCGAAAAAATCCACATCAATCGACTGAAGGGGCACCTCGAAGAAACAGACTCTTTTAACAAATGGCAAAGAGACTATAGAACCATAAAGGCATTTAGCCGCCTAGTCAATCTAATGAATAACCCGATCAACAACCAGCAAATAGGTGCAGCAGTCCTATTACACGTCGAAAAAGCGTTCGATTCCATTTGGCACTACGGAATGTGCCTCAAACTTTCTAAAATGAAACTCCCATGAAACTGCTTAGATTACTCTCTTCATTCCTTAACGACCACGTAATAAAAATCAGAGTAAACAACGAAATGTCCGACAGCGTCCCCTGGAAGCAGGCACCCCCAAGGATCCATCCTCGACCCCTCCTATCCTTCATCTGCGTCAATGACCTCAAAATTGCCGAGGATCGCGTTCAAATCTCCGGATTCCAGAAGGGAGCAGCAAACTTCTCAGCGTAGGAGAAACAGGTGATTACGAGTTTTTAGGGGTAAATATAAACATTACAGGAAGAGGCATCTACTGAAACCACACAAATAAATTGATTCTGAAGGGGAAGCGAATCCTTAACCAAATGAAACTTATAGGGAGAAACACTTTCAATAAGGTTGTCGTGGAGAAAACCATTTGGGAAATGTCTTCATTATTATAAGTGTCATAGTATTGCATATTTATTTTTTTATCATAGATTAGTATTAACACACCTGGCTTAACCTGTAGCTGTTGATTGTTCTTTATACCAATTGTCGCTGGTATTGTTATGAGAAATCACTAGTTACTTTAAAGAACATAGTTACAGTACTTATATTAATTTTGTTGTTAATGTTAATATTATTGATATTATGAAATAAAAGTACTTGAATCCAATTGGATAAAAATTGTGTCTTTTATTTTTTAAACCCAAATGGGATTTTGTCCGTCCATGTATGGGATTATGTCCGCTGGTGTTTTGTCCGCTGGCATTTTGTCCGGATGGGATTTTGTCCAATGGGATTATGTCCGGCGTTCATTGGAACAAGCTTATCAGGGGCAGTAGAACTGGGGGGGGGGGGGGGGGGGCATGTGGGGGGGGGGGGGGGGCTACAGTGCCCTCCCCCCCAACTTTTTTGCTGAGCCATGTTTTTTTGTATGCATATATTTTAACACAACCAATGACTGGTGAAACAAGGGGCAGATCCAGAGCCTCTCCCATATTTTCGCCAGCTATGTTTCTCTCGTACTGGTTCAGTTTCGATTGATTTCGGATCATTTTTTGCAGTAAGTGGCAGCAAATGCTAAAATGTAAACAGTCTGTTAAAATAGTGGTTAACTGAAATAGATCATAATCTTACAGACATACAAGTACCAAATCCACCCCCAGACAAGATAATCCACAAGAAATTGAACCAAAACCAAATCTAAAATGAAAGTGTCAATGACACTGTAGCTTAACTTGTCTGTGTGTTGTGTTTGTCTGTTTGATGAAAAGGATAATGTTCGATGTTTATGAATGGATTATGACATAAGACAAGAATTGTAATAATTGGGGAATATGTTAATTTCTGTTCCCTGTATGCTATGTTTTTAATAAAAATAACATGAGGTGTAGACTGTACTGAAGAACTAAGGGGTGGGTTAATGTGGACCTCACAGTTAATGTATGTTGCCCTCACAGTTAACGTATGACAACAAAAGTTATCAAGTTACAGTGAAATTATTCCAAAACGAGTCATCCTATCAAGTTTGAAATCCCTTCACAAATATGTAGACTGTGCTAAAGGTTTTCAGGCTTCAGGACTGTGTAGCCATCATGGTTGACCAATTGCAACTAAAAGGGGATGTCCTCAACTCTCGACATTATACTGAGTCATTCTACCAAGTTACAATGAAATCCCTTCACAAATATGACCTGTAGTCTGTACTAAATTTTTTCGGGATGAAGGCTCGGGCAGCCATCATGGTTGAATGATTGCGACCAAAAGGGGAAGCTCTCATCTGGGTATTATCTGGAGTGATCCTACGAAGTTACAATGAAACTCCTTCATAAATATGACCTGTAGACTGTGCTTAAGGTTTTTGGGGTTCGGGCCCCTCTAGCCGTCACAGTTGACCAATCATGACCAGATGGGGATATCATCTTCTAGGCATTATATGGAGTCACCCTAACAAGTTACAATGAAATCCTTCTATAAATATGACCTATAGACTATGCAAAAGGTTTTGGGGTTCTGGGCTCGGGCAGCCATCAAGGCTGAATGATTGCAACCAAAAGGGGATGTTGTCATCTAGACATTATTTGGAGTCATCCTACCAAGTTACAATGAAATCCCTTCATAAATGTGACCTGTAGACTGTGCTAATGGTTTTTGGACTTCGGGCCCCTGTAGCCGTCACAGTTACCCAATCGCGTCCCAAAAGGGGATGTTCTCATCTAGACATTATATGAAGTCAACCTACCAAGTTACAATGAAATCCCTCCACAGGGCTAGAATTTCGACACGAATCCGCGAATCGATTTGTGCAATCACGGTTGATTCGTGCAAAATATGTAACAAACTTCAAGTCTTGTCTGATCATAATGCACGAAAAGCCATCTTGCGGCTGAATAATTAATGAACACCATTCTGTTGGAAGTGATATGAAGACAATGTGACCACAATGACAGTAAGTTATTAAATTTCAATGATGAATCATCGAATGCACGGAATGCTGCGCATTGACATTTTTTTCATATCACTTCCAGCAGAATGGTGTCCTGGAACTCCGATAAAAATTCATCTGGAAAAAAATAGAAGTCTATAAAAAAAAAGCACTTGATCAATGGGAAGCCGATTTGAAGAGCCATTATGACTTCGAGTTTGAGGAAAGAGGGGACTGAGTGATAAAAGCATTCTGCCAAGTTTGTAAAAAAAACACTGCGACAAAATATCAGCACGTTACAAAGGTAACATTGTCACCGATGTGATAAATTATGGGAGACATGGAACTTCATACCTCCTGAAGCTGAACGTGTCTCGACACGTGAACTTGGAAGGGCACCGACTTTGTTTGGAGTTGGAAACAGGACAGCCTGTTAGTAAAAAAAAAACAGCGTACAATGTCCGAGGCATTCTCCAGTGCCAGGATGATAGCGAAAAAAGGCACGGAGGCCATTAGTCTGTGCAAGTGTTTATCTGGAAAGAAAAGAGAAGCCCTACAGCCAGTTCCCAGATTTTCTTGAGATGTGTGAGGACATGGGATTAACTATCACAAGTGACTTCAACAATGACAAGGCTGCAAAAGCTTTTAACCACATAGTTGTAGAGCAGATGACTGAGGACTTGCGTAAAAACTGTTACAAATAGCCATTTTTATAGTTGGTTGATAGATGGAAGCGCCACTGCAAAACGTCGTCTGACATACGAAGCAGAGCTCATTTACATCAGAACAGCCAAGGACCTCATGCCTGGAGTCCAATTGTTTTGGTTCGTAACAATGCAAGCATATGCGACTGTTAATGCAGAGGCCTTGTACCATGCATTGCTGAAAAGAACTTCTTGTTTTGGGCGATAAACCACATGAGAAAGACAGTTTTTATAACCACAGAGTTGATGAAATCTCTCTTGATTTGTTAAAGGCCACATTCGTGGAACATGGGTTCCACAAAAAGGTAGTCGGTGCTGCTGCTGATGGTGCAAGCACAAATTTTGGGTGTAAGAAAGGTTTAGTTGTTTCTTTCAAGTCGGAAATAGCAGATTGGGTGGTTGGTGTTCATTGTCTATCTCATCGTTTGGAACTTGCCGCTCACCAGGCCCTGCGATCCATAATTGGTGACATTGAAGAGCTTTTACAAGAGCTGTATCTGCATTTCAGAAATAGCCACAAAGAATGGTGTCTGGTACTGAAACTTTCAGAAAATATGAAGATAGTTGTTCTTTCCCAAACAAAAGCACATGGAACCAGATTCCTCCCGCATCTGATGTGAGCACTCAATGCACTGCATTTTAATTGGGTGATCTATGTGTTACATCTCAGCAATATAAAAGAGACCTCAACAGACAAAGTGCTGTCAGCAAAGGTATCGGTATGGTTGAAAAAATTGCTAGACTTCACATTCCTTGCACGGTGCCGTGTGTACGAAGACATTATCAGGCAGCTTGCTTTGACTGCCAATGTATTTCAGTTGGAAGATGCCCGGTCTTTGGCAGATGCTCACTGAGTCTTCAAAATTTTGAAAGTAGAGCAAGAATGTTTAATTGACCAACCAGGAGAGGCAGAATCGGATTTGTGGCAGCGCATCGACAATAGTTCAGTCGTTGACGTCGAGGACGTGATACACCTCCGGGCAAACACGTGGTCTGCAGCTCCCCCATCCACAACTAGCCATTGATTGTCTCAAACGTTCAATCCAAAGATACAATTAGTGAGATACGAAAGACCTCTCAATTCTTTAAACAGTGTACTGGGTGAGCGGTATATGCAATTCGAAAATGAGGCTAATGTTTTTTCGAAACTAAAATTTATCGATACGACGATCTGGTCAAGTGATTTGAAGGAACTGGGCACATTTTGCGTAGAAGACCTTAAATTCCTCTATAAACATTTTAATATCCCCTTGCAAAATTCAGGAATTGGGAGCGAGATAGACTTACTTCATGAATTTAGAGGGCTGAAAATGTACTATGGCCCTTGAATCAATGAGGGTGAGATTAAAAAAAAGACCTAGTGAGTTCTGACCATGGGTATTTAAAAACGATACTGATAAATATGTAAATGTCTTCCTTCTAGTGGAACTTGTGCTGTGCATTCCGTTTTCCACGGCCATTGTTGAACGGGTTTTTTCCAGTGTGCGGCATATACTAACTGACTGGCGGGCAACATCGTCTCCGACATTGGTGTCTGACTGCTTGCAGTTCAGTACCAGAAAATAGTGAATGCAGGAAAATTTGAGGGTGGGGGTGGGGGTGGGGGGGGGATGGGTTGGGATTGGGCGTATCAATTGTGATTTTCTAATGAATATAATTTTGTACTTGTAAATCGTCTGTAATGCGCCCTTGTGGTCAGGTGACAACGGTGCATTTTGCAAGTGATGCAATAATGATACCTCTCCCCTCTCGGTTTTATGACTTTGGTCGAAAACAATGACTGTTAACATATCAAATACTTTAACAGTGACTGTTTTCGACCAAAAGTCATAAAATCGAGAAACCAAATCCAAAATTCCTACAACACACTATATCGGGAATCAATGCAAGAAATGCAAAGTGTGGGTGTGGGGGATGGGGGTCCGGACTCCCTTATAAAAAAAAGTACAATGGTAAACCATGAGAACTTAAGACTAAAGTCCTGCAATACCATGGTATTGCTACAGTAATACCAGGGTATTTGGGACTTGCCACGGTTTACCATGGTACTTTTTTATAAAGGGGTGGGAGCAGAGTTTATAGATCACTGTACACTTATTCCATCACTCGGCCCACAAAGTCTGTGACAAACAAGCTTCTTAAAATCTTATTTCTCTTTTGCAATTTCAAATCGTCAAATATATGATTCGGTTATTTTTCTTTAATTTTGAATGCAGTTGCGATTCTCCATTTTGTCATATCGGCACAATTAAACACAATCATTTTATACCATTAAAGTTTCGTATTTCCTTAATGGGTGAGTCGCATTGACTCTTCCAAATTATATATATATATATATTAACACAACTTTAGTATGGTGTTTGACAGAACTGGATTGTCTTGTATCATGGTCCACAACCAATAGTCGATCAGACAGCATCACCTTGTAGTGTGTGTGGAAGGGGGTGGTTGTTCTATGAAGAATTTCAGAAGAAAACAACTGCATCTTTTTTTTTTACAAAAACAGATGTAGGTGTTTCCTCATGAAGTTCAAATTCTTAATCTGGTTGTCATTGAAAATTAATTGCACAAATTACGCCGGTGCCACCAGATTCTTGGGATGGAGGACGCTCACATGCTAGTGCTGTAAGCTTTTTGCACTATGTTATTAATGGTTAAAGTAAATTATACACCTGTCATGAAGCTACACCTGCAGGTTAAAAATTATTTTACCTCCATTGCCCTCCGATCCCAGTGGCCATTTAGGAAGCATCTGGGTCCTCTAGCCATAACCTCCCTCCCCACCCCCCCCTCCAAAAAAGGCCTGTCCCGACTTCAGGAATGTAATCCTGCCCTTGCGCCTTAACAAAGACCGTGTATGCCTACAGTGTTACTGTACAATTATTATTATGCGTCATACCACAATGATAAAACTTTTTATTGTTTTCAGGCTAGCAGAAATCATTGAAAGTGGTCCGAATTTGTTTTCACACTCAGAATTGATTACAAGCAATCACTGATAGTAGGCCTACCATTGATTGGTTGCAACTAATGTTTAGAGTGAAAATGAAAAAATATATATCCTGACGAATTCGAGCGTTGAATTGACTCCCTGTGATTTTCCATTGTGATTTGAACCAACCGAAAACTTGAAAAAATGACATATGATAACAATTGCTTGATCGACTCAGCTCCCTTCGCATCCCTCCCTTCAAGAGCGATATAATATAAATTAACCCTTTACCTAACACGAAAGGCAGACGACACTTGCAAATAAAATTCTTGAATAACTATTTTTTAAATTTTTTGTGTCAAAAATATATCTTATGATCCCTCATTGGAACGAGCTCGTTCCAATGAGGGGTCATAAGCTAGGTTTTTGAGACAAAAAGTGAAAAAATAATGATTTTTGTGAATAGCGCTGGCCGGTTTTGGCTGTTACGTTGGGTAAAGGGTTAACAAGGTCAATCAGATGATAGTTATCAAAGCCATTTTTAAAATTCTCATAATCTCATTCAGTCAGCTTAATATGGCAGTGTCGAGATGTGAAGTACCCGGATACCTATAAGTAAGTTCTTTGTTCCCAAGGCAACATCTCAATACAAAGTAATTAGCATATAACACGGTACCCCACATTGATAGCCCCCTCCCCAACCCAAAATCTGGTAAGTATGTATTTTAAATTTTAATCCTTGAACCACGTCGATGACACCCATAAAGTCAACACTAGCCCAAACAACAGTATATAGCTGATTAAGTCCAGTGACAGTCTTCAAGTGTTCACATTGTCTGGCGTCAAGTGTTCCAGTTGTCGGCATTCAAATGTAAGTATGTCACGGCGTCACAAGGAAGTTCAAAACAGCTGATGTTCTCGTGGCCTGTGTTTCGTTTGGTGGGAAAAAAAAGTCCCGTCAACTGAAGGAATACTTTATTTTCACCATGCTGTCTGCATGCCATGATGGATGAATGTATGGTCACGCATCATGGAAAATTGATAAGAGAATCAAGGAGGTAAGTTGATTTTTCAAGTAAGTCTCCCATTGTAAGCTGTCAGGGATAGGGTTATGGTTGATTTGTCTGGATTGTAAGGTTAAAAACATGCATTTTCATCATGGAATTAGTCAGCATTTCATGTCCGAAATGCCACCAGAATGCATCTGAGAGCATCTAGAAATCAAATTTTGTCTGGGGGAGAACCCCCCCCCCCCCCTACACCCCCCCCCCTCCCCGATTCACCTGCATGCACATGTGCCTTTGGCATGTGCGACAGATGCTTCACATCTGATCATACGCCCCCCTCCCCCCCAATCCACCTGCATGCACATGTGCCTTTGGCACGTGCGACAGATGCTTCACATCTGATCATATGCCCCCCCCCCCCCCCCCCCCCAATTTCTCCCAGGCCCCCACAATGGAAATTGCTGGCGCCACCACTGATTTGAATTGATTCGCCTGATTCGCATTGTCTGTTTTTGCGAGAATCATTTTAGATTCGCCGAAATTTTGACGAAATTCTAGGCCTGCCTCCATAAGTATGACCTGTAGACTGTGCTAAAGGTTTTCAGGTTTTGGGCTCAGGCAGTTGTCACGGTTGACAGATTGCGACCAAATGGAGAAGTTCTCATCTAGACATCATACGGAGTCATCCTACCAATTTACAATGAAATCCCTCCATATTAAATATGACCTGCAGACTGTGCTAAAGGTTTTTGGGTTTCTGGCTTTGGCAGCCATCATGGTTGACAGATCATGACCAAAAGGGGACGTTCTCATCTAGACATTATACAGAAGCATTCTACCAAGTTACAATGAAATCCCTTCATAAATACAACCTGTAGACTGTGCTAATGGTTTTCGGCTCGGGCAACTATACCGGTTGACCGATAGTGACCAAAAGGAGACGTTCTCATCTAGACATGACCTCAAACCTCCATATGAAATTTTGTGTCGATCAGACAAGAACTAAGGGGTATAGCCTGTGCTAAAGGAAAGTGTGAACCGACTCATAGACTCACAGACTTCCACATGCGTGATGGCAATAGCTTATCTTGACTTTGTCAAGTTAACCTAAAAATCAAAACTGCCCAACTCTATCATGTGACCCGTCTTGGGATCGAGCTCGACGAGCTCGTTCCAAAGAGGGGTCAAATGATATGGTTTTGTTAAAAAAAATTTAAATTTAATATTTTTTCAGCTGCTGAATTTGCATATTACGCAGGCGGATGAGGGCGATTCGTTGGGTAAAGGGTTAATTGGCAAAACAGTCCATTTTCATGGCACAAGCAATAATTTGATATTGATTTGGGGTAGAAAGCTTTGTTGCACTCAAGGGACAAATTTATTAATTTTATTAACTGGGGTAAAATATCAAACATAAGGTCTAAAAAAATTAAAAATCTGTTTCTCAGGCCCTCCCGCATGCTCTCTTTTTATAACCAATTTAAACTTAAAAAAAAAATAAAAATTGAATGGTTTATGTCCGATATTTTACCCAAGTTAAAAAAATTGATGAATTTGTCCCTTCAGTGCAAGAAGGCTTTGCAATGCTTTAGCACTGCAAAGCCTTCTTGCACTCTAGGGATGAAATACACCACCACCCATGGTATTCTGTAGATTATGAGGCCTAAAACTTGAACCAAGAACATGAACTTTCGATGGCAAAGAAGAAATTACTGAAATAAAAAATAAAATAAAAAACTGCTCGCCCGCATGCAATTTCACAAATAATGGCCTGAGAAACAGAAGATCTACTTTGTGTGGCCTAAACCATTTAATATAATAATAATAATAAAGCTCATTTGTTGCAAACAACTTCTGTCCCTAATATGGTATTATTATAATTTCTACTACTCTGTCCCTAATATGGACAATGCATTGTGATGGATAAACCATTTAATTTTTATTTTTTTAAGTTTGCATTGGTTATAAAAAGAGAGTATGCAGTAGCCAGAAGTACCATGCAGGAGGGCCTGAGAAACAGATTTTTTACTTTTTTGGCCTTATAGTTAATTAATGAGTGGTAAAAGGCACTCTCCAATAAATTGTAACAAAACTCCATACTGAAAATTCTGACATAATTATTAATGAAATTTAATTTAGAACTTGACTATTTAATAGCAATCCTCTCTAGTGACTCAGTGGCACTTCCTAATACTAGAGATGGGCTTTAAACTGAAAAACTGAACTGATACCTAGGGTCCTGCGAATAATTGAGATTCGATTCGATATCGATACCATACGTATGCTTCGAGATCGATCCTGAATCAGTCTCAGGATTCGATTTTTTTTAATCTCTCGTACTAACTTCAATTTCTTACATTTCCAACAAAAATAGGATAAAACTGTCATTAGAAAATTCATTCATGTAGGCTCAATTCCTATTTATTTGAGTAATTGACAATGTTTAATTGTTAGGTAAGGTGTGAGTTTGGCCCAGAACATTATCCATAGTTTTGTTTTTTGAAGGCTTAACTTGTCACTATTCACGTTCTTAAGAACGTGAATAGTAACAAGTTAGGCCTTCAAAAACTAAAACTATGGACAATAGGCCTAGCTGTTTCAGCGACGGTGCTACAAAGAATATTTAGTTATTGATGTTTAAGGTGTTCACTCCATCGCGTAAGGGTCATCACAGTGTTCCGTAACTTCCGTTTGATGCAATATGAAATAACTTGTCTTTTAAGATTCGATTTGGGATTCGATTTGATGTCGATATCAGAGACACGATTCGATTTGGGATTTGATTTGAAAAGAAATTTCTGATTCACAGATCCCTACTGATACCGATGTGGGATACTGAAAAATGGAACCAAACCAATCATTGAATACCGAAACATCTGAATTTTCGAATTTTTCTGCATTCACTATTTATTAGGCCTTGTTGAGGCTTGATAGCAGTTGAAGGGTTCATTTTCCTGAAAGAAGTGACTGATTTTCTTTTCAGTTTTGTTAACCCTCAGGGAGTGGGCAATTGTCATGAATTCTCACTAGTCTACAACCTGTACATGTCCAGCTGCTCAACAGTGATTTCTAGCCAAGTCTTGGTTACCTTAACAGGCAACCAAGACTTGACTAGAAATCACTGCCCAGGTGATCTGTTTATTGTCAGCAGAACCTCCTGAAGATGGCATGGTCAGAGCACATGCTCGAGATTGCATATACCTCAATATGTCTTTAACAGGGTTCATACAAAAATTTGCTCACAAACTTCAAGGGTTTTTAACCCTTTACCCAATGTAACGGCCAAAACCGGCCAGCGCTATTCTAAAAAATCGCCAAATAATTTTCATTATTTTTTCATTTTTTGTCTCATTTTTCATTTTTTGTCTCAGCTCGCTCATTCCAATGAGGGGTCATAACCTATGTTTTTGAGACAAAAAATGAAAAAATTTAGTTGTTCAAGAATTTTTTTTGCAAGTGTCGTCTGCTTTTCATGTTAGGTAAAGGGTTAAAGGGTTTTTCAAGGGCTTCTTCTTTTTTTTCAAGGGCTACATATATTATCCAGCTTGTTGAATGAGCTCTAAAAATCTAAGATTCATGTGACACAGATCTGACTTTGGAAGTCAGGAAGTTCTGGTACCCAAAGTGTGATCTGTGTTACAGTAATCTTGGTAAAACGTTCCATACTTTTTTATGGTTTTTTTTAACTGAGAGACATGAGCACAACAAACAAGTAAGAGGCAAGTACACATATATTTACAATGCCCAGGAAATAGCTTGGTATTCAAGGGTTTTTCAAGAGATTTCTGAAAGTTCAAGGGTTTCTCAAGGGCTAATTTCAAATTCCAGGGGTTTTCAAGAAAATACTCATTTTCAAGGGTTACTGGTAGAGTGCAGAATTATTTTTGGTCAAAATTTGTTCACTTGTCTTTGCCTTGTTACAATTTATGAGAAAGTGCTCCCATAAATTGTAACAAGGCAAATCCATACAGACAAAATAATTGCACTTCAAAGAAAATATGAAGCACCTCGACAGAATATGTAAACTTCAGGCTGTGGTACCTGTACTTCAGAATAAAGCCCAAATATGGCTTCCAGCACTCTACCAGGTAAAGGTTAAGGTGTGTTTTGAAAAAGTCACAAAATTTCTGTAGATATGATTTGTGTCCGTAAAAGAATGCCACTGTTGAGCTCATTGGCAGTGGCATTTTCGGAGCTATTGTAGAATGATACAAGAAAAACTTATTCTGTATTTTCCTGATGTGAATTCTCCTTTTGTACAATCAGCACATCTCAGTCAAGTCAGATTTATTTATTTATTTATTGGTGTTTAAGATCACATATTTCTGCACAATGGCTAATCATGACCATGACAGTTTTACATGTGGAGGAAGCTGGAGTACCTGGAGAGAACCACTGAGCAATGGTAAGCAACTGTCAGCTCCTCAACAAACCAACAACACACAAGCAGGGTTAGCATTCGTTGAAGACAGGTGCACCATCGACGTGTACTACGCCTTAATACACAACGCCATCATGCCCCCCACATTAGCAATGGTGTGAAGTGTCTCGCCCAAGGACACAATGCAGTTGGGGCAGGTAGGAGTGAAGTCAGATACCAAATACTGAACCGATACTGAAGTGTACCCGCTTAAAAATATGGAAACTGATTGCAAACTCAAAATTCCAATACCGCCCATCTCTACTTAATACATACCCTGAGATTAGTTTCTGAGCTCAGCAGTGCTTGAGCTATTTGTTGAATTTCACTGTCACTAATTTTACTGTTCCTCAGGTTTACCAGACTCACATCATTTTCACTCAAATACTGTATAAGTTCATTCAGCTGAAAAATTAGGAAACAAAAACTTGAACATTCATTGCGAAGAGTAATTTGAGCAAGCCAGAATATCAAGTTCATTTTGGGAAATTCACCTTTTTGTTGTCAAGATTTGCACTAAAGTGGGAACAAAAGCTTTGTGGTTTGTAGCTTTTCCTGATGAAATGCTGTCATGTGATACTTATTTGGAAAGAGCTCTCTCTTTCAGACAATTTATTGCATGGTAGCATATGTTATTACAGTAGAATCCCCTTAATTGAATATCCATTTTGCCAGTGAATATTATTCAATTAACAGGAGTATACAATTAACAGGGATTTGGTCAGTTTCCTGTGTTCTGGAGGTAAACTGAGTATTTATTCCATTATATCTTGTTTGACAGAGCTGTATGAGCTCTGTCAAACAAGATATAATAGAATAAATGACTGTATTGGATGTAGTGAGGCCAAAAAGGTTGATAAATAGGGGGAATTTGGTGCGTGGGACAGTAATTTTTTCGACATATTACAAAAATTTATATACAATTAACAGGAGTTTACTCTACAACCCATATGCAATTAACAGATCAAATTTGTACTGAAGGTATAGAAAATGGTTTTGTGTTTGAAAATTATATCCAATTAACAGGGATATACAATTAAAAGATATCCAATTAAGTGGGCTCCACTGTACATGATTTGTCAGTTTTCTGCCGTTTTTTGACATTTCATATATCAATTTATTATTAAACACCATTTAATAACACCTTCCATTGATCTGATTAGTTACTTTTGGTATGTGACTCTGTGATTGGCTATCATCATTTTAACTTAACTCATCTTGTGACCTTAAACACTAATAAATAAATAAATAAATAACTCAACTCATCTAGGTTAAATTCATTCTTAAAAGCCTTCATGAACATTATAACTATCGTATTTTCAGCAAAACTGATGTCATATGATCAACAGAATTCAGATAAATCCATACTAAGTAAGAGCAAGCTTCATTCCCTATTCATGTTAGGTAAAGGAATAATCCTTTAACAAGCATATTGATCACAGCTGCCCACGCAATAGACAAATTCAGCAGCAGAAGAAAAATTATTTTTCAAAAAGTTTCCAACAAAAGAAGCCTGAAAATAAGCAGACTGTCATCTTCAGAATGAGGACCCCAGAGGGTGAATTTGGTGATGCTACCCTGAACAGCAGGGTAGCATCACTAAATTTACCCTCTGTGAACCTCAATCTGAATCAAGGTCTCAAACTTAAACAGCAAGAGGCACCCAGCGGATAAATTGGCACACTGTATGGGATAGCATCAGCAAATTCACCCTCTGGGAACCTCATTCTGCAAATGACAGATTACTTAATTTCAGTCTTGCAACAAAACCATATCAAGTGACCCCTCACCTGAATGAGCTCATTTAGATCATTCCAATGAGGGGCCATATGATATGGTCTTGTCAAAATGTTTAGAAAAATTTGAAAAATTAATATTTAAAATACTAAATTTTGATATCGTCGATGTTAGGTAGAGCATTTTATGTCTCAAGAGTACAGTGGTATACAAGATAAGCCTCGAGCTTTTTTGCCAGACATGATGTTTCATATACAAAAACTCTGTGTTAAACTTCAAAACATTTGACTGATAGAAATGATTCTTTTATTTGAATATTTCAATTAAGGATGTGTGGAACTTTAAAGTATCTATTCCAAGTTCACTAAATACCCAAGTTTAACAAGAATGACAACAAAAGTTCTTTAAATGAGAACTTAACCCTTTGAACTCTAGTGGTATCTTCCATGCCAGTTCAATGGAAGCACTTGAAGAGTCCATATTCGTTATTTGGGATAGACCAATCATTATTTTCAACGTGTAGCCTCGGGGCTGCACGTTTAAAATATTGATTGGTCTACCCCACACATTTACTAAGCAGCCATCCTATTTAACCCAGCGCTATTCTCAAAAATCGCCAATTAATTTTCAAAATATTTTCATTTTTTGTCTCAAAAACATAGGTTATGACCCCTCGTTGGAACGAGCTCGTCGAGCTCGTTCCAACGAGGGGTCATAACCTATGTTTTTGAGACAAAAAAGGAAAAAAAATAGTTATTCAAGAATTTTTTTTGCAAGTGTCGTCTGCTTTTCATGTTAGGTAAAGGGTTAATGACATTATGACGTATCATGTTCCTGGCCAGAAGAGCGACCGCTAGGGTTCAAAGGGTTAAGGTGTAGAATAAATGACAAACTCTCCCACCAAACAAGGGCAAAATCTTTAAAAAAAAATGCAAGTTATTACCTACAGCAATGAACCTGTATTTACCATTTGAATGACACAGAAAACATTTTTAAAGTTTCTTTGTCTATGACTTCATTCTTTGAAGGGAAACAAAATGAAAGTGTTAATGACACTACAGCTCAAGTTGACCAAGAAGAGACTGAACTAAATACAAAGTTCCAGTCATTTGCTCAAGTTTCTACAAAAAAGACATCATTAGGCCACACAAAGTAGATCTTCTGTTTCTCAGGCCATTATTTGTGAAATTGCATGCGGGCGAGCATTTTTTTATTTTATTTTTTATTTCAGTAATTACTTTTTTGCCATCAAGAGTTCATGTTCTTGGTTCAAGTTTTAGGCCGCATAATCTACAGAATAGCATGGGTGGTGGTGTATTTCATCCCTTTAGTGCAAGAAGACTTTGCAATGCTAAAGCATTGCAAAGCCTTCTTTCACTCAAGGGACAAATTCATCAATTTTTTTAACTTGGGTAAAATATCAGACATAAACCATTTAATTTTTATTTTTTTAAAGTTTAAATTGGTTATAAAAAGAGAGCACGCGGCAGCCAAAAGGACCATGCGGGAGGGCCTGAGAAACAGATTTTTAATTTTTTTAGGCCTAATGACACTACAGCTCAACTTGACCAAGAAGAGACTGAACTAAATGGAAAGTTCCAGTGATGCCAAGTCATTTGCTCAAGTTTCTACAAAAAAGACATCATTACAAAGCTACATATAAATCAGAAAAAAGGATCAGGTGAGTGATGCAGACTGTAGAGTGTGCTAATGGAATTGTTGGCAATTTATATGCCAAATGCAAAATGGCCTCCAGAAGCCACGATTTTCAACTTAATTCAGAAAAATTGAATAGCTCCCATTTAGACATCACACCAAAGCAACATATGAAATCTGAAAAAGATCAGATGAGAGATGCGGCCTGTTGGGTGTGCTGATGAATTATTGACAATTTATATTTCAAATCCAAGATGGCTGCCCACGGCCATGTTTATCAACGAAATTCGGAAAGATTTGATAGCTCCCATTTAGAGATTACCCCAGAGCCACGTAAGAAATCTGAAACTGATCAGGTGAGAGATGCTGCCTGTAGGGTGTGCTCAAGGATGTACATATGGATGTATTTTCAGATGGACATATGGATGATGGATTGCAACCAATCCCAAAAACACATACTTGAGGTTTTGAGCTAAAAATGTTCATTTTGTTCTTTAATTCAAGTGATTTCAACAACATGAGAGAAACCCACAAAATCAATTTTGTCCTATACATTATCATTATGAATAGCATTATGAACTTATGAATTGAACGGAAACCCCAAAATATCAATGTTTCTGCACAATTGTGAGCCACAATTAGGGAATTAGTGAAATATTGAATATTCCAACTTGTATTATGGGAAAAATTTGTGGCTCAACTCTTTACCTAACGTAACGGCCAAAACCGGCCAGCGCTATTCTAAAAAATCGCCAATTAATTTTCATTATTTTTTGTCTCAAAAACATAGGTTATGACCCCTCGTTGGAACCAGCTGATCAAGCTCGTTCCAACGAGGGGTCATAACCTATGTTTTTGAGACAAAAAATGAAAAAAATTAGTTATTCAAGAATTATTTTTGCAAGTGTCGTCTGCTTTTCAGGTTAGGTAAAGGGTTAAAAATTTTTATATTTTGACATCAGTCTGCAGAGGGTTATGGCTCGTTAGAAAGTAGATTGAAAGCTGGTATGATCTAAAAAAAAATTAAATGCTTGCACTTACTTGTTCCTTGTTCATATCAAGCCCATTCAATTCTATTTCATATTTTTGGCTTTCCAGAAGTGGAAGTAAACTTCCAGGCTGCTTTTTGCTACTCTTCACTCCAAATTTTCCTAAATGAGCACTTGGGTCTAGATCTCCATCAGCTACATTATCTGGGTCATATCCTGTTTGAGTACATAAAATAATTTTAATTCATCCCTTCACAGTACAGGCGCTGAGGACTGGTCACTTTCCACGAGTGGGCAATATTTCCACAGATGCAATAATATTAGACTCTGAACACTAATTATAGGAATAATCATCAAAAGTTTAATTATTAAGCACCGGATGCAGCCCGGGGATCATTAATTAAAATTTTGCTGATGATGATTTTTTATTACCTGGTAAAGTCATGCATGGACATCACTGCCTACATTGGATTACAACAAATCCAAGACCACTGTACTGTACCTAATACAACTGCTACAACTGGTCACAAAAATTACCCATTCAAATTGTATTATTTTTTTTAATTTTTTGTCTCATATAAATGAACTTTTTTTTTAGTTATTCAAGAACTTTTTTTATGATAATTCAGCAGCAGAAGAAAAATTATTTGTCAAAAAGTTTCCAACAAAACCATATCAAGTGTCTCCTGATCGGAACAAACTCATTGAGCTCATTTCAATGAGGGGTCATATGATATGGTTTCATTGATATTTTGGGGGAAAATTTGAAAAAATAATATTTTAAAACACTAAATTTTGATATTGTCCATGTTAGGTAAAGTATTGGTCATGGTACCATGGCTATGGGGGCCTGAGGAAGCCTTATTTACCCCTAAAATACTACTATCTTCATAGAGTGTCTAATAATGAAACTACAAATATACCATGCATAACATTCTTTCATTTTTTTGAGCATCAAAATCGCAGCATTTGGGGCATAAAACTACGGCATAATATTCCTGAATCCTGGCTATGCGCCTGATTGGTCATACAAACTAATTGAAAGGTATAGAATTGTTAACCCTTTACCCAACGCAGATGATATCAAAATTTATTATTTTAAATATTATTTTTTTTAATTTTTCAAAAAATTTCAACAAAACCATATCATGTGACCCCTTGTTGGAACGAACTCGACGAGCTCATTCCAACGAGGGGTCACATGATATGGTTTTGTTAAAATTATTTGAAATATAATATTTTTTCAACTGCTGAATTTGCATATTACGCAGGCGGATGCGGGCGATTCATTGGGTAAAGGGTTAAGGCAATGGTTTTGGTCTTAGTAATAAAACAGTTTACAATGCACACACTGCACTCACAGAGGATTACCAATTTTATTGGTAACCTCCCAAAACTTCTACAGCCAAAACTTCTACAGTCTAAAACAACACATTTCAGGGTCCAAGGCATGATTAATATTGCGCATGTTACCTTAACTTGTGAATGGGATTGTCCAATTAAATAGAAACACAGTATGTGAAAAATGGGTTGCTTATTATTAATTTTATGATAAGGTGCATATAAATTAAAAGTTGTTTTGATTTTTGATACAAAATTAAATACAAGTAGTTCATAATAAATAGAAGTAGTTTTGATTTTTGACATATGTCATGATTAGGCGCATATAATTAAATACAGGTAGTTCATAATAAATGGAAGTGGGTTTTGATTTTTGACACAGAATTTAATACAGGATATAAGTAGTTTTGATTTTTGACATGGTCGTCCATCTAATGTCATTGTCCAGTGTCCATCAAGATTGACCTCTGACCTGGTTTGTGGTAAAGTGGGTATAGTCTTCCGCCTATGTCTGTATAAGGCACTACTTATTGATGGAAATGAAGGAAGCTGGTGAACTTCATTTGGGTTTTGTCTTGCTACCTCCTCGTTGTATATAGTGTGCATCTTTGTAGTTTCGTCTCTGGCTCTCTTTCTCATAGAACTCACGAATCTGACTCGGTTGCTGTCTTCTGGGCCATGTGAATATTCAGTTACATTACATGCAACGTCCTTTACATGTAGACAATACACACTTCCAATGGGTGCATGTCTTTCTAGCAACATTCTTGTTATACAAATATCCATCTAGGAGTACTTGGGAAGTTCCTTTCTGTGACATAATAAACTCTACTTTTCTCAAACCAGCCATTCTGATATTTTTGATGACATGAAATGAAGAGATACTTCATTATATACCCATTTTTAAACTCATCACAATTATAATCACCGACTAAAATTCACTTTATTTAATATTATTTTGTGATTTGTTGTTACTAAATACACATACAACTCATCAAATTTTATTATTAAGATGAGCAGTTATTTTAGGTGATTTCCTTATCACTGTTTGGTTTGTTCCATTACAAAAATAGGTGTGAACAATTAACTGATCAATCACAGTGTAGAAGTTCTGGGTTGTAGAAGTTTTGGCTGTAGAAGTTTTGGGAGATAACCATTTTATTATATGCTAAACGATAGATTATCAAGGAAATTGTGGAAAGATAGAAATCGTATCCCCCGCGGTGAAGATATAGAAATTTTCACTTTCACAGTATCAATCAAAATGGTGGCTTTCAAAGCATCAAATACGAGTCAAATTATCACTGGAAATTATCAATTTGTTCTAAAAACATACACTGAAAAGTAAATCTAGTATTTTTGAGTGGATACCGATCATTTCCAGCAATAATTCAACACGTATTCACCTTGAATTCATGCATGAAACCCGGTAGTTCAAACATGGCCTGAAAGTCTGTAATATAAGTTTTTGGTTTGATACATCCTTTGAAAGGATGTACCAAACCAAAAACTTATATTACAGACTTTCAGGCCATGTTTGGACTAGAAACCCACCAGCTGAATCAGATTGCAAGATGCTATCTGTTCCGAGTATCGATCAAATGACTTCAATATATCAATGATTCAATGCGCTGTTTACTTTCATGCATCAATTCAAGGTTGAAACGAGTGAAATTATCAGATTCTTATAAAAAGCCTATAATAAAAAGAAAATCTAGTATTTTTGAGTGGATACCGAAAATTATCTCACTTGTGATCCAGACAAAAGGTTATTTTCGCTTACGCAAGAGCTTGCGAAAAATAACCATTTGTCTCGGTCACTCATGAGATAATTTTCAGTATCCATTCAAAAACTGAAACGACTTGATCCTCAGGGAAAGACAAATTTAAAAGCACATCTGGAAAATTGGTAAAAAAAAACCCAAAATACTGCCAGTGGACTCAAAATGCACCCATTTTGTATTGAGTATGAATCTTCTCAACAAACCAAGTTTTACTCAAAGAATCTTCGAATAGTATTCAACAGGTGGAGTACAAACTCACTATGTGAAATGACTGTCTGTATGAAGTTCTAAAGTCTTTTAAATTAAACTCTAACATCACCTTAAACATTCTATATTTTCCCAAAGTTTTTTGCATCCACACACATTTGTGCAATGAGCCACTAAGCACTTGTAACCCTTTGAACTCTAGTGGTATCTTCCATTCCAGTTCAATGGCAGCAATTAGAAGAGTCCATATTCATTATTTGGGGTAGACCAATCAATATTTTCAACCTGCAGCCTTGGGGTTGCACATTGTAAATATTGATTGGTCTACCCCACACATTTTATGAACAGACATCCTATTTAATGACGTTATGACATATCATGTGGTTGGCCGTAAAAACGGCCGCTAGGGTTCAAAGGGTTAACAAAATTTTAAATGATTATATTACCCTTCTAATTGGTAATTATCAGATTCAATTAATAAGAAATGTCAATAGATCTAAGGCCTAAAAAAATTAAAAATCTGTTTCTCAGGCCCTCCCGCATGGTCCTTTTGGCTGCCGCATGCTCTCTTTTTATAACCAATTTAAACTTAAAAAATATAAAAATTAAATGGTTTATGGCTGATATTTTACACAAGTTGAAAAAATTCATGAATTTGTCCCTTGAGTGCAAGAAGGCTTTGCAATGCTTTAGCATTGCAAAGCCTTCTTGCACTCAAGGAATGAAATACACCACCACCCATGCTATTCTGTAGATTATGAGGCCTAAAACTTGAACCATGAACTTGAACTTTTGATGGCAAAGAAGTAATTACAGAAATAAAAAATAAAATAAAAAACCGCTCGCTCGCATGCAATTTTACAAATAATGGCCTGAGAAACAGAAGATCTATTTTGTGTGGCCTAAGCTTTATATGTTAAGGAACAAGAAAAAAAAACAACATTGCACTGAGAAGCAAATCCCCCGTGCCCCTGATGAACTATGGCAAGTAAAACTGTAATTAACTAAACATTAAGGAAATGTAATAATTACAGTTTAATTTATCACACAATGCTTAAAATTTCCAAGAAAACAAAAATGGCACTAATGTATTTTTAAAAAATCACCATGGTTTTCAAACTTGTCAAACACAATGTCAGTTTACTGAAATCTGATAAAGCCTAAAAAAAAAGTGTAAAATCTGTTTCTCCGGCCCTCCCACATGGTCCTTTTTGCTGCTGCATGCTCTCTTTTTATATTTATTTATTTATTGATGTTTAAGGTCACATATTTATGCACAATGGCTGATCATGACCGTGACAGTTTTACAGGTGGAGGAAGCCGGAGTACCCGGAGAGAACCACCGAGCAACGACGAGCAGCTGCCAGCTCCCCAACATCGTAACTCCACACTGCAGCACAGGCAGGGTTAGATTGGTTGAAGACATGCGTACCATCGACGTGCAGTACGTCTTAGTACACGGCGTCATCGTGCCAATGGAGATGAAGTGTCTTGCCCAAGGACACAATGCGGTTGCCGCAGGTGGGATTTCTCTTTTTATAACCAATACAAACTTAAAAAATAAAAATTAAATGGTTGATGAGTGATATTTTACCCAAGTTAATAAAATTGATAAAATTGTCACTTGAGTGCAACAAGGCTTGCAATGCTTTAGCATTGCAAGCCTTGTTGCACTCAAGTGACGAAATACACCGCCCCCAATGTTATTCTGTAAAATTATGAGGACTGAACACAAACAAGAATATGAACTTTTGATGGCAAAGAAATAATTAAAAAATTATAAAATAAAATAAAGACTGCCAGCCCATATGCAATTTTACAAAAAGTGGCCTGAGAAACAGAAGATCTACTTTGTGGGCCCTAATTACTTTCTCGTGAGCATACTGACATAAAAAATTAAAATAAAAGAGAATACCGAAAAGGTAATAAATAATGAAGCCAAATCACCATGATTTTTGATCTTGTCCTTTATAATATTAATATAAAGCAGAATATCAAAATCTATTGAAATCTTATGTTTTCTTCTAAAGAAAAGACATAAATATTAAAAATTCAAGTAAAACAGAGCCAACAAAGTGTAATAACTCCCTCAATTTTCAAGAACATATTAAAATTTGTTTAACTTGTTCAAGATGTTATTAGAACAAAGCAGGATATCAAAATGTATTGAAATATGATGTTTACTGTTCAAGTTATTCCACAATGAATGAAAATTCAAGCAAAATTCAACACACAAAGGGCAACAACTCTCTCATCATTTATTTATTTATTGGAGTTTAATGACACTTTCAACAGCCAGAGTCACCTCGTGTTGGACAGTTTTACGGGTGGAGGAAGCCAGAATATTAGAGAGAACCACCGAGCAATGATGAGCAACTGTCAAACTGTACTCAATGTAATAACTCCACTCAAGAAGGGTTAGCATTAGTTGAAGACGGTGTACCATCAATGTGCAGTATGCCTCAGTACACAGCACCACCACATGGCCAATTAGGATTAAGTGTCTTGCCCCCCAAGGACCCAACACAGTTACCCCTGGTGGGAATTGAAACATGAACCTCTCAGTTTGAAGTTTAATGCTATAACCACTGAGCCACAATGCTCCCAACTCTCTCGTTTAACCCTTTACCCAACGTAATGACCAAAACCACCCAACAGTATTCACGAAAATCGGCAATTAATTTTCAGTATTTTTTTCATTTTTTGTCTCAAAAACATAGGTTATGATCCCTCTTTGAAACGAGCTCGATTGAGCTCGTTCCAAAGAGGGGTCATAACCTATGTTTTTGAGACAAAAATGAAAAAAAATAGTTATTCAAGAATTTTGTTTGCAAGTGTCGTCTGCTTTTCATGTTAGGTAAAGGGTTTATGTTAATATAAACCTTCATATCAAATTACATATTATATTCAAGACATTATTAATACAAAGCAGAATATCAAATTTTATTGATATTTGATGTTAACTTTCAAGTTATTGCATAAACAATGTAACTTCAAGCATAATTCAACAAAAGGAAATAACTCCCTTAACCCTTTACCCAATGCAGACGATATCAAAATTTATTATTTTAAATATCATTTTTTTTTAATTTTTAAAAAAAATTCAACAAAACCATATCATGTGACCCCTCATTGGAACAAGCTCAATGAGCTCGTTCCAGTGAGGGGTCACATGATATGGATTTGTTGAAATATTTTGAAAAATGGAATTTTTTCAACTGCTCAATTTGCATATTACGCGGGTGGGCGGATGCGGGCGATTCATTAGGTAAAGGGTTAATTTGCATCAAATAATCCAAGACATTATTAATACAAAGTAGGACACAAACGCTAAATGCAATCCATTAACTATTATTGTTCAAGTTCTCACATAAAAATGGATGGATGGATGGATGGATGGATGGATGGATGGATGGATGGATGTGGATGGATGGATGGATTATCTATTTATTTATTGGTGTTTAAGATCATATATTTCTGCACAATGGCTAATCATGACCATGACAGTTTAACGGGAGGAGGAAGCCAGAGTAACCAGAGAGAATTACAGAGCAAAGGCGAGCAACTGTCAGCTCCACAACATACTAACTCCACATAAGCAGGTTTAGTGTTGGTTGAAGACAAGAGCACCATCGATGTGCAGTACACCTTAGTACACAATGCCAGTGTGCGCCCACATGGGCAATGGGGGTGACGTGTTTTGCCCAATACACAACGCAGTTGCCACAGGTGAGATTTGAACTGAGGACCTCTCGGCTTGCTGTCTGCACCTCTACCTACTGAGCCACCATGCCCATGGATGGATGGATCGATTGATGAAAGGATGGATGGACAGAAGCATCAATGAACTACTTTACTACATCCCTAATTCCCAGTGGGCGGATAATAATATTACCTCCATGCATATTGTCAGCATCACTTTCACTTGTCACTTTACTGTCTTCTGTATCCCTTGCAGCTTTCTCAGTTTCTGTAAAGATGAAATTCATATTATTAATCTCAGAGTTGCATGAATTCTCAGCTTCTTTCCAAGATATACTATAAAAATTATGATTATTCCTTATAATAGCAGTGTAGTCATGTTCTGGTTGCTCCATCAAACTTCAGACAGAACTCATAACTGTCTGATATGAACTGACCAAATTACTGGTAGAGTGCTGGACAAGCCTGAAAATAAGCAGATTGTCATCTTCAGAATGAGGTTCCCAGAGGGTGACTAAATTTACCCTCTGTGAACCTCAATCTGAATCAAGGTCTCAAACCTGAACAGCAAGAGGAACCCAGAGGATAAATTGGCACAAGCACAATGTATCGCATAGTATCAGCAAATTCACCCTCTGGGGACCTCATTCTGCAAATGACAGATTGCTTATATTCAGGCTTGGTGCTGAAAGCCCAAATTGGGTTTTATTCTGAAGTGTAGGTGGCACAAGTTAAAGGCTTCATATTCTGTGGATGTCCTTCAAATCATCTTTGAAGTGAAATAATTTGGTCCATTAGGATTTGCCTTGTTGCAATTTATAGGAGAGTGCTTACAGGTACTCTCCCATACCTTGTCACAAGGTAAAGACATGTGAACAAATGTTGCTGAACAAAAATAATTTAGCATTCTACTAGTTAATAGCTTGTACTCTGACAATTTAACTTTTCATTGACACAAAATCACCTGCATAATATCAAGTATTCAGTTAATTATATCTTATTTTACAGACATCATTGAGCTCTATGAATGAGGGTTTTTTTACATCATAAAAATGTATGTCTAATTTATTTACCTTCTTTTGTTTCAGGCACCTCATTACCACTTTTTGGATGCATGCTTTCGTCAGTCTGATCTGAGATAATTTTCTCTGCTTTGATGGTATCGTCTTCATGCTTTATTTCCCCATCAGTTTTATCCTGTTCAGTCTCATTGTTGGCTTCTCCAACTATTCCATTTTCTGCAAATGAATAAGGTTGATGAAAGACAACTAGAAGTATCAATAATCTCTTTCTGAACATGAACTACATAGAGGATATGGAATGAGTGTTTTTCTCATATAATATTTATGAAATGAGTCTAAGAATTTTCCGTTTTGGCGAGCCTCTGGCGAACGGAAAATTTGGACGAGTTTCATAAATATTATATTATAACCTAATGAACTGCCTGCATCGGTCTGCGTAATAAACAAGTTCAGCAGTTGAAAAAAAAAAAATTCAAAAAGTTTCATCAAAACCATATCATCTGACCCCTCATTGGAATAAGTTTGAGTTTATTCCAATCAGGGGGCACATGATATGATTTTGTTGAATTTTTTTGAAAAATTTGAAAAAAATAATATTTAAAATAATAAATTTTGATATCCTGTGTGTTAGATACGGGGTTTAATTATTATCCACTCATTATGTAGCCTATATCTATGTGTGCCTGTTAAAACTTTACCCAACACAACATTTGAAAACAATTTTTTGAATAACTAAATATGTTTGACATTGTACTCAAAAGCATAGTTTATGAAGTATCATTGGAACTTGTGTCAATGAGTTCATTGCAATGAGAGGGCTGAAAGCTATGTTTTGAAATTGAAAACTACAAGAATCATAAAGTTTGAAAGTCAGTTAACTTATTGACCTTGTTCTAATAAGATATAATTTGCAGACTAAAAACAAAACAAGGATTAAGCTATTCATCTCCGACAATGCAGGATCGAGTTTTTTTTTTTCACCAGGAAGGCTTGTCATTATAAGAAAGACAAATCCATTGATATTTTTGTTCAAGTTATCATGCTTACAACCTGTAAATAGGCAAAAGTTAACTATTTATTTATATTTATTTATTGGTGTTTAAGGTCACATATTTCTGCACAATGGCTAACCATGACCGTGACAGTTTTACGGGTAGAGGAAGCCGGAGTACCCGGAGAGAACCACCGAGCAATGTCAAGCAACTGTCAGCCCCCCCAACATACCAACTCCACACAAGCAGGGTTAGCATTGGTTGAAGACAGGTGCACTATCAACGTGCAATACGCCTTAGTCCACAGCGTCACCGTGCCCCCACGTGGGCAATGGGGTGAAGTGTCTTGCCCAAGGACACAACGCGGTTGCCGCAGGTGGGATTCGAACCGAGGACCTCTCAGCTTGCAGCCTGCACCTCTACCAACTGAGCCACCGCGCCCCCGGCAAAAGTTAACTAACTAAGGGCCAAAAAGCTGCTCAGTATGGAGAAACCATACCAGTTTTTGAACTCATTCAAGACATTGTTAAGAATTAACTCTTAGAAGCCAGAAGTCGAGTGTTCTTGCCTGTGATGTAATACAGCAGGTAATCTGGCTGTGACGGTTTGCCTGTCTTTGGGCTGGGGGAGAATTAAACACTGAGCAGGTGCTTCCAGTCAAGTGTCGTCTGCCTGAATAGGCAGACAACACTTGACTAGAAGCACGTGCTTACAGCAAGTTCTTTGCGGTATGTCATGTTCAATAAATTCATTCCTATTCCCTGTCTTCTGAGAGTTAAGTGTCACATACCAAATATTGACTAAAACCATTGATATTTGTTCATGTTTTCATGAAAGTGAGCGGAAAGGAGGCAAAAATGATCTAATTAAGGGCCATGAGTTATGATCAAACTATACCAGTTTTTGAACTTATTCAAGATATTGTTAAGAAAGTGTCACATACCAAATATTGATTAAAACCATTGATATTTGTTCATGTTATCATGATAATGAGCTGAAAAGAGGCAAAAATTAACTAATGAAGGGCCATCAGTTATGGCCAAACTGTACCAGTTTTCAAACTCATTCGTGACACTGTTAACCCTTTACCCAACGCAGACGATATCAAAATTTATTAATTTAAATATCGTTTTATAATTATTTTCGAAAAATTTCAACTAAACCATATCATGTGACCCCTCTTTGGAACGAGCTCATGACCTTGACAGTTTTACGGGTGGAGGAAGCCGGAGTACCCAGAGAGAACCACCGAGCAACGGCAAGCAACTGTCAGCTCCCCAACATACTAACTCCACACAAGCAGGGTTAGCATTGGTTGAAGACAGGTGCACCATCAATGTGCATTATGCTTTAGTGCACCCACATGGGCAATGGGGGTGAAGTGTCTTGCCCAAGGGCACAGCGTGGTTGACGCAGGTGGCATTCGAACCAAGGACCTAAACACCAATAAATAAATAAATAAATAAATAATACAGTGTCATAAATAGCGGAAAAAGAATGAGGTTTTTTTTATATGATATTTATGAAACGAGTCTAAGAATTTTAGGCTTGCCCAAACGGAAAATTCGGACGAGTTTCATAAATATTATATGAGAAAAACACTCATTTCATATTCTATTTATCACATGACACACACACGCACAAATTAGCCACTTAGTATGACTTTTTAACCATCACCTATCTTGAGTTGCAGACGGCACTTGGAAAAAAACATCCTCGTATAACTAAAAATTTTAATTTTTTGTTTCCAAAACATAGGTTATGACCCCTCATTGGAACGAGCTTGTCGAGATCATTCCAATGAGGGGTCATAACCTATGTTTTGGAAGCAAAAGGTGAAAATATAAAAAATGAAAGTGTCAATGACACTGTAGCTCAACTTGTCAAGACAAAGATATGTACATGTATAGTATGTGACACAGCAATGACAAACATCTAGGTAATGACCTGATAACAAAGGTACATATGAAGTATTGTAACGGTCTGTACATAAATACTGACCGTTGCCTGTAACAAATGTATAGGTAAAGTATTGTAAAGGTAGGTGACAGTCAGATGCTAAACTAGAAAAAAATCTTTGAGTCCCAGAGTGGGTCTGACTGAACCCCAAAATATTTGTTCTCAAAGCACAGTGATAACAAAGGCACCCCAAAACACACTCATTCCTGTCCCAAGGTGAAAACAAAGGTACCCAAGAAGATCAGTTCATAAATACGAGCTGTATAGAACTTGTGACAAAAAACTGATTGGACCTAATTTCGGTACAAAATGGCCACTGGCAGCCATCTTGAATTTGGACCGCACCCAGAAACACTCATTCTTGTCCCAAGGTGATAACAAAGGTACCCAAGAAGTTTTGTGAAGATCGGTTCATAAATACAGCCTCTACCCTGAGCCGTATTGACATGTGTGCTTACATTGTGTTAATAGCACTGAATAAATCAAAGTTCATCTAATTTGCATAATTTCTGCACGAAAAAAAAACCCTTACAATATGTGATGTATTCCATATTACTAAACATTCATACAAAAATTTATTCAAATCAGAACTTTCATACAGAAGTTCTGTACAAAAGACTCATTGCACTAATTTTGGTACAAAATGGCTGCTGGTGGCCATCTAGAATTTCGGACCACACCCAAAAACACTCGCTCTCATCCCACAGTGATAACAAAGGTACCCAAGAAGTTTCGTAAAGATTGGTTCATAAATATGGCCTCTAGTCTGAGCCGTATAGAAGTTGTGTACAAAAAACTGATTAGACCTGATTTCGGTACAAAATGGCCACTGGCAGCCATCTTGAATTTTAGACCGCACCCAGAAACACTCGTTCTCGTCCCAAGGTGATAACAAAGGTACCCAAGACATTTCGTGAAGATCAGTTCATAAATACAGCCTCTAGCCTGAGAGGTATCCAATTGTTGACGTACGGACAGACGGGCAGACGGACAGACAGATGATGGGCCATGACAAAAGCTCAAATTTGGCTTCGCCAAAGTTGAGCTAAAAATGAGTGGCATTTTTCTTGTAGGTAAAAGATTAATACAATATAACCCACCCTTAATAGGACAGATAACGTAAATTCTCTTTACTGAAATTATGCAAATGTGACCCAGTTGTATTTTGTTTAGCCAATCAAATTGTCCAGTTTTGAAGTTGACCAATGAAAGCTTACAACTCTAATTATGCAAATTATGAAAATGTGGCCCAGTTGTATTTTGTTCAGCCAATCAAATTGTCTAGTTTTGAAATTGACCAATGAAATTGATGGAAGGCTTTATTTATCACTGATTAATATGAAAACAAAATATCAAATGTTTTAAAGTGAACAAAACGGATGAGTCATATGATAAAATAAAATATTTGTTCAAGTTATTGTGTTGAAGAACTAAAAACAGGCAAAAATTAACTAATAAACAGCTATAACTCCACTCAGTATGGCCAAATCATACCAGTTTTAAAACGCATTCATGACATTGTAAAGGAAATCTCAAATACCAAATATTGACCAAATCCATTGATATATGTTAAAGTTATCACACTATAGAGAAATGCCTGCTCTCCTGCTTGACCATCTGCCAGGTCATCTGCCTGTCCATTCGCCCATCTGTCAGGCCATCTGCCTGCCCACTTCCCCATGTACAGAATTCATCAAACTATAGGTTGAGTTTTTTAAAACAACTTGACCAAAAAAATAATCAATTTTAAATGGCAGTTTCAGATTGTGTTTGCTGATCAGTCAGCTCAAGATTTTGGCATTTCAGAAATCTTGGCCACAGCTGGTGGAATAAACAGAGCTCTGAGCTATTTTCAATGACAGAAACTTCAAAAGTTTTTCCTTGGTTATTCCTGAGAGAAGTCAAATGACATACCTTTATGTTCATGGAGGTGAATACAAATCTTTGCTGAGTGAGCTGGTCCATGAAAAAGATTTTTGCACAGAAAAAGTTAACCCCCAAACACAATTACAGAACACCTGTTGCAAACTTTTTGGGGAATTAATTAAATATTTATATTTTCCCTAAAAAACATAGCTTATATAGAATGAATTTGATAAGCTCAATCAATTGAGGGGACAAAAGAAATGTTTTGGAGGCACAAATATTGAAAAAATAAGATTTGAAAGGTGACTTTTGTGAATTATTTTGGGCATCTAAGGTCATTAGATTAAGTAAAGGATTAACTGAAGTGTTCACTGTTGCTGCACCACTGTGCTTTTGTGTTGCACTACTGGAATGGCTGATCTCAGCCCTTCGTTTACACTGTGTCACAAAGAGCAAACATAATACCAATTCATGACAGAAACTCTAAAAATGAATTGTGGTATCTTTTTATTGAACTACTATTACACAGTAAAACATTGCTTTGGTGGTCAACTCAGGTAGAGAGCTGGAAGCCCGTATTTGGGCTTTATTTTGAAGTGTTTGTATCACAACTTAAAGGCTTCATATTCAGTGGATGTTCTACATATCACCCCTGAAGTGAAATTATTTAGTCTATTGCCTTGTTACAATTCATGGGAGAGTAACAAGGTAAAAATAAGTGTACAAATTTTGATGACCAGAAATAATTCAGAACTCTACCAGCAAAGAAAGGTAGCTTGATATCTTCTTACCCAACACTCTACTTGTGTATGAAGACAAAGTTTGACCAATTTGTTACCCTCATACACCCCCACCACATGTCACCATCCCTGAACACAAGTCTCAAGCAAGCAGTTAAATTCTGTTATGGTCTGGGACAAGTCTCACCATTAAATACTCTAATGCCTATGTTTAGATTCAATCATCTGGAATATAGATGTTGACTGCAAAAGCAAACTTATGGTTCACTTTTCCAACCAACTGAAATATTTAATCCAACTGAATTTAAAAAAATTTTATCAAAAAACATTATAAGTTATTGTGATGAGTTGACAGTAACATGGTCTGAGGTTTGTAGCTTGGAGCTTATGTTCAACTGAGACACAAAGCGTCGAGGTTGAACATACGCTCTGAGCCGCAAACCTCAGATCATGTTACCATCAACTTATCACAATAACGTATGTGTTCCAATAAGACACTACCTTTTGCCCAAGAGGTATATTGTGAAACACCAGAGATTTATTTACTGAATCTGTGATCATTAAAATTTGCCTTCTGGAAGGAAACTTTTAACGATCACAGGTTTAGTAAATTAACCTCTTGTGTAGCTGACGATGGCACTGGATAAATAATTAATAAACCAGATAAACTCATTCCGCCTTAGTTCAAATCGTAAATCAGTTTGTAATTTGAACAACTCTTTATCCGGATCACCCTCTGTTGCATGTGTGAAAAATACAGAAATAATGAAGCAGCTTGCTTGTCACTCGGTTGATGAAGCAATTATGAAATGGGCGATGTCATTTCAAATATTTCGCATTGTAACGTCAGAAGGTAACATTTGCCACTTGAGCCGTAAACATAGAATATACTAAGCAAGCTCTAGTCCAATCAGAGGAGGGGGATTTTAGTCTTATTGGAAAATTACTTTTTTTTAACCAATGCACAAAATATTGCTCAATCAATTGATTTAACTGTACCTTGAACGACTTTACCAAAAGTATTATGTTTGTTTACTAAATAATTGGGGTGAGGTGGCGTTACGGTAACCAGTTCTCGTCAGATCACTGAAGTTAAGCAACATCGAGCCCAGTTAGTCCTTGGATGGGTGACCGTCTGAGCAATCAATTCAGACTCCCGCGTTGTATCCTTGGGCAAGGCACTTAACCCTGTTTGTCCACGTGGGGGCACAATGACGCTGTGTACTGAGGCGTACTGCATGTCGATGGTACGCATGTCTTCAACCAATCTAACCCTGCCTGTGCAGCAGTGCAGAGTTACGATGTTGGGGAGCTGGCAAATGCTTGTCGCTGCTCAGTGGTTCTCTCCGGGTACTCCGGCTTCCTCCACCTCTAAAACTGTCAAGGTCATGATTAGCCATTGTGCATAAGTATGTAACCTTAAACACCAATAAATAAATAAATATAATATTACTAAATAATTATGAATGAATATTCTCCGCAGCTTTAGTTTTATAATTATTCCATGTAGTTAAACCAGTTGTTTCAATATTATCACAGCGACACGTTTCTAGACATTGACTTTCACTACAAAAGACAAATTTAATTTCAATTGTTTTAAACTAAGCATGTTTCTCCATTCGTCGTGCAACAGCAAACGTTTTTCACAGCAGTTATTACTTCTATTCAGTGTTTCAGTCCATTGTTTGTTTAAGCTCCATCCAGTAAGCTAATAAGGCACTTGTTTAATATGCAATGAAAGCTTACTTCAATCTTTATACCTGGCAAACTTATAGTGAAGTGACTCAATTGTTGTATTATATTTGTAACATCGATAACAAGTAAGAGTTCAGTTGTAGTTTGGATTTCCAAATGTTACTCTGCTTTATATCATTGGGAAATCCCACAAGCTATTACTGTAATATTGTTCATATATCCAACAAGTCCGTTTGTTAAATGTTTATTAGTGTTAGACAGTTTGAATACCTGATTCGCTATAAAATTGTTATTATCTTTAATTTGTCTCCAAGTCATCAGCTGAACACCAGAATTACAGTAGATACTGATTGTTATCCCCACAGTTATAACATCTTGATCTTTTAAAGACAAATAAAATACTTATTGATTGGAATACCTATAACTCTAGCATAAAAGAATATCTTTGTGAGGAAAGGGATGTTATATTCTATCAATGGTAGTCTGCATGTAAACTCCATGAAAAGTGTGTTATCATACAGCCCATAACAACATCAGATGCCTTACAGAATTTGACTGGTGGCATGTGTGCTTGACAGAGTCTGTAAATTTTCAAAGTATCCTATTGTTCTTGTCACTGTTCCTATAACAAACATTTACGTCTTCAAGCTGGTGAAAAAAATATGAAAGAGTGTAAATCACTGCCCTGTACTAGAGGTGGTCAGTATTTATTTATTTATTTACTGATGTTTAAGGTAACACATTTCTGCACAATGGCTAATCATGACGACAGTTTTACAGGTGGAGGAAGCTGGAGTACCCAGAGAGAACCACCGAGCAATGGCGAGCAACTGTCAGCTCCCTAACATACTAACTCCACACAAGCAGGGTTAGCATTGGTAGAAGACAGGTGCACCATCGACGTGCAAAATGCCTTTGAGCACAGCGTCACCGTGCCCCCACATGGGCAATGGGGGGGGGGGGGGGGGAAGTGTCTTGCCCAAGGACACAATACAGTTGCCGCAGGTGGGATTCGAAATGAGGACCTCTTGGCTTGCAGCCTGCACCTCTACCTACTGAGCCACTGCGCCCCCGGTGGGCAGTATTGGAATTTTGAGTTTGGCATAGGTTTTGGTATTTTGAGGGGGATATACCTCAGTATCGGTTTGGGTATTTGATATCTTCCTTGACTGAGATTTGCTGATAGTACTAAAGTGGAATTTACACCAGGAAAATACAGAATATTCTCTGCAGCTGTAGTTTTATGATTATTCCATGTAGTTCAACCAGTTGTTTTAATATTATCACAGCGACACGTTTCTAGACACTGACTTTCAATATAAAAGACTAATTTAATTTCAATTGTTTTAAACTTAGCATGTTTCTCCATTCATCGTGCAACAGCAAACGTTTTTCACAGCAGTTATTACTTCTATTCAGTGTTTCAGTCCATTGTTTGTCTAAGCTCCATCCAGTAAGCTAATAAGGCACTTGTTTAATATGCAATGAAAGCTTACTTCAATCTTTATACCTGGCAAACTTATAGTGACATGACTCAATTGTTGTATTATATTCGTAACATCGATCACAAGTAAGAGTTCAGTTGTAGTTTGTTCTTGTGTCATTCGACCAGAACGCCACAAATGCCACTGCCAATGAGCTCAATATTGGCATTCTTTTGCCAACACAAATCACATATCAACAGTAATTTTATGACTTGTCCCAAACACACCTTAACCTTTAAAGGTCCAGGCTTTTGCAATCTAAGAGCATGTGCCATTAACATACCGTCATTAGAAGGTCCTAGCTGCTTACAATAGACAAATCACCTGAACAGTGATTTCTAGTCAAGACTTGGCTGCCTTAAAAGGCAGCCAAGACTTGACTAGATATCACTGCTAAGCAACTGGACATGTAATCTAGGGGGAATTCGGAACAATGAAAATGAAATGAAATGAATTTTATTTTGTAGTATACAAAGCATAAACAGTAACATTGATCGGTGATAAACAAAAAGATGGTATACTACAGGAAGTGGCATAGCCCTAGTGGCTGTCTTCCTGTCACTCCCCACAAACAACAACAAAAAGCAACACATGGGTTTTCAAGACAGCAGAGTTTATAGATTTCGCTTCAATTTGTGTTCTTATTGTAGGAGGGACGATAGAGTTATCTTAGAGTTATTTTCGGTCGAAATAAAATAAAATTTAATGGAGGCCATACATGAAGTGGTCACAGGCTATGTCTCTGAGACAAACAAAGAAACAAGGAAGAGAATGAAAGTGTCAATGACACTGTAGCTCAACTTGTCAAGACATGTACATGTATAGAATGTGACACAGCAATGACAAAGATCTAGGTAATGACCTGATAACAAAGGTACATATAAAGTATTGTAACGGTCTGTACATAAATACTGACCGTAGCCTGTAACAAATGTATAGGTAAAGTATTGTAAAGGTGGGTGACAGTCAGATGCTAAACTAGAAAAGAAATCTTTGAGTCCCAGAGTGGGTCTGACTGAACCCCAAAATATTTGTTCTCATAGCACAGTGATAACAAAGGCACCCCAAAACACACTCATTCCTGTCCCAAGGTGAAAAAAAGGTATCCGAGAGGTTTCGTGAAGATCAGTTCATAAATACGAGCTGTATAGAAGAACTGATTGGACCTAATTTCGGGACAGAATGGCCTCTAGCTTGAGCCATATAGAAGTTGTGTACAAAAAACTGATTAGACCTAATTTCTGTACAAAATGGCCACTGGCAGCCATCTTGAATTTTCGACCGCACTCCTCTCGTTCTCGTCCCAAGGTGATAGCAGAGGTACGCAAGAAGTTTCGTGAAGATTGGTTGATAAATACAGCCTCTAGCCCGAGCCGTATTGACATGTGTACTCATGTGTATAATAAGTAGCACTGAAAAAATCAAAGTTCATCTAATTTGCATAATTTCTGCATGAGAAAATGAAAGTGTCAATGACACTGTAGCTCAACTTGTCAAGACAAAGACATGTACATGTATAGTATGTGACACAGCAATGACAAACATCTAGGTAATGACCTGATAACAAAGGTACATATAAAGTATTGTAACGGTCTGTACATAAATGCTGACCGTTGCCTGTAACAAATGTATAGGTAAAGTATTGTAAAGGTGGGTGACAGTCAGATGCTGAACTAGAAAAAATCTTTGAGTCCCAGAGTGGGTCTGACTGAACCCCAAAATATTTGTTCTCATAGCACAATGATAACAAAGGCACCCCAAAACACACTCGTTCCTGTCCCAATGTGAAAACAAAAGTACTCAAGAAGTTTTGTGAAGATCAGTTCATAAATATGAGCTGTATAGAACTTGTGACAAAAAACTGATTGGACCTAATTTTGATACAAAATGGCCACTGGCAGCCATCTTGAATTTTGGACCGTACCCAGAAACACTCATTCTCATCCCAAGGAGATAACAAAGGTACCCAAGAAGTTTTGTGAAGATCGGTTCATAAATACAGCCTCTACCCTGAGCCGTATTGACATGTGTGCTTACATTGTGTAAGTAGCACTGAATAAATCAAAGTTCATCTAATTTGCATAATTTCTGCACGAAAAAAAACCCCTTACAATATGTGATGTATTCCATGTTACTAAACATTCATACAAAAATTTATTAAAATCAGAACTTTCATACAGAAGTTCTATACAAAAGACTGATTGCACTAATTTTGGTACAAAATGGCTGCTGGTGGCCATCTTGAATTTCGGACCACTCCCAAAAACACTCGCTCTCATCCCACGGTGATAAAAAAGGTACCCAAGAAGTTTCATAAAGATTGGTTCATAAATATGGCCTCTAGTCTGAGCTGTATAGAAGTTGTGTACAAAAAACTGATTAGACCTAATTTCGGTACAAAATGGCCACTAGCAGCCATCTTGAATTTTAGACCGCACCCAGAAACACTCGTTCTCGTCCCAAGGTGATAACAAAGGTACCCAAGACATTTCGTGAAGATCAGTTCATAAATACAGACTCTAGTCTGAGCCGTATTGACATGTGTACTTACTGTGTGTAAGTCGCACTGAAAAAATCAAAGTTCATCTAATTTGCATAATTTCTGCACGAGAAAAAAACCCGTATTATATGTGATGCATCCCATGGTACTAAACATTCACACAAAAAAATTATTCAAATCAGGGCTTTCATATGGAAGTTCTGTGCAAAAATCTGATTGCACCTAATTTTGTACAAAATGGCTGCCATCGGCCATCTTGAATTTCGGACCGGACCCCAAAACACTCGTTCTCGTCCCACGGTGATACCAAAGGTACCCAAGAAGTTTCGTAAAGATCGGTTCATAAATACGGCCTCTAGCCCGAGCCGTATTGGCATTTGCACTTACAGTGCTGAAAGTAACCCCAAAAAACATCAAAATTAGTCTAATTTGCACAATTTACGTACGAGAAAAAAACCCGTATTATATGTGATGTATCCCATGGTACTAAACATTCATACAAAAAATTATTCAAATCAGAGCTTTCATATGGAAGTTCTGTACAAAAAACAGATTTCTGCATCGTCGGTACAAAATGGCAGCTGGCAGCCATCTTGAATTTCGGACCGCACCCAAAAACACTCGTTCTTGTCCCATGGTCATAACAAAGGTACCCAAGAAGTTTCGTAAAGATCGGTTCATAAATACGGCCTCTAGCCCGAGCCATAGCAGCTTGGCACTTACAGCTCTGAAAGTAACACTAAATAAATCAAAGTCAGTCTAATTTGCATAATTTACGCACGAGAAAAAAACCCGTATTATATGTGATGTATCCCATGGTACTAAACATTTATACAAAACTTTATTCAAATCAGAACTTTCATACAGAAGTTCTGTACAAAAAACTGATTTTTGCATCATCGGTACAAAATGGCCACTAGCAGCCATCTTGAATTTCGGACCACACCTAAAAACACTCGTTCCCGTCCCAGGGTCATAACAAAGGTACACAAGAAGTTTCGTAAAGATCGGTTCATAAATACGACCTTTAGCCCGAGCCATAGCCAATTGTTGACGTACGGACAGACGGCCAGACGGACGACGGACGACGGGCCATGACAATAGCTCAAATTTGACTTCGTCAAAGTTGAGCTAAAAACCTGTATTATATGTGATGTATCCCATGGTACTAAACATTCACACAAAAAAATTTTCAAATCAGCGCTTTCATATGGAAGTTCTGTGCAAAAATCTGATTGCACCAAATTTTGTACAAAATGGCTGCCATCGGCCATCTTGAATTTCGGACCGCACCCAAAAACACTCGTTCTCGTCCCACGGTAATACCAAAGGTACCCAAGAAGTTTCGTAAAGATCGGTTTATAAATACGGCCTCTAGTCCAAGCCGTATTGGCATTTGCACTTACAGTGCTGAAAGTAACACTAAATACATCAAAGTTAGTCTAATTTGCATAATTTACGTACGAGAAAAAAACCCGTATTATATGTGATGTATCCCATGGTACTAAACATTCATACAAAAAATTATTCAAATCAGCGCTTTCATATGGAAATTCTGCGCAAAAATCTGATTTCACCTAAGTCTGTACAAAATGGCTGCCAGCGGCCAACTTGAATTTCGGATCGGACCCAAAACACTCGTTCTCGTCCCACAGTCATAACAAAGGTACCCAAGAAGTTTCGTAAAGATTGGTTCATAAATACAGCCTCTAGCACGAGCTGTATTGAATTGTTGATGGACAGACGGACAGACGGATGACGGACGACTGGCCATGGCATAAGCTCAAATTTGGCTTCGCCAAAGTTGAGCTAAAAATCATGAAAGTTAAATGGCGAGTTGTTATTCCTGTTCGTTTGCTTTTCCACACAACACATCCCCAAGGTTACCAGCATCAGCATACTTATTACTGTTATCTAAATTATAGGGGGGAGGGAGGGGGGGCTCCCATCTTTTAGTGGGGTGTATGTAATATCACTTTGATATTTGGTATCCGACTTGACTGCGATTTACTGATATTACCAGAGGGAATTCGCACCAGAAAAATACAGAATAAGTTGTACTTGTATCATACTTCCACAGTGCCACAACTTCCACTGTCAATGATCTTAACATTGGCATTCTTTTGTCAACACAAATCATATCTACAGTAATTTTGTGACTTGTTCCAAACACACCTTAACATTTAAAGACTTATTTCAAGCTTTTGCGATCTCGGGACATGTGCCCTTTACATGCCACCATCCTGCTGAAAATAGACAAATCACCTGGGCAGTGATTTCTAGTCCACCTTAACAGACAGCGAGGACTTGAATAGAAGTCATTGCTTACCAACTGGACAAGTACATGTTGTGCCACAAGAACACAAATGATAGATTATATACAGCACTATGACAAGCTGTGAGAGATTGGAGATCAAAGCCTCCAAGCCAGAAAATAAGCAGACTGTCATCTGCAAAATGGGGTGCTCGGAGGGTGAATTTCGTGATGCTACCCTGCAAAGCTAAATTTACCCTCTGTGAACCACAATCTGAATAAGGTTCTCAAAACTAAACAGTAAGAGGTACACAGAGGATAAATTGACCCACTGTATGGGATAGCATCATCAAATTCACCCTCTGGGGACCTCATTCTGCAAATGTCAGGCTGCTTGTTTTCAGGCTTGGAAGCCACAACAGAGCAATCTTACGGGTAGTGATTTTCCAACATGTGCAAATAAAAATGAAGTAAGGGTCAGAACGGCCTAATTTCTCACATGAGACAATACTATCAATCAGTACAAGTTTAATGATACTGGGCCAATGAATGTTGAAGCTAACACGTTTAAAAAATAGACTCTGTATGCAGTAAACTATGAAGAAAGGTTAAAGTGATGTTCCATTTTGTGAAACACAGCCATCCCAGCCTGTGCCAGCAGTGAAAGTCGGTGATCAAATGTCATAAAATGGAGTATTATTAGTTGTGAGAAAGGTGCTGTTACAGTACATAGTCCGATTAGGTGAAAATACAGAACAGCTTCTAATGTGTGGAGAGAGTCTGATTGGGTGGAAATGCAGAACAACTGTCATCTGTATGGAAAGAGACATCCTGTGCAGGCTGACATCGATGTTGTGTACAAGAACTTGTCACCAAATTACTGCTATGGAGATCCTTCCCACAAAATCTTCTGTTTGGAACATAAAGAGCCCATCAATATAAGTTACAGAAATTGCTTGATTACCTTTGTAAGAACAAATATTCTTAATTTGCAAAAGAAATTGAATGATTAAGATGAATTGACAAATGAAGGACTGGTCGAGTAACTGGTACCAGAGTAACAGGCAGCTGAATCTTTAACCCTAGAGTCCTCATAACGCCACAAACTGTCACTTTATATTGCTTTGATAAAGTTCATCCCCAAAGCGTATTGTACGATACCTTAACCATAAGCAGTATTTATCTCTGCACTGTTTTTATATCATTGTTGGCTGCCTTTGCAGGCAGCCAACAATGATTTAAAAACACTATTATCTCATCTGCATCAGTATACATGTATTTTAGGTAACATTGAAGAGAGGTTATAAAATAAACTCCTGTTAAGTGAATAAAAAATCTTATAACCTGTCGCAAAATTACCCTGAGTCTCCCCAGTTTTCCTTTGTTTATAAGACCTATTTAGCCTCAGTACATCCATTACAGGCATTTTATCTATCATAGAGCTCTGTCAAACAAGATATAATAGAATAAATGCCAAGTTTATCTCCAGAATACAGGGAAATGACAATCCCTGTAAACTGAATACTCCCCTTTCATTTGCAAAATGGCTATTCAATTAACAGGGTTCCACTGTACTCTCAATGGAGTAAGTTGGATGAGAATTTTGTAGTTACAGTCAACTGCATTTGAATTCATTACTGTTACACCTTGAACGTGAAGTCTGATGAGCTGATCAACTAGCAATTGCATCTTCTTTGGCCTCCATGCATATTTCTCTGTTCTTCTTTTCTCTTCTCCCCCATGTCACAATTTCGTTCATGATTCAGAATTCTGTTATTCACTGCTATCTGTATTCAATAGCTTATTACTCTTCCTTCTCAGCTTGTAATGTCTGTGACCCATTTTATGGATTCATCACATACGGTCAAAACTAGAAGTCCTGTCGTGAAATGCATGCAAATAGCACTTCGATCTGCGCATTAATCTGCACGTTATAACCATAGTAAGGCTATCATATTATGGTCTGCATACAAGCAATTTTTCAGCCAATGGACCTCCGGGTAACCCGGAGGTCCATTGGCAGAAATATTGCTTGTGCTTCCTATGCATAACCTCAAGAATCTGCCGTGCTTTGGATGCCATTCGACATGGAAATTGCGTGCAATTCCTACGCGTAATTAAGCCTAGATAAGTGCACAGTCCGTGACATGACTTCTAGTTTTAACTGTACTCCTGTTCTGATTCAGGGTACAACATTTTTGTCATCATTTTGCAACTTTTCTGGATACATGAGTTGATCTGGGCACAAATTTTGTGGTTTAAGTTTCAACTGCTATCAGGAGTACATCTAGTAGATTTCCAAATTCAGAAGAAACATGCTTGGGAGGGCGCTGGTATGTGATATGCATTCAGCCTGTTGCTCCTGTTGCTCCTGGACGGCTGCTTACTGCTGCTGATTCATATCAGCCTTGTATTGGCCAGGTGGGTAGTAATGATTTAAGTAGAATGAAAAGGGGTTAAAATACTGAAAAAAATGATATTTTGGGGCCCACAAATCTATTATACATTGGACACATGATCAGGAATGTAGGGTTTCCACTTGGGTGACCTGGGATCCCCCAAACAGCCCCATTCCACTCTCCCTGAATTCCCCCAACATTCCATAGTTGATATAAATTGGTATAAGAAGTTTGACAGTGAAGAAAACGTGAAATAAAACTCTCATGCTACCAATGCAGCACATTCGATGGTAATAATCACGAAACAGGAGCAGGAAACGGATTGAAAAATTCATAAATGTGGGTCAGAGATCGATCAATGACACTCTATGAGTTCACAAAGACTATGCGCGGATCATTGGACAGTGTATGACAGTGTCAGCAAACTTCAAGCAAATCAGTGACTAACGTCACAACTGCATGCTTTTTGATTTCCTGATAAACTGTTGAGACATATAAGGGTTGTTCTAGCAGTCAGACACATTTTGAAAAATGAGTTGCAAAGAAGGCTGCAACCCAATGATGCCAAGGGTTCCTATTCCAATTCATTTTGTAGTTGGGGGGGGGGGGGGGGAGGGAGTGTGGGGGAGGAGTGTGGGGGTGGGGGAGGGGTCAGTTAAAATATTGATAATTTCAGTTATCACAGTATTACCCCATGTCATGTGAGAGAATAATGAAAATGAAATATATTTAATTTTTAGAAAACAATAAAGGGTTGAATTTCAATGGATTCAGATATCTGTACTTATTGAATTTCAATCCTTTTTGTTTATTTTCAAGGGGCCCCTCATATTGGAAATCACAAAGTACGTTCATTCAGATTGTTTCTAGTCATTAAATGTCTTAAAAACAGCTTGAATGAATGCACTCTAAATACCTTGAGACCAACAAGGCTTTAGGACCTTCAGATTTCGGTCTGTCGTTTAACAGCCTAATATATATTGATGCTTTTGAAAACTTGAAAGCATCAACACATGAGGCTGAAAAGAAATGGCCCAAAAAAGCCGTAACGGCTCCTGTGGTATCTCTGCATCACTCGCTCTCATCCAGTAATCATTAACCCATTCAAACATAAGTGTGGTTCTGTATATGTGTCAGAGTTTTCTGAAATTTTAGTATATTGTGGAGCTCCAAAAATTAGGAGGTAGTTGTTTTTTTGTTTTTCGATTCAATGCCAATTTTATATTTTTACGTCACTTTGAAGTTTAGCCTATTTTCTTTATACTTAAAAGTCCTATGTTCTTGAGTTCAATTGCACCCTATTAATACAGGACACACTTATGAAACTTACCACACCTATTCCTGATCATATCAAGTTGATAACCCTCATTTTTTCATTTCAATTTGATGCACCTGAGGTTAATTTTTTTTTCTATACAATTTCTCATTTTGAGCCTTAGTCTTCTGAATTTTCAGGTATATAATCTCCACAAAAAAAAACATATCTAATAATGTAGTGCTGTCCTAGGACATTCTCAACCATTATACTGAATGCTGAGGTGATGTTGTAGACAGTCATATGGTCAAAAAATAAAATGCGTCCGATTTTTTAAATTTTTTAGTATATTATACAGCTCAAAAAAAAATTAAGAGATTGCTGGTTTTCTCTTTTGGATTTGGTACCGTTTTGACATTCCTATGTCACTTCAGAGTTTAACCTATTTTGACATATTTCATTAACAATGAGTGATAGGGGTATGCTTTGTTGAGCTGCTTAGTGTGTAAAAGGGTGACAGCACCTTCCCCTCATTGCTGGGCATTTCATCGTTACTTTGTTGGATGACTTCTGGAAATTTGCTTTGCGATTTCAAAACCATCTAGTAGATTTATATGGCACTGTCTATTAGGCCTGGCATTCTTTAGGAGTGCAGGAGTGCTGCACGCCTAGAAAAAATCTTGACATCTACGCCGTAGCTGCGACGGGTGGTGTAATCTCACAAAATTCTAAGTTCATCAAGGGCCATAACTCCAAGAAAAATATTTGGAACAACTCATGAATTGAACAGTGGCTAGACATCAATAAGATACACTTACATGCCAAATATAAAGTCATGCCATCAAGTATTTCAAAAGTTATTAAGTTTTGAAACTCGTTGGTCACAGACAGACCGACATGAAACTCGTTGGTCACAGACAGACTGACAGACAGACCGACAGACAGACTGACAGACAGACATTGCCACTTATAGAGCTGCTAGTCGCAGCTAAAAATTGAGGAGGGCAATTTTTTGCACCCCTTAATTTTCTGTAATGCCAGACCTGTTTGGGATGGTCTTTAAAATCTATTATCATTTCGTCTCCTAAGTTCCAATGTGTTCTATGTGCCTACTGGCACATAGAACACATTGGAACTCAAGGGGACAATTTGCCAATGTTGCATTGATTTGCAATAATTCATTACCCATTCTGTGTTGCATTTCAATACATTTTGAGTGCAGAAGACAGTCACATAGGAACTGAATGCAACATTTTGAATAATGAGAAGATGTGTGTGCCAATTTTTCCACTTTGTAGCTGAATGTAGTACTATTTTTCAGTCACAATATTAATACCTTGAAGTGAATATAACCACAATAGCATACAAGTTTTTGCATTGAAACTTCCAGGTGCAACTGCACTCCTCAGCAATCTGAGGAGGGCAACTGTTTTGCCCTCCTTGATTTTCTAGACTGCCAGGCCTGGTCTATTGATGAGAAGTCAAGATTTAGTGCCAGATAAATCACAAAGTCACATCTTGGACTGATGGCTGTTTGCTCATTGATGCATTTTAATAGGAAGATTGGTTGAGTAAATGTCAAGAATTCCAGATAGAGACTTGTACAGCAAACTCCAAGAGAGAAGACAGCAGGTTGGGTTCATGTTTTGGTCCTGTCTTGTAAGAAAACACCACTTCTGCCAAAAGCCTTCCGGCAAACACTACAAGCAAAATCAGCGACATTTTTAATGTCAAAAAATTACCTTTTTTTCAATCATTCAATGAATTAAAATATAAATACATGCAACTGTTGTGATATATCGAAATGGAGAAAAAATAGAATTGCGTTCTATTTTTCAGAAATTTCAGTATATGACACATTTGCAAAAAAATAAGAGACCCGAAATTTATTCTTTAATGGATCTGAGGCTGTGCCCGCATATTATGATGTCTAGAATATTGGAGATCAGTATGATCAGGGCATGCTTGTGACACACAAGGTTGCAAATCTATGGGTGTTAGAGGAAGGGAATATCAATGTCAGATGTATGGAGGTATGTTACAGCGCTGTATGCAATTCCCGGTTCTCTCCACAGTAATCACAGTGGTTCACGATATCAACAACAAGGACGACAAAGTACTTCTGAAGGTTCAATCTCCTACCTTAAAATCTTGATTCATTTCACTTATAACACTGTTTAATCCTTTACCTAACATGAAAAGCAGACGACACTTGGAACAAAAATTCTTGAATTAATTTTTTTCATTTTTTGTCTCAAAACATAGGGTATGACCCCTTGCTGGAACGAGCTCGTTCCAACGAGGGGTCATAACCTATGTTTTGAAACAAAAAATGCAAAAAAAATGAATATTAATTGGCGATTTTTGAGAATAGCGCTGGCAGGTTTTGGCCATTACGTTGGGTAAAGGGTTAATAGACATGGCTTACCAAACCCCCCACACACAAAGTTTTGAATAACCAATCCACGAATGTGATAAACAAATGCTTGAAAGACACCTCTTTTTCATGTCTTTAAGTATGTTTCTAAAAACTGATCTATGACATGAAAATCTTTATTAATTAGTGGCTGGCGATACATGGGTATCTTTGTATAGAAATGTTCAAATTTGTCAGTTTAAGATGGTCAAAGATGAACTATGCAATTCCAACCATTCAGTCCTGTATAATGGTGCATGTGGTTAGAGTTGAATGCTTCATCAAATAGATAGAAATAATGCCAAACTAGGCCGGCAATAGGTTAATAGTGAGTGGAAAAGTCCTTGCATTGAGAATAAAGTAGGGCTTGTTTCTGGACTTCCCAAATGATATGACCAAGTTCAGCCGAGTTTCTAGAATAAGTGTTGAAAATTTGGAGTGGTTGCTCTCAGAACTTTGGTCCAGGCCTGAAAATAAGCAGTCTGACATTTGCAGAATGAGGTCCCCAGCGGGTGAATCTGAGGATGCTATCCCATACAGTGGGCCAATTTATCCTCTGGGTACCTCCTTCTGTTCAGTTTGGAGACCCTGATTCAGATTGAGGTTCACAGAGGGTAAATTTAGTGATGCTACCCTGCTGTGCAGGGTAGCATCACTAAATTCACCCTCTGGGAACCTCATTTTCCAGATGACAGTCTGCTTATTTTCTGGCTTGCTTAGGTCACAATCTACTCAACATGGACAGTAGTGTATTCCAAGTGTTAGATACATGCAGGTAGAAAGCGGTTGGAAGCCGTCACAGTAGGGTTAACAGACGACTTAGTACATTAAAAGACAACAAACACCATCCTCTCAATGTGGGGCAAACCATCATTGGCCGTGCTTTGTTGGATAGCTTCCAGATAATTGCCCTACAATTTCCAAACCATCTCTTTCTGGTTGGTTTCTTATGTCACTGGCAAATTCTTTGTCATTAAAAACATGAAATACAATTTTTTTTAATAAAAAAGTTGATACATTCTAATTGTGTTCTTTAGTCGTTATTTTGATATATGCCTTTATTCACATCACTTTGGGGCATTGATGAAAATTTTCAAAAATGGATCAAAGTTTTGTTGGATGATCCCTTATTTATATTTATTGGTTTAAGGTCCTATACTTATGCACAATGGCTAATCATGACCATGACAGTTTTACAGGTGGAGGAAGCCGGAGTACCCGGAGAGAACCACCGAGCAACGATGAGCAGCTGCCAGCTCCCCAACATCAGCACAGGCAGGGTTAGATTGGTTGAAGACATGCGCATCATCGACGTGCCTTAGTACATGGCATCATCGTGCCCCCATGTGGACAATCAGGGTTAAGTGCCTTGCCCAAGAACACAACACAGGAGTCCGAATCGATCGCTCAGACGGTCATCCATCCGAGGACTAACCGGGCTCGATGTTGCTTAACTTCGGTGATCTGACGAGAACCGGTTACTGCAATGCCACCGCACCCCCCAATGAGTGTTCAAGTTGTGGAACCTGCACTTCAGAATAAAGCTCAAACATGTGCTTCTAGCACTCTACCCGTTAAGAAAAGTGATGCTGTTATGGTCTGGAACCAGTCTAGTCCTTGAACAGTTCATTGCCACTGTTGGGTTCAATCAGCAATCAACATTTGAGCTGGTTGAAAAAGCAAACCTATGGTTCACTTTTCCAACGAACTGAAATATTCCATCTGATTGAATCTAAAAAATACCATAACCATTAAATTTTCTTTGATTCAACACATAAAATGTTTCTCAATCGAGACTTGATTTGATCGACTCTTTGATGAATTATTATTATTATTTATTGGTGTTTAAGGTCACATACTTCTGCACAATGGCTAATCATGACCATACTCTTTGATGAAATACCAATACTATTAGGCATGTTTGTTTATTAAATAGTAAGAATGAAGTTATTTATTTATTGGGGTTTAATAACACTTTTGACAGCCAGGGTCACCTTGTGTCTGACAGTTTTATAGAGAGAACCACTGAGCAACAAGTAACTGTCAGACTCCCAACGTCCTACCTCCACACCAGCATGGTTGAAGACAGGTGTACTATCGACGTGCAGTACGTCTTAGTACACAGTGCAACCGTGCCCCCACATGAGCAATCAGGATTTAGTGCCTTGCCAAAGGACCCAACGTGGTTACCCCTGGTGGGATCGAACCGTGGATCTCTCAGTTTGAAGTTCAATGCCGTAACCACCGAGCCACCACGCTCCCATATGAATGAAGACACACCACAGCAAAAGTTTTATTATTATATGGCATAGTTCTATGAACTTTAATAATATCTTGATGTTTTCAATGAGAATTAAATACTTATTGACTGGGGAATATCTATAACTGGAGCATGAAAGAATAACTATGTCTTTGTGAGTAAAGCTCGATGAGCTCATTCCAATGAGGGGTCATAACCTATGTTTTTGAGTCAAAAAATGAAAAAATAATGAAAATTAATTGGCAATTTGTTAGAATAGCACTGGCCGGTTTTGGCCGTTAAGTTGGGTAAAGGGTTAATTCCCTGTTTCCTGTTAATAAATTAGGAACCAAATTTTTTATATCTTTTCTGACAGTGCTCATGTATCTCCAGGAAACAAGGTAAAGGAAATCAGATATTAAATTGTTCAACTATGGTATCAAATGGTCCTGTTAGAGAAGGCAAAAATTGTATTCACACCCTCATATTTCCACCTACTTTGCTATAAGGTTACAAAAAAGAGGAAGAATATATTCATTTTTTTTCGTCCTTCATCTACCATTTAACAGAGTTTCCCCATGCCATTTAACAGAGTTTCCTATTGGATGATAAACAAAATATTGTAAGTTATCTCCACCGACATGTATGGTATATGGAGATTTAAAACCTGGATGTCGGTTTCTAAACACCGAGCCGCAGGCGAAGTGTTTAAATGAGACATCCAGGTATTAAATCTCCATATAGATTACATGTTGGCGGTGATAACGTTGTGGTCCCATTCAAAACAGAATAGAAACATAGTGGAAACAAATTTGTGGATGCGTTTTTCACGCTCCGCAATCAGTTGGATCAAACTCGTGAATAATTGTTTTGTTTTTACAAATGCAGCAGACAACAGAAAAAGTTACATCCCTTGGGTTGTTGTTGGATACGAGTGAACAGATTTTTTGGCCAGATTTGCTCTTATTTTATTTTTCTCAAGTAGTTTGATTTAATTATTCGACTATTTAATTTATAACAGAAAAATATGATTGAATTGTCAGAAATCAGATGATATTTGCGGCCATTTTCAGGTTTTTGGTTCAATTTTTATATCGAGGCGAGCGAAAGCGAAAAGCTTTCATTTAAACCATATACCCCAGATGTTTCGCACGCCCTTATACCCTAGATGTTGCATGTTCTCATATACCTTAGATTTTGGGTGCGCCCTTTGCCATGGCTATTTGTCCAAGGCATTCTGACCAATCAAAAGACAGAATTTATCGGGATGTACGGACAAATTAATTTATCTTCTGACAGAAAGTTTACTTTTAAAATTCTAGTTTATGGAATATCCTTGTTACTTATCTCCTTGCATGCTGCTAGCAGATATTCCTTCCCAGTGTGACTCGAGGCAACCCTGGCTGTCAAAAGTGTCATTAAACCCCAATAAATAAATAAATGAATAAATAAATAAATTCCCAGGACAGGATTTCTCTTGCTACTGAAATATGTATAATTTTGGCGCATTTAATCAAATTTTACTCCTGTAAAACTGAATGCATTCTTTCACCAATAAATTTTTATGTTAAATTTAGATGAATTTTTCATCAAATGTAGTCATGGCTGCTGTGAAGCAGCCATGACTAGATTTGAAGAAAAACATCTTTTAACATAACCTTATATTCAGCAGGTTAAGAGTTAGATATTCCTCACTGACAATATGAGCATTTAATTCCCCCACCAAGGTGTTCTGCACGTTGATGGTGCACCTGTCTTCAACCAATGCTAACCCTGCTTGTGTGGAGTTAGTATGTTGGGGAGCCTGACAGTAGCTCGATGGTTCTCTCCAGGTACTCTGGCTTCCTCCACCCATAAAACTGTCCATGACCCTGGCTTTTGAAAGTGTAATTGAACTCCAATAAATAAATATATAAATAAATAAATAAATCCACCCCAGTACTAATCACAAATAAATCACCATTCAAATGTGATTATATTTTCAATTTTTGCCTCCAAAACATAGCTTATCCCCCCCCCCCCCCCCCCCCCCCCATTGCAACCAGATTGTTGACCTCGTTCCAATGAGGGGACATAAGCTATGTTTTTGGCATAATAAATGAAAATACTTTTTTATATAGGTGTCCTCTTTTAGGCATGTGAGGTAAAGAATTATCTGGATTGCACTGTAATGAGTTAGTAATAACACCAATTATTTATTTATTTATTGGTGTTTAAGGTCAAATACTTCTGTACAATGGCTAATCATGACCACAACATGGAGATAAGGTTCAGTCCAACGTTTATACCTATGTTGCCCATTTTAGAGGACTTCCACCCCAGGCATTGGTGACCAGGTCTTATTTTACCTGTAAAACAGAGCTTGTTTTCCACAGTAATCAAACACTGCTTCACTTCCTGGGGTTCCCACTTTGAAATAACACCAATATGATGTGATAGAAAATAGCAGATCATAAATAATAACATTACAGAAAAATAAAAAGCAACCGTCAACTGAATCACAAGAAAGCAAAGAAGGATTTTGATCTCAACAATATGAAAAGGTCAAACACTGACAGCTTTTGAAGACGCATGAACACCAGTGCATTTCAAACAAGAGAAGCATGAATTTACTAAAGAAATAATTTTATTGTAGTTGAGACTTAATTTGAAGCAGCTGGTGAGCCACAAACCTTTTGAAGGCATAACACAAGAGGCACTCTTGTGATATTGTGCAGTAAAACAAATAACTGAGAGACAAAAAAGAAAACTGAAGTAAGCGCAATTTAAAAAAAAGAAAAGACACAACACAAAATGGCTCTAAATTATGAAACAGTACACATTAGACCTAAAAAAGTAAAAAATCTCTTTCTCAGGCCCTCCCACATAGTTTGGATGCCGAATGCTCACTTTTTACAACCAATACAAACTTTAAAATGAAAGTGTCAATGACACTGTAGCTCAAATTGTCAAGACAAAGACATGCACATGTATAGTATGTGACACAGCAATGACAAACATCTAGGTAATGACCTGATAACAAAGGTACATATAAAGTATTGTAATGGTCTGTACATAAATACTGACCATTGCCTGTAACAAATGTATAGGTAAAGTATTGTAAAGGTGGGTGACAGTCAGATGCTAAACTAGAAAAAAAATCTTTTGAGTCCCAGAGTGGGTCTGACTGAACCCCAAAATATTTGTTCTCATAGCACAGTGATAACAAAGGCACCCCAAAACACACTCGTTCCTGTCCCAAGGTGAAAACAAAGGTACCCAAGAAGTTTTGTGAAGATCAATTCATAAATACGAGCTGTATAGAACTTGTGACAAAAAACTGATTGGACCTAATTTTGGTACAAAATGGCCACTGGCAGCCATCTTGAATTTTGGACCGTACCCAGAAACACTCATTCTCGTCCCAAGGTGATAACAAAGGTACCCAAGAAGTTTTGTGAAGATCGGTTCATAAATACAGCCTCTACCCTGAGCCGTATTGACATGTGTGCTCACATTGTGCAAGTAGCACTGAATAAGTCAAAGTTCATCTAATTTGCATAATTTCTGCACGAAAAAAAACCCCTTAGAATATGTGATGTATTCCATGTTACTAAACATTCATACAAAAATTTATTCAAATCAGAACTTTCATACAGAAGTTCTGTACAAAAGACTGATTGCACTAATTTTGGTACAAAATGGCTGCTGGTGGCCATCTTGAATTTCGGACCACACCCAAAAACACTCGCTCTCATCCCACGGTGATAACAAAGGTACCCAACAAGGTTCATAAAGATTGGTTCATAAATATGGCCTCTAGTCTGAGCTGTATAGAAGTTGTGTACAAAAAACTGATTAGACCTAATTTCGGTACAAAATGGCCACTGGCAGCCGTCTTGAATTTTAGACCGCACCCAGAAACACTCGTTCTCGTCCCAAGGTGATAACAAAGGTACCCAAGACATTTCGTGAAGATCAGTTCATAAATACAGACTCAAGTCTGAGCCGTATTGACATGTGTACTTAATGTGTGTAAGTCGCAATGAAATATCAAAGTTCATCTAATTTGCATAATTTCTGCACGAGAAAAAAACCTGTATTATATGTGATGTATCCCATGGTACTAAACATTCACACAAAAAATTATTCAAATCAGCGCTTTCATATGGAAGTTCTGTGCAAAAATCTGATTGCACCTAATTTTGTACAAAATGGCTGCCATCGGCCATCTTGAATTTCGGACTGGACCCAAAAACACTTGTTCTCGTCCCACGGTGATACCAAAGGTACCCAAGAAGTTTCGTAAAGATCGGTTCATAAATACGGCCTCTAGCCCGAGCCGTATTGGTATTTGCACTTACAGTGCTGAAATTAACACCAAAAAACATCAAAATTAGTCTAATTTGCACAATTTACGCACGAGAAAAAAACCCGTATTATATGTGATGTACCCCATGGTACTAAACATTCATACAAAAAATTATTCAAATCAGAGCTTTCATATGGAAGTTCTGTACAAAAAACAGATTTCTGCATCATCGGTACAAAATGGCGGCTGGCAGCCATCTTGAATTTCGGACCGCACCCAAAAACACTCGTTCTCGTCCCACGGTCATAACAAAGGTACCCAAGAAGTTTCGTAAAGATCGGTTCATAAATACGACCTCTAGCCCGAGCCATAGCCAATTGTTGACGGACGGACAGACGGACGACGGGCCATGACAATAGCTCAAATTTGACTTCGTCAAAGTTGAGCTAAAAATAAAAATTAAATGGCTTTATATGTCTGATATTTTTACCCAAGTTAATAAAATTGATAAATTTGTCACTTGAGTGCAACAAGGCTTTGCAATGCTTTAGTATTACAAAGCGTTCTTGTACTCAAGGGATGAAATACACCACAACCCATGCTATTCTGTAGATTATGAGGCCAGAAACATAAAACAAGCCATGAACATGAACTTTTGATGGCAAAGAAATAATTACAAAAATAAAAAATAAATTTAAACAAATGCTCACCCACATGCAATTTTTCAAAACATTGACCAAAGAAACAAAAGATCTACTTTGTGGGGCCTTACAAAGCAGCGGATAAATTTGTGGCAGAACTGTAAACAAAGTGAAGAGAAATGCAAGTCCTATATCTGATCTGAATACTGCATTCATATGAGATATATGATGCAACATGTTAGGAGAAAATTATTAACCTAAATTTGGAAACTCTAGGTTATGGCCACACAAAGTAGATCTTCTGTTTCTCAGGCCATTATTTGTAAAATTGCATGCGGGCGAGCGGTTTTTTATTTTATTTTTATTTCAGTAATTACTTCTTTGCCATCAAAAGTTCATGTTCTTGGTTCAAGTTTTAGGCCTCATAATCTACAGAATAGCATGGGTGGTGGTGTATTTCATCCCTTGAGTGCAAGAAGGCTTTGCAATGCTGAAGCATTGTAAAGCCTTCTTGCACTCAAGGGACAAATTCATCAATATTTTTAACTAGGGTAAAATATCAGACATAAACCATTTAATTTCTATTTTTTTAAAGTTTAAATTGGTTATAAAAAGAGAGCATGTGGCAGCCAAAAGGACCATGCGGGAGGGCCTGAGAAACAGATTTTTTATTTTTTTAGGCCTATAGGAAAGAATTTGCAATTTGCAAAAAACCCAATTCAAGAAATTTAACTGAAAGATGTGCATAAAATTACCACAACAAAACATGTTCAATACATGGGACAAATGAGAACACATGTGATATCAATGCCAAGAAACTTTTACAAGAAAGTTTTACAATGTGCATAAAATTCTCAAATGAGTAGATCTCCAAGTTAAGAAACTGGAATACTAATTTAGTGAACTGATTAGAGAAATCAATCAATTTTGAACAAGAGCAATGCAAAGCATGGCATACACCCCTGATAACACCATGGCGGCTATATTGAATTGGCTAGCTGGACCAAAATTGAAAGGAAACACTGTCTAGTCATCCACAAGTAACCCCTAAAATTATGATTTCATCAAATAAGTGGTTCTTTAGTTATTGGACAGGAACCAAAGTTAATGGACGGATGGATGAACAGATGGATGGACTTGGTGAAAACATAATGCCCCCTCCCCTCCAGAGAAGGTCGGGAGCATAAAAACACGATGGCTGTGCATATTCAACCTTACCCAATACAATATAGACACCGGGAAATATTATAGATACTCATATGTGAAATCTGGATAATGCACGAGAATATCATGAAAGAATGAATCTGATTGGACATTATGCATCTTGAGTAACCTTATGATATATATATATTTCATTCACATCATAACGTCACTCAGATGTGTAACATCAAATCAGATGCATTCTTACATGATATTCTTAAACGTAATCCAGATTTCACACGTGAAATATATCAGGCTCCAAAAAGTTAAAAATCTGTTTCTCAGGCCCTCCTGCATGGTCCTTTTGGCTGCCCCATGCTCTGTTTTTAAAACCAATGCAAACTTAAAAAAATAAAAATTGAATGGTTTCTGTGAAATATTTTACCCACATTAATAAAATTGATAAATTTGTTCCTTTGTGTGCAAGAGGGCTTTGCAATGCTTCGACAATGCAAAGCCTTCTTGCACTCAAGGGATGAAATACACCACCACCCATGCTTTTCTAAAGATTATGAGGTCTAAAACATGAAACAAACCAAGAACATGAACTTTTGATGGCAAATAAATAATTACAAAAATAAAAAATAAAAAAGAAACCTGCCCGTCCACATGCAATTTTACAAAAAATGGCCGGAGAAACAGAAGTTCTACTTTGTGGGGCCTTATATCGTGCAACATTGACTATGCACAGCAAGCGTCATATAAAATATGGAAATCATATCCTATGCAGCTGCCAAAAAAAGTAACAGAACTTTATGCTTACAGAGGGTTGGTTGAACAGAAAGAATCACAGAGAGACAAAATATTTATAGGAAATCCTCTTCATCCACCTCCAAACCCCCGATCAACTCTTGTGATACACAAGTGTGAGAAGCAATTACACAAAAATGGAGTAGACTGAAGCTGGTTTCTCAAAATTCTTCCACGTTTGTTTAATTAACAGAGATTTCACCATTTTCCTGTATTCAAGTGAGCACTTTATATTCAATCGGCAGAGCCTGTATTGGATGTACTTCATCCAAAGAGGTCTAGGGCAATATATTGACTCAGGATAATTTCTCAGAATATGACAAGATTTTTTATTCAATTAACAGAAGTTTGCTCCATAACCTATATGCAAGTAACAGGTCAAATTTTTACTGATGATATTGTGAATTATTTATTTATTTATTTTTGGGGGATTTAATTACACTTTTGACAGCCAGTGTCATCTTGTGTCGGACAGTTTTACAGGTGCAGGATGCTGGAATACCCAGAGAGAACCACCAAGCAATGGTGAGCAATTGCCAGTCTCACAAACGTACTTAGTCCACACAAGCATTGGTTGAAGACAAGTGCACCATCGACGTGCAGTATGCCTTAGTACACAGTGTCACCATGCCCTCAGGTGGGTGATCAGGATGAAGTGCCTTGCCCAAGGACACAATGAAGTTATCCCTGGCTGGGATCGAACCGTTGAGCATTCAGTTTGAAGTTCAATGCCATAACCACTGAGCCACTGCGCTCCCGATGATATGCTGAATGGATTATGTTAGGATGTTACATTCAATTAACAGAGCTATTTATTTATTTATTGGTGTCTGAGGTCACATATTTCTGCACAATGGCTAACCATGACTGTGACAGTTTTATGGGTGGAGGAAGCCGGAGTACCAGGAGAGAACCACCGAGCAACGGCGAGCAACTGTCAGCTCCCCAACATACCAACTCCACACAAGCAGGGTTAGCATTGGTTGAAGACAGGTGCACCATCGACGTGCAGTACGCCTTAGTACATAGCGTCAACGTGCCCCCACGTGGATAATGGGGGTGAAGTGTCTTGCCCAAAGACACGACGTGGTTGCCGCAGGTGGGATTCGAACCGAGGACCTCTCGGCTTGCAGCCTGCACCTCTACCAACTGAGCGACCACGCCCCCCGAGTTAACAGAGTTACCCAATTAAGAGAATTCTAATTAGGTCAGCTCCACTGTACTTGGAAGGTCAGGAGTTAATACTTGAAACTCTGATGATAAACTGAGCATTCAACTCTTTAGTCTCAAAACAACAACAGACAGCCCCTTTTATATTGCTCTGGAAACGTTGTCCTAAGTGTCTTCTTTCTTGAGAACTAAACTGGTATGATGCATTTATCTTGCAGTGGTTCTACACTTTACCCCCATTGTCCACGTGGGGGCACAGTGACGCTGTGCACTTAGGCGTACTGCACGTTGATGGTGCACCTGTCTTCAACCAATGCTAATCCTGCTTGTGTGGAGTTAGTATGTTGGGGAGCTGACAGTTGCTCACCATTGCTCAGTGGTTCTCTCTGGGTACTCCGGCTTCCTCCACCCGTAAAACTGTACAGGCAGCCAACAATAATGTAGAAACACTTACCTGGTAAAGTGCTAAATTATGTTTGGCCATCAAAATTTGTTCGCATATCTTTGTCTTGTTACAGTTTATGAGAGAGTGGCTGAAGGGACTCTCCCATAAATTGTAACAAGGCAAAGCCTTACAGACTAAATAATTTCACTGTAAAGATAAAATGAAGCACATCCACTGAATATGAAGCCTTCAAGTTGCTGTACCTTCATGGCAAAATAAAGCCCAAATGTGGGCTTCCTGCACTCTACCAGTTAAGTCATCTTCAGCTGGGTACAAGTACATATGGTATTTATAAACATAACATTAATCAGAGGACTTGAGGGTTAATCCCTAATATTCCATTTGACAGAACTCATAAGTGTGAATCCGAGAATGTTTTAGGTGTCACAATAAACCTTGAATGAATTAAATTTTTAAAATTAACAGGGATTTACTCCACAACCTGAAGACAATCAATAGGTTACAAGCATACTAAAGGTATGGTGAATGGTTTGGTGTATGACAATTATATGCAAACAGCAGGGTTATTCTATAAACATGTCGGCAGTTAAGTGGGATGCACTGCAAATGGCTTACCTAACATTGCCAAAAAGCACATACTTTCAAAATTAGTGGATGAACAAACTATTTATAAATAAATGGATGATCTCTGATGAGTTACGATTTCATATGAAATTTCTGTGCCAAAGTTTACCAAGGCTCAGATCAATTTTAGTGAATGAGGTTCAGAAGTTTCATGTCAAAATGTGATGAATTTCAGATTCTTTTTATCACATAATGTGTCATTTAACCTGTTACCTAACGACTAAAACTGCCCAGTGTTGTTCAGAAAAATTTCAAGCCAAATTGTTTTTTCAATTTTTGACTTTAAAACATGGCTTATGACCCCTCAATGGATCAAACTGTCAAGCTCATTCAAATAAGAGGGTCGTAAGCTATTTTTCAACATAAAAAATGAAAAATATTTAGTTATTCAGGAAACATTTTCAGCAACTTCAACTGTAGTTTGTATTAGGTAAACAGTCAAATAAAGATAAGAGGAGATTAACCCTTTACCCAACGTAACAGCCCAAACCGGCCAGCACTGTTCACAAAAATCGCCAATTAATTTTCATTATTTTTTTTCATTTTTTTGTCTCAAAAACATAGGTTATGACCCCTCTTTGGAACGAGCTCGTCAAGCACGATCCAATGAGGGGTCATAACCTATGTTTTTGAGACAAAAAATGAAAAAAATTAGCTATTCAGTAATTTTGTTTGCAAGTGTCGTCTGCTTTTCATGTTAGGTAAAGGGTTAACTCTTTGCATGCTGCTGGCGGATATTCCTGCCCAGCACAGGGTTTCTTTTGTCATTGAAATAAGTACAATTTGGGCACATTTAATCATATTTGCCCCTGTAAATTGAATAGATATTTCACCATTATATTTAAATTAATTTTTTCATCAAATCTAGCCATGGCTGCTTTACCATGAATAGATTTGATTAAATTTCTGAAAATACTCAGCAGGTTAAGAGTTAATTCAATTCTACTTCTGAAACCAACTCACTCACAATATTACGACATCAACGATGATGTCTGACAGGCCTGAAAATTAGCAGTCTGACATTTGCAGAATGAGGTCCCCAGTGGGTGAATTTGATGATGCTATCTCAGAGGGCCAATTTATCCTCTGGGTACCTCATTCTGTTTAGTTTTGAGACCCAGATTCAGATTGGGGTTCACAGAGGGTAAATTTAGTGATGCTACCCTGCTGTGCAGGGTAGCATCACTAAATTCACCCTCCGGGGACCCCAATTTGCAGATGACAGTCTGCTTATTTTCTGGCTTGATGTCTGATGTCATTTCCTGTATTAGAAGAATTGTGAGAGATATTTTCAAAATTAGCAATCATGGTATCCGATGGAAATTATGTCATAAAATATTACTCTCAGCAGGTTATCTACTTCTATGGGTACACATATTACACAGGAAAAATACTCAGATATCTGATGATCATTTCAATTTGATCAGTACTGAGTAACATGTGTGAAGATTGCAGTGAAACCTGTATACACAAGCATGGTTGAGTGAAGGTGACATACTGTGAATCGGGTGAACAAAAAATGTACGAAGAATACCTGGTTAGTCAGTTCACATTCTGTATTGTTAGTCAAAGCAGAGAGGAGTGTATAGTAGCAGCAGCAGCAACGGTTCACAAATACTTAAAATTTTTCTGTTTCTCTCTTTTCAATGTTTGATAAATTTTAAAGAATTCTTTCAAATACAATGTCTTATTTTCTACTTTGAAAATAAAATCCTTTCGAAAACATGCATGCAGACTTTATCTACACAAAACAAAGTTCATTTGTTTAATCTACAACAACAGGACTACAACTGGATCAATTCAGTTTTTTGTGTTCTTATCACACTCCCAGAAAAAGAGACTAATTTCATTCTCTTGACATTGCTCTGAAGACATTCCAGAGAGTCATGTTTTTGCAATTTGAAGATTAATCCTCGAAGGCCTAATTCTGACTTTAAATAATTTTTTTCTTAAAGAAAACAGGTACCCCAATATGTACTATGGGATAAACTTGCAAGCTATATTCAAAGGTCCGTGGCTGTAATTTCTAGTCAAGTTGTGTCTGTCTTTTGTGGCAGCCAAGACCTGCCAAGAAACAACTACAAAGCCACCAGAATGTAGACTGCCAAAGAGTAGCAAAAAAGTATAAAATATAAAATCTCCAGGCAGGCCCTTAACCCTTAACTGGTAGAGTGCTGGAAGCCCATATTTGGGCTTTATTCTGAAGCACAGGTACCACAACTTAAAGGTTCCATATTCTGTGCATATGCTTCAAATTATCTTAGAAATAAAATCATGTAGTCTGTTGGGATTCGCCATGTTAAAACTTATGGGAGAGTGCCTATGGGCACTCTCCCATAACTTTTGACAAGGTAAACCCATGTGATGAAATTTTGATGACCAAAAATAATTTAGCTCTCTACCAGTTAAGGGCCTGGAGATTTTTTGTACATTTTTGCTTTACTTTGACAATCCACATTCTATGACTTTACAGTTGTTTCTTGCCTATGTAGGCTGCCAAGACTTGCTAAGAAACAACTGTCATGACACTTTGAATTTAACTTGCAATCTTACCCGAAAACTGCATGTTGGGGCACCTGTTTTATTGAAGAAAAATGTGATTAAAGTCAGAATCAGGCCCTTAACTCTTTGAACTCTAGTGGTATCTTCCATGCCAGTTCAATGGCAGCAATTAGAAGAGTCAATATTCATTATTTGGGGCAGACCAATCAATATTTTCAATGTGCAGACTGTAGGCTGCACGTTGAAAATTTTGATTGGTCTACCCCACACATTTACTGAACAGCCATCCTATTTAATGATGTTATGACGTATCATTTTGCTGCCTGGAAAAATGGCTGCTAGGGTTCACAGAGTTAAGGATTAAGGATATAAACAAGACATTGGTGCCTATTTAAGTCTATGGTGTTTTTACCAAAGCTCCTAGAGAGGACTAGAAAATATTACTTCCTTTAGTTTTAGATATAAAAGGCATCACAGAACACATTTCAGAACACCTCTTCAAAAAATAAAACATAAAGTCTAATCTAGTCCTTCATAACCCAACAAACAGTCCAAATATGACCAGTATTATGTTAATAAAAACATCAAAAAGATTTGACTTTCCAAATTTGTATTTCAAAGACATTGTTTTTAATTTGAGGCTGAAAGTGTGCCTTCAGCAACTTTCCACCAACACATCATAATCTATGTTTTGAAAATCATTCAAAAAATTATTTGATTCTGAGGTGATGTACAAAGAGTTTTAAGTTGCTCATTTTCTTATGTTCCTAAAAAATTTGATGATACCCTGCCAAAATGAACTCACTTTGCAGCATGGTACCTTGGGATAGGATTCCATTAATATTCCAAAATAAAAAACAGAAAAACTTGTTCCAGTATTATGGCTGAAGCTGGACTCAGCACCAAAAACAATAATGATAGGGTTGATTATTATTATTCTTAATAGATAAAACTAGAAAGATTTCTCTATATGCTAATAAATAAATCTGATTGTGTTAATGCTGTAGCAGATATATGCTATAACCCTTAACAGTGCAGTTCTGACTTTTACCACTTTTTACTGCACAAAACAGGTGCCCCGACATGTAGCCTCTGCATAAATATGCAAATTATTTTTGGAGTACCTTGGATGTTCTTTCTAGGAAAGTCTTGGCTGCCTATATTGGCAGTCAAGACTTTCCGGTAAACAACTGTAAAGCCACCAGATGTAGATTGTTAAAATGTTGCAAATATGTAGAAAAATCTCCAGCCTTTAAGAGTTAGCCTTATTCTTCTTTGTATTCAACAACAACATAATCAAATTATCTTTTAACCCTTTGAACTCTAGTGGTATCTTCCATGCCAGTTCAATGAAAGCACTTGGAAGAGCCTATATTTATTATTAGGGGCAGACCAATCAATATTTTCAATGTGCAGCCTCGGGGCTGCACATTGAAAATATTGATTGGTCTACCCCACACATTTACTGATCAGCCATCCTATTTAATGACGTTACGACGCATCATGTTCCCGGCCGGAAAAGCATTCGCTAGGGTTCAAAGGGTTAAGACAGATCTCCAAGAGATCTTTATATCACTGGTTCTAATCAAGGTTGTGAGAGAATGATTTTACATTTTATATATTTTATTTCATCTCCCGAACCCCAAAATGTCAAATAGGGCTGAAAAGAGCCTCTTATACCGCTGTAACTTGTACATACGGTAATTTTCACAAATAAAAATGCTTGGAATTTGGAAATTTTGGTAAATAATCAACCCTATCATAACAAAACAAAATCTAATTAGTGTTACTTGTCTGTGTACAGAAAGAAAAAAAAAACTATCAAGACAAATAGAATGACATACTGCACACAATCTTTCCAAAGTTATTTTTCTAAGATTCTAAAATTTTAAATTCTGCCATTAAACCGATGCAAAATATCAGCAGCATAATCCCTTATAAACATGATAAGTTAATAGTCAACAATAGGTTTTAACTACAACAGTAGTTTAGAACACTTTTTGCATTATTTTTAGTGTCTTCCAAATTTGTTCATCCAAGCAAAATGAAAAATACATACGCATGAAAAAAAAACAAAAAAAACATTCCGACAGTTGTTTAACAACTTCTGATATTGTGCGTTTCTTGCATGCAATTTTTCATTCTTTCCTTTCTGTACACAATACATGGTGTGGGTGTATAAACAAATACAATAGGAAGAGACAGGAGTGATGTGATACAATACATGCAAACAATATCAAGATGTTTCAGACCTAAAAGGTAGAATCATTCTCTCATATATATTAATTTACTTGGTGCAGAACTGCGATCAACAAAACTGATAGAGAATTACTGTTTTTACAGATACACCTGTGTAACATCAAATGATATATTATGAAAGTCGGTGTTTGAGTCTTTTTGAATCACAGAACATGCAAAAGCACCAAAAAATTCTACACACATTCTTCTATCATAAATGATTGTGTTGTGGTTTAGATGTGATTACTACTCAAGTCTTAGCTGCCTTTACCAATGAATTCTGAGACATTCGGTAAGCCAAATTGTGGATAAGAAACTTTGTCAAACAATTTAAAATGAAATAAAGACATACTTTTAAAATTTTCACACCAAAATGCCTTGTTGAATCACAGAAAGCTAATACCAGTACGGTGGAGCCCACTTAATTGGATATCTCTTAATTGTATATCCCTGTTAATTGAATATAATTTTCAAACACGAAACCATTTACCATACCTTCAGTACAAATTTGATCTGTTAATTGCATATGGGTTGTGAAGTAAACTCCTGTTAAATGTATATAAATTTTTGTAATATGTCGAAAACATTACCGTGACACGCACCAAATTTCCCTTATTTATCAACCTTTTTGGCCTCACCACATCAAATACAAGCATCTATTCCATTATATCTTGTTTGACAGAGCTCTATGAGCTCTGTCAAACAAGATATAATAGAATAAATGCTCAGTTTACCTTCAGAACACAGGAAACTGACCAAATCCCTGTTAATTGTATACTCCTGTTAACTGAATAATTTTCACTGGCAAAATGGATATTCAATTAAGAGGATTCTACTGTATTTCCTCATAAATCAGTTTATATACAGAAGGTTTATCTGATTTCTTGCCATTACAATTCAAATCTTGTGATACTTCTTGACCCTTTTCCCAATTTAATGCGCCCCGATGAGGGGTCATAAGCTGTGTTTTTTGAGGCCAAAATGAAAAATATTTTGTCATTCAAGAATTATTTTTGCAAGTATCACCTGCTATTCATGTTGGGTAAAAAGTTACATAGACATCTCAGGGTGGGGTATTAAGGTGTTGTATGTTCTTTTAAAATATGCTACCATTCAATTATGTTCTTTTGTGTATATTTTTCTCAGCGTAGAAAGTTATTAGTTCTGAGGGTTCTGACAGAAAAGAAGGAACATACATGTACCCATGCAATGTTCAGAGTGTTTATACATACTTCGTAATGCTTTTTTACCAAATGAAAATTTTACAATCTTGGTGTTGGAAGTTGCTTTCAAGTCTAGTCAAGTCGAGATAAAATTTTAAAAAAGCAATATAATGGGCTCACAGTGATCTAATTTTGGTTTATCCACAAGTTGAAAAATCAAATTTTTGTTTCAAAAACTATTTTGCTACCATTTTCCGGACCATGCATAGAGTCTCCAATATACTATATCAAAAGTTTTTAGGAATGGAAAAAAAATCAGAACAAAACAAACCAAAGAAGAGATTTTCAAAAAATAATATAAAACTACTTGTCCCTTAACTGACCATTAAAGTTATCTCAACACTAAAACTGTTAATAGACACAGAGAAAATAAGAAGAGAAGACACCAATTTTCATACTGAAAATTTAATACTCTAAATACAATGCAATCTTGTCCTTTCTTACAACTAATCATTTGCACTTTGAAAGTTTAATAGCTTACCACAAAAAGGAATGTGCTACAGTGGAGAAAAAAAAATCACAGTCATGTTTAACCCTTAGGCCTTATTTCTGACTTTGGCAAACTTTATGGCCTCATAACAGGTGCCCTAACATACAATCATGAGAAGTCCTTCAGTTATCAAATTGTCTTGGCCATGATTTCTAATCAAGTCTTGGCTGCCTCTACAAGCAGCCAAGAATTGACTAGCAATCACTGTGAAGACAACAGACTTACCTATATTGGTGTAGCAGAAAGTCTGTTAAATCATTCAGACCCTTAGGGTTAAGTCTAAAAGGCCTTATTCCAACCTTGATCAACCTTGTGATCCTAAAACAGTTGGTCCAATAGATAATTGTAATCAAATTTAAATAATGATCAAATTACCCTAAGAGTAATTGTAGTCAGAAGTTTGGCTTCCTATACAATTAGCCAAAACTTCATTAAAAGTTACCGCAAAAACAGCTGATTTACAAGTTGTGAAGCTTAAGGACTTCGGTAAAGTTTATCCACACTTTTGAAAGGTCAATTGAGCTCAGCATCAGTTTCAAACTGCAGAAAAGCTGTCAGATGATAGACGCCATGATGGTTTCAGACATTAATTGACCAGAAACATTAGCTCTTGATAAAATTTTGTTATCATTTATTGAAGAGTGTTTATTGGCACTCTTCAGTAAATCATAATAAATATTTCTTTAAAACAAACAACAAGATGATAAAATAAATGCTACTGGAAAAAATGACGCACAGCACATTTCAAATAACATTGACAGTTAAAATGAAAATTTAAAATTAAGGCCAATGAACAAAAATTTCTTGTTTCTCAGGCAATTTTGCTTCAGTTTTATGATGAGGTAAGGAGGCTTTTTTATTTATTTTTTTTTATTTGTTGATGTACAATAGTCCTGTAAGCAGTTGGAATTAAAAAAATGACGAATTTCACTATTATGTGGAAAAAAAACCCCAATGTTTTCAGTGGTGGGAATTTCCCATAATGCAGTTGCAAATTTAACCAGCTATATCATGTTTGACAGAGCTCATTGAGCTCTGTCAAAAAAGATATAGTTGATTAAATTTTTCATCCTATAAGTGCAAAATAGCCTTATCGAAGAGATTTCCAAGTAAAAAAAATGAAGTGATGAGGCAGGTTTTCATTGATGCAGGAAGTGTCTGAGAAACAAGAATTTTTTTTAATGGCCTAAGTGAGCATCAAGATTCTACTGAGGCACAAAACTGGCGTTGATAGAAATTCTCCTTCAAAAAGCTGGAAAGTGATATGTTATTAAAATAACCTTATCTCCAAAAATATATAAGTAACAATATTATAACAGTATTTGAAGAATTCTTTAAAATGTTTATCTCTTTGCAATATGCACACTATTCAAGGGAAGAAAAACAAAACAAAATGCAAGTAAATAAGCATGGGTTCAAAGTTCTATGATACATGGATCTCTAGTCAATGTGACAAATTAATCAAAATATTGAGCTCTTCTTTCTTGTTGCTGCTGCAGCCAGGTGGGACTTTGTTCGTTTTTTCCTGTATAAAATAAGAAACAGATTTTTTTTATAAGTTCATTAACAAAGAATTTTACAGCCTACCTTTTGGGCAACATCACACAAAACTTCATTCTCAGACCGATTTCAAATTATTTTCACAAAAATGTAATTTATTGTAGATCTCTTCGGCCTAAAAAAATTAAAATTCTGTTTCTAGGGCCCCACCCACATGATTATTTTGTCTGTGGCATGCTCTCTTTTTATAACCAATGCAAACTTAAAAAAAATAAAAATGAAATGGATTATGTCTGATATTTTACACAAGTTAATAAAACTAATAAATTTGCCCCTTGACTGCAACAAGGCTTTGCAATGCTTAGCATTGCAAAGCCTTCTTGCCTTCAAGGGACGAAATACACCAATACCCATGCTATTCAGCAGATTATGAGGCCTAAACCATAAAGCAAGCCAAGAATATGAACTTTTGATGGCAAAGAAATAATTACAAAAATAAAAAATTTCACAAAAAAATTGCCCGCCCATCCACCCACATGCAATTTTACAAAAAATAGCCAGAGAAACAGAAGATCTACTTTGTGTGGCCTTAGGTAATGTAGATTTACCTCTTAACTTTAGTATTTTTAAACGATATCTCATGAAATCTAGTCATGGTTGCTGGATTTGATGAAAAATTCTTGAAAATTTAATAATAAACAAGAGGCCCCAGGGGGCCTTAGGCGCTCACCGAATGTTCCATACTGTTAAGACACAAATTTTATCAAAAGCTATTCTTAAGGTTCTACAGAGTAAATCTATACTCTCTGTGGAGCTAAAACATCAACAGGACTGAACAGGACAATGTTGCTGATCAAATATCAAAAGATTCTGCATAATGGTTCTGAAGAAGATTTTTAAGGAATTTTCCTTGAATTGCACAAAGTAAACATTCACGCCCCCATAGTGAGCCCCAATATTGACCAAAAGACTCAATTTGAACAAACGTGAATCCAACCCATACCAAGATGCTGCATACCAAATATCTGAAGATTCTGCCCACTGGTTCTGGTGAAGAAGATTGTTAAAGATGTTTTCTTAAATTGCACTAAGTAAAAATTCACACTCCCATAGTGATCCCCAATATTGAACGGTGGATTCAATTTGAACAAACGTGACTCAGACCCATACCAAGATGCTGTATACCAAATATCAAAAGATTCCGCCCATCGGTTCCAGAAAAAAAGATTTTTAAAGAAATTTTCTTAGTATTTATTGATGTTTAAGGTCACATATTTATGCACAATGGTTAATCATGACCGTGACAGTTTTACGGGTGGAGGAAGCCGGAGTACCCGGAGAGAACCACCGAGCAACGACAAGCAGCTGCCAGCTCCCCAACATTGTAACTCCACACTGCAGCACAGGCAGGGTTAGATTGGTTGAAGACATGCGTACCATCAACGTGCAGTACGCCTTAGTACACGGCGTCATCGTGCCCCCACGCGGGCAATGGAGATGAAGTGTCTTGCCCAAGGACACAACGCGGTTGCCGCAGGTGGGATTCGAACCGAGGACCTCTCGGCTTGCAGCCTGCACCTCTACCTACTGAGCCACCACGCTCCCAAGAAATTTTCTTAAATTGCACAAAGTAAAAATTCACACCCCTTTAGTGAGCCCCAATACTGATCGGGGGACTCAATTTGAACAAACCTGAATCAGACCCATACCAAGATGCTGTATACCAAATATCAAAAGATTCTGCCCATTGGTTCTGGAGAAGAAAATTTTGAAAGAATTTTTCTTAAATTGCACTATGTAAAAATTCACGTCCCCATAGTGAGAGACCAATATTGGCTGAGGGACTCGATTTTGAACAAACTTGAATCAGACCCATACCAAGATGCTGCGAACCAAGTATCAAAAGATTCTGCCCACTGGTTCTGGAGAAGAAGATTTTTTAATATTTTTTTCTATAATTCATACGGTGCTATCAAAGTTATGCCCCATACAGAGCCCCCAAGGGACGTGGCCATTTCATTTGAATAAACATGAATTGCCATATAGTAATGAACATCCACATGAGGTTTCGTGAAAATCGTGAACAAGTGGTTTCAGAGGAGAAGTCGTTTGAAAAATGTTCATGATGACGGACGGCAAGTGATAAGTTGAGCTCCCTTCGGTGAGCTAAAAATTCCTCATATTGACTAAGTTATAATTTGGGCTCCCACATGGAGCCCAAATATGGACCCAGGGACTTGGCTTTAACAAACTTGAATCTCACCCCCTGAGAATGCTACACACCACATATCAAAACATTTCGACTCCTGGATCTGAAGAAGAAGCTTTTTTAAGAAAATTCCTCATTTCGAACTAAGTTACAATTCAAACTCCCACAGTGAGCCCAAATACGGACCTAGGGACATGGCTTGAACAAACTTGAATCTCACCCCCCTAAAGATGCTGCATACAAAATATCAAAACATTCCGACTGCTGGATCTGAAGAAAAAGATTTTTCAAGAAAATTCCTCATTTTGAACTAAGTTATCATTTGGGCTCCCACAGTGAGCCCAAATATGGACCTAGGGACATGGCTTGAACAAACTTGAATCCCACCCCCCTAAGGATATTGCATACCCAATATCAAAAGATTCTGCCTGCTGGATCTTGAGAAGAAAATTTTTAAAGAAAGTTTGCCTGAATGCACTAAATTCAAATTGGGCTCCTATACTGAGCCCAAATATGAACCCAGGGGGCCGATTTGAACAAACTTGAATCAGATCCAACCCACAATGTTGCATACCAAATATCAAAAGATTCTGCCTGCTGGATCTGGAGAAGAAGATTTTTTAAGAAAATTGCCTGAAATGCACAAAGTTCGAATTCAAGCTTTTATAGTGAGCCCAAATATGAATCCAGGGGGCTGATTTGAACAATCTTGAATCAGATCCGCCCCACAATGTTGCATACCAAATATCAAAAGATTCTGCCTGCTGGATCTGGAGAAGAAGATTTTTTAAGAAATTTGCCTGAAATGCACTAAGTTCGAATTCAGGCTTCTATATTGAGCCTAAATGTGAAACCAGGGGGCAGATTTGAACAAACTTGAATCAGATCCACCCCACAATGTTGCATACCAAATATCAAAAGATTCTGTCTGCTGGATCTGGAGAAGATTTTTTAAGAAATTTGCCTGAAATGCACTAAGTTTGAATTTGGGCTTCCATAGTGAGCTCAAATATGAATCCAGGGGGCCGATTTGAACAAACTTGAATCAGACCCATACCAAGATGCATACCAAGTATCAAAAGATTCTGCCCACTGGTTCTGGAGAAGAAGATTTTTTAATAATTTTTCTATAATTAATATGGTGCTATCAGAGTTATGCCCCATACAGAGCCCCCAAGGGACGTGGCCATTTCATTTGAACAAACATGAATTGCCATATAGTAATGAACATCCACATGAAGTTCCGTGAAAATCGGACCAGTGGTTTCAGAGGAGAAGTAGTTTGAAAAATCTTCACGACGACGGACTTTGGACGGCAAGTGATAAGTTAAGCTCCCTTCGGTGAGCTAAAAATCACTAGTCAGAATTCTGATTCACTTTCACAAAGAAAAACTGCTAAAATGCCAAGTTGTGCAAGTATAACTTCAGCATACTTGCACTTATAAATGAATATTTTTTAATACAGTACTCGGTGGACTTGACCTATTCAAAAAGTAAAAATTGTTAATATGTGGTGTGCTAAGCATTAGTGTCACTGCTCTCTCACGAGAGTAAGTGGGTGAACTGAATTGCTCAAGGATACAAATTAAGTGAAATAAGGCACACTCTCACAGCCACAGTGATCTTGAACACCACAAAAGAAAACACTTCCATTTTCCCAATTGATATAAGCTTCTGTGAACCACTGCGACCATTTGTTGGAATGAATTTCTTTCTAATGAGCTGTTAACTCTTCGAATCCTGTTGGTATCTTCCACGTCAGTTTAATGGCAGCAATTGAAAGTGTTCATATTTATTATTTGGGAGTAAACCAATTAATATTTTCAACGTGCAGCTTTCAGCCTGCACGTTGAAAATATTGATTGGTCTACCCCACACATTCACTCAGCAGTCATCCTACTTAAAATAAACAACAAGTGCACCACCAGGCGGTGGATCAATATACAGCCACCTATGAAGAAATTGCACTTGTGAAGAAATTTTTAGTTGAACAAAAGGTCAATAAATTCTTCAAAAATAATTGTATATTCCTGGCTTACGACCTATTAAAGTTGAATATATTGTTTTCAAGTTATCGCGTGGTGAATCAAAAGTCACCAAAACTCCCAGATGGTTGCCATGGTGGCCATATTGGACATGCTAGAATGCTGATTACCATCCTCTAGTCATGATTAATCAACTATAAAAAACAGTATCTATTGGATGTATAGTTTTCAAGTTGTCGCGTGGACAATCAAAAGTCCCTGAAAATCCAAGAAGGCTGCCATGGTGTCCATATTGGATATGCCAGAATGCTGGTTATCGAAAGGAACCATCCTCTAGTCATGACTAATCAACCATAAAAAACAGTATCTGTTGGATGTATAGTTTTCAAGTTGTCGCGTGGATAATCAAAAGTCCCTGAAAATCCAAGATGGCTGCTGTGGTGTCCATTTTGGATATGCCAGGATGCTGGTTATCAAAAGGAACCATCCTCTAGTCATGACTAATCAAAATAAAAAACAGTATCTGTTGGATTATTACGTGGACAATCAAAAGTCCCTGAAAATCCAAGATGGCTGCCCGGTGGCCATATTGGATATGCCAGAATTCTGATTATCGAAAGGAACCATTCTCTAGTCATGATTAATCAACCATAAAAAAGCAGTGTCTGTTGGATTTATAGTTTTCAAATTATCACGTGGACAATCAAAAGTCCCTGAAAACCATCCTTTAGTCATGATTGATCAACCATAAAAAACAGTATCTGTTGGATGTAGTTTTCAAGTTATTGCGTGGACAATCAAAAGTCCCTGAGAATCCAAGATGACTGCTGTGGTGTCCATATTGGATATCCCAGAATCCTGTTTAGCTTAAGGAACCATCCTCTAGTCATGACTAATCAACCATAAAAAAAGTATCTGTTGGATTATCACGTGGACAATCAAAAGTCCCTGAAAATCCAAGATGGCTGCCATGGTGGCCATATTGGATATGCCAGAATGCTGGTTATCGAAAGGAACCATCCTCTAGTCATGATTAATCAAACATAAAAAACAATATCTGTTGGATCTATAGTTTTCAAATTATTGTGTGACAATCAAAAGTCCCTGAAAATACAAGATGACTGTCGTGGTGGCCATATTGGATATGCCAGAATGCTGGTTATCGAAAGGAACCATCCTCTAGTCATGACTAATCAACCATAAAGAACAGTATCTCTGGGATGTACTGTTTTCAAGTTATCGCATGGACAAACAAAAGTTAACAGATGGACAGACAGAGAGATGGACAGACAGATAGATGGATGGATGGATGGACGGACACTGATGCTGGTTATCGAAAGGAACCATCCTCTAGTTATGACTAATCAACCATAAAAAACATTATCTCTTGAATTATCATGTGGACATTCAAAAGTCCCTGAAAATCCAAGATGGCTGCCATGGTGGCATATTGGACATGTCAGAATACTGGTTATAGAAAGGAACCATCCTCTAGTCATGCTTAATCAGCCATTAAAAAGCAGTATCTGTTGGATCTATAGTTTTCAAGTTATCGCATGGACAATCAAAAAACCCTGAAAATCTAAGATGGCTGCCATGGTGGCCATATTGGATATGCCAGAATGCTGGTTATCAAAAAGGAACCATCCTCTAGTCATGATTAATCAACCATAAAAAAACAGTATCCGTTGGATGTATTGTTTTCAAGTTATCGCGTGGACAAACAAAAGTTAATGGATGGACAGATGGAGGGATGGATGGACAGATGGATGGATGGATGGACAAATGGACAGACAAACATTGCTATACCATAATACAGCCCGCTCATATGAGCAGCTGTATAAATATTATGGATGCAGGACTCCATACACAACTGCAACACTGCAGTCTTGCTCTTCTCAGTTACAAAAAGTTGGAATCTGTAGCTTACACAATTTATTTATTTATTTATTGGGGTTTAATGATACTTTCAGCAGCCAGGGTCACCTTGTGTCATACAGTTTTATGGGTGGAGGAAGCTTAATAACAGAAATTCCATGAATAATATGCAGTATTATGGGTGACTCATCTCAGCTTTGAAACTAATGAAAATATCAAATTTATTTTGTTTGGAAATATGTCTTCAACATGTGCCTTCTTCTATATTAACCCTTTACCCAATGAATTGGCCACATCTGCCCACGTAATATGCTGAAAAAATACTATTTTTCAAAAAAATTTCAACAAAGCAATATCATGTGACCCCTCTTTGGAATGAGCTCATTCCAATGAGGGGTCACATGATATGGTTTTGTTGAAATTTTTTGAAAAATTAAAAAAAAAATGATGTTTAACAATTTACCCAACTAATGTCCAAAACCAGCCAACGCTATTCTCAAAAATGGCCAATTAATTTTCATTATATTTTCATTTTTGGTCTCAAAAACATAGGTTATGAGCTCGTTCCAATGAGGGGTTATAACCTATGTTTTTTAAACAAAAAATGAAAAAAATTAGTTATTCAAGAATTTTTTTTGCAAGTGTCATCTGCTTTTCGTGTTAGGTAAAGGGTTAATATAATAAATTTTGATATCGTCTGTGTTAGGTAAAAGGTTAAAACAAGAGGTTCGCATTAGAGATGCTGTGGTCAAGTTGTAGCGGCTAATACGAATCTCTTTTAGCAAGTGAAACTATTGGAAATAGGAAATAATCTCAGAGGCATAGGACAAATACGGTAAAAATTAGATAATGTTTGTGTCAATTTATCATACTGACACCGCCCTGAATTGGAAATTCAAACAGGAAAATAATCTAAGGGGCTTAACTCCTCAAAAAAAATAGGGGAAGAATTGGTTTTCAAACTCATCCCAGAGATTCTCAAGTAGACTACTCCACAGACCATATTTGGTAAAAACTGGATATTTGTTCAAGTTATCATGCTGATGCTGCCTAAATGTCGGAAATTAAAAAAAAATCTAACAGGCAAAACACCTGAAAAAAACGGGCAGGACTGGTTTTCAAACTCATCCAAGACATTCTTGAGTAGAATTCACAGACCAAATTTCATAAAAAATGGATAACGTTTGTTCAAATTATCATGTTGACACAGCAATGTGGATGGACAGACAGACAAACGGATGGATGCCCACTGACTGATCTTCATCAAAACAAAGGTTGAACTGTTGACACAACTTGACCCCAAACCAACTTTCTTAAAAATTGGATAATGTTTGTTTAAGTTATTGTGCTGACACTGTGACACAGACAGAGAAGTGGACAGACAGACAGATGGATGGATGCCCACTAACCTTCATCAAATCATAGGTCAAGCTGTTGACACAACTCACCCAAAAATGAAAATGAAAAGGATAATGTTCAATTTTTATGAAAGGATTATGAAATACGACAAGAATTGTGATAATTGAGAATGTGTCAATTTCAGTTCCCTGAATGCTATGTTTTCAATAAAAAATAATTTGAGGTGTAGACTGTACTAAAGAAGTAAGGAGTGGGTTAATGTGGCTCTCACAGTTATTGTATGTCAACCAAAGTTACCAAGTTACTGTGAAATTATTCTAAAACAAAGTCATCCTATCAAGTTACAATGAAATCCCTTCATAAATACGGTCTGTAGACTGTGCTAAAGGTTTTTGGGCTTCGGGCCTGTGTAGCCATCACGGTTGACCCATCCCAACCAAAAGGGGACATCCTCATCTAGAACATTATAACGAGTCATCCTACAAAGTTACAATGAAATCCCTTCATAATTACGACTTGTAGTCTGTGCTAAATGTTTTGGGGTTTTGGCTCGGGCAGCCATCACGGCTGAATGTCATGACCAAAAGGGGACATTCCCATCTAGACATTATCTGGAGTCATCCTACCAAGTTACAATGAAATCCCTTCATAAATACGACCTGAAGACTGTGCTAAAGGTTTTTGGGTTTTGGGCCCCAAGAGCTGTCACAGTTGACCGATCGTGACCAAAAGAGGACGTTCTCATCTAGATATTATATGGAGTCATCCTACCAAGTTACAATGAAATCCCTCCATAAATATGACCAGTAGACTGTGCTAAAGGTTTTCCAGTTTTGGGCTCGGGCAGTCATCACAGTTGACAGTTCAAGATCAAATGGGGAAGTTCTCATCTAGACATCATACAGAGTCATCCTACCAAGTTACAATGAAATCCCTCTGTATTAAATATGACCTGTAGACTGTGCTTAAAGTTTTTGGGGTTCGGGCTTGGGTAGCCGTCACGGTTGACAGATCATGACCAAAAGGGGACATTCTCATCTAGATATTATACAGAGTCATCCTACCAAGTTACCATGAAATCCCTTCATAAATACAACCTGTAGACTGTGCTAAAGGTTTTCGGGTTTTGGGCCCCAAGAGCCGTCACAGTTGACCGATCGTGACCAAAAGGGGACGTTCTCATCTAGATATTATATGGAGTCATCCTACCAAGTTACAATGAAATCCCTCCATAAATACGACCTGTAGACTGTGCTAAAGGTTTTCCGGTTTTGGGCTCGGGCAGTCGTCACAGTTGACAGATCAAGATCAAATGGGGAAGTTCTCATCTAGACATCATACAGAGTCATCCTACCAAGTTACAATGAAATCCCTCTGTATTAAATATGACCTGTAGACTGTGCTAAAAGTTATTGGGGTTCTGGCTTAGGCAGCCATCACGGTTGACAGATCATGACCAAAAGGGGACATTCTCATCTAGATATTACACAGAGTCATCCTACCAATTTACCATTAAATCCCTTCATAAATATGACCTGTAGACTGTGCTAAAGGTTTTCGGGTTTTGGGCTTGGGCACCCATCATGGTTGACCGATCACGACCAAAAAAGGATGTTCTCATCTACACATGACCTCAAACCCGCAAATGAAATTTCGTGATGATCGGACAAGAACTACGGGGTGTAGCCTGTGCTAAACACTAACAGACTTCCGCACACGTGATGGCAATAGCTTATCCTGACTTTGTCAAGTTAAGCTAAAAATGACTACCAGTCCCTTCCAACATCACAGCAGTTTCACTTTTAAAATTTCCCAATGTATATATGTTGTATTACCCGCTACAAGATCCCAACATGTGACAAAATTTGATATATCATGCCGTCAAGACGAAGTGTATTGTGCCAAATTACCCCCAAAAAACCATACAACACAAAGACAGAATGACACACGTGTGTGAATGGGATAATCGACAGGGCACATGTGCCAGCACAGAAGGAAAACACGAGAGACCACAGGCCTCGAGTTTAATCCTGCGATGGCACAAGGGGAACCCTTGTTACTATTTCACCTCCTGAACTAAAGGGGCTATTCTCAGCTATCGCTTGTGATTCAAATTGTACTTGCAGTGCACAATTTGTAGAAACTTCCAATGAAATTTCGCTTCTATTTAAAAATGGTCAGTCAACGATTTCTGTTCCACACATATGTGCGGAACAGTTTTTCATTTTCCACATGGTGTAGTGTTGCTGAAGATGGGGATTTCAAAGAACAAGCGTGTAATAAAAATGATTATTTAAATAATATTGGAAAACCTGAATAAATATACACAAGTGGATTTGTACTTCTATTTGTCACTGGTTCTCTGAGAAATCATAAATGTTGTGATCATTTATTATCACTCACCTGTTTCTGTAATCTTTGGTGCTTCAATTTCCTTTTTATCACTAGTTCCTTCACTTCTAGAGGAATCACTGCCAGATGAATCACTTCTTGATAACTTTCCTACAAAATAAATAATATTTATTTATTTATTGGTGTTTTAGGTCACATACTTATGCACACTCGCTAATCATAACCGTGACAGTTTTACGGGTGGAGGAAGCCAGAGTACCCAGAGAGAACCACTAAGCATCGATGAGCAACTGTCAGCTCCTCAACATTCTCTGTTCAAGCTCCGCTCAAGTAGGGTTACAGCGGTTGAAGACATGTGCACCATTGACATGCAGTACACCTCAGTGCACAGCATCATCGTGCCCCCGTGTAGGCAACCAGGATAAAGTGCCTTGCCCATGGACACAATGCGGATCATCCCAGAGATCAAACTCGGGACCTCTAGCATAGAAGTCCAACAGTCTACCACTAAGCCACTGCACTCCCTAAATAATATTTATTGTGACATATGTATTCAGAGGCGATCAAGTAACTGGAAAAGGTTTGTCATACCACCGAATATTTCTAGTTGTGATCTTTGACTTTAACATCTACTTCAATTTTTCCAAAAATTTTCTGTCAAATGAGATAATAGCCGAAGTTAAGGCCATTTTTAACTCATGGAGGGCTAGATTATTTTTGGTGGTCTCAATTTGTTATTCATAATTTGTTTTATCGTGTTTATTTATCAGGCACTCTCCAATAATTTGTAATGAAATAAAGTTATATAAAAAAAATATCATTTGCATTTGACTGAATATGAAACATGAGCAAGAAAAATGTTGGCTTTTGCTCTGGTACCCTCATTTTTTGAAAGCTCCGACAGTGGCTTCTAGGACTCAACCAGTTAACTCCCTTCACTCTGATGTCAAAATATCCAAATTTTAATTAGCCATTTTTCCCATAATGCAACTGGGAATTTAACCAATTCAATCTTGTTTGACAGAGCTCAATGAGCTCTGTCAAACAAGACTGAATTGGTTAAATTTCTTGTTGCATTATGGGAAAAATTTGCATCTTGAACTTTAGATATTTTGACATCAGTGTGCAGGGGGTTAATAATTTGTTTGTTTTACATCAATCCTTGGTTCTGACAGGCAGATATGGAATGCACTAATTATTAACTATTAATTATCTGCAGACAAGTATCCAAACTCGTCATCTAATTTCTAAGTTGTCTGAAGCCGAAATCCGAAATGTGTATAAAATTCTTCTACCTCATCAGAGGGGGTGAGGGGTGGTTGAGGCCTTCTGCAACATAGAGATATTATTTTTTTAAAATAACCTATTTTCTTTTTACAGGCCTCCATAAAATGTATTCTAAATAATTTTTTTAAAAAATAACCTATTTTCTTTTTACAGACCTCCATAGAGCAGAGTTTGATCCAGAGTTTATCTCCAAGATACCCAAATTCTACAGTGTGAGATCAGCACCATACCGTTCTCATTCAAAAACAAGGCCGTCATTACCACGCCAACGTTCTGATATAGACCTTCCTGAAATTTACACAAAGACAGCTGCTGGAGAGGATTTTCTGATAGCATGTGATGGTGACAACAACAAGATACTTATCTTTGGAACTGAAAACAACCTTCAACATCTATCATGTGCGGAAATATATTTCTGTGACGGAACATTCAATAAGTGCCCTAACATGTTTTTTCAGATGTAAAGCATTCATGCATTTGTCAAAAATAAGATGTGTCCTTTAGTGTTTGGGCTATTGCCCAATAAAACCCAGCAAACTTACAAAAGATTTTTTCAACTTGTGGTAGAAAGAGCTGTACAATTTGGAATTAACCTTGCACCCAGACAAGTTTTTACGGACTATGAAACAGCAGCTCAAAACGCGATTCAGATAACTTTTCCCACTGTGACTCTGAAAGGATGTTTTTTTCATTTTTGACAAACTGTTTGGAAGTACGCGCAGAAAAGTGGTTTAAAAACATTGTACCAGGATAACGCAGAAGTTCAACGTGTGGTGCGGAGGGCTATTGCTCTTCCGTTAGTGCCTGTTCATCTTGTTAGTGATGCTTCGTTTTTAACCCTCGAGGAGGCTCCAGTCAATTCCAGTGTTGAACAATTTACTGATTATGTGACCACTTATTGGGTGGAAGGTGACCACGGGCAGTTCATGTGAACCATTTTGACACAATTGGGCCACGTACGACAAACCACATCGAGGGGTGGCACAGGAAGTTGAGTCTATTTATCGCGGGTTCACACCCCAACTTATTCAAAATGATAAGACTTCCTTAAGAAAAAACAGTCATTCCAGGAATCAACGATACTACAGCTGAGCGCAGGAGGAAAATTTGCACCCAGAAAAAGAAAATACAGGAAAATTGACAAATCACTTGGACATTTTAAAAGAGTATTTCAAGCTGGTGAAATCGGATTACTCCAGTACTTAGACTCTGTTTCACACAGTACTGCATTTTAATCTGTTTGTGTATTGCAAATAAATTCAGTATATGTGTTCATAAATTTTAGTACATGTGTATCAAGAGGTACTCGGCACAAGCTGAAAACTTGAAAAAAAATGACATTTGATAACTATTTTCTGACCGATCCTCGTATTTAAAATCATTATCAAATGTCACTTTTCCGAGATTCCATCCTTCGTCAAGTACATGTTGGTTAATTATAACTAATGATAACTATTTTACGATCGACTCTCTTCGCCCCCTCAAAAAATATATTAATTTAAATTTTTTGAGGGGGCGAAAAGGGTTGCTCATAAAATAGTTATTACATGTCATCTTTTGAGTTCTTAGCATCTGGGGGTTAATTTGGTTAACTAATGATAACTATTTTAAGATCGACCCTCTTCGCCCCCTCAAAAAATATATTCATTTATATTTTTTTGAGGGGGCGAAAAGGGTCGATCATAAAATAGTTATTAAAAGTCATCTTTTTAGCACCTGTGGGTTAATTTGGTTAGCCTCATCTCCCTGGTTCGATATCAGTAATAAAGTCAATCTGCGTTAAAACTTACTGGAAACCGACTATAATCCTTATCCCTTTGATCTTCACACATTTTCCCAAAACAATAGCGACCGGCAAAGTGAGACGACCCCCATCAAAACTTGGCAGCAAAGGAGGTTTAGAAAACAAGCTATTAACTGAAAATACAATATGTTTTCAGTTTTGGAATTATTATTTATTTATTGGTGTTTAAAGTCACATACGTCTGCACAAAGGCTAATCATGACCACAACATGGATATAAAGTCAAGGTCAGTCAATCATTTATGCACCATGTTGCCTATTTTAGAGGACTCGCACCCCAATCATTAGTGACTGGGTCCTATTTTACCAGTGAAACAGAGCTTGTTTACCACCGTAAACAAGCACTGCTTCACTTCCCGGGGCTCTCGTGGGAGATTTTTGGAATTCACTTCAAACATTTTTCACAATCCTGTATAAGTATTCATATTAGTGTTCCTTGAATCCTGCATCTTTGTAACATGTAAGCAATTAACTGTGTGCATTTTTACATCCTTAGTGAGTGTACATGTTGACATAGTGTGTGATATGCTAGTTAACAATTTTTATAACCACAAAGTGTGACTAACCCTGTGCATTACACAGGGTTAGTCAAAATCTTTCATTATTAACTGAGAAACTAACAATGTACTCTGTACAGCCTTCGTGTAAATCTCATATATATTAACTCTTTAGGGGGAGTGGTGGCATTGCGGTAACCGGTTCTTGTCAGATCACCGAAGTTAAGCAATGTCGAGCATGGATGGGTGACCGTCAGAGCGATCGATTCAGACTCCCACATTGAGTCCTTGGGCAAGACACTTAACCCTGATTGTCCACATGGGGGAACGATGATGCCATGTACTAAGGCATACTCCACGTCGATGGTGCGCATGTCTTCAACCAATCTAACACTGCCTGTGCTGCAGTGCAGAGTTACGATGTTGGGGAGCTGGCAGCTGCTTGTTGTTGCTCGGTGGTTCTCTCCGGGTACTCTGGCTTCCTCCAGCCATAAAACTGTCACCGACACAATATGATCTTGGCTGTTAAAGTCTTGTTAAACCTTAATAAATAAATGAATATATTAACTCTTTTTCCAGCATAAAAGCCAAAACCAGCCAGTACTGTTCCCAAAAAAGCGCTTGAACTTGGCTTATGACCCCTCATTTGAATGGATTGTGCAAAGGTTTTTTTTTGGTGAATTCCAAAAATTAAAACATATTCTGTTTTTCAATTAATAGCTTGTTAGACATAATTCTTTAAGGCCTGGAAATGTTTATACTTTTTGCTATCCTCAGAGTCTTAATCCTGTGGCACTAAAGTTGCTTCTAGGAGACACTTGTGGGAAGCGAGGACTTCCCAAGAAACAACTGCGAAGGTGCTTGTAAGTTTACTCGGAAACTGCATGCTGGGATAGCTTCTCTCTTGCAGTGAAAAGAGATCACAGCTGGAATAAGTCTTCAAAGATTAAGAACAATTCTGAACACAAATAAAAAGTGCTGATATAATTCGCTGAATTCCTTTTTCTGCATTTAGAGAACTATGTTGTTGTCAAAATATATCATCGAAGTCAGGAGTCAATTTTGAAGTAAGAGAGTTGAGTTGGCATTGGCAAAAAGTAAAGGTTGGAAAACATTAGTCATTATATATATATAGATGGGGAAAATATAACAATGTATATTTCCAGACAGAGGACAAATAACAATGTTTCTGTCACTCACCGGCAAGCCAGAAAATAAGCAGACTGACATCTGCAAAATGAGGTCCCAGAGGATGAATTTAGTGATGCTACCCTGCACAGCAGGGTAGCATCAATAAATTCACCCTCTGTGAACCTCAATCTGAATCAGAGTCTCATAACTAAACAGAAAGAGGTATACAGAGGATAAATTGGCCCACTGTATGGAATAGCATCATCAAATTCACCCTCTGGGGACCTCATTCTGCAAATGTCAGACTGCTTATTTTCAGGCCTACTCACTGTAATGAAACCGACAAGGTCGAAAACTTGTGAAAAAGAATTATTATAGGCTGAAAAGGTGTTATTTTTTCTCCATCTATATCAGATATGATCTATACGGCTCACCAATCTATATATACTCTATATACAACATGCACTGAACTTTGAAACTGGTCAAATAAAAAAAATTTGTGATATTTTTTCCCAGTCATTTGAACTTTTTTATTTCACATATATATATATATATCATGCATGAGTATCACTATAAAACTGTACCACTATAAAGACCTTTTTTCATTCGCAACATCTTTTCACCATTTCGAGAAGAATCTGGTAGAGAATCTGAATCAAAAGCACTGCTGGTATCACTTTCATTTCCTGATGAACTATCTTGATCCTTTAATAGAAATAATGTAATAAAGACATATTTTCGTTACAGTGAAGTTTCCTGATGTGCTGTATCACATCAAGTTGAAGACCTTCAACAAAGCAGTATCACACAAGTCAGGCGGTAGTGGAATTTTAAGTTCGGTATCAGTTTTGGTATTTTTAAGGGTGTATGCCTTGGTATCAGTTTCGGTATTCTTATTTATTTATTTATTGGTGTTTAAGGTCATATACTTATGCACAATGGCTAACCATGACCGTGAGTTTTAAGGGTGGAGGAAGCCGGAGTACCCGGACAGAACCACTGAGCAATGACGAGCAGCTGCCAGCTCCCCAACATCGTAACTCCACACTGCAGCACAGGCAGGATTAGATTGGTTGAAGACAAGCATACCATCGACGTGCAGTGTGCCTTAGTACACAGCGTCATCGTGTCCCCATGTGGACAATCAGGGTTAAGTGCCTTGCACAAGGTCACTGAAAAATCGAACCTGTATCAATATCATGTGGATATCGAAAAATCAAACCGAACCAGCCGTTGAATATCAATACCATCTGAATTTTCAAATTTTCATACATTTGTTATTTATAAATCCATGTTGTGAGCCAGTGAGTGTGATACTGCTTGGTGGAGGTCCTCAATGAGATGAGCTTTTTTTTATATCTGCCCTTGGGTGACAATCAAATAGTATGCCCACTGGGAGAAGTGAAATAGAAGAATTAACAATATCTTAAAGAAATTTAAGTAACCTGTTGCTAGTGAGTTGTTGGATTGGGAGGACTCGGTCTACCTCATTATCTTGGTGCATCTATTTATTTATTGGTGTTTAAGGTCACATATTTCTGCACAATGGCTAATCATGACCGCAACATGGATATATAAAGTCAAGTCTATCCAATCATTTAAATCCAAGTTACCATTTTAGAGGACCTCCATCCCAGGCATTATATAGTAACCTGCCTTTTATTTTATCACTAAACAGACCTTGGTTACTGCAGTAAACAAGCACTGTTTCACTCCTCAGTGATCTCACAGGGAATATCAGTTCATCTACACAAATCTAATGTTGGTTTGACAACATTCGATGAAAAATAAATTGATATATTTATACATTCATAAAGATGTAGAAATCTTAAATGATGGTTTGTGGATTCAGAGCACATTTTTGAGCGCAAAGTGGAAAAGAACAAAATTCTCACTCAGCCTCATTTTTGATTTTGCAGTATCACACTGCATGTGTTTTGGCCTGATTTTGCAGTATCACACTGCATGTGTTTAGGATTGATTTTGCAGTATCACACTGCATGTGTTTAGGCTTGATTTTGCAGTATCACACTGCATGTGTTTAGGCTTGATTTTAAAGTATCACACTCCATGTGTTTTGGCTTGATTTTGCAGTGTCACTCTGTATGTGTTTAGGCTTGATTTTGCAGAATCCCACTGTATGTGTTTAGGCTTGATTTTGCAGTATCACACCGCATGTGTTTAAACTTGATTTTGCAGTATCATACTGCATGTGTTTAGGCTTGATTTTGCAGTATCACACTGTATGTGTTTAGGCTTGATTTTGCAGTATCACACTGCATGTGTTTAGGCTTGATTTTGCAGTTTCACACTGTATGTGTTTAGGCGTTATTTTGCAGTATCCCACTGCATGTGTTTAGGCTTGAGTTTGCAGTATCACACTGCATGTGTTTAGGTTTGATTTTGCAGTATCACACTGCATGTGTTTAGGCAAAATCAGTAGTACTACACTCTATCTGATACTTCAGGGGAGATTTAATAAGTGAAATTGTATCCTTAGGCCTAAAAAAAAAGTTAAAAATCTGTTTCTCAGGCCCTCCTGCATGATTTCTGTGGCTGCAGCATGTTCTCTTTTTATAACCAATGCGAACTTTAAAAAATAAAAACAAGATGCAATGCCACTGCAACACCCCGCCGAGCAGAAACCATAAGAATCGAAATTTTCCAAGTGGAAAAAGGCCCATAACTCTAGAAAAAAATGGACAAAACCTGTTGCTTGTGAATATCCTTTCCCATGGAGGTCTATCAGCATACCAAATATCATTTAAATCCATAATTCACTGATGGCAAAGTAATAATTACAACAATAAAAATAAAATAAAAAAAACTGCCTGTCCACATGCAATTTTACAAAAAAATGGCCTGAGAAACAGAAGATCTACTTTAGGGTCCTTATTAAGGATAGGTATACAACAAGTAATGTGGACACTACTAGGGCTGCACGGTATATCGATAAACCGATATATACTGGTATTCAAACCAATATTGAATGAATACCGGTGTAATTACAAAAATATCGGTTTATCATCATTATTTACCCACAATTTAATTTAAATTTCAAGATGTCTTGAGTTTTTTAACTGTAGCCGCGAATGAATAATATTATCCCTTTATCCAAGGAATCGTCTGCTTGTGCCCTCGTAATATACAAATTCAGCAGTTGAAAAAATAATTTAAAAAAAATTTCAACAAAACTATATCATGTGACCCCTCATTGGAACGAGCTCGTTGAGCTCGTTCCAATGAGGGGTCACATGATATAGTTTTGTTGAAATCTTTGGGGGAAATCTGATAAATTAATTTTGAAAGTAATAAATTTTGATATTGCCTGCGTTGGGAAAAGGTGTTTCGAACCGCATCATCAAGGCATGCTAAATCGTTCCGACTGTGATGCCTCGAGTCTCGATCGTGGTACTTGTGACCAGATATCTGAACAGTTTTTGATATACCGGTATACCGGTATTCAGTTTTGAATATCATGCGGCCATAGACACTACATATTTTGAGAGGTGATTCACAGATTTCAAACATTTTTAAAAAGACTAGAGTCTACCACCTGGATAATTGAAATACATGGAATTTACATTTATCAGTTATAAACTGGATAAACTGGCAGATAAGATAGTACAGTGGCACTTTTTTCATGAAAATGAACTTTTCAACTGTTATCAAGCCTCAACAGGAACTTATAAATAGAGAATGTTGGAAAATTTGAAAATACATATGATATTGATATTCAACAGCTGGTTCGGTTCGATTTTTCGGTATCCCCATGATACTGATATTGGTTCATTTTTTCGATATATTTCCCATCTCTGGAGTCATCATAGCCAGTGAGAATGATACTGCTTGGTGAAGTTCCTCGATGAGATGATGAGCTTTTTTTATTGTATCAGACTTCATTCTCAAGTACAGGTGCCATATTTCTTAAACATTTCATATTCAGTGGATAGGCTTCATAATTATCTTTGAAGTGAAATTAATTTGTCTGAAAGAATTTGCCTTGTTACAATGTATGGTACAGTGCCTTTTAGGACTCTCCCATAAACTGTAACAAGGAAAATTTTGATGAGAAAAATAATTTAGCACTCTATCTGATGAATAGGTGCACAAAAGATATATGTCATAATTTTGCAACCTTCATGTGGCTAGATGTAAAACTGTATTACTTCAGAAACTGTATACGGCATTACCTCAGAAACTGTATATGGCATTACCTCAGAAACTGTATTATGTTTGTGGTTTGCTTTTCCATATGTGGCTCGCACAGTTAATGCATGTAAACGAAAGTTACCAAGTTACAGTGAAATTATTCCAAAATGAGTCATCTTATCAAGTTACAATGAAATCCCTTCATAAATGCGGCCTGTAGACTGTGCTAAAGGTTTTTGGGCTTCGGGCCTGTGTAGCCATCACGGTTGACCGATCACAACCAAAAGGGGACGTCCTCATCTAGACATTATACTGAGTCATCCTAAGTTACAATGAAATCCCTTCATAAATACAACCTGTAGTCTGTGCTAAATTTTTTTTTTGGTTTTGGGCTCGGGCAGCCGTCATGGCTGAATGATCGCAACCAAAAGGGGACATTCTCATCTGGGAGTTATCTGGAGTCATCCTACCTTGTTACAACAAAATCCCTTCATAAATATGACCTGTAGACTGTGCTAAACGTTTCAGGCTTCAGGCCCCTGAAGCCATCACAGTTGACCAATCATGACCAAAAGCAGACGTTATCATCTAGACATTATATGGAGTCAACCTACCAAGTTATAATGAAATCCCTCTATAAATACTACCTATAGACTATGCTAAAGGTTTTCAGATTTGGGGTTTGGGTAACCATCACGGCAGAATGATCGTGACCAAAAGGGAACGTCTCATCTAGACATTATTTGGAGTCATCCTACCAAGTTACAATGAAATCCCTTCATAAATATGACCTGTAGACTGTGCTAAAGGTTTTTGGGCTTCGGGCCCCTGTAGCCATCACAGCTGACCAATTGCGACCAAAATGGGACGTTCTCATCTAGAGAGTATATGAAGTCAACCTACCAAGTTACAATGAAATTCCTCCATATTAAATACGACCTGTGGACTGTGCTAAAGGTTTTTGTGTTTTGGGCTCGGGCAGCCATCATGGTTGACCGATCATGACCAAAAGGAGATGTTCTCATCTAGACATGACCCCAAACCTGCATATGAAATTTCGTGACGATCAGTCAAAAACTGCGGGGTGTAGCCTGTGCTAAATGAAAATATGAACAGACTCACAGACTGACAGACTTCTGCATGCGCGGTGGCAATAGCTTATCTTGACCTTATCAAGTTAAGCTAAATATCCATTCATACTTTTTCAATACTTTTTTCAATTCTTGCTTACAAAACTTTGATAAGTCTGTATTGAAACGAGCCCATATTGTTACAAATTTAGTAAGTAAGGCCTAAAATTGTTAAATGTCTGTTTCTCAGGGTCTCCCACATGGTGCTTTTGGCTGCCGCATGCTCTCTTTTTATACCAATGCAAACTTAAAAAAATAAAAATTCAATGGTTTATGTCTTATATTTTACCCAAGTTAATAAAATTGATAACTTTGTCCCTTGAGTGCATCAAGGCTTTGTAATGCTTTTACACTGTAAAGTGTTTTTGCATTCAAGGGCCGAAATACACCACCACTCACGCTATTCTGTAGATTAAAAGGCCTAAAACATAAAACAAACCAAGAACATGAACTTTTAATGGCAAAGAAATAATTACAAAAAAAAAAATTAAATTAAAAGATGCCCGCCTACATGCAATTTTATAAAAATTGGCATGATAAACGGACATTCTGCCTTGTATGGCCTTAAGTTAATTTTGGGGCAAGACTTGTCTTTCAGTCATGTTAGGTAAAGGGTTAACATTAATCAAAAATAAAAAAAACTGCTTACAATTTATTGGAGAATGCCTCTTTAGCCCTTTCACTGACGAATCGGCCACATCCATCCACATAACATACAAATTCAGCATTTTAAAAAAAAAGTTTTCAATAAATTTCAACAAAACCATATCATGTAATCCCCTCATTGGAACAAGCTCATTGAGCTTGTTCCAATGAGGGGTCACATGATATGTTTTGTTGAAATTTTTTTTTAAATTTGAAAAATATTAAAATAATAAATTTTGGTATCATCTGTGTTGGATAAAGGGTTAAACCTTCCCAACATTATTTGTGCAAAACAATTTTGATATATTACTAACTAAGAAATATTTTTAATTCTATTTATTGCTTCCAAAACAGAGCTTGTGATTTCAAATCACTGCCAGCTTGAAAGTGTCAATCCATTGAGAGAATAGAAGCTACTATATTTTGGGATAAAAAAAAAATAGGCCAATGAAATCGTCAGATGTGTACCCATATGCACAACTAGTAGAAAGCTGTATGATGGAGGGCCACCACGGATGCCGACATTATGTACACCATACATAGTATGGGTACATATAGAAATGGATTGGAGGAGTGTCTAATTTGATGGATAAAGGGTTAATATCTCCGGATCAAATTAACAGATTTACATAAAAAACTATAGAGCACAGCACATCAGTAACCTGAACATATATATGAAGTAACATGACAATCGGATTGATATTTTTTAAATTATCTCATGCCAAAGGAATTGGAGGAATTTTCAATTTGAAGGATAAAGGGTTAATATCTCAGGATCAAATTATCAGATTTACACCAAAAACTATACAGCTCGGCACATCAGTAACCTGAACACAAATATAAAGTAACTTGACAATCCAAGCAATATTTTTCAAGTTATCTCATGCCAAAGGGATTGGAGGAATTTTCAATTTGAAGGGTAAAGGGTTAATATCTCAGGATCAAAATAACAGATTTACCCCAAAAACTATACAGCTCGGCACATCAGTAACCTGAATACAAATATAAAGTAACTTGACAATCCAAGCAATATTTTTCAAGTTATCAAATGCCAAAGGGATTGGAGCAATTTTCAATTTGAAGGATAAAGGGTTAATATCTCAGGATCAAATTATCAGATTTACACCAAAAACTATATAGCTCGGCACATCAGTAACCTGAACACAAATATAAAATAACCTGACAATCCAAGAAGAATTTTTCAAGCTATCGCATGCCAAAGGGATTGGAGGAATTTTCAATTTGAAGGTTAAAGGGTTAATATCTCAGGATCAAACTATCAGATTTACACCAAAAACTATACAGCTCGGCTCATCAGTAACCTGAACACAAATATAAAGTAACTTGACAATTCAAGCAATATTTTTCAAGTTATCGAATGCCAAAGGGATTGGAGGAATATCCAATTTGATGGATAAAGGGTTAATATCTCCGGATCAAAATTACAGATTTACACCAAAAACTATACAGCTCGGCACATCAGTAACCTGAACACAAATATAAAGTAACTTGACAAGCCAAGCAATATTTTTCACGTTATCGAATGACAAAGAAATGGATAGGGACGGTGGATGGACAGACTGACGGACAGACAGACAGACAAACAAAAAAACTGTACAGCTCAGCACATCAGTAACCTGAACACAAATATAAAGTAACTTGACAATCCAAGCAATATTTTTCAAGTTATCGAATGCCAAAGGGATTGGAGGAATATTCAATTTGAAGGATAAAGGGTTAATATCTCGGGATCAAATCATCAGATTTACACCAAAAACTATACAGCTCAGCAAATCAGTAAACTGAACACAAATATAAAGTAACTTGACAATCCAAGCAATATTTTTCAAGTTATCGAATGCCAAAGGGATTGGTGGAATTTTCAATTTGAAGGATAAAGGGTTAATATCTCAGGATAAAATTATCAGATTTATACCAAAAACTATACAGTTCGGCACATCAGTAACCTGAACACAAATATAAAGTAACTTGACAAGCCAAGCAATATTTTTCAAGTTATCGAATGACAAAGAAATGGATACGGACGCCGGATGGACAGACCGACGGACGGACAGACAGACAAAAAAAACTATACAGCTCGGCACATCAGTAACCTGAACACAAATATAAAGTAACTTGACAATCCAAGCAATATTTTTCAAGTTATCGAATGCCAAAGGGATTGGAGGAATTTTCAATTTGAAGGATAAAGGGTTAATATCTCGGGATCAAATCATCAGATTTACACCAAAAACTATACAGCTCGGCAAATCAGCAACCTGAACACAAATATAAAGTAACTAGACAATCCAAGCAATATTTTTCAAGTTATCAAATGCCAAAGGGATTGGAGCAATTTTCAATTTGAAGGATAAAGGGTTAATATCTCAGGATCAAATTATCAGATTTACACCAAAAACTATACAGCTTGGCACATCAGTAACCTGAACACAAATATAAAGTAACTTGACAATCCAAGCAATATTTTTCAAGTTATCGAATGACAAAGCAATGGATACGGATGCCAGACGGACAGACGGACAGACAGATGGACAGACGGACAGATGGGCGGACAAAGGATGGATGAACGACGGAGGGCCATCCTGGATGACGGCATTATGTGTACCATACATAGTATGGGAACACATAAATATTTTTCAAGTTATCAAATGCCAAATGGATTGGAGGAATTTTCAATTTGGAGGATAAAGGGTTAATATCTCAGGATCAAATTATCAGATTTACACCAAAAACTATACAGCTTGGCACATCAGTAACCTGAACACAAATATAAAGTAACTTGACAATCCAAGCAATATTTTTCAAGTGATCGAATGACAAAGAAATGGATACGGATGCCGGACGGACAGACGGATGGACAAAGGATGGACGAACGATGGATGGCCACCCCGGATGATGGCATACATAAAAATATGAATACAAATACTGGAACTTTGGGTATAATCATTTTTTTGCTAATTTATAAAAGTGAAAACTTTAGGCTAAAAAATGGTGTTTCGATTCTCAGGCAATTCGTCATTGAATTTGAACCCTCTCATTGGACATTTTTATTGCCTTTCAGTGTCTTCCAATATTAGTACAAACTCAGGGAGACACAAACCTTTTTTTTTTTCATTTTTTGACTGATGCATATTTATTTAGTTGTGTTTCCAATATGTTTTCCTTGTTACAATTATGGGAGAGTGCCTATGTAGGCACTCTCCCATAAATTATAATGAGGCAAATCCCCATAGATTAAATACTTTTACTTCAAAGATAATATGAAGAGCAACAAAAGAATATGAAGCCTTTGAATTGCAGTTCCTAAAGTTTGTTTTTAGAGGAATGTTTTATTTTTTAAATTAAAAATTAATTTATTTGTATAAATATGCACTTTCTATATTCCTGTGTGTAAAAAGACAGCCAAAATCCTCTCCATGTTTGCTCACTTTTAGCCAAAAAAGAATAAAAATTAAAAATAAAACCTTTCTCCCTCACTGATTTGAAAAAAAGAATTACCTGCGAATCAATTAGTTTGGTTTATGTGGTCTTAAATGATAATTCCACACAACCTCATCTCTAAATTCAATTTTGTTCATTAATTAACTAACCTCAACTTTTTCAAGTGAAAATGGTCCATCTTTTGGCTTGGTGGGAGAGACCACATTTTTTTTCATATCTATGACCTTAGGTCCTTCGATTTCTCGAGGCATCTTTGAACTGTTATCTGAATCACTGTCACTGCTGGTGTCATCAGAAGAATCACTGGACCCACTAGAACTTCCAGAATCACTATCATGCTGTTTTGTTATAACAATATCTGTATTGTTTTGATTACTGTCCAACTGTAAGTGATACTCAGCTGTATCTGATAAAGTGGAGTCTTGATAATTCACTTCCAAGCCCTCGCCAAATTTCAAGTCTCTTGATAAGACATCTTCATCAGGCTCTTTGGCCCCAAAAAAGAAAGGCGTCAGACTGACACTTTTTTGTTCATTTCCCTCTTTAGAGGTTATCACAGCATTTTTGCTTGAATGAGTTTGAGAAGGTTCATAAACAGGGTTATCTGGCAGTTCAGAATCTTTGTAGTTGGAAGATAATGGTTCACCAAACCTCAAGTCTCTAGACAGAACTTCTTCATCTGGTTCTGCCACTCCAAATACAAAAGGTTTATCTTCTTCAGGTAAACCCATTCCATCATCAGAATCTACAGATTTGTCTTTTTTGTCATCTTCTATGACGTCAAACGTAAACGTTGGAATTGTTTTGACTTCTGTATCATTATCCTTATCGTCATCTTCTTTATCGGTTTGGCTGGTTGGTTTAATGTTCTCAGATTTTTCATATTCATCATCTTTTGAATTATTTTGTGTGTTTGGTACTGTTACAAATTTTGGTGAGGGTGTTCTTGAAAGTTTTTTCACATTTTCCTCACTACTCAATGAAGAACTTGATCTGGATGAGCTGGACGAGGACGAAGATGAAGATGATGAGTAATCACTCTCATGATCTTCATTGAATTTTTTCTTCAAATTTCTATCTGGCTCCTTTCTGGGAGTGGCTATAAATAAAAAAAGAAGAATTTTATTAATTTTATTACTGATAAGCTCAACAAAGTAGATCTTCTGTTTCTCAGGTGATTTTCTGTAAAATTGCATGTGGGTGGCATTTTTTCATTTTTTATTTTTGTAGTTATTTATTTGCCATCAAAAGTTCGCATTCTTGGTTTGTTTTATGTTTAAGGCCTCATAATCTACAGAATAGAATGGGTGGTGGTGTATTTCATCCCTTGAATGCAAGAAGGCTTTGCAATGCTAAAGCATTGCAAAGCCTTCTTGCACTCAAGGGACAAATTTATAAAGTTTATTAACTTGGGTAAAATATCAGACATAAACCATTTAATAATTATGTATTTAAGTTTGTATTGGTTAAAACAAGACAGCATGCGGCAGCCAAAAGGACCATGTGGAGGGGCCCAAGAAACAGATTTCTTGTACTTTTTTGGGCCTTAGTCTGTGACATTACAAATGTTGTATCTCCTCCATCTCACACACCGTCTGTTAACCTGTTCAACACTGAGTCCTGAATAGGATTGGTGTATACAATACTAGCTATGGTGACTGGTCAAAAAGGAGCATGGTGACTCAGTGATTACGGCATTGGATTTTAAACCAAAAGGCCCATGTTTTTATCCCCAAAAGAGGTAACTGCATTGTGTTCTTGGGCAAGGCACTAAATCCTGATTGTCCACGTGGGGGTATGATGGAACTATGTACTAAGGTGTACTGCATATTCATTTATTGGTGTTTAACCCCCTGCACACTTATGTCAAAATATCTAAATTTCAGGCAGAAAAAATTTCCCATAATGCAACTAGAAATTTAACCAATTCAATCTCGTTTGACAGAGCTCATCATTGAGCTCTGTCAAACGAGATTGAATTGGTTAAATTTCTAGATGCATTATGTTAAAAAACAGCTTCCTGAAATTTTGGTATTTTGACATCAGAGTGAAGGGGGTTAAAGTCACACATTTCTGTACAATGGCTAATCATGACCACGACACTTTATGAGCGGAGAAAGCCAGAGCACGTGGAGAGAACCACCGAGCAACGGCGAGCAACCGTCAGCTCCCCAACATACTAACTCCACACAAGCAGGGTTTGTATTGGTTGAAGACAAGTGCAACATCGACATGCAATACGCCTTAGTACACAACGTCACCGTTGGGCAATGGGGGGTGAAGTGTCTTGTCCAAAGACACAACACGGTTGTTGCAGGAGGGATTCAAACTGAGGACCTCTCGGCTTGCAGCCTGCACCTCTACCTAATAAGCCAACGTGCCCCCAGGTGTACTCCATGTCAATGATACACTTGTCTTCAACCAATGCTAACCCTGCTTGTGTGAAGTTTGTATGATGGGTATTCTGACAGTTCCTTGTCACTGCTTGGTGGTTTCCTTCACCAATAAAACTGCCTGACACAACATGAGTGTTTTTTAACCCCAATAAAAAAAAAATGCCGCTCAGGATCACCGATCCAATGTCGAGTTGTGACAACAGTTCCTCGCACCAAGGCCAACACACCTATGAAGTTTCATGACTCTAGGTTGAACCACTATCAAGTTCTCATCCGGAAACCAATTGTTGCGATATACTATGTTCAAGGTCACTGTGACCTTGACCTTTGACCTGGTGAGTCCAACATCAATAGGCTTCTTCCTCGCACCAAGGCCAACACGCCTGTAAAGTTTCATGACTCTAGGTTGAACCACTATCAAGTTATCATCCGGAAACCAATTGTTGCGATATACTATGTTCAAGGTCACTGTGACCTTGACCTTTGACCTGGTGAGTCCAAGATCAATAGGATTCTTCCTCGCACCAAGGCCAACACACCTATGAAGTTTCATGACTCTAGGTTGAACCACTATCAAGTTATCATCCGGAAACCAATTGTTGTGATATACTATGTTAAAGGTCACTGTGACCTTGACCTTTGATCTGGTGAGTCCAAGATCAATAGAGTTCTTCCTCGCACCAAGGCCAACCCACCTATGAAGTTTCATGAATGTAGGTTGAACTACTATCAAGTTATCATCCGGAAAGGAATTGTTGCGATTTACTATGTTCAAGGTCACGTTGACCTTGACCTTTGACGTAGCGAGTCCAAAATCAATAGAGTTCTTCCCCTCACCAAGGCCAATCTACCTATGAAGTTTCATGAATGTGAGTTGAACCATTATCAAGTTATCATCCGGAAACCAATTGTTTAAGATTTACTACGTTCAAGGTCACTGTGACCTTGACCTTCAACGTAGCATGTCCAAAATCAATAGACTTCTTCCTCCCACCAAGACCAACCTACGTATGAAGTTTAATGAATGTGAGTTCAACCACTATCAAGTTATCATCCGGAAACCAATTGTTTACGAGTGCCCGCCCGCCCGCCCGCCCGCCATTCACCAAACTATAAGTCGAGTTTGACTTCGTCACAACTCGACTAAAAAGAAAGAAAAAAAAAATTGGTCAAAATCACTTTGTATTTGTAGGGAGGTTGAGTAATAATTTTTTCAAACAGCCCCATGGGGCTGTTAGATTAAATTAGTACTAACCGTCCTCAACTACTGCTTGTCCATTAAGTTGTGGGTGACAGTAATACAGCTAGCTGGCTATGTCACCTCCCTGCAGAAGACAAATATGTAGCTTCATAAATCCTAGATGTGATATATTATTAATACTATTTGTTGTTTCTTGGGCAATTATGTTATAAACATAATAATTGTAATAATAATGTCTTTTGCAAATAAAGTTATCACTTAAAAGTTACTTGCTGATGAACAAACCAAATGTCTTTTTCACAAAAGGCTTTGCATAATGCATACCAATCTGAAAAGGCTAAGGAGAAAAACATGAGTATCCTTCAGACTAACACCAAACCAAGAATTATATACATCTGGACTGGAGAAAGTGCAGTGTAAAATCTAGAAAATGAAACAGAATGAAACAGTAATTTTCTCGACAACCTATGGATTTACTATCGTTAGAATCATGCACAATTTATTCTCAAAAATGGTATTTAGGCCTAAAAAAATAAAAAAATCTGTTTCTCAGGCCCTCCCGCATGGTCCTTTTGACTGCCGCATGCTCTCTTTTTATAACCAATTTAAACTTAAAAAAAATTAAAATTAAATGATTTAAGTCTGATATTTTACCTAAGTTAAAAAAATTGATGAATTTGTCCCTTGAGTGCAAGAAGGCTTTGCAATGCTTTAGCATTGCAAAGCCTTCTTGCACTAAAGGGATGAAATACACCACCACCCTTGGTATTCTGTAGATTATGAGGCCTAAAACTTGAACCAAGAACATGAACTTTTGATGCCTAAGAAGTAATTACTAAAATAAAAAATAAAATAAAAAATAAAATAAAAAAACGCTCGCCCGCATGCAATTTCACAAATAATGGCCTGAGAAACAGAAGATCTACTTTGTGTGGCCTAAACTCAAATATTTTATTACTTGTTTGCAATTTTATGTGACGAAAAAATATATCAGCCCATTCTGGCACTTAATCCTGATTGCCCATGTGGGGGCATGATGGCGCTGTGTGCTTTGGCACACTGCATGTCAATGGTCTATTTGTCTTCAACTAATGCTAACCCTGCATGTGTGGGGTTAGTACATTTGGAAGTTTGATGGTTGCTTGCCATTACATGGTGGTTCTCTCTGGCTTCCTCCACCCATAAAACTGTCCAACATGGGGTGACCCTGGCTGTAAAAAGTGTTGTTAAACCCGAATAAATAAATAAATAAATAAATAAATTTAAAAAAAAAAATTAAAAATAAATAAATAAATAAATAAATAAATAAATAAATAAATAAATAAATAAATCAGCCTAGATCTATTCATGTAGTAGTATGCACGGGTTTCTGAAAAGCCCAAGTCTTCTAAAAGCTTTTTTCAACAAGATTGTAGGATAACATGTCAGGCTGGCCAATTTATTATTTTTGGTGGTGGTATGAATTTGTTATTTAAAATTTGTTGTATTATGAATTATGGGAGAGTGCTCACAGGCACTCTCCAGAAATTTGTAATAGAACAAATTTATATATACAAAACATCATTTTAGTTGGACTGAATATGAAACAAGAGCAAGGAAAATGTTTGCTTTTGCTCTGGTACCCTCATTTATTTGAAAGCCCTTATAATGATATCTAGCACTCAACCAGTTCAACGCAAACAAAACACAACAAAAAGTACTTCCTTTTTCTTTAAGGTTGTAATATATCTCTGTTATACCGAGTAAAGGTTTTTTGCAAAAATACTATGAACAGTATGAACTGTGAGGATTTCACTTTTCTCAGAGGGCCTATTCATTTCAGTTTGGCAGTGATTTTCCATTTTAAAAACAGAGGTATATTCCTGATGTGAACTAAAATTATTCAAATACAGTGGGTCTCTCTTAGGTGTATCTTGTTCTGAGCACTGTGAATGCAAAAGGATCGCAAAAGTGGTACAGTAGAATCCTCTTAATTGAATATCCATTTTGCCAGTGAAAATTATTCATTTAACTGGAGTATACAATTAACAGGGATTTGGTCAGTTTCCTGTGTTCTGGAGGTAAACTGAGCATTTATTCTATTATATCTTGTTTGACAGAGCTCATAAAGCTCTGTCAAACAAGATATAATAGAATAAATGCCTGTATTGGATGTAGTGAGGCCAAAAAGGTTGATAAATAAGGGGAATTTGGTGCGTGTCACAGTAATTTTTTTGACATATTACAAAAATTTATATACAATTAACAGGAGTTTACTCTACAACCCATATGCAATTAACAGATCAAATTTGTACTGAAGGTATGGTAAATGGTTTTGTGTTTGAAAATTATATTCAATTAACAGGGATATACAATTAAGAGATATCCAATTAAGTGGGCTCCACTGTATTTGTTTCTGTCACAACACACTTATAGATGAGCAGGTAAAGATTAACACTTAACCCGCCGATTATTTAAATATTTTTCAGCAAATCCATTCATGGCTGCTGTGAAGCAGCCATGACGAGATTTGATGAAACATTCATCAAAATTTAACTCAAGAAATTATTGGCCAAAAAGTCTCTTCAATTTATCAGAGAAAATTTGGTTAAATATGCCAAAATTATACTTATTGAAGTGGCAAGAGATTTTGTAGCCTGGGCGGGAATACAGTAGAACCTGTCTTGAGAGACCACCCTTTTTTGCCAGACAAGAGTGGTCTCTCAAAACAGGTGGTCTCTCATGACAGGCCCATTACAGAGTAAAACAACCAAATGGTACAAGGTCACAGCAGACTCTCAAGACAGGTGGTCTTTCACGACAGTGATCTCTCACAACATGTTTTACTGTATCCGCCAGCAACAGGAGTTGATTTATTTATTTATTTATTTATTTATTTATTTGGGTTTAACGACACATTAACAGCCAAGGTCATATCATGTTGGTGACAGTTTTATGGGTGGAGAAAGCTGGAGTACACGCAGAGAACCACCGAGCAATGATGAGCAGCTGCCACCTCCCCAACAGCATAACTCAGCACTGCAGCTCAGTCAGGGTTAGATTGGTTGAAGACATGCACACCATCGATGTGCAGTACACCTTAGTACACGGTGTCACCGTGCCCCCATGTGGACAATCGGGGTGAAGTGCCTTGCCCAAGGACACAATGGGGGAGTCTGAATCGCTCGCTCAGACGGTCACCCATCCAAGGACTAACCGGGCTCGATGTTTCTTAACTTTGGTGACCTGACGAGAATCAGTTACCCCAACACCACCACGCCCCCACTGATAAATAAATAATATAGTGTGAAATCAGTACCAAGCCAAGACAACCAAAACAAAAATAGTGTCAAACCAGGAACACTAAAACAACTAGAGGTACTGTGAGCAAGCTCACAAAGTGATACCCCCCGCGCATGTCAGAATGGAATTATATTGCTTCATGCACATCTTCATATTGAGTTCTTCCATTGTGTAAAGTTTCTTGAAAATTCTTCAAATGGTTTAGGAGGAGTTGCGCTTATAAGGATGGACAGATGGACAGACGGATGGATGGACAGACGGACAGATGGACGGACGGATGGACGGATGGATGGACGGACGGACGGACAGAGTGATTCCTATATACCCCCCCAAACTTTGTTTGTGGGGGGTATAAAAATAGTGTCACACCAGGAAAACTGAAACAAAAATAGTGTATCAAATTCAATATTCTGGCGTTTCATCTAATGGGTGAGATTCTACAGCACCGTGGGGCGAAAAGCCAAAAGAAAATTTCAATCATAACCAGTTGTGATCCAGTCAAAATTTCTTGTCCACTTTTGCGATCGCAGTACTCTAACCAGGCATGTCAACCGGTACCTGTACTAGTACCAGTACTGCCGGTTCACTCATGCCCCAACCGATACTGAAACTTTTGTCCTGCCAGTGCCGGGACAAAATTATTTTATGGGACAATACCTAATTGAACGAGGGTAAACGGGCTGATAATCGTACTCTTCCAAGTATTTTCTTGAATTTACCACAAATTAAGTCACAGCTGTTACAAAGTAGCCAACACCTGAAGACAATTTAACTGGTGGAGTGCTGAATCATTTTCCAAAAGTGATTTGTAACATGTGTATTGTTTTGATGCTACCAGCAGGGGGGAGCTTTAGTTTTTGCAATATATTCTTCATAAAAAATTGCTTTATTACCATTTATTGGAGAGTGCCTTTTTGGCACTCTCCAATAAATTGTAACAAAACAATTTCATGTAAATAAAAATTTTCTTCAGCTGATGAAATGGCAAGCTAATACATATAGTGTAAAGCCACAAAAGTGGCTTTCAGCACTTTTCAGTAGAGCCATGATGGTGGATTCTAGGACTCAATCAGTTAAGGTCACAATTTAAGGGGATTCTAGCTAGATTTAAACTCTCAACCTCTTTATCAGAAGTCTGGTGCACTAATCAAAGGGTTACCATGTCCCTGGCAACAATGAAAATAAACTTATACTGACCACTATTATGAACATCAACCTGCACAGTTTCATTTGTTGGTCCATTTAAATCTTCTTCGTCGGAAGATATGCCCTCAATCTGAAATGATAAAAAAAAATATTCTGAGTATCATTAATGTGCATGTCTTAAAAATATGCTATTGTAACCCACCATTTTGCAATTGGTAATTTCTTATTGATATTACCAAAAAAAGCATGTGTTTCTTGACAGAAAAGTTGTTTAAAAAAACAACCACCCACATCAGCTTTTCACTCTAGGTTGCCTCGATATAAAAATCAAACCAAAAAACCTGAAAATAGTCGCAAATATCATCAGATTTGAGACAATTCGATATTTTGCTGTTATAAATTAAATAGTATATAATTAAATGAAACAACTTGAGAAAAATAAAATAAGAGCAAATATCGTCCCCTGAGTTCCAATGTGTTCTATGTGCCAGTAGGCTGCCAGTAGGCATATAGAACACATTGGAACTCAGGAGACGATATATCAACAAAATACTGTTTACTCGTTTCTTTAATGACCCAAGGGATGTAACTCTATCTGTTGTCTTCTGTGTTTGTAAAAAAAAAACAATTATTCACAAATTTGGTCCAACTGACTGTGGAGCATGAGAAACGCGTCCGCAAACTTGCTTCCACTACGTTTCTATTGTGTTTCAAACAGGACAAAAATGTTATCTCCGCCAACAGGTATGGTATATGGAGATTTAATACCTGGATGTCTCATTTAAAAACCGACATCCAGGAATTAAATCTCCATATATCATACATGTTGGTGGAGATAACTTATATTATCACACCAGTAAAGCAAAAGTTTTCTGCCACATAAAACAAGCACTGCTCCACTTCCTGGGATTCTCACAGTAAATTTAATTGCATCATCTCAAATTGCCTGATGTTAAAGACGTCAGCTCATTCCTGAAGTTTGAAAGGTTAGCAATGCATCGCTCAGTGTTGGCACACTCTAATAAGTTTTAGCAAAACATTTTTTATTTACTGGTGATCAGGGTCATTGTGTCGTTCTGAGCATCTATGGCTACATCATCATTGTCATGCAAGTATAAAGTCAAGTCTAGCCCATCGTTTATACCATTGTTGTATGTACATTTTAGAGGTCTCCCACTCAAGTCATTATTTATCAAGTGTTATTTAAACAAAATTATTTATGAGCTCTAGTTCCCCTCACTATCTGCATGGTATCTTGGAGAAATAATACTCATGTTACAAATAACCTTTAACTCTTAACCTGCTGAGTATTTTCTTGAATTTTTCATTAAATCCAGTCATGGCTGCTATGAAGCAGCCATGACTGGATCTGATAAAAGATTCAAACAAAGAAGTGCGGTTACCAGTCCTGATATGATTGGTCCAATTTACAGTGGGGCATTCTCTTGAACAGAATTATTTATTTATTTATTTATTGTCGTTTAAGGCCACATACGTATGCAGAATGGCTAATCATGACCGTGACAGTTTTACAGGTGGAGGAAGGCGGAGTACCCGGAGAGAACCACCGAGAAACGACGAGCAGCTGCCAGCTCCCCAACATTGTAACTCTGCACAGCAGTACAGGCAGGGTTAGATTGGTTGAAGACATGTGTACCATCGGCGTGCAGTACGCCTTAGTACACGGCATCAACGTGCCCCCCATGTAGACAATCGGGGTTAAGTGCCTTGCCCAAGGACAAAATGCGGGAGTCCATATCGATCACTCAGTCTTGGAACTGAAGCCAAATTAGCCCCTAATTTACTGGCAAGTGTTTTGGCGTCCAGAGGGAATATCTGCCAGCAGCATGTAGGGTGTTAAAAAATAATTTAACACTTGACAAGTTAATATCATCAATGGTAATTACAGATTAACCCTCTGCACACTGATGCCAAAACCTCAAAATTCCAAGTAGAAAATTTTTCCCATAATGCATCGAGGCATTCAACCAATTCAATCACTGAGCTCTGTCAAACAAAACTAAGTTGGTTAAATTGATTCCAACCGTGAGTTTTATTGATTCTAAAATTGAGACATTTAAGAACGTAATTTATTGCAGCTTTTTATTTGATTATTGGGTCTTAACCCTTCACCCAATGCAGACGATATCAAAATTTATTATTTTAAATATAATTTTTGGTAATTTTTCAGAAAATTTCAACAAAACCATATCATGTGACCCCTCATTGGAATGAGCTTGATGAGCTTGTTTCAAAGAGGGGTCACATGATATGCTTTTGTTGAAATTTTTTGAAAAGTAAAATTTTTTCAGCTGCTGAATTTGCATATTACGTGGGCGGATGTGGCCGATTTGTTGGGTAAAGGGTTAATATCATCATTGGCACTTGCAGATTAACCCTCTGCACACTGATGCACACTGATTCTAACGTTGAGTTTTACCGATTCTAACATTTAGACATTTAAGAACTGAATTTATTGCTGCTTTTATATCCTTATTTGGTTTTAAAGTCACTTTTGGAAGCAATGTCACAACCACAACATAAGTGTAAAGTTAACTTTAAGCAACTGTTTAACCCTTTACCTAACATGAAAAGCAGACGACACTTGCAAACAAAATTCTTGAATAACTAATTTTTTTCATTTTTTGTCTCAAAAACATAGGTTATGACCCCTCGTTGGAACGAGCTCGAGGAGCTCGTTCCAACGAGGGGTCATAACCTATGTTTTTGAGACAAAAAATGAAAATATTTTGAAAATTAATTGACGATTTTTGAGAATAGCGCTGGCCGGTTTTGGCCGTTACGTTGGGTAAAGGGTTAAATTATATTTGGTAAATTTAGGTAATTGTTTAAATTTATGCAGACAATTAAGAACTTAATTTATTGCAGCTGTTTATTTGATTATTAAGTCTTAACCCTTTACCCAATGTAACATTAAAACCGGCCAGCACCGTTCACAAAAAACACCAATTAATATTCATTATTTTTTCATTTTTTGTCTCAAAAACACAGGTAATGACTCCTCTTTGGAATGAGCTCATTGACCAATGATTTTTCAGTTAAATTTGGATGAATTTTTCAACAAGTCTAATCAGGGCTGCTTCACATCAGCCATGACTAGATTTGCAGAAAAATATCTTGCAAATACTCAGTGAGTTAAAAGTTTCGGAGCCAAGGTGCTGAACCTGTATTTGAAGGAGGTGCATTTTCTCTTCTCTGTTTTTTTAAGTTTTGGGGTAGCTCTTAGTGATATGGGTGTGACAACTCACACCCCTTAGGCAATTCCAAATTTTAACCCTTTAATACAGTTATACACAAATACTAAAAAGTAGCCGTTTCTCTGTGTGTCTTTTAAAGTACTCATACCAAATGCATTAAACTTGTTTATTCATGAGGCCGATGCTAGTTCATTTAACCCTTTACCAAACATAGGCGATATCAAAATTTATTAGGCCCAAAAAAATAAAAAATCTGTTTCTCAGGCTCTCCCGCATGGTCCTTTTGGCTGTTGCATGCTCTCTTTTTATAACCAATTTAAACTTTAAAAAAATAAAAATTAAATTGTTTATGTCTGATATTTTACCCAAGTTAAAAAAAATTGATGAATTTGTCCCTTGAGTGCAAGAAGGCTTTGCAATGCTTTAGCATTGCAAAGCCTTCTTGCACTCAAGGGATGAAACACACCACCACCCATGCTATTTTGTAGATTATGAGGCCTATAACATGAACCAAGAACATAAACTTTTGATGCCAAAGAAGAAATTACTGAAATAAAAAATAAAATAAAAAAACCCTCGCCCACATGCAATTTCACATATAATGGCCTGAGAAACAGAAGATCTACTTTGTGTGGCCTTATTTGAAATATTTAAAAAAAAAAAAATTTCTGATTCAACAAAACCATATCATGTGAAACTCCTCATTGGAATGAGATCGAGAAGCCCATTCCAATAATGGGGTCACATGATACGGTTCTGTTGACATTTTTTTTAAAATAATCTTTTTTTTCAACTGCTGTATTTGTTAAGTTGGAAGATGGGGCTGATTCAATAGGTAAAGGGTTAATACCATTTTATGTATATTAACACTTTCGTGTTCATGCCAAAGTGGTGCTGTGGTTAAATTTCTGCACTTGAATTTGTTAAGTAATACACGCATAAAAAGATTTACATAAATGAGGATGGGTTGTGATCAATTTTAACTGGTCGAGTGCTGGAAGCCTATATTTGGGCTTTAATCTGAAGTGCAGGTACCACAACTTGATGCCTTCATATTCTGTGGATATGCTTCATATTAGTTTGGAATTAAAATTATTTAGTCTGTGAGGGTTTGCCTTGTTACAATTTATGGGAGAGTGCCAAGTGGCACTTTCTCATAAATTGTAACAAGACAAAGAGATGTGGATGAATTTGGATGACCAAAAATAATTTAGCACTCGACCAGTTAACAAATTATTCACATATAAAACATGATTTTTTAGTGACTTAACACTTTCCTTCCTACCAACTGACATTCTCAAGTACATATCATTGTTTTGTTATGAACGATTTTACCAGGACTGTCTTTTTTTTAAAGTATAATTTAGCAAAAAAACAAATTCATAAAGTTTTGGTGATGACAACAGTAAACATATCTATTCACAGACAAACAAGAACAGTTACAAAATCAATTTTTTTTAAAAATTGGAATCTAACCATATTAGTCCTTCTATAGTAAATGTTTTTTTTATAGTGACAGAAATTAAAATAAATGATGAATAATGTTTGGGTCAGACAAATAATTTATGTCAACTGACTAGATCAATAGTATTTGACTAAAGTACTTGTGAAACAAAGCCAATTACTTTCCTAGAAATTTTGTAACTAAGCGATGGCTGATCCCAGTTGCCATGAACTGGTGTGACTGCAAGTTCAAGATAGTGAGTGCAGAAAATTATTGGTGAAAGAGTTAACCCTTTGTACCCTGGTGGTATCTTCCAAGTCAGTTCAGTGGCAACAACTGGAAGGGTCCATATTCATTAAATGTGGGTAAACCAATTAATATTTTCAACATGCAGCCTTGGGGGCTGCACACTGAAAATATTGATTGGCCTCCCCACACATTCCCTTACTATACATCATATTTAATGAAATGGTGACGCATCATGTTCCTGGGCTCGAAAAGTGGCCTCACATGTTCAAAGGGTTAAGTAAACAAGAGAGCCAGTCAGGCCCCAAACTAAGGGGGCTACTGGGGGTGGGGAGTTTGTCCCCACCCATGACAATCTCTGCTGGAAAATTTTGTTGTCCATTTTAAGAATTGTTACTCGCTCAAATACAAATATTTTCGAACAAAGCTGACATTATAACCCTTTACCCAATGCATACAATATTAAAATTTGTTATTTTAACCCTTTACCTAATGTAACGGACAAAACCGGCCAGCGCTATTCTAAAAAATCGCCAGTTAATTTTCTTCTTTTTTTTTTCATTTTTTCATCTCAAAAACATAGGTTATGACCCCCTCATTGGAACGAGCTCGTCGAGCTCGTTCCAACGAGGGCTCATAACCTATGTTTTTGAGACAAAAATGAAAAAAATTAGTTATTCAAGAATTATTTTTGCAAGTGTCGTCTGCTTTTCATGTCAGGTAAAGGGTTAATTTTTTTTCTCACTTTTTTCAAACAATTTCCACAAAACCATATCATGTGACCTCTCATTGGAACAATGGTTTACTTTGTAAATTACGTGAGAGGATGTGGCCGATTCATTACGTTAAGGGTTTTAAATTTGTATCGACGGTCAATGACCCATGGACACTGTCAGAAAATTTTAACTCTGCCCCACCACGTCGGAATATTTTGAGATCCTGACTGTGGTCCTGGAGTCAGTTTATTTATTATTATTATTTATTGGTGTTTAAGGTCACATATTTCTGCACAATGGCTAACCATGACCGTGACAGTTTTATGGGTGGAGGAAGCCGGAGTACCCGGAGAGAACCACCGAGCAATGGTAAGCAACTGTCAGCTCCCCAACATACCAACTCCACACAAGCAGGGTTAGCATTGGTTGAAGACAGGTGCACCTTCGACGTGCAGTATGCCTTAGTACACAGCGTCACCATGCCCCCACGTGGGCAATGGGGGTGAAGTGTCTTGCCCAAGGACACAATGTGGTTGCCGCAAGTCAGTTTATTTTACCTGGAAACAAATTGTGCATGCATGTACAGAGCTCATTGTCTTAAGGATGAGGATAATTTATGAACTTTCAAAGACATATTCATACTATTTTCAAATAGATTGGAATAAACTTGTGATTAACAGATAACAGTTAAAAAAAAGCACTGCTTTCGATCAAAAATCAAAACCATATATCTGCCAGTCATATAAAATATTTGATGGAACAGTGAAGCAGATTTTACAGTCCGTGGAGAGTGCATTATCACTAAATCACCCACAGTGTGGAGATTCCGCCCAAGCAATAAACACAAATTTGTCGCAAAGCACAAGCACAAGCAAAGTTCCAGCCAATGGACCTCCGGGTTATACCTGGAGGTCCATTGGCTGAAACATTGCTTGTGTTTTTTGTCGACATGCACAGAATTTGAAAGTGATACTTGGGGTGATAACTCCACTCTCCGGGTGATTTAGTTACAATCCATTCTCCATGTACTGTAGTTGGCAAAGGTCTTTATGAATTATAGTTAAAAGTTTCAATATGTGTTGCACAGCACTAAATGCAGTGCAACAGAAATTAAAATTTTGAAGCATTAACTCTTATCCCACTAAGTAATATTAGGATATCTTTCATAAAATCTACTTATGGCTGCTGTGAAGCAGCCATGACCAGATTTGATGAAAAATTCATCTAAATGTAACTAAAGAACTCATTGGAGAAAAAAATTCTTTAATTTACTCAGTGGAAATTGGGATTAAATAGGCTCAAATTAGGCCACACAAAGTAGATCTTCTGTTTGTCAGGTCATTATTTGTAAAATTGTATGTGGGCAAGTATTCTTTTATATTATTTTTTATTTCTTAAATTATTTCTTTGCCATCGAAAGTTCATGTTCTTGGAGTATGTTTTAGGCATCATAACCTACAGAATAGCATGGTTGGTGGTTTATTTCAGTCACTTGAGAGCAAGAGGGCTTTGCCATGCTAAAGCATTGCAAAGCCTTCTTGCACTCAAAGGAGAAATTAATCAGTTTTTTTATCTTAGGTAAAATATCAGACATGAACCATTTCATTTTTATTTTTTTTAAGTTTACATTGGTTATGAAAAAAAGTGCAGGAGGCAGCCAAAAGGACCATGCGGGAGACCTGAGAAACAGATTTTTAATTTTTTTTAGGCCTCATACATATTTCAATGGAAAGAGAAAGAGAAATCCTGTCCTAGGCAGGAATATCTGCCAGCAGCATGCAAGAAATCCTCTGGGCTGGAATATTTTCCAGCAGCATGCAAGGAGTTAATTTTCAAAAATCAAAGACATTCAAGGCAAATGCACAAACTTCAAGATCTTGAAAACACACTTTTTAACCCTCTACCTAACCTGAAAAGCAGACAACACTTGCAAAAATTATTCTTGAATAACTCATTTTTTGTCTCAAAAACATAGGCTATGACCCCTCGTTGGAACGAGCTCGATGAGCTCGTTCCAATGAGGGGTCAAAACTATGTTTTTGAGACAAAAAATGAAAAAAATAATGAAAATTAATTGGCGATTTTTGAGAATAGCGCTGGCCGGTTTTGACCGTTACGTAAGGTAAAGGGTTAATTCAAAGACTTTCAAGGATCAATATGAACCGTGATGTAGTGACCTAAGTTGATGATGAAAATTATTTGAAAATGAATTTCATGTGACCAAGAAACTTGATTTTTATATTACATGTAACAACCAGAACTACATCAACTTAAAGTGAGTGAGTCATGCAAACAAGACAAGTTAACCTCAGCAAGAAATGTGGTTTATTCCACATGAACAGTACTTCAGCCTATTTATCCATAGGCAATTTTTTCCTATCACCGTCACATAAAAGTGAATGTTATTTTGGTAATTCATGATGATCATAAAAAATGAAAGTGTCAATGACACTGCAGCTCAACTTGTCAAGACAAAGACATGTACATGTATAGTATGTGATACAGCAATGACAAACATCAAAATGACCGTTGCCTGTAACAAATGTGTAGGTAAAGTATTGTAAAGGTGGGTGACAGTCAGATGCTAAACTAGAAAAGAAATCTTTTGAGTCCCAGAGTGGGTCTGACTGAACCCCAAAATATTTGTTCTCATAGCACAGTGATAACAAAGGCACCCCAAAACACACTCGTTCCTGTCCCAAGGTGAAAACAAAGGTACCCAAGAAGTTTTGTGAAGATCGGTTCATAAATACAGCCTCTACCCTGAGCTGTATTGACATGTGTGCTTACATTGTGTAAGTAGCACAGAATAAATCAAAGTTCATCTAATTTGCAGAATTTATGTACGAAAAAAAAACCCTTACAATATGTGATGTATTCCATGTTACTAAACATTCATACAAAAATTTATTCAAATCAGAACTTTCATACAGAAGCTCTGTTCAAAAGACTGATTGCACTAATTTTGGTACAAAATGGCTGCTGGTGGCCATCTTGAATTTCAGACCACACCCCAAAACACTCACTCTCATCCCACGGTGATAACAAAGGTACCCAAGAAGTTTCGTAAAGATTGGTTCATAAATTTGGCCGCTAGTCTGAGCCGTATAAAAGTTGTGTACAAAAAATCGATTAGACCTAATTTCGGTACAAAATGGCCACTGGCAGACATCTTGAAATTTAGACCGCACCCAGAAACACTCGTTCTCATCCCAAGGTGATAACAAAGGTACCCAAGACATTTCGTGAAGATCAGTTCATAAATACAGACTCTAGCCCGAGCCGTATTGACATGTGTACTTAATGTGTGTAAGTTGCACTGAAAAAAATCAAAGTTCATCTAATTTGCATAATTTCTGCACGAGAAAAAAACCCGTATTATATGTGATGTATCCCATGGTACTAAACATTCACACAAAAAATTATTCAAATCAGCGCTTTCATATGGAAGTTCTGTGCAAAAATCTGATTGCACCTAATTTTGTACAAAATGGCTGCCATCAGCCATCTTGAATTTCGGACCGGACCCAAAAATACTCGTTCTCATCCCACAGTGATACCAAAGGTACCCAAGAAGTTTCGTAAAGATTGGTTCATAAATATGGCCTCTAGTCCGAGCTGTATTGGCATTTGCACTTACAGTGCTGAAAGCAACACCAAAAAACATCAAAATTAGTCTAATTTGTACAATTTACACATGAGAAAAACCCCGTATTATATGTGATATATCCCATGGTACTAAACATTCATACAAAAAATTATTCAAATCAGAGCTTTCATATGGAAGTTCTGTACAAAAAACAGATTTCTGGATCGTTGGTACAAAATGGTGGCTGGCAGCCATCTTGAATTTCGGACCGCACCCAAAAACACTCATTCTCGTCCCACGGTCATAACAAAGGTACCCAAGAAGTTTCGTAAAGATCGGTTCATAAATACGGCCTCTAGCCCAAGCTGTATCCAATTGTTGACGTATGGACAGACGGACAGACGAACGATGGGCCATGACAAAAGCTCAAATTTGGCTTCGCCAAAGTTGACCTAAAAATGGAACTAAAATTATTCTCTTTGCAATATTTATATATTTTATGCAGTAGAACCTGTTAAATGAATGGCAACTTGGCAACCATAAAATAATTTAGGTAAGAGAAGTATTCAGTTAAAAGGTAATTGGTCATTTTCCAGTCTTGTAGTGATATACTCGTCTGTTTTGTTCACTTTAAAACATTTCATATTTTGTTTTCATATTAATCTGTGATAAATAAAGCCTTCCGTCAATTTCATTGGTCAATTTCAAAACTAGACAATTTGATTGGCTTGACAAAATAAAACTGGGCCACATTTTCATAATTTGCATAATTAGAGTTGGGAGCTTTCATTGGTCAATTTCAAAACTGGACAATTTGATTGGCTGAACAAAATACAACTGGGGCACATTTGCATAATTTCAGTAGGGAGAATTTACGTTATCTGTCCTATTTAGGGTGGGTTATATTGTATTAATCTTTTACCAACAAGAAAAACGCCATACATTTTTTTTTATATTTCACTTTTTGCTTCCAAAACATAGGTTATAACCCCTCATTGGAACGAGCTCGATGAGCTCGTTCCAATGAGGGGTCATAACCTTTGTTTTGACAGCAAAAAATGAAAATTTTTAGTTATACGAGGATATTTTTCCCAAGTGCCGTCTGTAGCTCAAGTTAGGTGATGGCTTAAAAAGTCATACTAAGTGGCTAATTTGTGCGTGTGTGTGTCATATGATAAATAGAATATGAAATGAGTGTTTTTCTCATATAATATTTATAAAACTTGTCCGAATTTTCCGTTTGGGCTCGCCAGAGGCTCGCCAAAATGGAAAATTGTTAAGACTCGTTTCATAAATATTATATGAGAAAAACACTCATTTCATATCCTCTATTTATCATATGACTTCTTCATTTTCTCGGTTTATTACCATTTCATATTTTCAGTAACACCTTCAGTTGATTAGATTGATCAACTTCAAAAAGAATGCTTTTTGATTGGTTAAATTAATGCTATTTCAAAACATCCTGTATTTATGTTGTATTGATCCTGTACTTATGTCATATTGATTTATGACGCATGATGTTCAACGTGAAATCCCTTTTTTATCACTTTTCTATCTAAAAGATGTGTTTTTTGGTAACTGTGGTGTCATATGATAAACAGAATATAAAATTTGTGATTTGGTCACTCAATATTTAAGAAGCTTGTCTACAAATTTTCATAGACGAGTTTGATGAATATCAAGTGACCTATTTATTGATTGATTTATTTATTAGTGTTTTAAGATCACATACTTATGCACAATGGCTAATCATGACCGTGACAGTTTTGTTGGTGGAGGAAGCCGGAGTACCTGGAGAGAATCACGAGCAATGATGAGCAGCTGTCAGCTCCCCAACATCGTAACTCCGCACTGCAGCACAGGCAGGGTTAGATTGGTTTGAAGACATGCGTACTGTCGACGTGCAGTACGCCTTAGTACACAGCGTCATCGTGCTCCCATGTGGACAACGGGGTTAAGTGCCTTGCCCAAGGACACAATGCGGGAGTCCAAATTGATTGCTCAGATAGTCACTCATCCGATGATTAACCAGGCTCGACGTTGCTTAACTTCAGTGATCTGACAAGATCAAGTGACCTAAACACTCATTCTAGATCCTCCATTTATTCTTTTATATCACATGGAAATGTGGTAAAACAACATACAATAGATTAAATGCTTATATTTGATAGCCCTTTACCCAAAAAAGCAGCTACATTGGCCCACGTTATTTGCAAATTAAGCAGCAGAAAAAATGTTATTTTTCAAAACAGTTCAACAAAACCATATCATGTGACACCTCACTGGAATGAGCTCATTCCAATGAGGGGTCACATGATATGGATTTGAAGAAATTTTTTTTTAAAATTAAAAAAACAATAATTAAGGCATACAAAAAATCAAAATTTGTTTCTCAGGCCCTCCCGCATGGTCCTTTTGGCTGCCGCATGCTGTCTTTTTATAACCAATATAAACTTAAAACAAATAAAAAATAAATGATTTATATCTGATATTTTACCCAAGTTAAAAAGAATGATAAATTTGTCTCTTGAGTGCAAGAAGGCTTTGCAATGCTTTAGCACTGCAAAGCCTTCTTGCTCTCAAGGGACGAAATACACCACCACCCATTCTATTCTGTAGATTATGAAGCCTAAAACATTAACCGAGAACATGAACATTTGATGGCAAAGAAATAATTACAGAAATAAAAAATAAAATAAAAAAACGCTCGCCCGCATGAAATTTTACAAATAATGGCCTGAGAAACAGAAGATCTACTTTGTGTGGCCTAAAATAATAAATTTTGATATCCTGTGCATTGGATAAAGGGATATAATGAGATCACCGAGTGTTTTCAGAGAAATTCTTTATCAGAACACAAGATTTGTAATTCAATTGCAGAGATTTCACTCAAAAACTATTATACATTTAACAGATCAAATTTGTAATAAAGGTATGGTAGCTGGTTTGGTGTTTGGAAGTTATATGCACTTAACAGGATTATTCAATTAACAATATCCAAATAAGTGGCTTCCACTGTTGTGGCAAAAATGATGTACATGAGTGCAAGTCTGAAACTCATTAAATTCTCTAATTTATTCAGAACAAAATTAACCCTTTTACCTAACATGAAAAGCAGACGACACATGCAAAAAACATTCTTGAACTAATTTTTTGTCTCAAAAACATAGGTTATGACCACTCATTGGAATAAGCACGGGTAGCTCATTCCAATGAAGGGTCATAACCTATGTTTTTGAGACAAAAAATGAAAATTAACTGACGATTTTTTAGAATAGCGCTGGCCAGTTTTGGACGTTACATTGGGTAAAGGGTTAAAAGAAACACTTTTCCTTTCTAGAGTCCTCATCATAAAAACACTTCCTTGAAATATTTCAATGAAAACTGGCAGTACAATCGAGTCCCATTAATTGCATATCTTTCAATTGAACAACCCTGTTAATTGAATATAACTTATAAACACCAACCATTTACCATACCTTCAGTACAAATTTTATCTGTTAATCACATATAGGTTATCGAGTAAACTCTTGTTAAATGAATAAAAAATCTTGTAATCTGTCAAAGAATTATTCCAACATCCACTGAATTCTCAATATGTATAGACATTTTAGGCCTTAATACATTAAATATAGGCATTTAATGTATTACAGTTAAAACTAGAAGTCCTGTCATGAAATGTGCACAAATTGCATGTTGATCTGCGCGCTAATCTGCGCGTTATGAACATAGTAAGGCTATCAAATTCTGTACATATGGCCTGTGCACAAGCAATGTTTCGGCCAATGAACCTCCGGGTAACCCGGAGGTCCATTAGCAGAAACATTGCCTGTAACCAAGGGAACCTGCCGTGCTTTGATGCCATTTGATATGGCAATGGCGCGCAATTCCTACGCGCAATTAAGCCTAGAAAAGTGCACAGTTCGTGACAGGACTTCTAGTTTTAACTGTATATCCTACTTTGACAGAGCTCACCGAACTCTGTCAAACATAATATACAGTGGGGCCCACTTAATTGGATATCTCTTAACTGAATAACCCTGTTAATTGAATATAATTTCCCAACACAAAATCATTTCCCATACCTCCTGTACAAATTTGACCTGTTAATTGAATATAGGTTACAGAGTAAACACCTGTTAATTGAATAAAAAATATTCTAACCTGTAGAGAAATTACCTAGACTCTCCCCTGTTTTACTTTGTTTATAGACCCATTTGGCCTCAGTACATCTAATACAGGCATTTAATCTATTATATCTTGTTTGACAGAGCTCATGGAGCTCTGTCAAACAAGATATAATAGAATAAATGCTAAGTTTATCTCAAGAATACAGGAGTGACACAATCCCTGTTAATTGAATAACCCTGTTAATTGAATAATTTTCATTGGGAAAGTGGCTATTCAATTAACAGGGTCCCAGAATAAATGCTCTGTTTATAATGAGAAGATAGGAAAATGACTAAATTCCTGTTAATTGTATACATCTGTTAATTGATTTTCTCTGGTAAAGTGGCTATTCAATTAACAGGATTCAACTTTATTGATGTGCATCAGTGGAGGGTAGTGGTGAGAAAAATATTCTGTGAACATACATAACCTGTGAATAAATATAACCTGTATAATATGTGAAAATAAAATTAAGAAAAATCTACAAACACCTAAAAATTATACATTTATTTTTGGTAACATTCAGTGAAAAAGTGATTGTCTACAAGTAACAAATTTTTAATTACCGGCACTACGTCATTATGCCACTGATTGTTGTAAACCTAAAAATGAGATCAACAGAAATTTGATATGAGTTTGAATAATCTAATTATTCAGTTATGATGTTCATTTCTTTTCAGATAAACAAATGATATCAGCAACCCTGTGGGTAAAAGCGCAACCCTAAGACTTAACCCTAAAGGCAGGCTTGTGATTTTGAGGCGGGCTATCACCCTGGGCTGCAGTCGCCCGCCTGAGTTCAAAATTCCGCCTAACCCTGATTTCTGCGGCCCATTAATTCAGTCAAAGGCAGCTCAAAATTGTCTGTCTCAAATGGCAATTTTCGTGGATTGAAGGAGGCAACAAAGTGGCAATTTGTGAAGTTTGTAGTGTGTCGTCGACGCAGTCACCCAGAGTCAGTAAGTGACTTTCCAAATACAAGTGAGAGGTCTGCCAGTTCCAAACTTGTAATTAGTTATCACATTGTACATCAAACTGTGACAACTCTCATGTCACGCACGATTACAGGACGTATCATCCCCAAGTCAGTTCGACCCCTGACGATTCTCCTGGGACGTTTTATCCCAAAATCAAAGCTGGGACGATTTGTTCCCCAAAACTGATTGATTCACCCCAACATGGCTTGGTTATTTGGATGCAAGATAACTATAACACTCACTGTTAGTGAGTGTCATGGGTAACCTGGTATCTTGCATCCAAATATTCAAGCCTGCATCTATACATTACATGATGACGTACATCATAATTACACAAACCATGTACCTTAAAATATTAGTTGTCTACCCAGCAGGCTGAAACAAAATGGCCCCGGCAAACCATAAATGGCACACCCTGGGTTCATTTTAGGCGAACACAAAATGGCTCCCCTGGGGGGATTTGAGGTGAACCATAACGGCCCTCCAGCAATTTTCAAAATGACAAGCCTGTAAAGGCCTAATTGGGATTTTTTACTGCAACAAAAACAAGTGCTTTGACATGCAGTCTTTGGGTAACATGCAGTCTTTGAGTATTTCTGGGTAGTCATCGGAGTATTTCAGCAGTTGTTTATAGGCAAGTCTTGGCTGCCTATATTGGCAGCCAAGGCTTGCCTAGAAACAACTACAAAGCCACAGGATTTACACTTTTAAAGTGAAGAAAAATTATTAAAAATCTCCAGTCCTTTAAGGGTTAAATGAGTGAATCAACCTAGATCCTTATTACTGGACAACCTTGTCAGGCTCCAGTTATCTCAGATGAGCTACAAATGAAACAACACTGCACAGTTCATATTATTAAATGCCCATTCTGAGTGCAATAACATTGTGCAAGAATACCAAGTTTCAGAACAATGCATTGAATATTAGTTCAGTTATTACAAATCTGACAAACAAAGAGGAATAACTCTTTGATTAAACAAGTGGGCAATGTCATATTGTGTTGAGACTCTTTGGCATATGGTAAAGAAGATACATGCCAAATTTCATGACAGACTGTAAACAGTTTGCAAATTTATTCACTTGGAAAGATGGACACACTGAAATCCCCACAGTAGCAAAATAAACAGATAGAAGCATGTAATCTAAATTATTATATGACTATCAACTTCCTCCTGAAAATACCAAAATTGTTTGCCAATCAATTCCCCATTGTCGGAAAACCATGTGTCTGATCCACAGCCACATCAGTACTGTTTGAAATCAGTATCAGTATGGTTTGAAACTACAGTTAAAGCTAGAAGTTTAGTCACGAACTGTGTGCTTATCTAGGCTTAATTACGCATTGGAGTTGCATACAATTGCTATATCGAATGGCATCCAAAGCACGGCAGGTTCTCCTGGTTACTCATAGCAAACATAGGCAATGTTTCTGCCAATGGACCTCCGGGTTACCCGGAGGTCCACTGGCTGAAACATTGCTTGCGCACAGGTCATATGTACAGAATTTGATAGCCTTACTATGGTCATAATGCACAGATTAATGCGCAGATCAACGTGCTATTTGTGCGCATTTCATGACAGGAATTCTTGTTTTAACTGCAGGTCACTGGAACAGATGGCACTATTTACGGCATGTTCATTTAAACCATACTAAATACTTAAGTTATTGAAATAGTATTTAGTATATGTTCAACGAAGAGTGTGGGTATTTATATATTTATTGGTGCTTAATGCCACATCAGCAGCTATGGCTATATTGTGGAATGGAAGTGGTAAAAAGTAAAACATAGTGTGAATTATGAAGGAAAAAGATTGACTAAAAATAGAAAAGGAATGTGGGTGACTGCATTTCACTTCAATAGAGTGATTCGGAACTGAGTTGATGGCATGTGATGCACAATATGGGTCATAAAATAAGCCAATTGTCAGTGAAGTGAAGTGATATGGATTGTAATATCATGTCTCATTGGCAAGGGTCAGATTGCCATATCAACTGTATGATTTCCATTCCCAGAATTGTCCATTATCGAGCTTGGCTGACATGACTTCAAACTTGGCTGATATGATACTGATCTTGGTTGATATCAACCAGGCTAGAGTTGTCCCTCCTGGTGGATAACTAGGTACAGTCATTTTGTTTTCATCAAAACCTTTCCCTGTTTTTGCGAACATAACTGGAAAAATTGGTGTGACATGATGGAGTGGTTTGAAGCAGAGTTTTTGTATAATGAGGAATTAACATTAGAAGTACAGTACAAGTCAAAATAAGTTGTAGGATAACCACTATAAACTATGTATCTTTCTCTTCCTACACTGTTAAGACCAGAAGCTGACATCATTTTCTGGAAAGCTCTCACTGAGAGCTTTCCAGAAAATGATGTCAGATTCTGAACTTATCAGTGCAGGAGCAGCAGTATACTTAGTTTATTGTGGTTATGCTACAACTTATTTTGACTTGTACTGTAAGTAAGGATTATGTGGATGACATGAAAAAAGAAGGGAGCTGTATAGATAATACAATACAAACTGAGATTCAGAGTGGGGATTCGTCAAAGAAAGATAAGAGATAGTTTAGTTATCTGAACGATAGAGATTCTTATAAAAATTGTATAATAAAAACAAAATCTAGTGTTTTTGAGTGGATACTGAAAATTATCTCACTCGTGACTGAGACAAATGGTTATTTTCACTCGTGCAAGTTCTTGCGAAAAATAAACATTTGTCTCGGTCACTCATGAGATAATTTTTGGTATTCCCTCAAAAACACCAGATATCCTCATAAGACGTCTGTGGAGTGTCCTTGGGCAAGACACTTTATCTGGATTGTGTACTGAGGCTTACAACACATCAACAGTGCACTCTTCTTCAATCAATACCAACCGTGCTTGTGCCGGGTTAGTAGGTAGGATACAGTTAAAACTAGAAGTCCTGTCATGAAATGCGCACAAATAGCACGTCGGTTAGCGCGTTAATTTACGCGTTACGACCATAGTAAGACTATCAAATTCTGTACATTTTCCCTGTGCACAAGCAAAGTTTTAGCCAATGGACCTCCGGGTAACCCGGAGGTCCATTGGCAGAAACATTGCCTGTGTTTGCTATGAGTAACCAGGAGAACCTGCCGTGCTTTGGATGCTATTCGATATAGCAATTGCGCGCAATTCCCACGCGCAATTAAGCCCAGATAAGCGCACAATTCATGACAGGACTTCTACTTTTAACTGTAGGTTAGCAGATTGGATAGTATGACAATTACTTTCCATTGCTCAGTGGTTCTGTCTGGGTATTTTGGCTTCATCCACATGTATACCTGTCTAACATGGTATGGCCATTGTGTTGTAAAACTCCAATAATCAAATTTGACAGAAAGTGGAAATAAAACCGCCCAAAAAGCAATTTCTATTTTACTGAACCAAATTAGAAATGAATTAGAACTGAAAACTGAAATAGCAACATAGCTCTATTTTTAACATGTTCAACCCTATCTTCCTGTCTGGTATCAATAGCTCAATTCTATCCACAGCAAAAGTAATGAATCTGTTTTTCATCTGGTGGAATAAACAGTAATTATATAATTTCACAGACTATAAGGACTGTTGGATAGAGATGAGTGGCAACGGAATTTTGAGTTCAGTATTGGTTTCAGTATTTTAAATACAGTATATGGGATACCGAAAATTTTCTCATGAGTGACAGAGACAAATGTATGCCCATTTATCTTGGTCACAAGTGAGATAATTTTTGGTATCCACTCAAAAACACTAAATTTTGTTTTTATTATACACTTTTTATAAGAATCTGATAAATTCCACTTGTTTCAACCTTGAATTGATGCATGAAAGTAAACAGCACATTGAATCACTGAAACGCAGAAGTGATTTGATTGATACTCGGAATAGATAGTGGCTTGCAATCTGATTCAGCTGGCGGGTTTCTATTCCAAACATGGCCCGAAAATCCGTAATATAAGTTTTTGGTTTGGTACAGTTAAAACTAGAAGTCCTGTCACAAATAGTGCGCTTATCTAGGCTTAATTGCGCGTTGGAATTGTGCGCAATTGCCATATCGAATGGCATCCAAAGCACGGCAGTTTCTCCTGGTTACTCAGAGCAAACAATGGGCAATGTTTCTGCCAATGGACCTCCGGGTTACCCGGAGGTCCATTGGCGGAAACATTGCTTGTGCACAGGCCTATGTGCAGAATTTGATAGCTTTACTGGGTCCATAACGCGTACATTAACATGCATATCAACGTGCTATTTGTGCGCATTTCATGACAGGACTTTTAGTTTTAACTGTACCTCCTTTCAATGGACATACCAAATCAAAAACTTATATTACAGACATTCAGGCCATGTTTGGACTAGCGGGTTTCATGCATCAATTCAAGGTGAATACATGTTGAATTATTGCTGGAAATGTTTGGTATCCACTCAAAAACACTAGTTTGACGTTTCGTTATACGTTTTTAGAACAAATTGATCATTTTCAGTGATAATTTGACTCGTATTCACCTTGAAGTGATGCTTTGAAAGCCACCATTTTGATTGATGCTGTGAAAGTGAAAATTTCTATATCACAGTGGGGGATACGATTTCTATCTTTCCACAATTTCATCGATAATCTGTCGTTTAGCGTATAATAAATTGTGGTGTTGGTTCACTATTCGATATGTGACTTGACTACAATTTGCTGATACATGTAGTACCAAAGGGGGAATTCACACTAGGAAAATACAGAATAAGTTGTTCATTTATCATTCTACCACAAATACACAAATGCCACAGCCAATGAGCTCAACATTGGCATTCATTTGCCAGCACAAATCATGTCTACAGTAATCCTGAGACTTGTTCCAAACACACCTTAACCTTTAAAGTGTAAATTCAGACTTTTGCGATCTTAGAGCATGTGCCCACAAGGTACCATCATTAGGAGATCCTGCTGACAACAAACAAATCACCTGGGCAATGATTTCTTGTCAAGTCTTGGCTGACTTAACAGACAGCCAAGACATGACTTGAAATTGCTTCTAAGCAACTGGACATATAAATAACGAAAATTGGAGGGTGAATTTGGTGAATAGTGCTGGCCAGTTTTGGCAATTACGTTGGGTAAAGGGTTAAAAACATTTCAAGAAATAAGAAGAATGGACCTGTTTCACAGATTAACAGCATCAACATGAAGAAAAGGAATATTTTTGCTGTTAGAATTGAATTACGGAAGCAACAGCCTAATTTAGATACAGGTGAACAAACAGAGCATTGTTTAGTTCACTTGTTTCCAAGATGAGACACTTGTGCAACTTGGTTCAAAAGTAAAAAAAAAAATGATGCGATGTCACTTACTTGTTTACCAAACAGATTATTGCAACTTAGTCAATAATGATGCAATACAATACCAGACAGTGCATTATCACTGTCTCACTCGAAATTCTGTGTGTACAGTCTGGCCATAAAATCAGAAAAGTTTCAGTGTGGTCCATGTAATAGCATTTCTAAGATTGATCAAATGATATATGCTTATGAAAATTCTTGAAGCAAAAACAATCTAGAGCTTCTAGATTAGGCCCCACAAAGTATATCTTGTTTCTCAGGCCATTTTTTTGTAAAATTGCATGTGGGCGGGCAATTTTTTATCTTATTTTTGTAATTATTTCTTTGCCATCAAAACTTCATGTTCTTGGTTTGTTTTATGTTTTAGGCCTCATAATCTACAGAATAGCATGGGTGATGGTGAATTTCATCCCTTGAGTGCAAGAAGGCATTGCAAATCTTTGTTGCACTCAAGGAACAAATTTATCAATTTTATTAACTTCGGTAAAATATCAGACATAAACCATTCAATTTTTATTTTAAGTTTGCATTGGTTATAAAAAAGATGGTATGTTGCAGCTAATGGGATGATGCCAAAGGGGCTGAGAAACAGATTTTTAACTTTTTAGGCCTTATAATGTAGATGGAAAATGAAGCATGAGTGCATTCACATTCCTCAAATTGACAGCACTGAAACTGAATCTGGTTTGGTGAGAGAACCCAAACAATGGAAGTTATATTAATAATATGTCTGTGATCCTGAGACACTTACTTTCCTATCAGTATCGAGATCACTGTCATATTTATCATCTTTTTGTGATTCTGCCTTTGTTGTTTCATCTTCATCAGGTATATCTGCTGTCTGTCCTTTAATTCCCATGTCTTCAACATCAGATTCTTCAAAATCATCACAATCATATTCTGAAAAAGAAAAAAAAAAAATTTCAACTTTCTGTGCATCATCAACAATATTGCACATCCTGCAGAAGCAATATACATAGCTTCTATTATAGTTCTGTGATTATAAGGCCACACAAAGTAGTTCTTCTGTTTCTCAGGCCATTTTTTTTTAAATTACTTTTTATTTTATTTTTGTACTTTATTTACTTATTGGTGTTTAAGGTCACATACTTATGCACAAGAACTTGTTACTGCAACGCCACTGTGCCCCCACTTTTGTATTTTGTTATCAAAACTTCATATTTTAGGTTTATTTAGTGCTTTAGGCCTCATAAGCTACAGAATAGCATGGATGGTGGTGTATTTCGTCCCTTGAGTGCAAGAAGTCTTTGCAATGCTAAGGCATTGCAAAGCCTTCTTGCACTCAAGGGACAAATTTATCAATTATATTAACTTGAGTAAAATATCAGACATAAACCATTTAATTTTAATTTTTTTTATGTTTGCTTGGTTATAAAACAGAGAGTATGCGGCAGCCAAAATGGCCAAGCAGGATGAGCTGAGAAAGAGATTTTTAACTTTTTTAGAACCTAAAAGTGGAAAGTGGACAAAGACTTCTGACAGAGTTCTCTGTCCATTTTCTTACCCACGACACTGTATTTCTCACACTTGGAAAAAGAAATGCAAGAACAATGAATCACAAATGCTATTGTCATTTTGTATTTCTTTATTTTGTCTTGATGACCGGACCATGATATGATATAGAAAGACATCACCTTTGTGGTTCTGGTACTGTAGTATAACTTTTTCAGTGCGGAAAGCTTCAAACAAGGCTCTGTATAGAAGTGACGCAAAGCACAAGTCTTCATTTTCTATGGATGTTAGAGATGGGCAGTATAGGAATTTTGCATTCAGTATCAGTTTCGGTATTTTTATGGGACTAACTATCTGACCCGACTGAGATTTGCAGACAGTACCAAAAAGGAATTCATATCAGGAAAAACAGAATACGTTCAGGCCTGAAAATAAGCAGTCTGACATTTGCAGAATGAGGTCCCCAGAGGGTGAATTTGATGATGCTATCCCATACATTGGGCCAATTTATCCTCTGGGTACCTCTTTTTGTTTAGGTTTGAGACCCTGATTCAGATTGAGGTTCACAGAGGGTAAATTTAGTGATGCTACCCTGCTGTGCAGAGTAGCATCACTAAATTCACCCTCTGGGGACCTCATTTTTCAGATGACAGTCTGCTTATTTTCTGGCTTGAATACGTTGTTGTAGTATCATTCTACCACAACGCTATAAATGACACTGCTAACGAGCTCAACAGTGGTATCTTTTTACTCCCACAAATCATATCTACAGTAATGCCATCTTTAGAAGGTCCTGCAGACAATAGACAAAACACCTGGATAGTGATTTCTTGTCAAATCTTGGCTGCCTGATAAGGCATCCAAGACTTGACTAGAAATCACTGCTAAACAATTGGACATGTACATGTTGTAGTCTAGAGGGAATATTCTGGACACTTGCCCAGTCCATCGAGAGTTAACAAAACTGAAAAGAAAATCAGTCACTTCTTTCAGGAAAATGAACATTTCAACTGTTATCAAGCCTCAACATGGACTTATAAATCGTGAATGTAGGAAAATTTGATAAATCAGACTGTATTGGGTATTCAATGATTTTTTTTGGAATCCCTGTGATATTGGTATCGGTTCGGTATTTTGGGTATATTGCCCCTCTCTACTGGATGTATTTATTTATTAAGGTTTAACGACACTTTAACAGCCAAGGTCATATCGTGTTGGTGACAGTTCTATGGGTGGAGGAAGCCGTAGTACCCGGAAAGAACCACCGAGCAACAACGAGCAGCTTCCCAACATTGTAACTCCGCACTGCAGCAAAGGCAGGATTAGATTGGTTGAAGACATGCACACCATCAACGTGCAGTATGCCGTAGTAAACGGCATCATTGTGCTCCCATGTGGACAATCAGGGTTAAGTGCCTTGCCCAAGGACATAATGCAGGAGTCCGAATCGAATGCTCAAACAGTCACCCATCCAAGGACTAGCTGGGCTCGATGTTGCTAAACTTCAGTGATCTGATGAGAAGCAGTTACCGTAATGCCACCGTGCCCCCCCCCCTACTGGATGTATTTCACATACAAATCTAAATGGATTGCAGCTTTTAGTTTGTTATTTATTAATTGAATAACGCTGTTAACTGCATATAATTTTCAAATTTGAAACACCAAACCATTAACCACACATTCAGTAAAAATCTGACCCATTTATTCCATATAGGTTAAAGAGTAAATCCTGTTAAGTGATTAATCTTTTGATCTATCAAAGAATTCTTCTTGTAAACTATGAATTGCCCATATTTATAGACCTATTTGGCCTCGGTATATTTAGTATTAGCTTATAATCTATTATATCTTATTGGATGGGAGCATGGTGGCTCTGTGGTAGACTGTTGGACTTCTATGCTAGAGGTCCCAAGTTTGATCCCTGTCCTGGATGACCCGCATTGTGTCCTTGGGCAAGGCACTTTATCCCTGTTGCCTACATGGGGGCATGATGACGCCATGTACTAAGGCATATTGCACGTTGATGGTGCACATGTCTTCAACCGCTGTAACCTTGCTTGAGCGGAGCTTGAACAGAGTTAGAATGTTGAGGAGCTGATAGTTGCTTGTCAATGCCCGGTGGTTCTCTCCGGCTTCCTCCACCCGTAAAACTGTCATGGTCACGATTAGCCACTGTGCATAAGTATGTGACCTTAAACACCAATAAATAGATAATCTTATTGGACAGAGCTTCATTAGCTCTGCCAAACAAAATATAATTGAATAAATGCTAAGCTTATAATTTAAGGATAAGGAAACTGACCAAATTCCTGTTAATTAAATATTCCTGTTAACCCTTTCACAACTCAGCCAAACCGACTCCCCAGACTTGGGTTATTGGGGTTAATTTCGGGATCATCTCGTCCGTTAGATAAAGGTATAAAACGTTCCATTCATTTGGATTGTCATGTAGGTCAAGATTTATCTTCCCAGCTTCAGAACATGGGACATCCAGTGGAACAAAATCTGTGCATTTTTCCCATTGAAAAATTGGACAGAATTCCACGGCCATGCCAGCTCCCTCCTAATCTGCCATGTCCCTGACCAGCACTTCTTTTTCTGCCGCGTCCCCTCCCACTGGCCAGTCCTATTCCACTCCATCATCTGGATTATTACTGGCAACATCATCTGAACATCCAGCACTCATAGTAGTGTCATATGTGTCAGCTTGATTTGAGCCAGACTGTACCGCAGAATCCCTTTTCCATGTTGCTATCAATTGTCATCTTTGTCCGTGGAATTACTGTGAGGTGCAATATGCGTTAAAACTGTAGCCAATCAACTAAAGGGAAACTACTCTAAATTCATTCGGGCATGAAATTACTTCTGTGGACTGATAGAGATAGCACACGTGGACTGAGGTGAGAGTAGATGCATTACTATGCCATCGGCGCGCAGTGCGCCGACGGGTTTGTATTGTCAGTCTACCTCTGGCGCAGCGCACGCCGAGTCATGAAAGGGTTAACCAATTAACAAAATTATTTTTGGTTATCAAAATTTGATGACATCTTTGCCTTGTTACAATTTATGGGAGAGTGCCTCTGGGCACTCTCCCATAACTTATAACATGGAAAATCCCAACTGGCTAAATAATTTTATTTCAAAGATAAGTTGAAGCACATGCACAAAATATGGAACCTTTATGTTGTGGTATCTGTGGTTCCGAATAAATCCCACATATATGGGCTTCCAGCACTCCAACAGTTAATAAGGTATTTAACAGGGTTCCATTGTATCTACTGCTTTACCTGAAAGTGATGTGGAATGAGAAATACTAAGTTGTCTGAAATGTGTACCACTTCACACAAAACTTACTATGTCTCATTCCGCATCATACTCCAATGACGTTTGTTTGTTTGTTTGTTTGTTTTATTGATGTTTAACCCTTTACCCAACGAATCGCCTGCATCCGCCCGCAAAATATGCAAAATCAGCAGCTGAAAAAATATTATTTGTGGAAAAATTTCAACAAAACAATATCATGTGACCCCTCTTTGGAACGAGCTCATTCCAAAAAGGGGTCACATGATATGGTTTTGTTGAAATTTTTTGAAAAAATTAAAAAAACGATATTTAATATAATAAATTTTGAAATTGTCTGTGTTGGGTAAAGAGTTAACGTCTTTTTTAGCAGCTTTGGATATATTATGACAACAACACAAGTGTAAAGTAAAGTTCTGTCAATTATACAATAACATGATTTTCAAGGGCGTGGTTTGTCTCTATAACTGGACCACCATCTGTGATTAGCAGCCCAACAGTCATTAGCTAGTGGGTATGGGGTTGCTAATCACAGATGGAGGTCCGGTAATGGAGCCAAACAACTCCTGAGAAAATCATGTTATTATTATTGTTATCAATACTTAGAAATTATAAGAACGATTTTCGACCCATTTATATTATTTCGTGAAAAGAATCAATGTGAAACACTATTTATAAAGCAATTGAAGGCAGAACACTTTATATTTAGGGAAATGTAATCAGATTTCCAGTAAGACGAAATGACATTATACACAGAACATCAGTGTGTGCTAGCCAATACGCGTGTACTTATGACTAAAAATAGCCATTATCAATCAGATATGCTTTACAATCTTTGTTTCAAGTTTTCTATGCTCCATTACAGGCTGTGTGAATTAGTATTAACATGAAGGTAGCACAATGAATTGATAATAATCAGATATTATTAGTTACCCCGTGTCTGATCATGTGGAATGGGTTTTTACCCACCCGAAGCCAGCCGTATCCCATGAGGCCGAAGGCCGCATGGGATACGGCTGGCTTCGGGTAGGTAAAAACCTTTACCACGTGATCAGACATGGGGTAACAAATTTATCTATTGACTTTCCGTTTTAGAAGTATAATCTATTTCATGTGTGAACACACACAGCATGAGATCTTTTATCTTCCATTGTTGAGCCATACAGGTTTCTGTGAAATTTTTGTGCAAAAGAGTTTTTGTGAAAATATGCCGATATGACTAGTATTAAAAATTATTGAATTTCTTTTTTTCTTTTTTGTCTCAAAAACATAGCTTATGAAGCCCACATTGGAGGGTACTTGACAAACTCATTCCAATAAGGGGTCATGAGCTATATTTTGGAGATAAAAAATTAAAATATTATACATGTACACTGTAAAACTGGAATGACGTGTCTTCTACAGGGTATGGACAATTTGTAGATTTTGGGACGAGGCTTCCACTGGGTATGGGAAATTTGTCAGTGGCTGGGCGGACGTATCGTGGGTTTCAATGCATATGGTCTCATACCACATATCTATCAACCAATCAAATCAAAAAGTTCACTTTAGTCAATAGATAAACTTATATATTCCAACATAGTGACAGATAATTTACTTCAATTTTTGTAATTAATTGCAAATAGATGAATAATTTATTATTGTCAGTTATGGATAAATAGATGTACAAAGAGACTCCACTGATAACACATTGACATGATTACACATTCACTAATAGGCACCTGCACAAATACCTTTTTGTGTGTTCTTGTCACGAAAACAATTGACAGGATTCATCTGTACACAAAGACACAAACCTGAATAAGTTGGATAATCATTTGAGCAGATGATAGTTTCTAGGTTTCTAACCCTTTGGACCTGAGAGAGCACTTTTCTTGGCCATGATCATGATGCAACTTGAAATCACTAGAGATATGACCGTCCTAGATGGGCCTGTTCTTTCACCCTCCCCCTCTCCCCCACACTGCCTTGATTATTATAAGACAAAGCAGGGCATAAAAAAGTCCGATCAAAACTATAATCGCAGATGCACAGGTTCCCATGGTAGTAAATATCCATACCAAGTTTCAAAGGAATTGACCAGGGACCGACCTGGGCATGCGCCAGCGCGTATTTGGTTCTGAAACATCAGGACCTGGCTCTTAAATCTCAGAAATAGGCTTCTCAGTTGGCGCGTAACTTCTCAGATCGTATTTTGATATTCTTTCGATGGATAATCGAGAGAGACACTCTTACATGTATTATATATATGATTATCATTTATCATTGCTGTAGAGTGCTTAAGTTAATACTTCAAGTCTTAATTACCAAGCATTAATCTTCACTGTGGTTTCTGATCAAGTCTTGGCAGCCTAGATAGGCAGCCAAGACTTGATCAGAAACCACAGTGAAGATTAATGTTTGCTACAGTGTACTAAATGAAAATGATGAGAGCTATTACATACTTGCAGTGTGTGTTACAAACAGCAGTGTTACTCCGTAAATTGAAATCTGGCGAATGAATTGAAAAAATGGGCTCCGAGGCTTGAGAGTATTTTAAATAGTCCTGATCGGTCCCTGATCGACCCATAAACATATGAGAAAATCTCCAGACAAAATTATAGGTTTGCTTTTTCAAGTTGAAGAAGGGCATAATTCTGCAAAAATAATCTTGACTGGAACTATAATCGCAGGTGCACAGGTTCCAATGGTGGTGAACATCCATGCCAAGTTTTGAGCAGATTGGTCCATAAACATCTGAGGAAAGCTCTCAATTATGTCTACAGTTGGATAGATGGACAGATGGATGGACAGACAGATGAATGGACAGACAGATGGATGGACAAGGTTATTCCAGTATACCACTCACCCCCTCCCCCACAACTCGTTGCAGGGGGTACAATAATGCAGATCACTGCTTCATGAATTTGTATGGGTAGACAAATCAATATTTTAAACATGCTGCCCCAAGGCTGCACATTGAAAATATTACTTGGTCTACCCATACCAGAAAATAAGTGGTCAGACAAGGACAATGTCAGGTACAAAACGGCCAATGTCAGACTGAGGTTTAAAATCATCAAAATGTCTGATGCCAAAATTATCAATGAAGTTCAGTGATCAGAACATCATACATGCTGGAAATCATGGTCATAACTATCAAGCCTAAAATTAATCATTATTGTGATTTCTGGTCCTGGCAAGATGGGAAGTGTGAAGAAAGTGACTGTACAGCTCATCAGTATTAACAGCATGTGAAGAAATACGATTTGACATAGCCATACATGTATCTAAATTATGTCTGAAGGGTAATTCAGTTCCAATTCAGAATGAAACCAATCATATCTTGTTTGGCAGGGCTCATTGAGCCCTGCCAAACAAGGTATGGTTGGATGAATTCTGAGCAGTTTTAAGATGAAGGTACATTGTACACCCAAAATGCATTAATTTGAATAATACTCAAATTCCATTTTATAACATGTCAGATGTCATTCTTAAATGACAGACATGATTCATTTGGTGTCTGACATTTTGTCTTGAAGCGCAATGAAAATTATTTTCTGGGTCTACCCCTAAATAACGAACATGGGCTCATCCAATTGATGCCACTGAACTGGTAAGGAATACACCACCAGGGTTGAAAGGGTTAATCAAGCATTAATAGATGCTGTTTTGGAAAGGCCAGGGGAAAACCTTTGTGAACAACCCATGTAAATACTGATTTGTAAATTCATATACAGTAGAATCCTCTTAATTGAATATCCATTTTGCCAGTGAAAATTATTCAATTAACAGGAGTATACAATTAACAGGGATTTGGACAGTTTCCTGTGTTCTGGAGATAAACTGAACATTTATTCTATTATATCTTGTTTGACAGAGCTCATAGAGCTCTGTCAAACAAGATATAATAGAATAAATGCCTGTATTGTATGTAGTGAGGCCAAAAAGGTTGATAAATAAGGCGAATTTGGTGGGTGTCACAGTAATTTTTTCGACATATTACAAAATTTATATACAATTAACAGGAGTTTACTCCACAATCCATATGCAATTAACAGATCAAATTTGTACTGAAGGTATGGTAAATGGTTTTGTGTTTGAAAATTATATTCAATTAACAGGGATATACAATTAAGAGATATTCAATTAAGTGGGCTCCACTGTACAACAGAATTTTAATTAGTTTTAAACCCCTTCCGTGCTGTGCAATTTTACAAATACGTGTGCTGAGCAGGGAACAATGGTAGAAAATGATAAAAATGGAAAAAAAACAGAAAAACGTAAAATAACTTGTAATTTTAAACCTGCCAGATCATAATTGAACAATTTTGGAGTCTAATGTTTAGTTCCAATACCTAATTTGGGTGTGGTATAACCCAAAACATGGGTAACTAGAGGTATGATGGAAAGTGGCACAACTCTGGTAAAAAGGAGTCCGATCGAAACTATAATCACCAGTGCACAGGTTCCCACGATAGTGAACATCCTTACCAAGTTTCAAAGGAATCGATCCATAAACATTTGAGAAAATCTCCGGACAAAATTCAGGCATTCTAAGAAGAAAAGGGGCATAATTATGGCAAGTAAAGTCTGATCAGAACTATAATCATCGGTGCATAGGTTCCAATAGTGGTGAACAACCTCACCAAGTTTCAATGAAATCAACCGATAAACATCTCAGAAAATCTCCAGACAAAATTCTAGGCAATTCTGGCATTCTAAGATGAAAATGGGCATACCACTGGAACAAAAAAGTCCGATCGAAACTATAATCACAGGTGCACAGGATCCCATGGTAGTAAATATCCATACCAAGTTTCAAAGGAACCGACCCATAAACATCTGAGAAAATCTCCAGACAAAATTCTTGGCCTGCTTTTTCATATCAAAAAGGGGAATAATTCTGGCAAAAATAATCTGACCGGAACTATAATCATAGATGCACAGGTTCCCCTGGTGGCGAACATTCATACCATGTTTTGAGCAGATTGGTCCTTAAACGTCAGAGAAAATCTCCAGACTAAATTATGTCTATGGATGGACATTCTAACATGTTCTTACTTGTGGGGTTTTTCCCATGTTAAACCCTAACCCCACAAGGTCAAAAAATTAACCCCACAGTGCAAAAAAATAACCCCACAAGTGGCCACTGTACTAACCCAACCCCACAACTACTACTGACCCTAAACTGTAAACCCCACAATGTACCTCTGCTAAGCCTGGATGGACAGACGGATGGACAGACAGATGGATGGAAGGACGAGGTGATTCCAGTATACCTCCCCCCCTCCCTCCAAAAATTCATTGTGGGGGAGTATAATAACATAGCCTGCATCATTATCATTGTCAGCAAATAATTCCGCAGTAACTTCATTGGTTGTCAAATATTTTTGAGACATGTTTACGTTTCAAGAACATCAGGACACATAACTCTAACTGGAAACTTGATATTTGGTTGACTTTGGTATTTCCATAAAAAGGACGGAAAATACTGGAAAAATTTTTCAGGGCTTATATTTCGACGAGAATCCGAGAATCGATTCAAGCAAAGATTCGCGCAACAAAACCATTGAGAATCCATGTGGATTCTCGCTTCACCACTGCTAGGATTTTCATGAAAAAATTATGTCAATTTAGCCCTTTACCTAACATAATGGAATCAAATTAACCAATACAAGACTAACATGACCTGAAATATCTTGACACTTTGTCAGTAAAATTAAACAAATATGGCTGTCACTGGAACCAGCTCAATGAGCCGGTTCCAATGATATCCATATTTGTAAGGTTTTACTTGTTTATTTTTTAAAAAAATATCAAATTCAATTTATGTTTTAAAAATCAAAAGGTTGTGTAGGGTAAAGGGTTAACATGCGTTATCAGTTTTCAACAAGGCAGGGGTTCAACCATGGTGGCCCCATGGGATCCTGAGACACTCAAAGCAGGTATGGATTCTCGCAACCATTTTTGCGAGAATCTAAATGGATTCTCCCAAATTTATATGAAATATAAGCACTGTTTTTTGACGTCACATTGAGAATAACACTGAGCAGTGTATCCAATCTGTGTATGTATTAACTCTGTACTGAGTATGGACACACATCAAAATTTGGGTCTGCATTCAGTACAGACCTATAGCAGCAAAAAGGTTAATAACGGGCCCCCAATTTTCACAGTCAAATTATAATTCTGAGGTAGCAGTTGCATGTGGTTCACAATTACTTCGCTTAAATTGCATGAACACCTGGACCAAATACTATAAAACTTTTACAATTGTATTTTTGGGAATTGTATTTTCTACCTATTAATATTACTGACTAAAATGAATCATTAGCATTTTAAAAGATATGACAATTTGCCAACTGGCAAATTGTCAGATCCTTGAAAAAGCTAATGGTTCATTTTAACCCCTTTAAAGTCATAAATGGGAAAAAACAATTCTAGAAAATACAATTGTAAAAGTTTTATATACTCGCCCAAAAAAGAAAGTGTGCATTGCAGAAATTGATCAAACTCCAAAAAAATAATTTCGTAGGTGTAAAGAGTGTTAACCTGTTCATGAATAAGTCATATTAAACACAAAAACAGCTTTCCCCGTTAAAATTGCATTAATGTTAAATGACGTGCTGCACGTTTGTGAAAAGGCATGTTTTGCACGTGGAGAGTCTGAAAATTCATGCAGCAGTATGAATCCTTGGGTATTTAAACACTAAAGTAAGGCCTTCCTATCGTTCACATTCAAACTTGCGCTGCTGTTAAAATGACTCCACATTAGCATGCCAAGATTGACCATGAATCAACGTCTCCTTGCCCTGGGTATGATTAGAGCTGGCAGAACACATAGAGAGGTTGCCCAGCATTTGAACTGCTACCGTAACACTGTAGACAGGCTAGGCCATCGACATGCACAACATGATGACGTTCGACACTGACCCCGCTCCGGGAGACCCCGAGTTACCACCCCTGCACAAGATTGGTATATCCGTGTCGTCCATCTCCAGAACCGGAAACAAACGGCTACGACGACAGCCAGGAACATCACTAACCTGAGACGGATACATCCTCAAACAGTAATCAACCGGCTGAGAGAATACGGCTTACGTCCTCGAAGACCTGCAATTCGTCTGATTTTGACGTTACGTCATCGTCGTGCTCGACTGCAGTGGTGTAGGCAACATCTCAGGCATCCCTTACACTGGTGGCGACGTGTTTTATTCACAGATGAATGTCGTTTCCATCTTTCATCATCAGATGGCCGCCAGAGAGTGTACAGACGTTGAAATGAACGCTACGCAGATCCATGTGTCGTGGAGCGAAACCGTTATGGGGGAGGGTCTCTCATGGTGTGGGGTGGCATCACTGCCCGTAACAGAACTGAGCTGGTCATTATTGATGGCAATCTCAATGCAGCCAGATATCGTGATGAAGTGCTTACACCTGTTGTTGTCCCATTTCTGCAACGTCACGGCCCCGGCGTCATTCAACAGCAGGACAACGCCCAACAGGAAGGCAGGGAAAATATTCCTATACAAGGAAATCTGCAATTCTTGAAGAAAATTAAATTGTACTTAACCCTTTACCTAACACAGCTTTTTTTTTAAAAATAAATAAAATAACACATTTTTTGAAAAAAATTCTTAGAATTTTTCAATAAAACTATACAAATATGGATATCATAAGAACCGGTTGGTTGAGCCAGTTCTAATGATGTCAATATTTGTATGGTTTTATCGAGACATTTGTAAGATATTTTAGGCTGTGGTAGGCTTATTTTGGTCAATTCCTTGGCCGTTTTTGGCCGCTATGTTAGGTAAATGGTTAAACAAGAGGTGTGCATCAGAGATGCAAGCGTAGAGTTGTGGTGGCAATCTGAGAGTGTTACATGACCATAATCTGGTTATCAATCATATCCTAGCTGTCAAATCTGGAACCTTTGTTCAAGTAATGTTAACAAATTCAGAATTCATAAAAATTATTTAATTAAGGCCCATAACTCTTTAACAAAAAATCGGGCTGGGCCAGTTTTCAAACTCACTTGAGATATTTTTGCAAAAGACCTGTATGGCAAATATTAGTCAAATCACAGAACGTTTGTTCAAGTTATATTGCTAACGTACTCAAAATTTGAAAAAATTGACTAATTGAGCCCATAACTCTGTATGGAAAACTTGGGCTGATCCAATTTTCAAACCCGCTTGAGGTATTACTGCAAAAGACCTGTATGGCAAATATTAGTCAAATCGGAGAATGTTTGTTTAAGTTATTGTACCAACAGAGTGAGGACGCCCGGATGAACACTGACTGTCGCCAAACCGCAGATCTCAGTTTTTAACACAACTCTGCCTGTATGGCAAAGTCTTGTGACTGGCCCAAATATCTTTCCCTCGGGTGAGATTTCCCCATTTCACACCCTCACCCACCAGGGATAACATAATAATATTCCCACAAGAGAAATTATTGGGAGAAGGAGATGCCACACCACCCTTAGAGATGTTCCTGTGCCAGACTTTGATGTGTCACTGACGTGAAGTATATGTAAAAGGGTTTTCAGGTCACAAGTTGTTAAAAGGAATATAGTTGTGCTGTACTTACATGTACAACAACAATACAGATTTACAGATGATGGATATAATTTGTTTCCATTCTTTTCTTTGGAACAAAAGATTCCATTTAGACATATTCCCACACTATAATTATGTTCAGCAGATAAGAAAAAATCACTTTATAGGGAAACATAAATTGTACACAAATGATGTCAATAGCTGTCTGTGTGCATCAACGATTAGATCATCCCAGAATATTATGTGTTGTTCCTATAGTTATTTTGATTTATTATTATTTACTGGTGTTTAAGGTCACTCTCACTATCTGGAGTGAACTACCATTGAAAGATTGTATGCCAGTGTTTGACATTTTGTTGGACAGGGCTCCGAGCGCCTACTTAAACTTATGAAAAAGTACCATGGTACACCATGGTATTATACCAAAACACCCTGGTAAGGCCTAAAAAAATTAAAAAGCTGTTTCTCAGGCCCTGCTGCATGGTCCATTTGACTGCCACATGCTATCTTTTTTTAACCAATGCAAACTTAAAAAAATAAAAATATGTTACTTAAGTTAATAAAATTGCTAAATTTGTCCCTTGAGTGTAACAAGGCTAAACTTTCTTGCACTCAAGGGACGAAATACACCATCACCCATGCTATTATGTAGATTATGAGACGTAAAACATAAAAAAGAACCAAGAACATGAACTTTTGATGGCAAAGAATTAATAACAAAAATGAAAAATAAAATAAAATAAAAAAACCTCCTACCCACATGCAATTTACAAAAAATGCCATGAGAAACAGATTTAGTTTGGGACAGCACCAAAATCAGGATATTTTGGGACAGCACCATTGGGAACTATCACAGAGTGGTATATTTTTTTTATTTGGGGTAACAATATATGTAACATAATAGCCTTTGATCAACAAAGGGAAATTCACACATAACTAAAAAAAAAACTAAAAAAAAAAAGAAGCTTATTATATCTTAACTCTTAACCTGCTGAGTATTTTTTAAATATTTTTCATCAAAACTAGTCATGGCTGCTTTGAAGCAGCCATGACTAGATTTTATGAAAAATTCATCAAAATTGGACTCAAGAAATCGTTAGTCAAGAAGCCAGTACAACCTGTAGGTGACATTTTACTTATTTTAGTGGGAAGTGATTTCCTGTCCTGAGCAGGAATATCTGCCTGCAGCATGTGAGGAGTTAATCCCCTTCACACTGATGTAAAAAAATATCTAAATTTCAGGTGGCTGTATTTTCTCATGATATAACTAGAAATTTAACCAATTCAATACTTCATCCCGATTGCTCATGTTGGGGCACTGTGTACTGAGGCGTACTATACATTAACGGGCAATTGTCTTCAACCAATGCTAACCCTGCTTGTGCTGAGTTATTTCATTGGGGAGTCTGACAGTTTCTTGTCATTGCTTGGTGATTCTCTCTGGGCACTCTGGCTTCCTCCACCCGTAAAACTGCCCAACACAAGGTGAACCTGGCTGTTGAAAGTGTCAATAAACCCAAATAAATAAATAAATTTTTCCGGAGTACCCGGAGAGAACCACCGAGCAATGACAAGCAGCTGCCAGTACCCCAACATCGTAACTCCACACTGCAGCACAGGCAGAGTTAGATTGGTTGAAGATAAGCGCACCATCGACATGCAGTATGCCTTAGTACACCCTGTCATCCTGACCCCATGTGGACAATTACAGTGAAGTGCCTTGCCCAAGGACACAACGTGGGAGTCCGAATCAATCGCTCAGTCGGTCACCCATCCAAGGACTAACGGGCTCGACATTGCTTAACTTCAGTGATCTGATGAGAACAGGTTATCGCAAAGCCATCGTGCCCCCAAATAAATAACCAATTCAATCTTATTTTACAGAGCACATTGAGCTCAATGATTGGAATGGCCAAATTCCTAGTTGCATTGTAGGAAAAAAATGAGTACTAGAAATTTTGGAATTTTGACATCAGTGTGCAGGAGGATAACCATATTTATTATTCCCATAAATGCAGTAAGCTATGTTTACATTATGACAAACGTAATATGAATGGACAGTAGTCCTAAGTTTGGATTCTGAGTGACTCCTCAAATAGAATTATCCGAATCATCCAAATTCTGGACTCTTCTCATCCAAATTATGTTTCTCACAGTCTAATCTCTGTTTGTGTCCAAATCACTGGGTTTTATTCATCAGTTATTCATTATTTATTTTAATCTCGAAAGACTGACATTCTGTTTTAAGCCAGTGGCTTGAAAACAACATTTTATACTCGCTTTTTCAAGAGATGAAGTTAATGTTTCAGCCATCCGATTTTCATTTGTCCAATCTGATTTCCATTTGTTATCCAACCAAGTTTATAAGGATGACCAGTGTGTTTACCCTGAAGTCCCCATACAGCCGCAAACTCTTACTTTTATATTGCTTTGAAAAAGTCGACCCAGGTGTATTCTTCTTTTCAGAATGCTTCTTTTATTTATTTATTGGTGTTTAAGGTCACATACTTATCTGCAATGGCTAATCGTGACCGTGATAGTTTTACAGGTGGAGGAAGCCGGAGTACCCAGAGAGAACCACCAAGCATCGATGAGCAACTGTCAGCTCTTCAACATTCTAATGCTGTTCAAGCTCCGCTCAAGCAGGGTTACAGTGGTTGAAAACATGTGTACCATCGATGTGCAATATGCCTTACTACATGGCGTCATCATGCCCCCATGTAGGCAACTGGGATAAAGAGCCTTGCCCAAGGACACAACATGGGTCGTCCCGGATGGGGATCGACTCGGGACCTCTAGCATAGAAGTCCAACAGTCTACCACTGAGCCACCGCACTCCTGAATGCTTCTTTTGGGCTTCATTTAACTTGACAATATTTTTACATCATTGTTGGCTGCCTGTACAGGCAGCCAAAAATAATGGAGAAACACTATTAAGTGATCTTAAAAATTATTTGGGGATTTAAGGGTTAGCAGTTACAAAGGATAATATTCAATGTTTATGAACGGATTATGAAATAAGACAAGAATTGTGATAATTGAGAATATGAAAAGTTCTGTACCCAACAAGAATAATTTGAGGTGAAGACTACTAATGAACTGAGGTCTGGGTTGATGTGACCCTCACAGTTAATGTATGTCAACCAAAGTTACCAAGTTACAGTACAATCATTCCAAAACAAGAGGCCCCACAGGGCCTGAACCGCTCACCTTGAACAGAACCTGACATAAACAGAGTCCAAGAATGAATCTACATTAAGCAATCAATCTCCATACAATACATTGTCAATCCTTGAGTCCCTCAGGAGTGACTAAAATAGTCCAATTATCATGCCTTTTCTTCAGCTGATCATGTCAAAAGTGGAGCTCCACTATGGAGCCCCTGGATACAAACTATGTGGATTAATCTTTGTAACACACCTCTAGAGGGTACTAACTGCATGGCCAATTAAGGCTTCCAGAGGGACCCCAAATATTAACGCAGACACTCGATTTAACAAACTTGAATCTCATCTCAACGAGAGATGTTGTATACCACATTATTAGTCTCTCGCCTTGAATGAATTATTTCACGTAACCAGTCCAGTCAATCGATTATTCTGTTTATTACTTTTCATTATTAAAGATAATTATATTATTTAACCCTTTACCTAATGTAATGGCCAAAACCGGCCAGCGCTATTCTAAAAAAATCGCCAATTAATTCTCATTATTTTTTTCATTTTTTGTCTCTAAAACATAGGTTATGACCCCCTCATTGGAACGAGCTCATCGAGCTTGTTCCAATGAGGGGGTCCTAACCTATGTTTTTGAGACAAAAAATGAAAATAATAGTTATTCAAGAATTTTTTTTGCAAGTGTCGTCTGCTTTTCATGTTAGGTAAAGGGTTAAAATACAAAAAACAATGAAGTCCCCATTACACCCACGGCAAAGCATCTTTGTTTGCGCGCACGGATACATGGCCCAATTGTTGATTGCATAATTCACTTGTGAAGTTCATCATTTCTCTGCTGGTGTCAGCAACTGCCATATGTTTCATAAATTCAAGAAAAGACACCTTGAGGGTTGGAGATTTGTATACATTTTTCTACACTTTCACCATCATGCGACTTTGTAGTTGTTTCTAGGCAATTAACGGCTGCCTATACGGGGTTCCCACTGATATCATAGAATCAAATTCAAGCATTCTTTAACCCCTTTGCTGCTGTGCAAGTTTTTAATTTCCTGTGCTGAGCCATATATGGGGGAAAATGGAAAAATATGATAAAAAATGAAAAAAATCGGAAACGTAACATAATTTGTAATTTTCATCTACTAAAACATATTTGAACATGTTTGGAGTCTAATGTTTAGTTCCAATCACCCACTGAAACATCGTCATGTTCACTTTCGATCGCAACGGTCACATCGGAAGTCCCCTCAGATTCATCAGAGTCGCTAAAGTCACTTGAACTATCTAAATCACCAGCATCACTATTATTGTCTGCATACAATTCTGCAACAACTTCCTCGGTTGTGTACAATCTTTTCGACACGTTTGCACTACAAGAACATCAGGAAAAGTAACTCTCACTGGAAATTTCACATGTGGTTCACTCGGGTATTTCCGTAAAAATGACGGAAATTACTCGAAAAAATATCTGACATCACATTGTCGTCCTCTTACATGTGTCACCAAGTGCATTATATTGAGAATACCACTGTGCGGCATATTGATGTTATCTGTATGGTAACTCCGTACTCAGTGCGGACGTGTAGCACAGGAAATCAAATTTTATGTCCGTATTCAGTACAGACCTATAGCAGCGAAAGGGTTAAGCACTTTTCAAGGAATTTGACGATGATTTTCAAGGACTATCATTTCATTTGCCTGCCATTCAATTAAAAATAAGGCGACCATTAGTTCATCCAATTACATTACTAGATCTTCGAAAAATATTTTGCCTTTGAATTGCCATCTTATTCTTTTGTTAACTCTTAGAACCCGGGAGTTGAGTTTTCTTGCCTGTGATATAATACGGCAGGTAATCTGGCTGTGACGGTTAGGCTATCTTTGGGCTGGGGGAGAATTATACACTAAGTATGGGTTTCTAGTCAAGTGCTGTCTGCCTGAATAGGCAGACAACACTTGACTAGAAGCACCTGCTTTACTGTAAGTTTTTCGCATATGTCATGTTCAATAAATTCATTCGGATTCCCCAGATTCTAAGAGTTAACTATCCCAGACTGTCATCTACATTGTAATGTTGATAAAACTTATGGTTATGATGACATAATGAACTGGAAATTCATTATGTCATTACACATGAATTGGAAATCGAAGGCGGTCAACACAATAAGACCTGTCCCACACGAACACCAATACTGCAAACAATGTGAGTTAAACCTCGTTGAAAATGTCTGCTCTAAGCACAAACAGGCATGCCAGGAACTTGCCAAGACAGCATGCAAATGATACAGAGCTTTCACCCATCTCAGTAAACACAATGAAGTCTTGTGGCTTTTCAACAATCAAGAGATTGATGTCACATGTGCATTTGGGCACTTTTTATCTGTGATTTTTTCCAACAGACACAATGTGTAATCATTCCACTGACCTGACGATGCTGAGAAAAATACCCCCCTCCTCCCCACCCTGGGGTGAGGAAGCATGTGTGTGTGTATGTGGATGTGTATGTGTTTGAAGAAAAGTGTGTACAGGAATTTTGAATTTTCTCCTTTGATTTAATTCTAGCATGTTGCAACTTACCCAATAATATTATGGTTGTGCAATAAAATTTATCTTATCTTATCTTAACCCTTTACCCAACACAGACGATTTCAAAATTTATTATTTTAAATATCATTTTTGTAATTTTTAAAAAAAATTTCAACAAAACCATATCATGTGACCCCTCTTTGGAACGAGCTTGATGAGCTCGTTCCAAAGAGGGGTCACATGATATGGTTTTGTTGAAATTTTTCGAAAAATAATATTTTTTCAGCTGCTGAATTTGCATATTACGTGCATGGATGCGGTCGATTCGTTGGGTAAAGGGTTAATGATGAAGTGTTGTGCTGTAGCACACTGTTGGAAAGGGCTCTCTGAGCTCTTTGAGCCCTTTCCAACAGTGTATTACAACACAGCATTTTATCAGCTTACTGACAGAAAAGCATGAAATAAACTGCAATGGTCTAGAATCAAAACACCAGACTGAGGTGGGTTATCATGAAACCTCTTGTCTCCGAGGTTACAAGTAAACTATATTCAAGTACTTTTCAAGGGAGGTGGTGGAAAATCAAATACTTTTCAAGGATGTGAACAAATTCAAGCACTTCTCAAGGAACAGGCTGAAATTCAAAGATTTTTCATTTGAGTGAGAATCCTGCTATATTGGCAGACAAGGCTTGCCTACAAAAACTGGCAAGTACTTAAGAGTGTTACTTGCCAGTTCACTAATAGACTTATGTTGGGGCACTTGTTTTATTGCAGTAAAAAGTTATGAAGTTAAAATTAGGCCTTCAAGTGTTAGGAGTTCAAAAAAACGAAGTTTACTTAATTCTTTCATGAAACAGAGAGACGACAAAGTGTAGAGGAGTAGCTTTTATTAAAGTAATATAGAGTAAACAAGAAATGTACACAACAAAATATAAATGTTATTCTCTAAACAAATATATCAAAAACTAATATCCTAGCTATATAACTATTTCTTATGTACAAATTATAAAGCAAAAAAAGAAAGTAAAATTTAACAGTTAGAAGATCAGAGGCATTTTCGGTATTGATTTAAGTTGAAAGAAAATAAAACAAGTTTTGGGGGATTTGTGCACATATACCTTGGTGGAAGATTTTGCAAGAACTTTTCTAGTCACGGGTGTTTTTGGTTACATCTTAAAAGTCTTCTAGAAAATAAATTAATATGGGAAAATAACAAAAGTTTCCTTGTCACTGTAATAGTTAAGCTACATGGCAAGATGCCAAAGTTACTGCATTCAATTAGTTCTCCCTTTATGACTGTTTTATGACCCCTTTCAAAAGGGAAATTAATGCACTAATTATACTGGTCACCTAGAGACAATCAGACACATATAAATATACCATGTTTCTACATACATGTATAAACAACTTTTCTTGTACAGCAATAATTTTACTGAATGCGGTAAATGTAAAATCAAAATCTAATTCACATGAGAGGCATTTTCCCAAGTAGCAGAAATAATTACATTTGCATTTACTGTCAGTAATATATCAAATATTTCATTCTCTCTCTTGTTACACTCAAAGAATATGTCATTTTGAATTGACTAAAGAAATTTCATTTTTATGCAACTGGTTAGGCCACACAAAGTGGATCTTGTTTCTCAGGCCATTATTTTTTTAAAATGCATGCAAGTGGGAAAATGGGATAGAGAAAGGTTTTTTTTTTTTTTTACTTTATTATTTTTAAATTTTTTAATATCATTTTGTTGCCTCAGACATTCATATGCTTGGTTTGTTTTATGTTTCAGGCCTCATATTAGACAAAATAACATACACCACAGCCAATGTTATTAGTTTTTATTTTATTTTATTAAAAATTAAAAATCAGTTTCTAAGGCCATCTTATATTGGTATTTGACAGCTACATGTTCAATTTTATTATGTCTAGAAACTTTTAAATTGAACATGTGGCAGTCAAATACCAATATAAGATGGCCTGAGAAACTGATTTTTAATTTTTTTTGCTCAAAACAAACATTATCTAAGAAAATAGAAATCTTTTATCCAATCTGCTTTTTCCCCAAAATATATCAAATCCCTACAAATAAAATAATTCTATTTTTTCTTCCAAAATATAACTTGAATGATTAGTTCAGTCATGCAATAAATATACAGAACCACACATACATTTGAATCACTTAAGAATTATCGCCTTGTATGCTTTGGCCCAGGATATCACTTGTGCCTTCGGCTCTCATGATATCCTGGGCCAAAGCAATTGTGTCTTCAGCTCTCATGATATCGTTGGCCAATGCAATCTCGTGTGATAATTCTTAACCCATTCAAACATATGTGCAGTTCTGTATTTATCATACACCTCCCATGTAACAACCAGACGGCACAAAAATTGAATAGCACTTTTGAGCTGGATAATTGCCGATATATTTATTATATTTATTTATTTATTGGTGTTTAAAGTCACAAACTTATGCACAATGGATAATCGCGACCGTGACAGTTTTATGGGTGGAGGAAGCCAGAGTACCTGGAGAGAACCACTGAGCAACTGTCAGCTCCTCAACATTCTAACTCTGTTCAAGCTCTGTTCAAGCAGGGTTAAAGTGGTTGAAGACATGTGCACCATCGACATGTAGTACGCCTTAGTACACGGCATCAAAGTACCTTGCCCAAGGATACAACACGGATCATCCCGTACGGGGATCAAACTTGGGACTTCTAGCATAGAAGTCCAACAGTCTTCCACTGAGCCACCGCGCTCCCCAGATAATTGCTGCATTTCCTTCGTTGCCAACAGGAAATCACTGTTAGTTGGTGGGGTACCAACCCTAATTTGCTTTTCAGTTTTTGCAGCATTCAATTCAGTGTCACGGTCATGATGATTGAACTTCAAATATTGACTAAACTGCAGGGAATAACCTAACAAAAAGTTTTTAAATAGCTAATAAGTTTAGCACACTCCATCATTATATGACCAGCTGTGGAAAGTATTTGTCAAAGAACATGCATTCAGAATGTTATTTTTATTTTGTAAATTTTTTACCCGAATCTGATTGTTTAAATATCACAGGTAAACAAATCTAAATGAAGAACTTGGAATTTCAAAGCAATCTCAGGTCCGGTGCATTCGACAAATGATTGATGTAATTTATATAGACGGGTTCCTTGTCTGTTTCCTTGGATATGAAATCGAACATGTTTTGTATCAGCATATGTGCGATACAACTTTATTTTTATTGTACAAGCAGAAGAGTGTGGAAATCCCATGTTTTACATTAATAGGTGTTTGATAAATTGAGTAGTCAATACTAACAGAGACAATATATAACACATGGAAAGTGCTTCACCACTAAAGCATCAAGTTAGAAGAGTTTCCATCTAGCCAATAACCCACCTTTCATGAGAAAGCGTAATAACTGCTATAGTTCCAGCCAATGGACTACAGAGTTTAACCCAGGGGTCCATTAGCTGAAATATTGCATGTGATCTGTTGTGCTTTCTCTGTCCAGAGATTATGAGTTACTAACTGGATGTCTTCTTTGATCTGTCATTGAAGATATATCACATGAAACTTCGTTAATTTCGACGTAACAACCCATGTCTTATTTCCTGATTATCAACTAGGGTCTAATAGGCACGTAGTCCCATAGCAGCAGCATTTTATTCTTGACATGACGTTCACATGACGTCAATTACGACAAAAAGTTCAAGTAAAGCGCATTCATGACATCATGGTGTGAAGCGTCTGAGCCAACGAACTGATTATCGGTTGTTTTGGGAGAATTTAGCGATAATGAATTAAATAAAAAGTGTAAAAAACATTCAAAAACTCATCTGATATACAGAATCTTTAACTTGTTATGTTTAGAATCAAATTCATCAAACGTGTTTCAAAAAAACTTATATCCAAACATCACTTGTTTGAGATCCTGTATATAACTTTAGTTTAAGGTCATTACACACCCTTAACCCTTCGAACACTAGCAGCCATTTTTCCGGGCAGCCACATGATACGTCATAACGTCATTAAATAGGATGGCTGTTCAGTAAATGTGTGGGGGTCGACCAATCATTATTTTCAACATGCAGCCCTGAGGCTGCATGTTGAAAATATCAATTGGTCTAGCCCACATAAATAATGAATATGGACTCTTCTAATTGCTGCCATTGAACTGGCATGGATGATACCACCCGAGTTCAAAGGGTTAAGTCATGGGCAACAAATGACATCAGTAAGATCTGTTAAGCTTTTCAGTTTATATGGAGTGAACGAGGATGATCCAACATTATCATTTTTTTTCTATCTGTGACCTTGCCAGCATGACCTTGAATCTAGGTCAAGGCACAGTCTTGGGTTGTGGGCAACAACTGTGTGAAGCAGGAACAAAACTTGACAATCAGATTCCAGGACAAATTAAAGGGATGTACAAATTAATAAATGAATAATAGGCAGATGGATATGCATATGAGTAATTTGGCTATTATATGCTTCCTCAGACCTCAAATTTTGTCAAGGAAAATAATGAAATTTTAACCAGAAGTTGATATTTATGCTACCCACTTTTGAGGACACTGTTGAAGATGGTTTCTAGGTCCTATAATACCAATGACACATGTTTATGACATTAACCCTTTACCTAACACGAAAAACAGACAATATTTTCAAACAAAATTCTTGAATAACTAATTTTTTGCATAAAAAAATATAGCTTATGACCCCTCATTGGAACAGGCTCAATGAACTCATTCCAATGAGGTGGTCATAACCTATGTTTTCGTGACAAAAAGATGAACAAGAGGCCCCAGGGGGCCTTAGGCACTCACCGAATGTTCCATACTGTTAAGACACAAATTTTATCAAAGCTATTCTTAAGGTTCTACGGAGTAAATCTATACTCTCTGTGGAGATAAAACATCAACAGTACTGAATGGGACAATGGTGCTGATCAAATATCAAAAGATTCTGCATGATGGTTCTGAAGAAGATTTTTAAAGCATTTTCCTTGAATTGCACAAAGTAAACATTCACGCCCCCATAATGAGCCCCAATATTTATCAAATGACTCAATTTCAACAAACATGAATCCACCCCATACCAAGATGCTGCATACCAAATATCTACAGATTCTGCCCACTGGTTCTGTTGAAGAAGGTTTTTCCTTAAATTGCACTCAGGAAAAATTCATGCCCCAAAAGGGAGCCCCAATTTTGATCAAGGGACTCGATTTGAACAAACTTGAATCAGACATATACCAAGATGCTGCATACCAAATATCAAAAGATTCTACCCATTGCTTCTGGAGAAGAAGATGTTTAAAGAATTTTTCTTAAACTGCAAGTAAGTAAAAATTCATGCTCCCATAGTGACCCCCAATATTGGTTGAGGGACTGGATTTGAACAAACTTGAATCAGACCCATACCAAGATGCTGCATACCAAGTATCAAAAGATTATGCCCACTGGTTCTGGAGAAGAAGATTTTTTAATAATTTTTCTATAATTCATATGGTGCTATCAGAGTTATGCCCCATACAGAGCCCCAAAGGGGCGTGGCCATTTCATTTGAACAAACATGAATTGCCATATAGTGATGAACATCCACATGAAGTTTCGTGAAAATCGGACCAGAGGTTTCAGAGGAGAAGTCGTTAGAAAAATGTTCATGATGACGGACGACGGACGGCAAGTGATAAGTTGAGCTCTCTTTGGTGAGCTAAAAATTCCTCATATTGACTAAGTTATAATTTGGGCAAACCCAAATATGGACCCAGGGACTTGGCTTTAACAAACTTGAATCTCCCCCCCCCCCCCTAAGGATGCTACACACCACATATCAAAACATTCTGACTGCTGGATCTGAAGAAGAAGATTTTTTAAGAAAATTCCTCATTTCAAACTTAGTTACAATTCAAGCTCCCACAGTGAGCCCAAATATGGACCTAGGGACTTGGCTTGAACAAACTTGAATCTCACCCCCCTGAGGATGCTGCATACCAAATATCAAAACATTTCGACTGCAAAAGATTTTTCAAGAAAATTCCTCATTTTGAACTAAGTTATCATTCAGGCTCCCACAGTGAGCCCAAATATGGACCTAGGGACATGGCTTGAACAAACTTGAATCCAAACCCCCTAAGGATGCTGCATACCAAATATCAAAACATTCGGACTGCTGGATCTGAAGAAGAAGATTTTTAAAGAAAATTCCTCATTTTGAACTAAGTTATAATTCGGGCTACCACACTGAGCCCAAATATGAACCCGGGGACTTGGCTTGAACAAACTTCAATCTCACCCCCCTGAGCATGCTGCATACCCAATATCAAATGATTCTGCCTCCTGGATCTTGAGAAGAAGACTTTTAAAGAAATTTGCCTGAAATGCACTAAGTTCAAATTGGGCTCTTATACTGAGCCCAAATATGAACCCAGGGGGCCGATTTGAACACACTTGAATCAGATCCACCCCACAATGTTGCATACCAAATATCAAAAGATTCTGCCTGCTGGATCTGAAGAAGAAGATTTTTGAAGAAATTTGCCTGAAATGCACTAAGTTCGAATTCAAGCTTTTATAGTGAGCCCAAATATGAATCCAGGGGGCCGATTTGAACAAACTTGAATCAGATCTACCCCACAATGTTGCATACCAAATATCAAAAGATTCTGCCTGCTGGTTCTTGAGAAGAAGATTTTTTAAGAAATTTGCCTGAAATGCACTAAGTTCGAATTCGGGCTTCTATACTGAGCCCAAATGTAAATCTAGGGGGCCAATTTTAACAAACTTGAATCAGATCTACCCCACAATGTTGCATACCAAATATTAAAAGATTCTGCCTGCTGGATCTGGAGAAGATTTTTTAAGAAATTTGCCTGAAATGCACTTTTAGTTCGAATTTGGGCTTCTATAGTGAGCCCAAATATGAATTCAGGGGGCCGATTTGAACAAACTTGAATCAGACCCATACCAAGATGCTGCATACCAAGTATCAAAAGGTTCTGCCTACTGGTTCTGGAGAAGAAGATTTTTTAATAATTTTTCTATAATTCATACAGTGCTATCAGAGTTATGCCCCATACAGAGCCCCCAAGAGACGTGGTCATTTCATTTGAACAAACCTGAATTGCCATAGAGTAATGAACATCAACATGAAGTTTTGTGGAAATTGGACCAGTGGTTTCAGAGGAGAAGTCATTTGACAAATGTTCACGACGACGGACGATGGATGGATGACGGACGGCCAGTGATAAGTTAAGCTCCCTTCGGTGAGCTAAAAATGTAATGAAAATTGAATGGTGGATTTTGTGAATAGCTTTGGCCAGTTTTAGCTATTATGTTGGGTAAAGTGTTAATCCAGCATTGGTCCACTGTCCTGTTGATTCACATTCTGAATTGAATCAGAGAGATTTGAATAAAATTGAATCTCCAATTGAATCTCAAGGCTATTCAAGTTGTAGATATTGCAACTCCTTATAACCACAAATATTACCAGTCTGGACTCAAGTATTGGATGCAACAGTGACTTAACTGTTTACACAAATCAATCAAAATGTGGAATATTCCAAAACGGATTCAAGGTAGTTTCCGAAGTGGTACCTCCTGAACCCTTTACCCAACGTTACAGCCAAAACCGGCCAGCGCTATTCACTAAAATCGCCAATTAATTTAAAATTATTTTTTTTGTCTTTTATCTCAAAAACATAGGTTACGACCCCTCTTTGGGATGAGCTCATTCCAAAGAGGGGTCATATCCTATATTTTTGAGACAAAATATGAAAAAAATTAGTTATTCAAGAATTTTATTTACAAGTGTCGTCTGCTTTTATTTATTTATTTATTTATTTGTGTTTAAGGTATGGCTATATCATGACAACAACACTGGTTTGAAGTCAAGATTAGCCAATCATTGACACCTATGCAGCCCACTGTTGGTTTCAGTCCTACTTTGCCAGTAAAGCAGACCATGTTTACTGCAATGAAGAAGCACTGCTCCACTTCCTGGAGTTCCCATGGGTGGGGGGGGGGGGGGGGGGTGGAGGGCACAAGAAAGCACATGATTACTAGCAAGAGCAAATCAAAATCTAAGGCTCAAATTCAGATTATTATGATCCCCGATGAGTCTGGAGGTGGGATGGGAAAAACTCACCTGAGGGGCAAGATATTTGAACCAGACCTGAGGCTTGCTGAGGGTCTGGTTCAAATATCTTGCCCCGAGGGTGAGATTTCCCCATTCCCACCTACAGACTCATCGATGATGATTTTTCTCCCCCCACCATGCAACGATTACATTAGCCAGAGGTAATCAACTCATTTTGTATTCGTTGTTTTGAGAAACTGATGACACCATCGGAAAGAGCATGCACAAGCTATGTATACACTAAAGGTATATAACACAAAATCGATTAGGGATGGTGGCAGCTTGAGGGTTGAAGAGTTTTAGAGCATCAAACTTTGATCACACTGCATTCCGATGACGTCAATATGAATTAGTTTGTAGCAAGAAACTGATATGATATGCATAACGTCATAATAATGTTACAAATGTATAACGTCACGTGGGTGGGGTGGTATACATCTGTCTCTCCCTGTTATCTCACCCAGGACACATGTATGTTACATACGCAGTGGGGGGGGGGGGGGGGGGGGGGGGGGGAGAAAAGACTGTCCCGACTGGAAAAAGTACTGGGGGATGCCACATACTTCACCACTTGAACCCACTCAGTCATACTCCAGCAGGCCTGTGTCTTGAAATTCAGGCATAATATTATGTTTTATGTCTCAGCCCATGCATATATTCATGGTCTATAAAAAACAATATTCGTAATTCACATTTGGGTGGACCTGATTATTTAGCTATTTACTGCTTGTATGAATGCCCAATGAGAAACTTCATTGAGAGAAAAGGGACATCTTGCTTCTAATTCACATGTACTGGGGCAAATTCTTTATTCTCGTTGTTGCCTGGAGACATGGTGTCATGGTTCATGTTTGTTAAATGAAACATAAATTCAAACAAGGCATTGCACTGCAGTTGAAAGAAGATATTACACTCCTAATGTGTGACCAGAATAATCTACCGAGTTCATCATTTGATCCAAAATAACTGTGAAACCATGGCTGTTTTTGAAACTGCAGGGAGATTTGTGATCAGTGATGTAATTTGGCTAATACACATCAGTCATCCGATTGATTGACTTGGGTTAACACACTGAGCCGCCAGTCACTTATGATAATTATGTTAACCACACAAAAACCCATAGGTATTTGTTTTATTAAATACTTTATCTATTCTAAAGAATCTGTTTTAATCCCAAGTTAACTGGTTGAGTGCTGGAAACCCCTATCAAAATGAGGTTACCAGAGCAAAAGAACACATTTTCCTTGCTCATGTTTCCTATACAGCCAAAGATAAAAAATATTTTGTTCATATGAATCTGTTTTATTAAAAAATATTGGAGAGTGCCTATGGGCACTCTTCAATTATTTGTAATAAAACAAATACGGAATAACAAATTCAGACCACCAAAAATAATCTATATCTCTCAGCCAGTTAAAGCAAGGGAATTGCTTCAAAAGTCTTTTCCTGATAACCAAGAGAGACGACTTACATATAAGCTTAAAGCTTTCTGTCGAATCCCTCCTTTGAACAGTAACAAATTTCCCTGTCTTTAGTTGTTTCATTATAATACTGTATCTATGTTGTTCATATTTTTTTGTTACTCAACAATTGTTGTGTGCATTTATCAATTATTGAATAAATATTGTTTAAACTAAAAGTCTTTTCAGTGTAAAAGCCATTAGCAGATAGTGAATAAACTGCTTTCAGCAATAAAATAAGTCATATGAAACAAAATAGTTCCCATAGCTTTTCAGTGAAATCTACACAGAAACGTTAATGAATATTAATTTAATACCACTAATAACGATAACAATTTGTCTCCATGAAATAGTAAACATCTCTCACTTTCATAACATTTTAGTGAGTTTATTTCATGTTCATTGATACTATTTTCACAGCCATATGCCAGTTCTGTACTTTCAGTGTGAAATATGATTTCTGAATAACGTAAACGTATGTCTTGTCTGCTCAGGAGTTCCAGAGAAGATGAAAATGTGAAAAGTTGATGAATGCCAAGTGACTGCAATAGCTCATGCGGCCCATTGGGCCAGGTGAGTAAAAAATAGATTGTCTGCATTTCCCTTATAATTTTCCCTTATATTTTTAGGGGAACTACATGTATATAATAAAAAAATTTCAACCCTCTTAAAAATGATGCCTTAGTTGCTTCTTTCCAAAACAACAAATTTATAAACTGATAAATAATACTTTTCAGCTTCCCATTTATTAAAAATTGCGACATCGACGCCGTAGCTGCGATGGGTGGTGCAATCTCACAAAATTCTAAGTTCATCAAGGGCCATAACTCCAAGAAAAATATTTGGAACAAAACATGCATTGAACAGTGGCGAGACATCAATAAGATACACTTACATTCCAAATATAAAGTCATTCCATCAAGTATTTCAAAAGTTATTGAGTTTTGAAACTCGTTGGTCACAGACAGACTGACAGACCTACAGACCGACCGAAAGACTGACATTGCCACTTATTGAGCAGCTAGTCGCAGCTAAAAACATAGTTATTTTCAGATAATCTAAATTCTAATCTATAATGGAATCTCCCATGAAAAATTTGGACTGGAAAAGAATATTGTGAATAAAACTTACATTTTGATGTAGCCAGGCAGCAGTCAATAAGTAAAGTAAAGCAATCGGAGAAAACTGACAAAGAGACAATGCGACGAGCAGTTCAGTGCAAGAATCTTTCAATTCATACAATGACACAGATATGCAGATTAATTGTTAACCTTTTATCCAATGCATACAATATCAAAATTTGTAATATTAATTCTCTTTTTGTCATTTTAAAAAAAAATCGCGACATTGATGCCGTAGCTGCGACAGGTGGTGCAATCTCACAAAATTCTAAGTTCATCAAGGGCCATAACTCCAAGCAAAATATTTGGAACAACACATGCACTGAACAGTGGCTAGACATCAATAAGATACACTTACATGACAAATATAAAGTCATTCCATCAAGTATTTCAAAAGTTATTGAGTTTTGAAACTCATTGGTCACAGACAGACCGACCGACAGACCGACCGACCGACCGACAGACAGACCAACAGACAGACCGACAAACCGACATTGCCACTTATAGAGCTGCTAGTCGCAGCTAAAAATTGCAACAAAACCATATCATGTGACCAATCAGCTCGGTTCAATGAGAGTTCGCTTAAGATTCTGTTAAAAGTTTTAAAAAACATTCTATTTTGAACTGCTCAATTTTGAACAGTTCATTTTATTTTGAACTGCTTTATTCGTTATGAAAAGGGTTACACTCCTTGTCTCCTACTGGTAAATTTTCTGTCCATAACAAAAATACTCTATTTCCAAAATCCAGTATGTCACAAACTCTTGTAAATAAAAAACAATATGCTAAGTAGAAAATGCTCTTAACAATGATTTATGTTTAAGCAACTGAATTTTTGATCAAATAAAGTGGTTTTGGTCATTAAATTGATAATAAATTGAGTCTTTTTTCTATTAACAGCTTTTCAAACAAACTACAATGCAGTGGATTAAATTCGTACACAGAAAGTACAGAGATCAAAGAAGCCTTTAACCCTTAACTGGTTGAGGGCTAAAATTTTTTTCAATGGTGATTTGAAACAGGTATTTTTTTCAACAACACCACACTACCAACAAGAGTAGACTTTGTTTAGCAAGATTTTGACATAAATAATTCTGTTATGTTTAAATTTATTGGAGAGTGCCAGTAGGCAGCCAGTAGGCACTCTCTAATAAATTGAAACCAAACAATTTTATATAAATTTTTTCTTCTACTGCTGAACTAACTTCAAGTTAATGCATACAGTGTAAAGCCACTAAATGGCTACAAGAACTTTTCAATAGAGCTAAGACAGTGACATCTTGCCCTCAACCAGTTAAGGGACTTGGGATTTTTATACATTTTTGATCCACTTTGACAGTGTACACCTGCCACTGTTTCTAAGCATGCCATGCCTCTCTACATAGGTTGCCAAGATGTGGCCTTGAAACAAATGTCACAGTACCTGGTATGTAAGTAGCAAGTCTACCTAGAGACTGCATGTTCGTGCACATGTTCTTCTACCATGAAATTAGGTGATCAAAGTTGGCATTGGGCCTTGATTGGGGCTAAGGTTCTTGAAATTGGCTTTGTCAGTATATTATTTTGACACATTCTAATGTTCTGTTTATTTATTTATTTATTTATTTATTGATGTTTAAGGTCACATATTTAAGCACAATGGCTAACCATGACCGTGACAGTTTTACAGGTGGAGGAAGCCGGAGTACTCGGAGAGAACCACCGAGCAACGATGAGCAGCTGCCAGCTCCCCAACATCGTAACTCCACACTGCAGCACAGGCAGGGTTAGATTGGTTGAAGACATGCGTACCATCGACGTGCAGTACGCCTTAGTACACAGCGTCATTGTGCCCCCACGCGGGCAATGGAGATGAAGTGTCTTGCCCAAGGTAATGTTCTGTTATTTCATCTCCTGAGTTCCAATGTGTTCTATGTGCCAGTAGGCACATGGAACACATTGGAACCCAGGGGATGATTTGGTTATCGGGAATTTACTAGCCTGTCAGAGAATTCTGTACTAAATGTATGGGAAATAGTTGGATATTTGAAAGTTATTATGCAAATAAGCCTTTACCTAACTTGACTTGAAAACAAAATATTTTTATTTTTTCATTCAAAACATAGCTTATGAACCCCTCACTTGAATGCGCTTGATAAACTCATTCTACTGAGAGGTCATAAGTTATGTTTTTTTTCAGGCAAAAATTGATTTCTTTAATGATGATGGCAGGATATTCAGCTACATTTGGTACAGGGTTAAGTGTTTTATTCCATTAGCCAATAATCAGTGTCAGTGGATTCATCTTTTTCTACATGTTCATAAAAAAGACATTCCATTCTGTTCTATCCATTTTTATTCAGAACATAGGTTAAAGAACGAATGAATGGTCATAAGGCTCTTGTTTTGAGAAATGCTAATAATTTTTTTATATATATACAGTAGAATGTTTTTGGCCATCTCGTTAGATAATGTATTTAAAATTGTGATGAAATGGTACGTCTAAAAGTTTTTGTGTTCTCTTTTACTGCAGTATCAGCACTCATTTCATTATCATCCATTTGTTTAGATTCGTTAGTTATACTTCTGTCTTTGTTTGAAGATGGAAGAATGTCACTCTCCTCACTTCTATCTGCTTCATCTTCTGGAATAGTTTGTTGAATGATATTGGAATTTGGTACCAATTCACTTTTGGGTGTTAAAACACTTTTGATAGATGAGTCATTCGCTGAAACATCATTTGTTTCACACTCTCCATCCATGTAAATGACATACACAGGAACATCTTCCTCATCAATGACACCGAGATCCTTTTCGGTATTTTTTACACTTGTAGACATTCGTTGATTTTCAGTCATTTCATTGGCAATGCTTGAAACAACTTTAGTATTGTCACTTTCAGAAATTGGTTCAAATTTGAGAGTTTCATTAGTAATCTTTTGGGATTGAATACTACTTAGCACTTCACAATTATTGTGTTCAGTATGAAGTGTTTGCCTACTTGTGTCCACCTCTGCAGCATTTCTAATATCACTATGCTCCATGACTGATGAACTATACAATTCATCATGTTTTTCATTTTGCTTTTGATTGGTAGCTTGTTTCAGTACACTTATTTCAAAAGATGATTGTGTTTCAGTCTCATTATCTTGTGATTGGTCCTCAGCTACCAGGGTGAGAGGTTTCAGTTTTGCGTTATGCTTAATGTCTGTGCAGTCACCTGATGTACTTTTTTCTGTGCATTCTACATCAGCTGGTGTTAGTTTCACAATTTCTTTTATAACTGCAGTGTCAATGAGAACATTGTTTTGTGATACTTCAACCACACTCGAAGAAGTGGAACTTCGATCTATAATGATTTCTGACTGATCTTTCAAAACTGCATGTTCTTTCATATTTTCTTTAACAGTATATATTTTGTCCTGTAAATCACTGATTGATATGGATTCACCACTAATGTTTGTCATAGAATCACCATTTTTTGATTCATTGTTCACTTTTTCTTGAGGTGTTGTTTGTTCAAGATGAAAATTACATGCAGGTGTTTGATGATCATTGGTCACTTGTGCTACCACTATATTATTGGTTGTAGTACCCTGCAACATTGTGTGCTGTATCTGTGACTGATCTGTGTGCTGCACATGTGATACATCTGGTGGTTGTAACTGTGATAGATCTGTGTTCTGTTTCTGTGACTGATCTGTGGGTTGTATCTGTGACAGATCTGTGTTCTGTTTCTGTGGCAAATCTGTGGGTTGTATCTGTGATAGATCTGTTGATTGTGTCTGTGATAGATCTGTAGATTGTATCTGTGAATGATCTATGGATTGTGTTTGTGATAGATCTGTGTGTCGTATCTGTGATAGATCTGTAGATTGTATTTGTGAAAGATCTGTGGATTGTATCTGTGATAGATCTGTGGATTGTGTCTGTGACAAATCTGAAGATTGAATCTGTGAAACATGTTCATACTCATCGTCTGCTGGAGATGGTTCTTTAAAGAATAACTCATGTCCTTCAGCATCCTCTGATGTTTCTTTTGCAGTAGTCATTGCAAATTCATTTGCAATCCCATTAGTTGTTGATTGCATTTCTTCAATAGGTGATATGCATTCTTCACCAATTGCTTTTGATTTATTATTATTAATTAAAAAAGAATCTAAGGGGTTATCGTTTCCATGTTTACTTCCTAAAACAGATGCAACCTGGGGAACAATCTCTTCTTCTAGAACTGGTTCTTGGTTTTTATTTATTGATTCATTTGTATTATTTATGATTATACTTAAATCTTCTGTACCTTCTTTGTTTGATAATGATGTATTCTCATGATGATAGGTTTGCTTGTGAATACCATCCTCTCTCCACTGTTCATCACCTGATACAGTAGTGTCATCAACATTATTGTATTGTTTTGATTTATCTTGTATAGAATTTTCAACTTGAGTACTTGTCTCTACTTCAGATGTATCAGTTTCATCTTCAGTGTCAGGCGTACTAACTATTATACAGGGTAATGAATTCTTTTCTTCATTTTTTTTAAGACTATCTTCTACATATTGATCTAGTTGTTCTTTCAAGGTTACTAATTCATCTACTTCATCAACTAATGAAGGTACCTGGTCTGCAATATATACATCCTTAACATCTGTTTCCATTATATCCTGTGATCCATTACATTCCAAAGCAGACTCATTTTGTGTGGTAAGAGGATCTGAACTGCAATCATCTTTTGAAGTTAGTTGTTCAGACAGATTTTCAGCAGAAATGCCCTCTTGGAGACAACTATCTGACTCATTCTCAAATTCTTCAGCAGGAGGTATTATATCATGTTCTAGCTGAAATCGAACCGATTTTGTTTCTTTAGCAATTAGTATTTCACTTTCTGAATCTAGTTCTTGTGAGGCAATTGGAATGACATTATTTTTTTCCTCTGTTGGTCTCAAATCCTTCTCAGTAATCTGTGTTTCAGGTACTGGTTTAGTTTCTTCAGGAATATCAGATACTTTCTTTGCATCATCCAGCATTATTTCCGAATGTGCTTTAGACAAATCTTCAGTCTCATATTCATTTTCAGATAATCTGTTTGGTTGGGAAGACAGTTGCTGGTTTATTTTTCCTTCAACATGAATTCTACTTTGTTCCGTTTTATTTTCAACCATTTCCTGAACTTCAACTTCAAAATGTTTGTAATGTTTTTCGTCACACTCATCTGCAGTTACTTCCACATTTTCTTCGGCTTGCTCGTCCAATGAAGTAGAAACTTGTTGTACTTCTTTGTCACATACCAGTTCAATGTGTACTTCATTTTGTACACCATGATCAGCAGTGTACGTTTGAGATCTCCTTTCAATATGTTGTTCATTATTCTCTTCTGTGATGTCTGTATTAATTTGTTGCATGCATTGTTCACTCTTCAATTCTGTATCTTGTGGATTAGTTTTCTCCACTAACTCAACACTTTTTCCCTCTGTACATTGCTTGTTCATTACTTCAAATTCTTGTCTCATTGTTATAACCATCGGACCATCGTGTTTGATGCCAATCTCATTCTTTGTAGTTTGTGAATATTCTTGAACCATAGTCGACAGAAACCTGTTAATTTCTGCAGAAACTTCCTCACTGTCACAAGAAATACTGTCTTCTTCCATGACTGGTTCATGTTTTTCCAAGATATATTTTGTTTCATGAACTTTGTTTGACTGTATTTCTAAGTAATCATCTTCTGTCTTGTCTCTATTTGAGCATTGTTTATTTCCGTCTTTTGTTCCACATTCATCCTTTTGTTCAGTTGGCATCATTAGAACAGAAGTATTCTCTAAATTCATATGGCTTTGGGGATTATTTTTGTGAGATGAGGAAGGACTATTTTTTGGACTACACTCTTCACCATGATTTGTTGATGTTAAGGATTTGAGGTCAACAAATATTGCTTTCTTGTTAGCTGTAGGTCCTTGCTCATCCACATCTGTGCCAACATATTCATTCCATGGAACAGTAGTTGAAGTGCTGACATGTTCTCTCTCTGATAGCATATCACTGTAGTTCACATTCTTCATCTCACTGAGCATAATTGAATTATTTGTTTCACAAATTGATGACTCTGGCAGTTTCTGATCTTCAGTTTGTTTTTGTTCATGCCCAATTTCTTTTAATGTTTGTTCATATTTTTCCTCCTCTTTTGGTTCCCTTTCCGAGTTTGCCAACATCATTTCTAGCTCATCACCAGTGAGCAACTCTTCAAAATTATTTGTTAGTAGACAGTTCTGAGGTTGGTTAATCTGTTCATCACACAAATTATCAACAGTCATGTCCTTCTGCAAATATGATTTCAGTGTGTTTTCGGTGTTTAAGAGATTTGTTGTTGGAACAGTAGAGATTTCCACATTTTCTACAGCACATTGTATATCACCAGTTACTGAATCATGCTGCTTCTCATCAGAACAACTGTTATGAGAAGAAGCTTGTTCCTGTAATTCTACAAATGAAGTCTGAGTTTCCAAACCCGATTCAACTTTTTCAATTTGTGTACTTTTCAAAGCTTTATTCAAAACATACAATCTTGCGGACTGTATTTTATCCATTTCTTCTGTTTGTCCCTGTAAATCCCAAAAGTCATCTTCAAACACATTGTCCGATACTATTAAGCTAGCTGGCTTATTTCCAGCAACTTCAAATTGCTCGTCTCCAAGACTTATGGACTCGCAAGAATTCCTCTTTTTATCTCTTGAATCAACCTTATTTGCATCAGATTTGTTCTGATTCGTATCAGGAAACTTTTCCTCCCCACTATTATCTGTATGTTCTGTAAAAGTCAAATTTCTGGTTTTACTTTGATCATAACCATCAGACAGAGTACCATGTCCATTATTTATTGTTTGTGAACTGTCTTTAACCATTGCTGACAAAAACCTATTTATTTCTGCTGAAACTTCATCACTGTCACAAGAAATACTATCTCCCATGTCATCAATAAAAGCATCTATTTGAGCTGAAAGGTCCTCCTTATTTTCATCTTTTATTTTCTTTGTTTCATCATCAGGAGCACTTGTCAAAGCCTCAGCTAACTGTCTCATTCTAAATAAATTTTGTTCAATAAGGGAGAACTGGCCAGCTGATACTGGCCTCTTTAAATATGTGTTTGGTTTTCTGACAGTCGCTGATGAACAACGATGTGGCAGGAAAGAACCTTGTTGACTAACATTTACATACCCAGGCTTCTTGAAAGATTGATTTATAGGTGGGAGAGATTTTCTCTTAACAAGAATATCATCTCTAGAAAAATCACCTGCTGCTATATTGTTTAAAGTTTTCCAGCTTTCAGTATATCTTGACTGGTTTGACTTCAGCTCCAGTGACTCAAAACTTGCTCGCCTTTCATATTCCTTTGATGTCTTATCTTCACCTCTTTCACTTGTATCTGACACCTTGACTTCGTATCCACGTTCATCCTTTGGTGGACCTCTGGGAGTCTGAGCTTCATCTGTTTCTATATCAGAGACTTCATCAGCAGTATCTTCAGTATTATAAGCTTGTTGAATTATTGTTAACCCATGAGGGAGCATGCCTTTCTTGTCTTTATTAAGAGATCTTGTGTTTTCTGAATATGACTGCTTCTTGGCAAAACATTCACTGGTCTTATAAGAATTTTTCTCTCTACTCTTTACAAGTTTTGAAGAATTTGAAACTGAGATGGAATGTTCTTCTTTCACAGCAGGTGTTACAGCACCTCGCTCCTCATCACTTGATCGTGTTTTTCGACTTGAAATAGATGAAGATTTTTTTGAAGATTTTCTCTCACTACAACTGAGTTTTGAAGAATTTGAAACTGAGATGGAACGTTCTTCTTTCACAGCAGGTGTTACAGCACCTCGCTCCTCATCACTTGATCGTGTTCTTGGACTGTAAATGGATGAAGATTTTTTTGAAGATTTTGTCTTACCACTACTGAGTTTTGAAGAATTTGATATGGAGATAGAATGCTCTTCTTTCACAGCAGATGTTACAGCCCCTCGGCTTTCATCACTTGATGGAGTTTTTGTATGTGAAATGGATGAACATTTTTCCGAAGATTCACTTTGGCTGACAAATGATTCTGAATATCTTTCTGCAGAGCTGGATTCTAACTTTGAACTTGTTGAATCAGACTTATCTCTTTCCATTGCAGAAGATGCTGAGGACATGTTCTCATCCAAAGTAGGTGACGGAAAATCTTTTAAACCAAGTGAGGCATCTTCTAAGGAGCCACAGAATTGAAGGTTTCTCTCAATATCAGTAACACTTGGTGGTTGTGCTGATGGTTTAGATATACGTGAAACACTTTCTTCATCAGTTAAAGATTTCTGTGAGGACTCACTATGATCATCTGAAATTAGAAATTTTCTGAATTAAAATCACTATCATTTCTAACACTACAACAGTATTCTCTTCAAAAGATATTATCAAAATCATGATTATCGGAAATGATTTCTCAACATGTTCATTTATTTATTTATTTATTGGTGTTTAAAGTCACATACTTATGCACAATGGCTAATCGTGACCATGACAGTTTTATGGGTGGAGGAAGCCAGTGTACCCGCAGAGAACCAAGCATCGATGAGCAACTGTCATCTCAACATTCTAACTCTGTTCAAGCTCTGCTCAAGCAGGGTTACAGCGGTTGAAGACATGTGCATCATCGACGCGCAGTACGCCTTAGCACACGGTGTCATCATGCCCCCATGTAGGCAACCGGGATAAAGTGCCTTGCCCAACGTAGGTCGTCCTGGACAAGGATCGAACTCAGGGCCTCTAGCATAGCAGTCCAACAGTCTACCACTGAGCCACCACGCTCCCCAACATATTCATTACCAGTTGCTTGTTTGTTTACATGTGTTAAACTGGTTTGTTGTTTGTTTAGTGGGGTTTAACAACACTTTCAACAGTCGGAGTAAAATCAAGGCAGATAATTTTATGAGTGTTCAAAGTCACAGTATGCAGAGAGAACCACTCAGTAGTGTAGCAGCAGCAGCAAATACGTTTATTTTATTTACAGTAGAATCCTCTTAATTGAATATCCATTTTGCCAGTGAAAATTATTCAATTAACAGGAGTATACAATTAACAGGGATTTTGTCAGTTTCCATGTTCTGGAGGTAAACTGAGCATTTATTCTATTATATCTTGTTTGACAGAGCTCAAACAAGATATAATAGAATAAATGCATGTATGGGATGCATACAGACCAAAAAGATTGATAAACGAGGGGAATTTGGTGCGTGTCACAGTAATTTTTTTGGCACATTCAAAAATTTATATACAATTAACAGGAGTTTACTCTACAACCCATATGCAATTAAAGGATCAAAATTTGTACTGAAGGTATGGTAAATGGTTTTGTGTTTGAAAATTATATTTAATTAACAGGGATATACAATTAAGAGATATCCAATTAAGTGGGCTCCACTGTATTAATGTTTAACCCTTTGAACATTGGTGGTATCTTTCATGCCAGTTAAATGACAAAAATTGGAAGAGTCCATATCCATTATCTGGGGGAAGAGCAATTAATATTTTCAACGTGCAGCCTTCAGGCTGCACATTGAAAATATTAATTGTTCTACCACACACATTCACATAGTAGCCATCCTACTTAATGAAATTATGACGTATCGTTTTGCTGGACTGGAAAAGCGGTCTCTCGTGCTGTAAGAGTTAACTCTTAATCCACGGAGTATTTTTAAGAAAGTTTTCATCAAATCTTGTCATGGCTGCTGTTAAGCAGCCATGACTAGCTTTGATTAAACATTTATCTATATTTAACTCAATAAGTCATTGATGAAAAAATTCATTCAACTAAGATGGGTAAATTATATTAAATTAGCCCAAATTATTCTTATTTCAGTGACAAGAGAAATCCTATCGTGGGCAGGAATATACGCCAGCAGCATGAGGCGAGTTAAGACCATTTTCAGCATCTTGGGCTATATCATGACTGCAACATAAGGATGAAGTCAAATTCTGCCAATCACTGTCCACTTTAGAGGACCTCTACCCTAGGCATTGGTCCCATGTCCAATTTTACCAGTAAAACATAACTTGCTGACACAATTAACAAGCACTGCTCCACTTACCCCTAGTTTACCAGTAAAGCAGAACTTGTTTACCATGATATACAAGCACTGTCCAATATTTCGGGTTTCCACAGGGACTGAGAAATTAATACTACAGTGGAGCCCGCTTAATTGGATATCTCTTAATTGTATATCCCTGTTAATTGAATATAATTTCCCAACATAAAACCATTTACCATTCCTCCAGTACAAATTTGATCTGTTAATTGAATGTAGGTTATAGAGTAAACTCCTGTTGATTGAATAAAAAATCTTGTAACCTGTCGAGAAATTACTGTGACTCTCCCCAGTTTTCCTTTGTTTATAGACCTATTTGGCCTCCCTCAGTACATCCAATACAGGCATTTAATCTATTATATCTTGTTTGACAGAGCTCGTGGAGCTCTGTCAAACAAGATATAATAGAATAAATACTAAGTTTACTTCTAGAATACAGGAAAGTGACACAATCCCTGTTAACTGCATGCCCCTGTTAATTGAATAATTTTTATTGGCAAAGTAGATTTCAATTAACAGGGTTCCACTGTACTTAACACAGCTATTAACTACTAACACTATAATATAATTCTTCTTGATGACACATTTTCAAGAGTCCTTTGAGCAATTTAATAAATTATATTTTGTAATCAAAGAGTTCAGTAAGCTCTCACAAACAAAATATATAGTAAAAACTTGTACTTCAAGATGATTAACCCTTTACCCAACGAATCGCCCGCATCCGCCCACGTAATATGCAAATACAGCAGTTGAAAAAATATTATTTTTCAAAAAATTTCAACAAAACCATATCATGTGAAAACTCATTGGAACGAGCTCGTTGAGCTCATTCCAATGAGGGGTCACATGATATGGTTTTGTTGAAATTTTTTGAAAATGTTTTAAAAATGATATTTAAAATAGTGAATTTTGATATCGTCTGCGTTGGGTAAAGGATTAACAAGGAGAGAGTCAATATTTACCCATTTTGTTCATTGTTTATGAGGGTTTATAGTAATTTTTAATTTTTGGCTGCACTTCAACACAAGCATGTGGAAGAGTTTAGTCAATCAACTATACTAAGATAGCCCACTGAAGAACATCACAAGATTTGTTATTCAATTAACATGCAATTAACATAGTACATTTGTACAAAAGTTACCCTTGATGGGGATCAAACTTTGGACCTTTTTATCTCTTATCATGTGTGATTCTTTTTTTCCCAGGCACTGCCCTAATGCATGCGCATTCCTTTTGGCAATGAAATTGTTTACACTATTGCTCTGTGTCTCTTTATGTTTTGAAATTGTAGATTACAGTTAAAACTAGAAGTCCTGTCATGAAATGCGCACAAATAGCACGTTGATCTGCGCGTTAATCTACGCGTTATGACCATAGTAAGGCTATCAAATTCTGTCAACATATCGCCTGTGCACAATCAATGTTTCAGCCAATGGACCTCCAGGTACCCGGAGGTCCATTGGCCGAAACATTGCCTGTGTTTGCTATGAGTAACCAGAAGAACCTGCCATGCTCTGGATGCCATTTGATATGGCACTTGCGCGCAATTCCTACGCGCAATTAAGCCTAGATAAGCGCGCATTTCGTGACAGGACTTCTAGTTTTAACTGTAAACACAACAATTCTCATATTAAATAATATAGAGAAATATTAGATGCAATAGCACATTCTTTTTTGTAATCAAATGGAAACGCATTGATCAGTAAAAGTATGCTGAATGCTTGAAAGTGACATTCTGCAAATCAGCATATTTATTTATTTATTGGTGTTTTAAGGTCACATATTTATGCGCAAAGGCTAATCGTGACCGTGACAGTTTTACAGGTGGAGGAAGCTTGAGTACCCAGAGAGAACCACCGAGCATCGACGAGCAACTGTCAGCTCCTCTACATTCTAACTCTTTTCAAGCTCTGCTCAAGCAGGGTTACAGCGGTTGAAGACATGTGCACCATCGACGTGTGGTTCACCTTAGAACACGGCATCATCGTGCCCCCATGTAGGCTACCAGGATAAAATGCCTTGCCCAAGGACACAACGGGGATCGAACTTGGGACCTCTAGCATAGAAGTCCAACAGTCTAACACTGAGCCACCGCACCCCCAAAAATCAGCATACAAAATTGCTCATCCAAGAGGTGTTTCTATTTATATTTCAATGACTGTATCGAACAGTAAACAAACACAGAGTCAGAAATTTCAAGAATATTAAACAAATTCCTCAAACAGGACAAAGGGTACCAATATCACGAATTTATAAGCAATTACTGGTAAACACTAATTTAAACAAATTTAAAGAAATTGAATCCTGAGCAAATTTGTTATTTTGTATGTTTATTACTTGATGTGTAAATTATATCTTACACACATTCTGTTTGCAGCAAACAAATTATTTTAATTTCTCCTTCTTTCTGTAAGCAGTATATTTTATTTAACTGAATCTGGTAAATATAAGAGAAATCTCACAGATCAATTTCTCTATCTGGACTTCAGAAATAATTTCAACATTAAAACAACATTACTGATCCTCATCAAACTAATAAAACAGTTAAACCGATCATGCTTCAAAGGATATAAAATATTTTCTTTAACCTACAATCAATATCCAGTGTTATTGGTTATTTATAATGGTAAAACAGAACCAATACTAAATAATGAATTAGGAAAAATGTATACTCAATTATTACTCTAACATGGCAAATAGTGTTTTATTATTCCAAATAGTCAGCCAATATTTGTCTAGAAAGAACTGCCAATGTATTTGGAATGTATTTGGAATGTACTTTGCAAATTTACCACAAGACTGCATGTTGAAACACATTCTCTAAAGGAGTAAAATTGACCAAAGTCAGAAATAAACCTTTATTGATAAATATGGATAAATAAAGAAACGTATAGTGTTTTCAAGTAAAAAATTTATTCTACTCGTAGGATTAAGAATGAAACCGACTCGCCAGAGGCTTGTCGGTTTCATTCTTAATCCTACAAGAAGAATAAATTTTTTACTTGAAAAAACACAAAACATTTATTTTATTTATCCCATAAATCATTTATAGGGCATCAAAATGGTGCTGTTACTTGCTACAAAACACTGCGAGAAGTGAGGAGCATATTGGTCCAATTCGATCGACAAGCAAAACTGCCAAAAATAAACAAGGCGCAGTGATATATTTCTGTCTAAAAATAATTCCCGTACAAACTTGAGGTGAACTTGCAAAAATACTTTATTAAATGAATGAGGTTTATCTTTCTTATTTTCGTTGCTTATTGTTGTTTTTTTCATCATTGATTCAACTTGAGTTTTATAAACAAAGCAGATTACATGTTCATTTGCTTACTTACACTTTCCAAATTTGGAAAATGAAACATCACTCATCATGCCCCCGCCTTTGATAATCGAACTTGTATGCTTGGTTTTCGATTGATTTGCTTTGTGTTTTCTTTTTTATTGTTGTTCATTTTATTGTTAAATAGAGTTGAAATGTGTCATATATTGTAAAACTAAACATTTCAGCGACGGTCAACGTTTGATAAATGGTTCATTCTCCCACAAACGTAAAACAGGTCATGATAAAACAAATACGGTAGAGGTCAGAGGTCAACAAGTCCATCTGTACTATAGGAATAAATTCTTTCCGTGGTAAACCTACAGGGAAAATTTATCACCCCACTAACAGCTGCTACTGGGTGAATAAAGCCAAAATATATCCAAGTCTTTTATTGTTCAAATAAACATCCATTTATGAGATAAAATGTATTATCATAGCTTGACATCAAAACTTGATTTCAGATGCACAATTCTGTGCAGTACAGACACCGAACATCTGATTACAAAGGAAGTACCATTGGGATATTCCCAGAACTGTAAAGTTTCGAGAACAGTCTTTATATTTGTTTGTTTATTGTGGTTTAACCCTTTAGCTAACATGAAAAGCAGATGACACTTGCAAGAATAATTCTTGAATAACTAATTTTTTTCATTTTTTGTCTCGAAAACATACGTTATGACTCCTCGTTGGAATGATCTCGATGAGCTTGTTTCAACGAGGGGTTATAACCTATGTTTTTGAGAAAAAAATAAAAAATATAATGAAAATTACTTGGCGATTTTTTAGAATAGTGCTGGTGGGTTTTAAACATTATGTTGGGAAAAGGGTTAACAACTCATTTGACAGGCATGGTTATTTTCATATTGTGTCAGATAGTTTATAAGTGGTGGAAGGGAGAGTACCTGGAAATAACCATCATGCAACAACTTAACTATCCAACTTATTATTCTGGTACAAGCAGGATTAGTACTTGTTTAAGGTAAGTGTACCATCAGCATTGGTTTAACCCTGAAGCGGCTGGACATGTGTCCTGAATTCCCATCAGCCCACGACCTCTATATGACCACTGGCTTACCAGTTATTTCTCGTTATTTCTAGTCAAGTCTTGGATGCCTTAACCCTTTACCCAACGAATCACCAGCATCCACCCACGTAATATGCAAATTCAGCATTTGAAAAAAATATTTTTCAAAAACTTTCAACAGAACCATATCATGTGACCCCCTTGTTGGAATGAGCTCGTTGAGCTCATTCCATCGAGGGGTCACATGATATGGTTTTGTTGAAATTTTTTGAAAAATTTTAAAAAAAAGCTATTTAAAATAATAAATTTTGATATCATCTGCATTGGGTAAAGGGTTAATAAGCGGCCAATACTTGACTAGAAACCACTGCCTACCTAATTTGTCTGTTGTCAGTAGGACCTCCTCATGATGGCATGTCAAAGGTAACTGTTCTGAGGTTGTAGAAGTCAGAAATAGGCCTTTAAGGGTTAAGCCAAGTGTACCAGCAACATATTGTATGCATTGGTACACAGCTGCACTGTGCACCAAATTAGATTCACAAGATTAAATGACTTGCCCAAAGTCACAATGCATATGATAATACAGAACAGGAACAAACTGTTGACCTTTTACTCTGAAGTCCAATGTGCTAACCAACGAGCACCTGTGGCTCCCAAGTACAGTTTGTGAAGATTGTGTGGTAACAAAACACCAAATAAGTTGAGTTTCCACATATATAGTTCAACTTCGGAAAGGAGAGATTGGTAAAATTTGGGCACATCACAGACTTTCCAAGCCAACTGCTATTCAGCCTCATTGAAGAAACTTTTTTGCAATACTGAATGTCTGAAATGCCATTTCACGGATTCTCTTGGCTGTATTGGTACCAAAGAGTATCTATTCAAAATAGCCCTATAGGGCCTTCTCCCCGCTCTGATCATTTTCTACTTCAACAGAACAGGTGCCCCAGCATGCAGTTTCTGGGTACTCTGTGTAAACTCGAAGTTAAATTATAAGTATCTTTGTAGTTGTTTATAGGCAAAAAATGGCTGCTTATACAGGCAGCCAAGACTTGCCTAAAAACAACTGCAAAGCCATGGCATGTAGTACCTTGGTAGTTGTTTGGAGGCAAGAAATGGCTGCAAATATAGGCAGTCAAGATTTGTCTACAAACAACTGCAAAGCCACAGCATGTTGACTGTCATTGAGTAACAAAATTCTCTCCACATATCAAAATTTTGCCTTTGCAGGTGAAATCATTTGAATGAAAATGGACAAGCATAAAAAAACAAACCATACTATGTGTTATGCCCTCTAATTATCTAATATCCTCATTTGTCCTTGTGCCTCCTGAGAAATGACACATTAAATCTAAGCAACAATTCTAAAGTGAACAAACCCAGCATGCATATTTTTTTAATCTATAAAATATCACTCTTAGTAACTGAAGTCATGTCTGCTGTTAAGCAGCAATGATCTCATTTAAATATAAAATTCCCAATAAATCAGTGATAAAATAATATTTATCCCCCAATTTATTTATTTATTTTTTTGTGTTTTAGGTCACATATTTCTGCACAATTGCTAATCATGACCACAACAGTTTTACGGGTGGAAGAAGCGGGAGTACCCAGATAGAACCATTTAGCAAGGCAAGCAACTGTCAGACTCCCCAACATACTAACTCCACAAAAGCAGGGTTAGCATTGGTTGAGGGCAAGTGCACCATTGATGTGCAATATGCCTTAATACACAATGCCACAAGGGCAATGGGGGGGGGGGGGGGGGTGAAGTGTCTTGCCCGAGGACACGATGTGGTTGCTGCAGGTGGGATTTGAACCGAGGACCTCTCAGCTTGCAGCCTGCACTTCTACCTACAGAGCCACCATGCCCCCATTCCTGAATAACCATGACTCTATTTGACAAACTGAACTGAACCAATAACATTGAGTCTGGACTGTGATTTCTAGTCAGGATTGGCAGTCAATAAAGAAGCCAAAATTTAACTGAAAACTGTTGGTTTGGTTATCATATGGAAGACCTCTTTATGACTACAAGTTGGGGCACCTATCTGTTCAGAGGCAACAGTATTTGTTTAAACTGGAACTTGGCTCTTGTTTGTTGAAATACCTGCATTAGTTAATGGAATAATTAAGTAACAAATTTCAAAAGGACAGGAACTCATGTTCCATCAATACCATTAAAATAAATCACCATTATGAATGCACTGAATATTAATAAAACAGTAGGTGTGTCTTCCTGGTGAAGGTAGTGTCAGTTCAATGCAATGTTAATACAATTATATCACACCACAGAATAAATATAACCAAACTGAAGGACTAGCATTGTTTTGCATGAATGTTTTTCTTTAGTGTTAAAATAGACATTCAAATGTTGAAAAGTAATTTTTATCTAGCTATTTGAAACAAAAATGTGAGCTGTCTGACAACATTTAACCCTTTACCTAACATGAAAAGCAGACGACACTTGCAAAAAAAATTCTTGAATAACTAAATTTTTTCATTTTTTGTCTCAAAAACATAGGTTATGACCCCTCGTTTGAACGAGCTCGACGAGCTCGTTCCAACGAGGGGTCATAACCTATGTTTTTGAGACAAAAAATGAAAATATTTTGAAAATTAATTGGCGATTTTTTAGAATAGCGCTGGCCGGTTTTGGCCGTTACGTTGGGTAAAGGGTTAACACTGAATTTCAAATGTAGATATGTAACCTGTCCTATCTAGAAATTTGAAACAAAAGGTGTCTGCTGTCTGTCAACATTTTAGGCTGTGTTTAAGCAGAAATCCACTCTCCCTGTACTTCAGTACAGTGGAGCCCACTTAATGGATATCTTTCAACTGAATAACCCAATTAATTGAATATAATTTGCCAACACAAAACCATTTACCATACCTCCAATACAAATTTGACCTGTTAATTGAATATAGGTTATAGAGTGAACTTCTGTTAATTGAAAAAAAAATCTTGCAACCTGTCGAGAAATTACCCTGACTCTCCCCAGTTTTCCTTTGTTTATAGACCCATTTGGCCTTAGTGGATCCAATACAGGCATTTAATCTATCTATTATATCTTGTTTGACAGAGCTCAGATCTGTTAATTGCATATGGGTTGTAGAGTAAACTCCTGTTAATTGTATATAAATTTTTGTAATATGTCGAAAAACTTACTGTGACACGGACCAAATTCCCCTTATTTATCACCTTTTTTGGCCTCACTACATCCAATACAGGCATTTATTCTATTATATCTTGTTTGACAGAGCTCAATGAGCTCTGTCAAACAAGATATAATAGAATAAATGCTAAGTTTATCTCTTGAATACAGGAAATTGACACAATCCCTGTTATTTGAATACTCCTGTTAACTGAATAATTTTCATTGGCAAAGTGGCTATTCAATTAACAGCGTTCCACTGTACTGTGATCACAGGCATGTTCTCGATTACAACGTGATATGATCACATCACATTTACACAAGTGGATGGAGATTCCATTGCTAAAATATAGCAGAAGCCATAAAGTATCAAGAACAATAATCCAAAATACCGTATTTACTCTATGTATTGGGACAGCTAAAAATAATTATTTTCATAGGTGTCCCAATTCTTAGAAAATGGAGAAAGAACACAGCCTGGTCTTGATTTGATGCTGAATAAAGTTGTGTGTGATTCGTTTTCCATCACTATGTACGAAAATCGCCGTCCAATTTCTTTTATATTTTCATTTTTTGCTTCCAAAACATAGCTTATGATCCCTCATTGGAATGCGTGCATTGCGCTCATTCCAATGAGGAATCATAAGCCATGTTTTGGAAACAAAAAATGAAAATATTTAGTTACTCAAGAATTTTTATGTGTGTCCCAAATCATAGAGTGTCCCAATACAGAGAGTAAATACGGTAACACCTGAGACTGAGTTGCAATATTTTTGCACTTCAATTCTGACAGGTGAGAATCTACTAGTGTTGCAGGCTGGAAAGATCACAGAGAATGTCTAACAGATCATGACTAGGTTATGATTTGTTCAAAATTCTCTGTCTTCTTTCATAATGACAATACTATATATGCTGTTATGAAATCCCATTGCTGGAAAGCACTTGCCCTTTTCATATTTAGGGACCCCACAAAGTAGATCTTGTTTCTCAGGCCATTTTTTGTAAAATTGCATGTGGGCAGGTGAGCGTTTTTTTATTTTATTTTTTATTTTTGTAATTATTTCTTAGCCATCAAAAGTTCATGTTCTTGGTTTATTTTATGTTTTAGGCATCATAATCTAAGGAACAGCATGGGTGGTGGTGTATTTTGTCTCTTGAATTCAAGAAGGCTTTGCAGTGCTAAAGCATTGCAAACCCCTATGCACTCAAGGACAAATTTACCAATTTTATTAACTTTGGTAAAATATTAATAAACCATTTAATTTTTATTTTTTAAGTTTCCATTGGTTATAAAAAGCGAGCATGCAGCAGTTAAAATGACCATGTGAGGGGGCCTGAGAAACAGATTAACTTTTTAGGCCTTATTATATCATGATAGCATATCATCAGCAGACGCAAAGTTCCATGCAATTACTAGCATCACTTTAAACTAATCTATGGCACTGAAGCAAAATAGTTAAACTGGCCGTGTTTTAAGAGACATTTCATCTTCCTGAATCAGGATTATGACTTAGTAAGTAACTGTTGACAACTTAAAAATAATGGAGCCCATTTAAAACAAACACAGCCAAAACCATTTCCTAAAATAAACATTCATGGTACATTGCTATCTTTCAGTTTAAAGTCATTTTCTCTTGTAAGTATTAATTAAAAAAAAAGATACTAACCTGTAGTTTCACATTCCAGTACGTGCCAAGTCAACCATTCAAAATATTGCTTCCTCCCCAGTCGCAAAAAACCTCACGAGTATTAGCCATTAAAATAAACTTGAAACATCTACTCGAAGTAAGAAGTAAGAAGTTCAATGTAACAGAAATCGCGTTTTTTATTAAATTAGACAAATAAATTAGACAAATAACCATTACTAAAATAATTTTAATGTAGGGTAGCAAATAATGAATTTTATCATTATGTAATGAGTCTGACACTGTTTTCCAGATCATGAAGATCATTCAAAGTTTATCTTTAGTCAACTCTTGCTTGTTCCCAGCACAATGCTAACATTGGAGGAGAGTGTTGTGAATATGTATATCAAAAGGAACCTACCATTATTTAAGCTACTGTTCTGCAGGGTGAGCATTGGTTCAAGACAAGTGCGCAATCGACATGCAGTATGCCTTAGTACAAAGCACCACCATGCCCCTACAAGGACAATCAGGATGAAGTGCCTTGCCCAAGGACACAATGCTGTAACCCCTGAAGGGAATCGAGCCATGGACTTTTGGGTTGGAAGTCCAAGCCGTAACCACCAAGCCACCACACTCCCTAGTAGAGATTAACCCTTTACCCAACGAATTGCCCGCATCCGCCTGCGTAATATGCAAATTCAGCAGCTGAAGAAATATTATTTTTCAAAAAATTTCAACAAAACCATATCATGTGACCCCTCTTTGGAACGAGCTCATCGAGCTCGTTCCAAAGAGGGGGTCACATGATATGGTTTTGCTTAAATTTTTTTTTTAAATTTAAAAAATTATATTTAAAATAATAAACTTTGAAACTGTCTGCATTGGGTAAAGGGTTAATATGTCAAGTTCTGTCAAACATTCCTACCACAGCTGAACATTTAACCTCAAGCACTCTGGTTGTGCAACATAATTTTCTCCAATCCTTCTGTTTTTCTCTTATTTAATTATCAATTTAACCAGATGTATCTTGTTTGACAGAGGTCATTCGGCTCGGTCAAACAAGATGTATTTGGTTAAATATCCAACTGCATTGTGGGAAATATTTGCTGATGAAAACTTTGCCATTTTGACATCAGAGTGCTGAGGGTTAAAGAAAGTTAAGCTCTTAGTTTTAAAATCCTAATCTTTCCCAACAGAGCTAGTTCAGACTAGAGATGGTCTGTCACCCGGTATACCACCACCATGGCATACCGCCTAGTGTGGGTGACTAAAAAGGGGCATTCAATTTTTCTAAGTAAAAAAAAAATCCAATATGGCCCCCAGTTGGCCATCTTGAATCCAATCTGGAAAAAATTTATGTAACGCACTGCTCTTCATCATGTTAATCAATTTATATTGAGCTTCCGTGCAAGGATGCCTGGGTGTCTGCCCAGACACACACTGACAGTCACCAAACCATAGGTTTCAGTTGTTACAACTCAACCAAAAATCATGTTACTTTATCCAATAAAGGCTGTATTTCACCGATGAGGCACAGAAATTTAATTTTGCTGAAAATCAAATAAATCTCACAAATGACTAGTCTGGTATGTGGCTTAAGAAAGTCTGAATATTCAATTTTACACAAGTAATCTTTGTTTCTCGAGGAAGCTATTATTCGATGTGAAACTCAAACTAAAATTGATAAGTTGTACCAATTCAAGATCTGTGTAAAGCTCATTCAATGTGTCCACAAAATTTTATTATTATTCACACAGTGCTAACTGGACATAACAGAGTGATTCATATCCCTCAAACTGCTCAATTATGTCTTTATTGAACTTTGATTACAGTTTCAAACCTTTTGGGACAGAGTGAGAAAAGGAATTTACAGCATATAATTCAAAATTACTGGGAATATCAATGAGATATTCAAGCAAAGTTTCAGCCAATGGGCTTCTTGGTTGAAGTTGAATCCTGAGGTCCAATGGCTGAAATTTTCCTTTTTCGAGATACTTTTTAATAACATTTGAATCATCTATTTGAAAACTTCATTCCATGGGTGAATGATCATTTGAATCATGTGTGCTTCTCTACCTACTGAGCCACCGCACTCCCTGATATATAGAGATTATCATGACATTGTGCATGTCCTGTGATTTGTATCAGATTCGAGGTGGTGTCCAGAATGGGATCTCAACGAGCCGGCTTTGAACACCACCGAGAATCTGATACAAATCACAGAACATGCACATTATCATGATAATTCATTTATCTAACAATTCTGTCACATAAACAGATCAAATCTTAACCCTTTACCCAATGTAACATCCAAAACTGGCCAACGCTATTCTCAAAATTCGCCAATTAATTTTCATTATTTTTTCATTTTTGTCTCAAAAACATAGGCTATGACCCCTCGTTGGAACGAGCTCATCGAGCTCATTCCAATGAGTGGTCATAACCTATGTTTTTGAGACAAACAATGAAAAAAATTAGTTATTCAAGAATCTTTTTTGCAAGTGTCGTCTGTTTTTCATGTTAGGTAAAGGGTTAACTTATTTTTAAACATTTTTGGGACATAATGTTCGGTCGATCACTGAAACGCATATAGAATGTATCCATGTGCCTGTTATGATAGCCCGTAGCGCTACCGGAAACGAGTCGTCAATATGATACAGAATCAGACTGAGTCTTCTATATGATATGGAATCAGAACACATTATGTGATATGTACCTGGTTTTCAGGCCAAACTCTATATGATTGTTAAGATAAATTTCAGGAAACTAATTGCTATTTTTTGTCTGATAATTTTAAAAAACTACACTTTATTTATTAGGTTTTTAACAACATTTTTGACATCCATGTCACCTCATGTTGGATAGTTTTAAGGGTGAAGGAAGCAAGGGTACAATAGAGAACCAAAAGGCAGAGGCAAGCAACTGTCAGTCTCCCCCAACAAACTAATTCCACACAGACAGGTTAGCAGTGGTTGAAGGCAAGTGCACCATTGGCATGGAGAGTACCTTTGTACACAGCCCCATCGTGCCTTGTCCACTGACATGCAATTACAGCTGGTCAAGAGTGAACTGTCAACCTCTTGGTTTGAAGTACAATGCTCTAACCACTGAGCTGCCATACTCTCTTTAATAAGCTGGAGTATTCTGGGCATCTGGCATTAAAACCATTGTTCATATATCTTCAGATCAGATGAAATATTTTTTTTTTTTTTTATTCTTATCAGCTCCTAATGCAGACATGCCCGTCCCTCTCACCACTCAATGAATGGCAGCCCAATGAGCATGGCCACCAAAAGGAATAAGAGTGCATATTTTGACTGAAAGAGATTCATTTTCACACCCATTTTATATTGTGGACAGAGATGTTTTGTGGTGTCTTGAGTTGGGACACGAACTGGGGAAAAAAAAAATTGGAGTATTGAAGTGAAATAATGAAAAAAAACTTTAAAGGTGTGCAGGTTGATGAAAAATGAGCTGCATTCACCAATTTTTATCACGTTTTTATTCTTGAAAAGTATCCATTTAACATGGAGCCTGATATTCAATGATTCTTGAAGCATTCCTGACTTCTGATTCAAATGTCATCTTACGTTCCAGCTATCATGTAATGTTAGGATGAAAGCAAGCCAAAAATTTACAATTTAGAATAAAATATTTTTCAAGAACAAAAATTCATAATTGAATGGATATAATACTGTAGTGTCAAAAGTTGGACATCAAACCACTTCAGCCACAAACAAGTTAGAAATTTGGTGATTTATCAATGTTCAGCAAAAATATAGTTGAGCAGATATGATGGGTATATAGTTAACACAATGCCCCAACCTTCAGATTATATCAAAGTTTATACACTCTTATAAATATACAGTAAAAAATCACCATTTGTTTTCTCAGAATATCTGTGTTCTATTAAAAATCAAAAGAAAATAAAGTTAAAGAATTGTATGCCAACATAATTTTGACCACAAATCTGGTGGTCTCTATTAAGGAAAAAAACATATTACTGCAGAAAATTACAAAATTCTTGACTGAAGTGTGGTCTATTCCTTTAAATGGTTGAGTGCTAAACTATTTTTCAAAGGTGATTTGAAAGATGGGTATTTTTTCAATGATACCAAGCTACCAGCAAGAGTAGCTTTTGTTTAGCAAGATTTTGTTCATAAATTGTTTTGTTATAATTTATTGGAGAGTGCCAAAAAATTGTAACCAAACAGTTGTACAGTTAAAACTAGACGTCCTGTCATGAAATGCACACAAATAGCACGTCGATCTGCACGTTATACTACGCGTTATGGCCATAGTAATGCTATCAAATTCTGTACATATGGCCTGTGCATTAGCAATGTTTCAGCCAATGGACCTCTGGATAACCCGGAGGTCCATTGACAGAAACATTGCCGGTGTTTGCTATGAGTAACCAGGAGAACCTGCCATGCTTTGAATGCCATTCGACATGGCAATTGCGCGCAATTCCTACGTGCAATTAAGCCAAGATAAGCCCACAGTTCGTGACAGGACTTCTAGTTTTAACTGTATATAAAGGGTTTTTTTCTTCTACTGCTCAGCAAACAACAAACTAAGGCATCCAGTGCAAAGCCACTAAAGTGGCTTCTAGCACTTTTCAATAGAACCATGATAGAGGGTTTTAGCACTCATCTAGTTAACACATTATATCTGGCATGCATAAATATCGAAGAAAAAGAAAATTAAATTCAGCAAGAAAATTACATAATGGACAGAAAACTGATGGGAAGGATAAGAAATAATTATTTATTACATGCCTGTTGTATGTAATCCCCATCTACAGCAACACTAAATCATGCAGAAAATGAAAATCTGTTCCGAACAGAATTCGCTGGCAGGCTATTTTTAAATAGAAGTGAAATTTCAATGGAATTTCTACAAATCGTGTATTACAATTACAATCTGAATCGTTGGCGATAGCTAAAAATCATCCCCTGAGTTCCAATGTGTTCTATGTGCCAGTAGGCACATAGAATACACTGGAACTCAAGGGACGAAATAGTAACCTCGGCTTCGCCTTGCAAATTTGGTTGGTCATAAAATGTTCTTTGTGTTGATAGTTGTCAAATGAATTGTCGAGTGTCCTTCTGGTAATTGTTTTTATAGATGTGAAGGCATGTAATAAACACAGAATGACACAAGCTTGTGAATGGGTTAATCGATATGGCACTTGTGCCATCGAGGAAGGATAAAACTCGAGGCCAGTGGCCTCCCGTTTTATCCTTCCGCGCTGGGACTCGTGTCATATCAATTAACCCATTCACATGCATGTGTCATTCTGTGTATATTCTACATCTCAATAGGAGTGTAGGAATAGGTTTGGCTGGGAATCAGATGTAACTCATCCAAAATGTTCTGTCAAGAGTCATGTACATCTCCAAATCATGCCTTTCAAAAAAGAAATTTTTCACTTTGTACCTGCCCCTAGAGGTTTCTCTGTTGTCTACATTCTTACAAAATTATAGAGAAAAGTATTGGTTGGCTATTTTTGCTGTTGTTTTGACTTATTTATAATGGCAAGTCAAGTTCCAAACATACATACAATTATTGTACATCATCATGTAAAGATTTAATATTCAAATGATTAATTCAATACATTGGTTTTGCCACAATGTAATCCCATGATTTCTTTCATAATGACACCTCTCACATTCATGTGTCTAGTCCAAACATAAACTGTAAGCCAGTAATTTATTTTTTTAGTTTGGTACATCCTTCATGACAAGTTTTGTCAAACATTCCTACCACAGCTGAACATTTAAAAAAGGTTTGGACCAAAATCTGTCCATTCAGGGCGAAGGAGAAAAGATGGGTGGATGGGTCACTGACTTAACTACTGTTTGTAGGATCTATTGGCTACTGACCCTCTTCTCAAATACACAATAGATTTGTAATTTTCCTGAAGACAATATTCAACGGATTGAAACCATTTTGGAATCTAGCATTGGACATAGTTACCTCTTAACTGGTAGAGTGGTGGAAGCCCATATTTGGGCTTTACTCTGAAGTACAGGTATCACAAAGTAAAGGCTTCATATTCTATGGACTTACCTTTGAAGTGTAATTATTCATAGTCAGTATGAAGTTGTCTTGTTACAGTTGATGGGAGAGTGCCTGAGGGCACTCTCCCATCAACTGTAACAAGGTAGAAACATGTGATTTTGATAACCAAAATTGGAGCATGGTGGCTCAGTGGTAAACTGTTGGACTTCTATGCTAGAGGTCTCGAGTTTGATCCCCATCTGGGATGACCCGTGTTTTGTCCTTGAGCAAGGCATTTTATTCCAGTTGCCTACATGGGGGCATGATGACGTCGATGGTGCTCATGTCTTCAACCACTGTAACCCTGCTCGAGCAGAGCTTGAACAGGGTTAGAATGTTGAGGAGCTGACAGTTGCTCTTCGATGCTCGGTGGTTCTCTCCGGGTATTCCGGCTTCCTCCACCCATAAAACTGCCACGGTCACGATTAGCCATTGTGCGTAAGTATTTGACTGTACACACCAATAAATAACTAAATAAATAAACAGATAACCAAAAATAATTCAGCACTCTACCATTTAAGAATTAATGCTTCATATTTGTTCTTTTGTCCACACAGCATTCAATAAAAATTAAAAATTTTAAGCATTCTTCAAAATTAAGGACTTTGCCGGCTAAAATCTGCTTCTGTGTTATCAAATATTTTGCGTGACTGGTAAATATATCTCTGTATGATTTATGATTAAAAAAATGTTATCATGTTACTGATGTGGTCTGTGCATCTTAATCCATTACGTAACGAATTGATTGCATCTGCTCATGTAATATAAATATTCAGCAGTTGAAAAAACATAAGGGCCTATTTTAGTCTCTCAGGATCCTTGTGGTCTGTCAGACAAGACTGAACTGGTAGAATTTCTAGTTGCATTATGGGAAAAATTTGCAGTTTGATATTTGAATACTTTGACATCAGCATGTAGAGGGTTAAGACAAATGCGGTTAAATAAAATGAAGTTTGTCTTACCTTCTTCATGAGAGGTTGTTTTCTTTGCTTCCTCTCCATCATCTTCAAAATCGTCTTCATAACGTCCATCTAAAAAAAAATTAATTTTGTCTATAAAGTATTATACACAGTGTTGCGGTGTTAGGATGATGCCTGGTGGAATTCCTGCTTGATATAGGTGATATAAGTAATTTATACTATGATTACCTATTCTACTATATATGAAAAGCCTTTGACATAAATTTTAGCTTTACACACCAACTGTGATGAACACGCCAGCAATGGGATTTCAATAGTCAAAATTTACACCTACAGTAGAACTACATCCCTGTTGACCTTTTGGTGACGTCGACCTGAATGCAAACTTGTCTAAATTTATTGCACATCGCCTCGCGAAAAGTGAAATGGAGGTAGCAGTTATTTATTACGTTTTTAAATGGGTTTACCTCATAAGATGCCAAAAATTAACAAACATGCATTGTCACATGTTAATAAAGCATGCATAACTCGAAATAGCATGTTATTATGTTATTAAAATGAACAAGGCTCAGTTTCTTTTTTTCATTTCGTTTTGGCGATAAAATTGACAGCGGAAGTACCGCCCACCGATGCTTGTGTAAACAAAAACAGATTCGCTCATATGTACGTCTGGTGCTCAGTAAAATCAAGAAAAAATAATAGCGACTCTTAATAATCTGATGATCATGGTATAAATAAAATATACCCAAAGTAGCTTGGTGTACCAAATGTTCACCACTCGTGGTGATGTGGTGTTAACCGCATGCCGAGGGCTCGCGGTTAACACCACTTCACCACTCGTGATGAACATTTGGTACACCAAGCTACTATGGGTGTATTCTATGTTATACACAGTAATATAGAAATGAGAAATATACTATGAATAACATGATAAATGCTTCATCCATTCTATTCTTTCTCATCTCAAAATTTATGACTCAAATTTGAGACTGTAAATAAATACAAATATCTGCTGCAGAAATTAAGAATTATATATTCAGTTCATTTTTTGCTTTACTATAAAATTCCACAAAATTATATAATGCATTGGCAAGGAAAAAACTGTGTTGTCACAAATGAATGATATTATGATTTATCCTCACTTGTAAAAATACATGCTACTTCCTGAATTATTTTTGAAAAACATCAACTTACAGTGATTCTCCTTGTCATGTTCAAAACAATTGCTTGCCATGTGTACTTTGCAACTGATAATTGCCAGTTTTGGTTTCAGAGAGTAGAGTTTATTGAAACAGTATTAAAAATCTACATTTTACTTAACAAATAGACCAAATCCACCTATCCTCAACCCTCTGCACATGTTAGTTGAAACACTGAAATTTCAAGCCACAAATTTGTCACATAAAACAGCAGGAGAATTAACAAATCCAATCTTGTTTGATAGAGCACAGTGATCTCTGTCAAACAAGATTGGATTGGTTAAATTTCCAGTTGCATTATGGGGCAAATCATCAGCCAGAAACTTTAAAATTTCAACAATAATGTGCAGGGTTAAAAAGAAGTTTTTTTTCTCTTGTTATTCATGATGCAAAAAGTGGTTATAAGCTGTGACTTGGAAGCAAAATGAATGTTGATGGGAAGAAATATTGGTTCTGTTATGGGCAACTTGTTTCAAGTAAAGTTAAAATATGTATATCAAGATAAGAAAGTGTCATTAGGTTTAGGGGTTGAAGCTATATTACAATGAGTAGAGAAGCCCTAAATATATACATCAAAATGCTGAATCCCTGTGCAACTAAATACTATTGAGCCTTACAGGAATCTTGTGTGAATTTGACACATTGCCCTACTCATGGGGCTAAAACAAACTCTTGACAGTGTTGGGTACATCTCAAAAAGATCTGTTATATCCTAACGAATAGGTACTAATCCTATTCACATGATGTCAAAATATCAAAATCTCAAGGGCACATTTTTTCCACAATGCAACTAGCTGAATAAGCTCTCTCAACAAGACTGAATTTGGTTAAATTCCTAGTTGCATGCAAACCAGGAAATAAGCAATCTGTCATTTGCAGAATGAGGTCCCTAGAAGGTGAATTTGCTAATGCTATCCCATACAGTAGGCTAGAATCCCCCAAATTTATCCTCTGAGTACCTCTTTCTGTTTCTGTGACCTTGATTCAGATTGAAGTTCACAGAGGGTAAATTTAGTAATGCTACCCTGCTGTGCAGGCACCTCATTCTGCAGATGACAGTCTGCTAATTTCCAAACCTGGTTTCTGGAAAACATTTTGCTGCAAACTTGACACCTGTTTATAATTACTTTTTATTGCATTAGTAGTTCCTTTACCCCTTAAAGGCCTATTTCTGATTTTTATGACCTCAGAACAGTTGCCCTTAACATGCCATAATGAGAAGGTCATGCTGACAATGAACAAATTACAAAGGCAGTGGTTTCTAGTCAAGTCTTGGCTGCCTGTAAGGGCAGCCAAGACATGACTAAATATCACTGTGAAGCGGCTGGATGTGTACAAGTTGTGGTCAGGTGTGAATTCGGGACAATTGTCCAGGCCCTAAAGGGTTAAGACGACTAATAATTGATACATGAGTCTGGTCTTGTCTTTATGTTCTACCACATGCAAATGATTTTTATCTCACGGCTTAAATTATTTTATTTCACAGGTATTAAATGTAACATTAAAAATTCTTCCACAAATGTAACTTAGTGATCCAAAAAAGTTGATTGTAAGAACAGCTTCAAACCAAAATTCTCTACCTGTTATGGTTCATGAATTCCAGAAGAAATCTGCAGGGTATAATCACAGAAATGCAGAATGTCATAGCATAAAACATTTTATAAAGAAAAAATAATCTTAAATTCTCTGGAATAAAATTCAAAGGGAGACAATTAACCCCCTTCATTTTGATGACAAAATACCAAAATTTCAGGAAGCTGTTTTTTCCCATAATGCATCTAGAAATTTACCCAATTCAATCTCGTTTGACAGAGCTCAATGAGCTCTGTCAAACGAGATTGAATTGGTTAAATTTCTAGTTGCATTATGGGAAATTTTTTTCTGCCTGAAATTTGGATATTTTGACATCAGTGTGTAGGGGGTTAAAACAGACAGAACCATGTAAAACATTATCTACATTTCAAACACATGACAATTGATAACCTGAGAAAATAAGATCAACATAAAAATAGAAAACGATATTTCTAAATACTATTCTACAAAAAAAAAAGAACAGTAACAACCACTTACCAGATGCAGACTGTTTCAAGATCTGAAGCATTTTTGTTTTTGACTTTCCACCTTTGAACCCAATGACCTGATGTTAGTTATGCAGTTTAACCTATTGTGATGTCTAAGAACTACTGCAGAGGGGGATATTGCAGAGAAAGGATTATTAAAAAAGCAAAAGGATGTAAAAATCTAGAATTATATTTATCTAATAATGACAAGGAAGGATGACAAAAGCACCAGAAATGTAAATGTTTCAGCACGTAATAGCATAATTATTATAAATATTTGTATAACTTGTATATTATGCAGGCCAATGTGGCCAGTTCATTTGGGAAATGGTTAAGATGCACAGACCACATCAATAACACAATAACTTTTTTGATGGTAAATCATAAAGAGACATATTTACCCACCATTTACCAGTCATGTAAAAGAGCTGATAACACACTGAAACAGATTTTAGTCGGCAAAGTCCTTAATTTTTAAGAATGCTTAAAATGTTTTAATTTGTTTTTATAGCATCCCAATGAATGCTGTGCAACCAGTATTAAAATTGTGAAGCATAAATTCTTAAAAAAAAAACAAGGATCACGTGATTTCAATTACTTTAAAGATCGGAAAATTTTTTAATTACTTTGATGGCTTTGAAAATCTTTCAACTGAAGGATTTTGAAGTTTTTAAGGACCACAATGTAGCCTGGAGCCAATACTATAAAACTGTTACAATTGTATTTTCTAGAATTGTATTTTCTACCTATTAATATAACTGACTAAAATAAATCATTAGCATTTTAAAAGATATGGCAATTTGCCAACTGGCAAATTGCCATATCTTTGAATATGCCAATGGTTCATTTTAACTCATTTGAAGTCATAAATGGAAAATACAATTCTAGAAAATACAATTGTAAAAGGTTTATAGTACAGGGCCCTGAGCTAATATATTCAACAGTCAAATGTAGGATTTATTTATTGCTGAACTTTCTTAACTGTGTGTGGTCCAATATATTGAATGCTGGCCAACCACCAAATTTTCATTTACACAAAAAGTAAAAAGTTATGCATATCAGGTTGAAAGCATGACGTGAAAAGAAAACAAAGATAATAAACTTTCAAAATTTTATTTACATTAATTCTTGGTTTGTCAAATTAATACACAATGAAAACTTTTAGTGAACTTCAAAATAAAAATAAAATATTTGTCTATTTTGTTAGAAAAGCATAAACTCCTGTGATAGACGAGATATGCCTTCACCTACCTTTAGGACTGTGAGGCTCAAATATACCCAGTGCAGCCCATATTTTATTTCCATTATAATAAATCAAGCATTTATTTATTTATTGGTGTTTAAGGTCACATATTTTTGCACAATGGCTCATCATGACCACAACATGAGTATCAACTCAAGACCAGGGGTGAGCATTAATAAGCCATGTTGCCCATTTTAGAGAGGGTTTGTACCTCCCAAGCATTGGTGTCTGGGTCCTATTTTACCAGTAAAACAGAATAAATCAAGTTATTTCCAAATGAAAGAACATACTGCATTTTGATTGGCCGAGAGGTACGGTGTAACTTGCAATCCACAGTGGATTTTTTTACACCATGTTTAACCACAGTGTAAAAACAAAAATATACAAGAGCAAGTTATATGGCTAAAAAAGTACCCATTTTTAATTATTAATTCATACCTTCTGCTCGGTTATGTTAGAACAAAAATAAAAATGCAGGAAATTTAATATTTATGTGCAAAAAAATATTACAGACATGGATGTCATTGGAACTGACTCATATTTGTCTGGGTTTATTTAAGAAACTTGCAATGTGCAAATTTTCTGTCAGTTTTTGCCCACAATGTAGGTTAAAGTATTAAGTACACCAACACGGTGTAAAAAAAAGCCACTGCGTATTGCAAGTTACACCGTACCCCTCAGCAAATCAAAATGCAGTATTTTGTTTCATTTGGAAATAATTGAAATCATGATGTTGTGAACAAGAGTGCAATTTATTTACATGTGCTTAGAAAAAAGACTAATGAGCTTTGTAAAAAGTATCTTTGAAGGTTACTGGGATTAATATATTAATAAAAAACAAGACTATCAGCAACCGCACGGCCATCGATGCCCCTGAAATATGACCCTGATCTGTGACCTTGACCTCCATTGAACACAAAACAAATTTTGTGCACGACACATCATCTCCCCATAAGCAGCATGTATGCTAAGTTTCAACAAAATCCAATGAAGTATCTCAGAGTTATGGTGCAGAAACGAAAATCTTCCTGACTGACAGACAGATGGATAGACAAATGACAAACACTATATGCACCCAAAAAAGGCATTAAAAGCTGTCAAAGTTGTCTTTTGACCATGATTCATTACACATCCTTAAATCAAATGCTCTCAAATGCAGTCCCAGATATGAAAATGAGCAAACTGAGATCTTGGCTTCCTGTTTATTTATTTATTTATTTATTTATTTATTTATTTATTTATTTATTTATTTATTTATTTATTGGGGTTTAAAGGGGCTTTTGACATCCAGGGTCACCTCGTTCAAACAGTTTTATGGGTGGATGAAGCCAGATTACCCGGAGAGAACCACCGAGCAATGGTTAGCAACTGTCAGTCTACCCAACATACTAACTCCACATAAGCAGGGTTAGCAGTGGTTGAAGACAAGTGCACCATCGACGTGCAGTATGCCTTAGTACACATCACCGTGCCCCCATGTGGGCAATGGGGATCAACTGTCTTGCCCAAAGACACAATGCAGTTGCCACAGGTGGGATTCGAACCGAGGACGTCACGGCTTGCAGCATGCATCTCTACCTACTGTTCAGGCAGGAAAGACCAGACTGGAAAGCATTTCTATGCGCCTGGTATTACAGTGAAACTCTGTTAATTGAATAATCATTGCACCAGTAGAAAATTTATTCAATTAACAGGAATATTCAATTAAAAGTGATCTGGTCACTTTCCTGTATTCCAGAGATCAAGTGGCATTTATTCTGTTATATCTTGTTTGACAGAGCTCATAGAGCTCTGTCAAACAAGATATAAATGGATTAAATGCCTGTATTGGATGTACTAAGATTTTTTATTCAATTAACCCCCTGCACACTGATGTCAAAATAATTGAAGTAGCCATTTTTCCCATAATGCAACTAGGAATTTAACCAATTCAATCTTATTTGACAGAGCTCATTGAGCTCTGTCAAACATGATTGAATTGGTTAAATTTCTAGTTGCATTATGGAAAATATTTGCACCCTGAACTTTAGATATTTCGACATCAGTGTGCAGGGGGTTAACAGGAGTTTATTCCGTAACCTACCTGCAATGATAGATCAAATTTGTATTGAAAGTATGGTAAATGGTTTTGTGTTTAGAAATTACCTTCAATTAACAGGGTTATTCAATTATAAGATATTCAATTAAGTGGACTCTACTCTTCCTCTTCCAGTGATAAAAAGCTGGAAATTGTGTACAAGACGAACAGAAATTTTCTTGGAAAAACTGATGAAGATGATCAGTGTTTCAAGAAGATGAAAATAAATTAAAACAATGATTGATGAAGATAATATATGAGTTTATTACAACTATTACTGATTTCATGGTTAGCAAAAATATGAAATGGAAGTGAAAGACCTTTTGCCCCAAATCCAAGTTTTACCCTTCCAAGACCAAATGGGTACTAACACATTCAAGTTTATGCAGTATAAGTAGAAGTGAACATGTGAAATAATAATAGAATTTTTGACAATGTCTGCCAGTGCATGATATTTTTGGTGAAATGAAACAAGCTGAACATAAAAGCTGCAGATTTCTTTGTCACCTCAATTGCTTCAGATGTCAAAAAGTAGGCAGAAAACACTGTTTACAGCAGGATACTTTAAATTATACATGTTTTTTTTAAATATACTGGAGAAATTATCTTAATAAAGATTTCAATATCATAAAAGCTTTTTTCTCAAATAAAGTATGAGACTAATTACATGATGCAGAGGTAAGTAGATTTCTTAAGTTACTCCAAATTCAGAGACATATTTTAGGGAGGTGAACATAAGGATAATTGATATTTTTAGGTGGTTCTAACAGTAAACAATCTCCCCAAGATAACTTGAAACATAAAATTGGATGATCCTCTACCCCAAGATAAATTTTGAGAACTGTTTTTTCAAACTTGTTATCACAATGTGCTTGTTAGAAAATGTTACATTTTGCAAAGCTCATCCAAATACCACAATCAGAGTACAGGATAGAAAAAAATTCACAATAGTATAAGATTTAAAAACTTGTACATTTACAGAGTGAGTGGAAAGAAAAGCAATCTCCACCCGATAGAACAGGATGCTGTGACAGCATCAAACCAACAACTGATGCTGACAGAGAGCATTCGGGCACCTCGAGAACTTACCCCAACCAGGGATCGATCCCGAGACCTCTGGCATAAGAGACCAGCGCATTTATCCACCCGGCCACCACTCTCATTACTGATAAAAATTAGGTTCTCATATCTTTAAAAGCTCAAGTTACATATTTAGATAAAGATGGAAAGAAAAGAAATCCAGCAAGAGGATCACAGATCCGGAAGTCGAGTTTTGACATTAAATTCTGAAGAAATAAGCTATTTATAGTAACAGTGACCTTGACCTTGGAGTCCCAGACTCCAAAATCAATAGGTGTCTTCCCTTACTATAGGGTAACCTGTGGTATAAGTTTGGTAAAGGTGCGTCAAATGGAACTAAAGTTATTGTCCGGAAACCAATTTGTCACAAAATATTCTATTGATAGTAACAGCGACCTTGACCTTGGGGCGCAAGACTCTGAAATCGATAGGTGTCTTCCTTTCCTATAGGGTAACCTCTGGTATAATTTTGGTAAAGGTGCATCAAATAGAACTAAAGTTATTGCCCGGAAAACAACTGTTTACGCCCGCCGCCCACCGCCCGCCCACCCGCCACTTCATCAAACTGTAAGTCGAGTTTGACTTCGTCAAAACTCGACTAAAAATTGATTACAAAGTATTAATGTTTGCCAGTATATAAAAAGATATTCGAAAATAAAAAGTTTATTATTTTTTTATGAAGCCATCACCACATCAATGGATAACTAATTCATGGTGATGGGTAATTCATTACAAAAATAAGACACTTAATGTGCAAGGTAAGAATCAGGCCCTTAATAGCTTAGAAAGTATAAACTATATATTCACATAAAAATATATCTAAAATCTGACTGTAAATTTTAAACAAAACCATGCGAAATGAATTGCGAACTAAAATGTGTTTAACTATGTTAATGTACTAAATTTGATTTATCAGGCAGACTTGGGTTCAGGCAAAACGTCTTTTCCCTTAAGCCAGTCAACAAAGTCGTATAGAATAACATACAATAGTTCTGAAAGAGATTAAAAAATAAAATTCACTACATGTCCAACCAATTCTTAATATTTTCTGCATACAGTTAAAACTATAAGTCCTGTCACGAATAGAGCGCTTATGTAGGCTTAATTGCGCGTTGGAATTGCACGCAATTGCCATATCGAATGGCACCCAAAGCACGGCAGGTTCTCCTGGTTACTCATAGCAAACACATGCAATGTTTCTGCCAATGGACCTCCGGGTTACCCGGAGGTCCATTGGCTGAAACATTGCTTGTGCGCAGGCCATATGTACAGAATTTGATAGCTTTACTTGGGCCATAACGCGCACATTAACGCGCATATCAACGTACTATTTGTGCGCATTTCATGACAGGACTTCTAGTTTTAACTGTACAAATGTCTTTTTTCATTTTCCAATATGTGATTCAGTATAACCCCGTTAACCCTTTACCCAACACAGACAATATCAAAATTTATTAATTCAAATATCGTTTTTTAATTTTTTTCGAAAAATTTCAACAAAACCATATCAGGTGACCCCTCATTGGAATGAGCTCATTCCAAAGAGGGGTCACATGATATGGTTTTGTTTAAGTTTTTCAAAAAATAATATTTTTTCAGCTGCTGAATCTGCATATTACGCGGGTGGATGCAGGCGATTTGTTGGGTAAAGGGTTAACTGAATAGCCACTTTGCCAATGAAAATTATTAAATTAACAGGAGTATTCAATTAACAGGGATAGTGTGCCTTTCCTGTATTCTAGAGATAAACGTTGCATTTATTCTCTTTTATCTTGTTTGAAAGAGCTCCATGAGCTCTGTCAAACAAGATATAACAGATTAAATGCCTATATTGGATGTTCCGAGGCCAAATTGGTCAACAGCCAAAGGAGAACTGGGGAGAGTCAGAGTAATTTCTTGAAAGGTTACAAGATTTTTTATTCAATTAACAGGAGTTTACTCTATAAATTAATGTATGAGCAGATTAAAATTTCTTGTAATCAACACCTGGGGTGATTATTATTCTCATTACACACATAACAAGCCTCAGATGAAACTTGTGCTGCTTAAAAAAAACAATCTTTCTGACCTGCACATGCTGGCTGAAGCAAAGAAAACATCCATTAACTGTTTCAAAAGTTTTGTTGAAACTGTGTTTTCATTAGTAAGATTGAGTGACAGTTGGGTGGAGGTTGGACAATGATGAAACATTCTGTTCTGTGATTGAACTTCACTTCACAAAATAATTGACAACTTTTAGTAATTTTTTAATTTTGTCGGAGTGAAATCAATGAAATCAAATAGATTCAAAGTCATTGTAACCATCTGTTACATTCCTGGTGTTTATTATACTGACAACACTGTACACACGTGCACAAGTGCATGATGAGTATCCACAAAAACACTTCCTCAATGTCTTCATGGTTTAATGCAAACTGCATCTTCATTGGTCGAATGACTCGAAAAAAGATTGATTGACGTGGACTTCACAACAGGAGTTGTTGGTCTGAGAGGAGTTTCAAGTACCGTATTTACTCTATGTATTGGGACAGCCAAAAATAAATATTTTCACAGATGTCCCACATCTTAGAAAATGGGGAAAAAACACAACCTGATCTTGTTTTGATGCTGAATCAAGTTTTGTGTGATTCATTTTCCATCACTATATTCGAAAATCGCCATCCAATTATTTTTTTTGATTTTAATTTTTTGCTTCCAAAACATATCTTATTCCCCTCATTGGAACGAATGCATTGCGCTCGTTCTAATGAGGGGTCATAAGCTATGTTTTGGAAGCAAAAAATGAAAATTTTTAGTTGCACAAGAATTCTTTTTATGAGTGTTATCTGCCTCTAGCGCTCAGTAAAGGGTTGAAGAGTGTCACAATGTAATATTAAATAGTCTTCCTCATGTCAGTCCGGACTATAAATATTAAAACTTAGGAACAGATTTAAATAAAAACAACACAAATCAGTATGCATTATCAATTTTTAATTGTTTAAAAAGGAAAATTAAACACAAACTTAGCTTTAATATTGAGCATTTGGCACCGTTTTCAGGTGAATGGGCCAACTGGAAACAAGTCTCCTGAGTGTCCCAAACATTGGAGCAAAAAAACAAATATTTTTCTGGAAAAAATAAGTGTCCTAAATTATAAAGTGTCCCAATATATAGAGTAAATACGGTAGAATTCATCTGTTTTCTATGATTGACATTTTGGGAATGACACACGCGATAGAATGCTGTGACAGGTTTTTCCCCAATACTATATCAACTTCAACTTCAATAATTTGATCCAATACCGTTTCTTACAATATACCAGTATTTTAAAAACAATACCGGTATTCAACCAGTATCATTCTCAATACCGGTAATTACCGGTTTACCAGTATACCAAGCAGTCCTAATATTATCTTTGAATTGATATTATTTTGTATATATTGATTTGGTTTGTTAGAATTTATGGGAGAGTGCCTCTCTCCCATAAATTGTAACACGGCACCGACATGTGAACAAATTTTGATGACCAAAAAATATTTAGCACTCAACCCATTGAGAATCGCAAGCTGAACATCAACTGTCATAACACTTAATTAATTCTTAATAAGTATTTGTACTCTGCCATTATTTTATTAACGGAGGATTCCAGTCAATCAAAAAAGTATGAGTGCGTTGGGTAAATGTACCACAGTTAGACTATTTTTAAACAACTATTTTGAATGAAAAGTGCCTGCAGACACTACCCAATAAAAGGAAACAGGGAAACATAACAAAAAAATATACTTATGGACTCACAAAGTAGATCTTCTGTTTCTCAGGCCATTTTTTGTAAAATTGCATGCGGGCGGGCGTTTTTTTATTTTATTTTTATTTTTGTAATCACTTCTTTACCATTAAAATGTTCATGTTCTTGGTTTGTTTTATGTTTTAGGCCTCATAATCTACAGAATAGCATGGGTTGTGGTGTATTACATCCCTTGAGTGCAAGAAGGCTTTGCAATGCTAAAGCATTGCAAAGCCTTCTTGCACTCAAGCGACAATTTTATTAACTTGGGTAAAATATCAGACATAAACCATTTGATTTTGATTTTTTTAAGTTTGGATTGGTTATAAAAAGAGAGCATGCGGCAACCAAAAGGACCATGCGGGAGGGCCTGAGAAACAGCTTTTTATTTTTTTAGGCCTATTGCTTCTAAATTTAAAGAAGGAGTTCAAAGCTTTCATTGTGGCTACCCACACTCTTAATGATGGTCTAATTTTGTTTTTCAGCACAAAGCTTGCTAACTGGTGAGACAGTAAATAAAAACACAAAGGCATTATCTAGTAAGCTGCAACCAAACAAAATTGTAAGAAAGTTCTCTATTACGTCTAAATGTAATAAAAAAATTCTTGAAAAAACAAGCATTTATAGTGGTCAGTCCTTTCAAATCACCCAAATTAGCAATGGTATATGCTGTGTCCAACTTATAGTAACCAGGCCCAAGTCATGTTAGAGAAAAACTTTGCAATACAGTAGAATTCTCTTAACTGAATATCCATTTTGCCAGTGAAAATTATTCAGTTAACAGGAGCATACAATTAACAGGGATGTCGTCAGTTTCCTGTGTTCTGGAGGTAAACTGAGCATTTATTTTATCTTGTTTGACAGAGCTCTATGAGCTCTGTCAAACAGGATATAATAGAATAAATGTCTGTATTGGATGTAGAGAGGCCAAAAAGGTTGATAAATAATGGGGGGGGGGGGGCCACTCAAAATTTGCAAGACTTGACATCCTATTTTTTATTCAGCTCCTTTTTACACCCACCCACCCACTGCGTGCAAATTTTCTACTACCGTTCTCAGACCCACCCACCCCACTCTCCCATTAAAATCCAAAATAAACTTATAAACTTAGTAGGCACAGCTGTCTTTAGGCAGTTTTCATAATGTTCTTAAACTGGTACCACCAATTTAAACCTCTGTGGGCTGCTGTGGGCCCCAATCTACATATGACAAGCTGTTCATTATCAGGCTTGGCCAGAGCAGGTGTGCATTTTCATTTGAATTGTTCCCAAAATATTGTCTGCACATTTTCTACATTTCGAATAAAACACCCACCCCCTACTAACGTCTGACATTTTCCCAGATTAAGCCCAATATTCTCACATATAAAGCCTCCTGATGTTGTATTTATGTTAAGAGTGTGATGTACAACATCATCTTTAAGGTTTGAAACACAAATGATGGTATATATTAGCTGATATATTGACATATTTTTAAAAAATTAAAAAAATTGTACAAGTTGGAAATGCACATTCTTGGTGCACTCGTGAGACCCACCAACCCCCACGTCACGTCTTGCAAATTTTTGGGAGCCCCCCTGTAAATAAAGGGAATTTGGTGCGTGTCACAGTAATTTTTTCGACATATTACAGAAATTTATATACAATGAACAGGAGTTTACTCTACAACCCATATGCAATTAACAGATCAAATTTGTACTGAAGGTATGGTAAATGGTTTTGTTTGAAAATTATATTCAATTAACAGGGATATACAATTAAGAGATATCCAATTAAGTTGGCTCCACTGTACCAAGCCTTTATAGTGGTCAGTCCTTTCAATTCACCCAAATTAGCAATGGTATAGCCTGTGTCCAACTTATGGTAACCATGCCCAAGTCATGTTGTGTTTGAGAAAAACTTTGCAATATCATAACTTGTTGAATTATGAGAATTCAACCTATAAGTATCTTATAACAAAAGGGGGGGGGGGGGGGGGGGTGTCAATCGCCATTTGCTCACTGGCAGGCAATGAACCTAGGCTTATTACAAATATGTCCGGTCAAGGGTTAATGTTGAATTATATTGATGCATTTAACACATATATGAAGTATAAAAGCCACAGCGTACCTGTGGTAGCCTCTATTCATGTACATGAATAGCATAACAGGCCACGATTTTTCTAAGAACACACTTACAAAATGTTTAACATTGCATTTAAAAAGTCCAAAATCTCCAAAAAAATTGTCCAGCCAAGGTTTAATGTTGTCTTATATTGATGCATTAATACATAAATAAAATATAAAATCTACAGCATACTGGTGGTAGCTTCCACTCATGTATAGTAAAACAGGTCAAATCCATACTTACAAAAAAGTCTAACATTGCAAAAACACTCTAAAAATCGAAACACTATCACTGGGAAAGGGTCTGTGGGTAATTGTAAGCCATAGAAACAGTATGAGGTGCATAGTAACAGGTGGGAAAGTCAACGTGGACTATTACAATAACTTTAACATAAGTGTTGATGCCACCGCCGGCATTGCCGGCATGCCTCAGGCCATGACATAAGATCACACAACTTTGTTGGTGAGCTAAAAATCACACAGAGTTACCCTGAGAAAAGTATTCTGTAGATACACTGTCTGCACAGATGGCTTTTCAATGATGAAAGTTGCGAGCAAATCTACTTATAACTGTGGCATTTTCTGTTGAATTTTTGGTGTGATATGGGGAAGTAGCAAACCGTTTTTGAGCATGAGCTCACAGGGAAGCAAAAAATAATGGGGCAAGTTTCATAACAAGGACATTGTTAACTAAAGTGAAACTACAGTGGAACCCTGTTAATTGAATAGCCACTTTGCCAATAAAAATTATTCAATTAACAGGAGTATTCAATTAACAGGGCTTGTGTCACTTTCCTGTATTCCAGAAGTAAACTTAGCATTTATTCTTTTACATCTTGTTTGACAGAGCTCCATGACCTCTGTCAAACAAGATATAATAGATTAAATGCCTGTAATGGATGTACTGAGGCCAAATAGGTCTATAAACAAAGGACGACTGGGGAGAGTCACAGTAATTTCTCAACAGGTTACAAGATTTTTTATTCAATCAACAGGAGTTTACTCTTTAACCTATATTCAATTAACAGGTCAAATTTGTACTGGAGGAATGGAAAGTGGCTTTGTGTTGGGAAATTATATTCAGTTAACAGGGATATACAATTAAGAGATATCCAAATAAGTGGGCTCCACTGTATTTGATTTTTATCTATTACTGCAGATCAAACTATACTAGGACTGGCTTCAGTTTGTCTCGTTGTTCCAAAACTTAAATGGTCTAAAGGCCCGGTGGTTTCTAGCACTTCTCAATAAAGATTGAATGTGGTTCTTCATTGTTGATACAATTATGTTGGTGAGAAAGTTAAAACTTTACAGACCACTTTGCTAACTGTTTCCAAAAAGAACCCTATGGCAGTCAGTCATCTGATGAAATCAACAATGAATGAATCGATAAGTATGATCAGAGGCATAGTCATATGGGTGGATTGGTAGAACTCATCCCTACACTTTTCCAAAAAAATGTCATGTCAGAAATTCTAAAACTGGTCCATGAACTCTCACTTCTCACCACGATATTTCTTGGGCCATTTGCTAAAGGTGTGCCATCACTTTCTGGTACTTAAGCTTATAACCCTTAAGGATCTAATTCTGACTTTAACCCTTAAGGACCGGATTTTGACTTTGATTGCTTTTACTGCAACAGAACAGGTGCCCCAACATGCAGTATCAGGGTTAACTCACAAATTACATTCTATGTACCCTGGAAGTTATTTTTAGATAAGTCTTGGCTGCCTATATAGGCAGCCAAGACTTGCCTAAAAACGACTACAAAGCGAAAGGATATAGACTGTCAAAGTGTAGCAAAAAACTTCAGGGTCAATCACATTTTTCTACAACAAAACAGGTGCCACAACATGCAGTTTTGAGGTAAGCTTGAAAGTTGCATTCGAAGGGCTATTGAAGTTGTTGCAGCATGACTTGCAAGAAACAACTGCCAAGTCATACAGTACAAGTCAAAATAAGTTGTAGGATAACCACTATAAACTATGTATCTTTCTCTTCCTACACTGTTAAGACCAGAAGGTGACATCATTTTCTGGAAAGCTCTCAGTGAGAGCTTTCCAGAAAATGATGCCAGATTCTAAACTTATCAGTGCAGGAGCAGCAGTATACTTAGTTTATTGCGGTTATGCTACAACTTATTTTGACTTGTACTGTAGAATGTGGATTGTCAAAGTGAAGCAAAAATGTATAAAAAATCTCCAGGTCCTCAACTGGTAGAGTGCTAAATTATTTTTGAACATCAAAATTTGTTCAACTGTCTTTACCTTGGTACAATTCATGGGAGAGTGCCTGTTGGCGCTCTCCCATAAATTGTAACAAGGCAAATCCTAACAGACTAACTAATATCACTTCAAAGATAATATGCAGCATAGCCACTGAATTTTAAGTCTTTAAGTTGAGGTGCCTGCTCTTCAGAATAGAGTCCCCAAATATGAGCTTCCAGCACTCTACCTGTTAAGGGTTAAAAAAGTTTTCATGGTGCTCCATTTGGCATTAAAAATTATTTATTTTCCCCTGGAAGACCTTGGACCTTCAACTCATATCCAACATGAGGTGATTTGAAGGGGTGGGAAGAAATATTTTTCTGACAATATTGAAAGGAGGCGGAAGGAACAAACTAGAGGTACAGTGAGCAAGCTCACAAAGCGCCTGAAATGTATGAGTTAGATTATCTCCCCTTGGAAATGTCAGAATGGAATTATATTGCTTCATGCACATCTTCATATGGAGTTCTTCCATTGTGTAAAGTTTCATGAAAATTCTTCAAAGGAGGAGGAGTTGCGCTTATAAGGATGGACAGATGGACAGACAGACAGACGGACAGATGGACGGACGGATGGACAGGGTGATTCCTATATACCCCCAAATTTTGTTTGCGGGGGGTATAATTACTTTTTATGCTGCAGAAAAATATTTTGTCTGCATCCGCCTTCACGTCATGTCCCAAAGGGATATCAGTAAAAACCTAATAATATAGACCTGTGGGTCTGTACAGTACGGTTACCGTGGACTGGTCAAAATCCATGCATGGGTAGTGATGTCCAAAATGTTTACAGGTAATAAAAATCATCATCAGGAAAATTTTAATTGATGAACCACTGGGTTGTACCCTTTACTTCATTAATTAAATTTTTGATGATTATGCATATATTTAGTGTTCGCAATCTAATATTGCATCTGTGGAAATATTGCCCACCCATGGAAAATGACCATTCCACAGTGGCCATACTGTAAATTAAATTATTATTGAATTCCACTGTGAAAGGAAAAAAAAACTGTTTGTGTCCGTAGATTGTATTCTATATGACAGTGTCATTCAGAAACAGTGTTAAAAATACTAATAAAACAAAAAAGAGACAACACTGAATAATGAAATAGAACTGGCACCTTTGTCGTAACTGATAAAAACACTGTCTAGGTAAGGAGTTGGCTCGTCATCTTCAATAGGTACTTCTATTTCTTGGTTAGTAATGTCTTCAGCTAGCAGTTAGGTTAACAAAGAAGTGTGATGGTTAATTAGAATGCATAAAACTTATACTTTTAATCCATTCATCATCATATTCCTCTCTGCATAGAAAGCAGTTGATAACAGAACATTCGCAGGAAAAAACTAACAGTTGTGCCTGATTCACTTAACACTTAAGGGTCAGAATGATTTTGCATCACCATTTGTTGGTCCTTGGACATAGCAGTGACTTGTTTTGAGGCCTTCATTTGCAAAAAGATAAAAATAGACCCTTAATGATCAATTTGTTACACAAAGAATTGAGAAAAATCTTTCCAGAGCTGAACATGAAAACTGCTGCTTATAATTTTATTATTTCTTCATTGTTTTCTTCCAGAGATACTGACCTTTCATTGAAAAGCTCATCATCGCCATTCGAACAGGGGTTATAAGCTACAACCTGGCAGTGAAAAAACTAATTTTTAAGTTGTCTAGAAAAAATATTTTTGTCCTTCACAACATGTGTTAAACAATGGCTCAAATATGTGAAAATAGCCAAAAGTTGTTTGCTCATTTCCCAATTTTCGTTCATCACCCTTCTACCCAAAATGACTTGAATAGGCAAAACATACCAATTTTGGGCTATTGACACCAAAAAGCATGTTCCAATAAAAATACAAGTTATGTTTATGAGGAAAGCATTGTAGAAAATAATAAAGTTTGTTCAGCGATTTTTTTGTGAATAGTGCTTGATATGCCATTCCCTTATATGAAGGTATAACCCTTTACCCAACACACACACACACAGCCAAGACTTGCATAGACACAACTGCAAAGTCAGAGAGCATTAATTGTCACAGTGTGGCAAAAATGTATGAACAATCTCTAGGCCTTAAAGGATTAATCATGTTTTTTTTCAAATATAAACAAAGAAATTATATCATGTGACTCATCACCCAGAATGAGCTTGAGGAACTCATTCCAATGAGAGGTCACATGAAATGATTTTGTTGAAATGTTTTGAAACATAATTTTTTTTCAACTATTAATTTATTTATTGGTGTTTAAGGTCACATACTTATGCACAATGGCCAATTGTGACCATGACAGTTTTACGGATGGAGGAAGCCGGAGTAACTGGAGAGATCCACTGAGCATCAACAAGCAACTGTCAGCTCCTCAACATTCTAACTCTCTTTAAGCTCCGCCCAAGCAGGATTACAGCAGTTGAAGACATGTGCACCATCAACGTGCAGTATGCCTTAGTACACGGTGTCATCGTGCCCCCATGTAGGCAACCGGGATAAAGTGCCTTGCCCAAGGAAACAATGCGGGTCGTCCCAGATGGGGATCAAACTCGGAACCTCTAGCAATAGAAGTCCAACAGTCTACCACTGAGCCACGGCACCCCCTTTTTTCAACTGCTCAATCTGTAAATTATGTGAGCTTGTGCAGCCCATTCATCAGGTAAAGGGTTAATGTTTAACCCTTTACCCAACGCAGACGATATCAAAATTTATTATTTTAAATATCATTTTTTGAAATTTTTCAAAAAGTTTCCACAAAACCATATCATGTGACCCCTCGTTGGAACGAGCTCGATGAGCTCGTTCCAACAAGGGGTCACATGATATGGTTTTGTTGAAACTTTTTGAAAAATAATATTTTTTCAACTGCTGAAACTGTATATTACGCGGGTGGGTGCGGCTGATTCGTTGGGTAAAGGGTTAACCTGCTGAGTATTTTCGAGATATTTTTCATCAAATCTATTCATGGCTGCTGTAAATCATCCATGACAAGATTTGATAAAAAATTAATCGAAATGTAACACAAATCATTGGTGAAAAATGTCATTCAAAAATTTGATTGAAAGTGCCTAAATTATACTTATTTCAGTGACAAGAGAAACCCTGTGCTGGGCAGGAATATCTGCCGGTAGCATGGAATGTCTGTCATTAAAATGAGCTCACCCAGCACACTGAACTGTTCTTGGTGAGCTCATGGCCATGGAGGCTCTATTAGAACACTGAACTGTTCTTGGTGAGCTCATGGCCATGGAGGGCCATAAATTATTTTGGAAGAAATAGATTTAATGTTTTTTTTATAGAAAGATCTACTATCAGAGAACTTGAAGTTGTTGAAGTCTTGACCAAAATAGCAACTACTTCTCAAAATCAAGCAAGAAAATAAGCAGACTGTCATCTGCAAAATGAGGTCCCCAGAGGGTGAATTTAGTGATGCTACCCTGCACAGCAGGGTAGCACCACTAAATTTACCCTCTGTGAACCTCAATCTGAATCAGTCTCAAAACTAAAGAGAAAGAGGTACCCAGAGGATAAATTGGCCCACTGGATGGGATAGAATCATCAAATTCCCCCTCTGGGGACCTCATTTTGCAAATGTCCGACTGCTTATTTTCTGGCCTGCTCAAAACGTAACGTTGTCGAGAAATCTATGATGAATGGATTAATGAATATATAGTACACAGCAGAAAAGGCAGAAAGCATTTAACTAGCAGAAGGTTATTGGAGATGAAGCATAGCAAATAACAGTTAATATGTTGTAAGCGAAGACTCTGTCTAAAATTGCTGGATCTACTGTCCATAAATGTCATTTTCTCTTATCAGGAGCCAACAACTCCGAGAAAAAGTCTTGTGCAACAAATTATTCAAACCCATGTTTAACTAACAAGTAAAGAACATTGAGATTTCTTATTTATTAACCCTTTACCCAAAGTAACAGCCAAAACCGGTCAGCGCTATTCTCAAAAATGGCCAATTAATGTTCATTATTTCTGTCATTTTTTGTCTCAAAAACATAGGTTATGACCCCTCGTTGGAACGAACTCTTCGATCTCGTTCCAATGAGGGGTCAAAACCTATGTTTTTGAGACAAAAAATAAAAAAAACCAGTCATTCAAAAATATTTTTTGCAAGTGTCGTCTGCTTTTCATGTTAGGTAAAGGGTTAATTTATTGATGTTTAAGGTCACATATTTCCGCACAAAGACCAATCATGCCCCTAACATAGAGATAAAGTCAAGTTTAGTTATTTTCGAGGCCTTCCATCCCAAGCATTGGTGACTGGGTCCAATTTTACAAGAAACGCAGAGCCTGTTTACCACAGTAAACAAGCACAGCGTCACTTCCCAGGGTTCCCATAGGGGAGATTTCTTCTTGAATCCAAAATTCAATTGACTGATACAGTGTCAGATTAATTTAGGCAGACAGAATTCATTGTAAGGATTTTGTTGTGACAATTTATTGGAGAGTACCTGAGGACACTCGTCAATGAATTGTAATAGAACAATGCAAATGAACAAAATACGGTTTCTTCTGGGGGAATACAAAGCCCATCCACAGATTAACAAGTTTTTTTAATTGTAGTACAGTGGAACCCTGTTAATTGAATAGACACTTTACCAATGGAAATTATTCAATTAACAGGAGTATTCAATTAACTGGGATTGTGGCACTTTCCTGTATTCTAGAGATAAACTTAGCATTTATTCTATTATATCTTGTTTGACAGAGCTCCATGAGCTCTGTTAAACAAGATATAATAGATTAAATGCCTGTATTGGATGTACTGAGGCCAAATAGGTCTATAAACAAAGGAAAACTGGGGAGGGTCAGGGTAATGTCTCGACAGGTTGCAAGATTTTTTATTCAATTAACAGGAGTTTACTCTATAACATATATTCAATTAACAGATCAAATTTGTACTGGAGGTATGGGAAATGGTTTTGTGTTGGGAAATTATATTCAATTAACAGGACTCCACTGTACTAGCATTTCCCAATAGAGCCCAAATATTTAGAGGTTATTACTTGATTAGTTTCATATTGACCAAGATTCGTTTTCTGGCACCGACACTAATTTTTTTCTGCAGTGAATATGTCACACGGCTACAGTTTGTTGTTGAATTGAAATGAGCTGAATATTGCTAAACAAAATCTTTTTTGATTGCATGACATTTCATTTTTCAAGGGTTTTCAAGGACACTCCCAATATTCAACATTCAAAAATGTGGCAACAGATTTCTAAATTCCAGGACTTTCAAAAGATTTCAAGGAGCCAAGGTAAGGCCTAAAAAAATAAAAAATCTGTTTCTCAGGCCCTCCCGCATGGTCCATTTGGCTGCCGCATGCTCTCTTCTTATAACCAATGTAAACTTGGTTTATGTCTGATATTTTACCAAAGTTAAAAAAAAATTGAAAACTTTGTCCATTGAGTGCAAGAAGGCTTTGCAATGCTTTGGCATTGCAAAGCCTTCTTGCATGCAAGGGACGAAATACATCACCACCCATGCTATTCTGTAAATCATGAGGCCTAAAACATAAACCAAGAACATGAATTTTTGATGGCAAAGAAATAATTACAGAAATAAAAAATAAAATAAAAAAACGCTTGCCTGCATGCTATTTTACAAATAATGGCTTGAGAAACAGGAGATCTACTTTGTGTAGCCTAATATTTATTTATTTATTTATTGGTGTTTGAGATCACATATTTCTGAACAATGGCTAATCAGGACCACTACAGTTTTACGGGTGGAGGAAGCCGGAATATCCAGAGAGAACCACCAAGCAATGGCAAGCGACTGTCAGCTTCCCAACATACTAACTAGACACAAGCAGGGTTAGCATTGGTTGAAGACAGTTGCACCATTGATATGCAGTACACCTTAGTACACAACGTTACCATGCTCCCACAAGGGCAATGGAGGTGAAGTGTCATGCCCAAGGACACAACGTGGTTGCCGCAAGTGGGATTCGAACTGAGGACCTCACAGCTTGCAGCCTGCACCTATACCAACAGAGCCACTATGCCCCCAAGGTAACATTTGGATCACCTTCTGAGACTAAAGTCTCCATACCAGCAAGTGGAACAAACAATAATGTCAATTCAAAACGTTAACCCAAAGCACACCTTCTAAAAAAATTATTTTAATTACATTTTTTTAAATTTTTCAAAAATTGTCAACAAAGTGATATTATGTGACCCCCTTCATTGTAACAATCAAGTCTGAAAATAAGAAATCTGTTGTTTGCAGAATGAGGTCCTCAGAGGGTGAATTTGGAGATGCTACCCTGCACAGCAGGGTAGCATCACCAAATTTACCCCCTGTGAATCTCAATCTGAATCAAGGTCTTAAAAAGTCTAAATGGAAAGAGGTACCCAGAGGATAAATTGGCCCACTATTTGGGATAAAAACAGCAAATTCATCCTCTAGAGACCTTATTCTGCAAACGACAGATTATTTATTTATTTATTTATTTATTTATTTATTTATTTATTTATTTATTTATTTATTTATTGGTGTTTAAGGTTACATATTTCTGCACAATGGCTAATCATGACGACAGCTTTACGGGTGAAGGAAGCCGGAGTACCCAGAGAGAACCACCGAGCAATGACGAGCAACTGTCAACTCCCCAACATACTAACTCCACACAAGCAGGTTGAGCATTGGCTAATGACAGGTGCACCATCGACTTCCAGCACGCCTTAGTACACAGCTTCACCGTGCCCCCATGTGGGGAATGGTGGTGAAGTGCCTTGCCCAAGGACACAACTCGATTGCTGCAGGTGGGATTCGAATCGAGGACCTCTTGGCTTGCAGTGACCGAGTGCTTATTTTCAGGCTTGGTAACAATCACACTGAGCACTTTCCAATAATGTTTTGAACAACATTTTTTTTTAACTGCTCAATTAGTAAATTACATTGACAAATTCGGCAAATTTTTTAGGTAAACAGTTAATTAAAACTGGTTAGTTAAGCTGTGATAACTAGTAAGATTGTTCGGTAATATAGTTAGTTACCTTTACATAAATAAAGTTCTATATGAATGTATGATTAATTTATATGTACTGACCTGCATCTGTTGGCTCTGCATTTGTTTCATCACCTTTTGTATGACAATCAGGTCTTTCTCTTTCCACAATTACTTCTTCCTGTACATCGTCCTCAGCTTCCTGATGTGGTTTTGATTTTTTATTTTGGAATCGCTTCTCAGCTTGACATCTGAATTGAAAACATTAAGGTAAGTTTTGTTTTTATCAACAACCATCCCAAACTAATTTTTTTCTAATTTTTCTTCGGCAGAATTGCAATTACTTCAATCATCCCAGTACATTCTGGTTCAGTGGCGGAGCTAGGATTCTCAAATAAGGGGTGACCTGAGCAATATTCCTGGGGACATGGCATGACATGCCATAGGCATGTCCCGATGCCCAAGCTGGTGGTGGTGGGTCTGGGAGGGGGGCATTCCACTTCCTAGAGTAGGGGTTTGTGAAAATTTTGAAAAATATAGTGCTCTGAGAGTGAAACTGGGGTAAACTTTCCTTCCAACTGGAGGTAATTATCTGTGCCAGGAATAAATGTTCCTGAACACCAAACACAGTATCAGTGTTTTTGCCTTAAAACAAGCTATTAATTGAAAACAGAATGGTTTCATTTTTGGAATTCACTAAAAACAAACCCAACGAGGGTTTTTAAGCTGAGTTTGAATAGTACTGGCTGGTTTTGACCATTACATTGGGTAAAGAGTTGATATAGATGACATTTACACTAAGGCTGTACAGTGCACAGGGCTAGTTATTAAGTTAGAAATGACATTTTTTGTATAACCAGAAAGTGTGACTAACCCTGTGCAGTGCACAGGGTTAGTCACACTTTCTGGTTATAAAAAACTGGTAACTGCCATATCACATGCTACATGAAAATATATAATGACTAAGGTTGTAAAAAATGCTTTGGATAAGTTAGTTACATGTCGTTATATAGGGTGCTGGATTCAAGGAACTATTAGAAATACTTATACTGGATTGAGGAAATTTTTTAAAGTGAATTCCAAAAATGAAAACATTGTATTTTCAATTAATAGTGTGTTTTAATTTAGGTGTGTTTTAATTTAGGTGTGTTTTAATTTAGGTGTGTTTTAATTTAGGTGTAACATGTGATCGATAGGTGAAAACAGTTGAAATGGGGTTGGGGTGGGGGGATTTAGATGAGGTGGGGACACCACCCAGGTCTTCCTAGATTCCTCCCCTCCCCTCCCTCCTCCCAGCTCCACCACTGTTCTGTTTTAACCCTTTTTCCTTTAAAGGTGAACTCTTTACCCAATGAATTGGGTGCATCCGCCTGCATAAAAAACATGTTGAGTAGTAAAAAATTATTTTTCAAAAAGTTTTTCAACAAAACCATATCATGTGACCCCTCACTGGAATGAGCTTGTTCCATTGAGGGATTACATGATAGGGTTTTGTAAAAAAATTTCCAAAAATTTGAAAAAATAATATTTAAAATGATAAATGATGATATCATGGTAAAGGGTTGAATACGAAAACAAACAAAGGTCGGTAAAGAAAACAAAGCTGGGACTCTTATTTTATTGTATCTCAATGGTATACAATAACATTTTACCTAACAAAATGGCCAAAATATTCCAGAGATACATTCTTTGCTCCCCTCCCCCTCCCCAAACTCCCCCAAACACATTTTATCCTTTACCTAACGTGAAAAGCATACAACACTTCCAAAAAAAGTTCTTGAAAAACTCATTTTTTGTCTCAAAAATATTGGTTATAACCCCTCGTTGGCACGAGCTCAACGAGCTTGTTCCAAAGAGGGGTCATAACCTATGTTTTTGAGACAAAAAATGAGAAAAATAATGAAAATTAATTGCCGATTTTTGTGAATAGTGCTGGCCGGTTTTGGCCGTTAAGTCGTATAAAGGGTTAACAGTACTTATTACACCTCTTGGAAACTTGCAAAATAATTAAATTATTTTTCAATTCTAATACAGCAACATGAAAGCAAGTTAGCTGTTTCAACCACAAGTGCTTGGCACTAATTGAAAGAATTGATATTTCAAAACATTTTTTAATCTGTTCCATACAGAACTTTTTGGCTGGTGCAGTGATTAGAAATTTAAATTTTCTCCCAAATTTTATTTCTACTATACCTACTATACCAACACAACATGCTTGCTCCTTATTGATCCCTCTTCTTGAAAAATAGCATTTTGAGCATTTTTTCAAGGATAAATGAAAAAAGAAAAAGAAAAAAAAAATGGCCTGAACTGGGCCGATCAGGGCAAAAGTGCATGGTGCACAACCCATTGTCTCGTCTTCCTCTCTACTGGAGTACATCTCATTGTCCAAAATGTGGATCATGGTGCTGAGTCTCTGGTGAGTGATGCAAATAACTCTTAGTATAATCATCAGAGGGTGATTTATATGTTTTAGGGAAAGCAACAGCAGGAAATGAACTCATACTGCAGTAGTTGCACACTAAAAGCCAGTGAAGTGAATGCGAAATCTTACTGAGTAACTTCTGTATTTGGACAGAGAGAAGTCTGTATGTGGGTATCTGCAAAGATTTCAACAAAAGACTCTCTGCCATCCACCGAATTCACACCCAAGACTCATGAGGCACAAACTGTTACTAGATGGTCCAATCTGAAGATCTGAAGCTCGAACAACATTCCCAAAAGAGATGTGGGGTAGTCTCTGAAGTCTATAAAAGGCACATAATCAACTGCTGGATAGACATTTAGTGTTGTAGCAGGGTTATCATCCAAAACAAGAGGCATTTATGAAAGATGCACTCTCACCCCAAACATGTTAATAACTAGAGCTTCTTTATAAAAAGTGTATCTGCTCTAAGAGGTGGAGAACATAGCTAATGACACATGGAGGGGGGGGGGGGGGGGGGGAACACAAACCTTTATGTACATCTACAGACCCTATCTGAACACCTCGGCATACTTTAACTGGTTGAGGGCTAGATTATTTTGGGGTGGTCTGAATTTGTTATTCAAAATTTGCTTTATTACAAATTACAGGAGAGTGCCCACAGGCTCACTCCAATAATTTTTAATAAAACAAATTTATATAAACAAAATATTATTTGCCTTTGACTGAATATGAAATATAAGCAAGGAAAATGCTGGTATTTGCTCTGGTAACCTATTTTTTCTGAAAGCCCAGATAGTGGCTTCTAGCACTCAAACAGTTAAAAATTTTGGTTCATATATCCAAGGAGCATTTTGCCGGAAAACATTGTCTCAGCGATATTTTCAAGTAGTGCCACATGGACCACCTGAGGACCAAAATTCAAACTACTTGTGTTTTATTTTTTTCATGTAAATACCATACATAAGTGATGTAGTAAGTTTCAAAATTGTATCTTGATGTTCAGATGTACAGACAGAGTTGTCACTGTATCCCTGCATTTTTGAAAATGCGTAGAAAATGTTAGATTCTGCAGCATTCCAAGAAAGGTTTTCTTGCTTGTAAGGACTTTCACAAATATGTCCTACCACGCAATTCAGAACATATGAGAACACATTTGAACATTTCTACCATAACAGTCAAAAGTATTTATTTATTTATTTATTTATTTGATTATTTATTTATTTATTAATTTATTTATTAATTAATTAATTTATTTATTGGGGGATTAAGGTCACATGCTTATGCACAATGGTTAATCGTGACCGTGACAGTTTTATGGGAAGAGGAAGCCAGAGTGCCTGGAGAGAACCACCGAGCAACTGTCAGCTCCTCAACATTCTAACTGTGCAAGCTTCACTCAAGCAGGGTTACAGCAGTTGAAGACATGTGCACCATTGACATGCAGTATGCCTTAGTACACGGCATCATCGTGCCCCCATGTAGGCAACCGGGATAAAGTGCCTTGCCTAAGGACACAACACAGGTCGTCCCGGATGGGGATCGAACTTGGGACCTGAAGCATAGAAGTCCAACAGTCTACCACTGAGCCACCGTGCTCCCACAGTCAAAAGTAATTTATTCCCAAAATAACTATAACTCAATAAAGCACGTAACTAGAGACTTACTTGTAACATGGCAAGGTTCCCGATATGCTGACAAGACTAAAGTGCCCCAGCTTTCCTCCTAGTTTGTTTCCAACAGCATGCCGATATTCACAGCAAGTACTAACACGACTGTCCATTCTACCTTCAACGTACAGTGATAAACTGAATGGATACCCTCTGTGTCGTCTCGAAAAAAATGAAAATGTACCTACAAAAAAAATGCAACTGCAAAAATACTGTTCTTAAAAGTATAAATTTCATGCAATTAGCCGTTAACTATTAACCCGGCGAGAAATTTTAAAATATTTTTCATCAAATCTAGTCATGGCTGCTTCACAGAAGCCATGACTAGATTTGATAAAAAATTCATGAACACTTGAGAAATTATTGGTCAAAAAGTCTATACAATTTACAGGGGAAAATTTTTATTAAATTTTATTTTAATGGCAAGAGATTTCCTGTCTTGGGCAGGAATATACACCAGCAGCATGTTAGGAGTTAACCTGACTAGTAACTGTTTATATGCTTTTATCTTTTCTGTGATGGGAACAACTTGTGTATCCTCACTGCTATTTTACTGAACACCATACTGTCAGCTTTCTGAGACCTTATTAACCCTTTACCCAACGCAGACGATATCAAAATTTATTATTTTAAATATCAATTTTTAAATTTTTAAAAAAATTTCAACAAAACCATATCATGTGACCCCTCGTTGGAACGAGCTCGTTCCAACGAGGGGTCACATGATACGGTTTTGCTGAAATTTTTTGAAAAATAATATTTTTTCAACTGCTAAATTTGCATATTACGCGGGTGGATGCGGCCGATTCGTTGGGTAAAGGGCTAATAATGTATCAAATAAAGCTTTATCAATTTCAAATAAAACCTTATCACCTTATCCCTTAAATCTCTGTCTGCTGCAAGTGGATTTTCTGTTCCAATACAAAAATTAAAACTAATCATGGCTCATGACAACAAAATACACCTCCTATAATTAGCAGTAGTTCACTTACTGAAACGATTTCATATTGCAAAACTCGGTGAAATCTTTCATCAAATTAAGTCATGGCTGCTTCATTTCCTATAATGAGCTATTGATCTCACCAAAACATAAAGATATTATTGGTTAAATATTTCAATATTCAAACCCAATATTCTATGAATGAAGAGAATATTGTCTCTTGCATGTAATAAGGCTCCACCTGAATGCTTTGGCATTGCAGATGGTACCTTGTTGTACTCAATGGATGGTATTCTTTTGCAATTAAAGTGTGGTACATATAGATTTCTACAACAGTCAATTGATCTGTGTTGTTGTATTCTGTCAAGCTGATGAGAAGAGATCGGCCAGATCAAATGAGACACCTGCAGCATCTCATGTGATCTGGCCAATCTCATCGTGTCAACTCGACGGAATACAACAACACAGATCAACAGGCGTCTTGTTTGATCTGGCCGATCTCATCTCATCAACTCAAAGGAATACAACAACACAGATCAATTGACTGCTGTAGTAATTTGTTTATTATATGACGCTTAGTATTTTAAACTGATCACAACACCTGAAAAATCAAATACAACAAGAATTATATTAGCTAAATAACCATTAAGAATTTATGGAATTGGGGAAGCCCAAATGTGTAGTAATATGGAACATTCGTGTCGAACATGAAATCTGAAAGTCAAAACAATGGAGGCAAGACTTCAAATTCAATCGGAATCGCTTTTGATAACACAGATTCTCCAACATTTTTTTGGAGTTACATCTTGAAAATAGTTAATTATTATTTTGCAATTGTTCAGCGCGGCATTTTCAAATAGACCTTGACTGGAATGTTTGTCAACAGAGTTTAATGAGGAGACAAGAACACAACCTAGTATATAGCATGGAAGTGGCATAGCCTAAAAGGCTGTCTTCCTGCCATTCCCATAAAAAAGTATATCAACTCGGTTTGACGTCAGTGTAACAAAAATTCTTTTAAAAAACAGGAATATTTATAGTTTGTTTATGAATCATGCGGCTAGATGGGATCAATAGGTCATGTGCTGGGAGGAGGATCAGATACCAGAGAGTTTTGATGGCTGATACAATCAGGACAGGCTGGGTTGTCGCACTTGAAATTTGGGCTAGAATAAGTGAGAGCTGGTAAAAATATTCTTTTTCTGAATCAAATGAACACGCAATCAGTTGAACCCTCAATATAGATTTGTATTTTGTATTTACTTGTATTGCGAAAAATAAGTTGTTGTTGTTGTTGTAAGATAAAGTGGATTACATACAGTGGGGCACACTTAACCTTTACTCCCTGTACTTACTTCCAGGTAACAATCTGTCTCTGAACACTGTAAGGGTATTTCCCCCACAATGCTGTTGTTCAACAATAATTTCCTGTCTTGGATCCCGCTGATCTCTAGGAAGTGATAAATTTGGCCCATAATATTTCATTGTGACTTCACACATGGTTTGTATCTGTCCTCTGTGTGGCATGGGTGGTTCCTGTGGATGTAGTGAAACAAGATTCTGAAAGAAAAGAAAAATATTAATGATTAGAAATAACCCCTACATCTCAAGTGGGCTGCAAAAAATAGGGCTGCACGATATTCAAAACCAGTATCGGTATTCAAAAAAATACCGCAGTATACCGGTATATCGAAAACTGTTCAGAAAAATGAACATAAGAACCAAAACTGAGGCTTGAGGCATCACAGTCGGAACGAATTAGCATGCCTTGATGATGCGGTTCGAAAAACCTTTACCCAAGGCAGACGATATCAAAATATTTTTAAAAAACGTTTATCAGATTTTCCCCCCAAAAATCTACAAAACCATATCATGTGACTCCTCAACGAGCTCGTTCCAATGAGGGGTCACATGATGTAGTTTTGTTGAAATTTTTGAAAATTATTTTTTCAACTGCTGAAATTGTATCTTACGTGAGCACATGCAGATGATTCCTTTGGTAAAGGGATAATATTATTCTTGAAAATTAAAATTAAATTGTGAGGAAAAACATAATGACGATATACCGATATTTTTGTAATTACACCGGTATTCAATCGATATTGGTTTGAATACCGGTATATATCGGTTTATCGATATACCGTGCAGCCCTAGCAGAAAATATACATTGTTGGTGTATACAGCTGGAAGGATTAACCCTTTAGCTACCAAATCCACCCATCAGTATGCACAAAAGCAAACACTGATTTTATTATTTATTTTAATTTTTAATTTCAACGCATGTCATATAATGACTCACTGGAATACACTTGTCAAGCTCATTTCACGGTCGTTTCAACAATTTACGCAATGCACAGGATATCAAAATTTATTATTTTAATTATTGTTTTTGAACATTTTTCAAAAATATTCAACAAAACCATATCATGTGACCCATCATTGGAATGAGCTTGATGAGCTCATTCCAATGAGGAATCACATATGGTTTTGTTGAAATGTTTTGAAAAATATATTTTTTCAACTACTTAATTTGTAAATTATGCCAACGGATTATCATGACTCCATTGAAAAATGCTGGAAGCAAATTTAGTGGCGTTACCCTGTATGCATTAGCTTGATGTTTGCTTGGCAGTAGAAGAAATTTTTTTTTATAAATTGTTTGGTTTTGCTAAACTTAGGGTACTCTTGCTGGTAGCATGGTATCTTTGAAAGTTAAAAAATTTATAGTACTTTATATATTTTTTATACTTACCAATGACCCAGACTTAGCTGGTGCTAACTCTAACAAAACCAGGTCCAAACACAAATTTTGCCCCCCAATCCCCAAAATTTGCATCCAAAACAAAAAGAAATCATGTCCTAAAGGACCTCCATACTACGCCTCTACTGCGCATGCGCAGTGACGCAGACGTCCCGAAATTGGCGCCAATTATCATTCTTACTGGCAGTGCCTGGTCAGCGCTATGTACTCAGCGGGGAGGCAAGAGTTCCCAACTCCAGGGAGGGCCATCCCCGTCTGGGTCATTGGTAAGTATAAAAAATATATAAATTACTATAAATTTTTTAACATTTTTATACTGTACCAATGACCCAGACTTAGCTGAATAGTAAACAGGCTGGAGGGCCTAGGACATAGAGGAAAATCCAATAAGCTCAACTATATAGTAAAGAGGTAACCCCTTAAGGAGAAAAGGAGTATTAGGCTTTACATGTATCTTTCTTATTTAATATTAAATTAGAAAGATACACTACCCTTAATAATTGAGCACAATAACATTCATGTTCTCTATTAACATCCAGTATAACCCTTATACTAATTATTTTTAAAGCAAGCCAATAAATAAAGTAGTCCAGAGAATTGAGACTCTTTATAGTCATTTAAAAGTGTCCGAGTATTGTATATTAAAGCCCGTTTGACACTTGACATATACAAATGCTTCACACCGAGCTACACTTTAAAAATAAGACATGAATGAATTTAAACATTAATATTACACTTTAAAACCATCCCGGAAGCGACTCAGAAATACTGACTTGGAGGAGGCATTCCCTTGCTTTTCACTATAAAGCAGGTGACCTAAGGGAACACCCGCCCCCCCCCCCCCCCCCCCCCCCCCTTCCCCTTGCCCTGGGTCAAATAGCCCAGAGCGAAGAGGGCAGCCGGACGGAGTCACTGCCGGAACAGAAAGCCTGCATAACTATAGTTGCAACTGTTTAGTGGACGACATTCTGAGCAACAGATAACGGACCTAAACAATGCAGGTCTCCAGAAATGGACTCAATATTTCTGAGATAAAAATTCGTAAATGTGGATGGCTGAGACCAATAAGCAGCCTTCATTAAATCTGTAATAGCAACACTATTAGCATAAGCCCAGGAAGTAGAAAGAGCTCTTACTTCATGAGCAGAAATCTTAAGCACAGACTGCTGAGAAGAAGATAAATCTTCATAAGCAGTACGGATAGATAACTGAATCCATCTAGCAATAGAATGGACTGAAATGTCCTTTCTATTAGGCATCAAAGACAGAAAGAAACGTTTCCGTCCCTTTCTGATAAACTGAGATCTCTGTTTATAGATACGTAGTGCTCTAACAGGACAGAGTAAAGGCCTACGCCCGTCTGAAGACGGAAGAGCCTTAATAACAATAGGTTCCGGATATTTATTAGGAGCCTGATTCTTAGCTAAAAAACCACATTAGTAGTGAAGGTGATAGTGTTCCCAACACTACGATAATGAGAATCATCCACCGATAGTGCATGAAGCTCACTGACTCTTCTGGCAGAAGAGAAAGCTAAGAGAAAAGCTGTCTTATAAGATAAGAATTTGAAATCTACTGTCCCAAGAGGTTCAAATGGCTTTTCCTTCAATTTAAGGAGAACCCAAGCTAAATTCCACTTAGGAATTAATCTAAGAGTTCTGGGTCTATTTATCGAAAAGTTTCTAACCAACTTCGATAAAGAGACATTAGATCCAATTTGTAAACTATCATGATGTGCATAGGTATCAGATAACATAGATCTATAACCCTTTATAGTAACAGGCTGCAGTTTGATTTCGTCAAACAAGTATACTAGAAAGTTTGCAATGTCTGGTATAGAGGGATCGAATATATCTACAGAATGATCCCTACACCAACGACGAAAAACCTTCCACTTAGCCGCATAGTTTAGCGAAGAGGAGGTCCTCCTACAGTTAGAAATCGCGTCCACTGCTCGTCCTGTAAAGTGCTTGCCATGCAAGGACCGCACAACGGAAAAATGTGAAGGTTGAGACCTTGCGGGTTGTGATGGAGTTGGCGCGATTTCCCCTGCGAAAGAAGATCCTCCCGTGGAGGAAGCTTCCGCGGTAGGTCCCACAACAGACACCTGAGTAGATTTATCCACGGTCTCTGTGGCGACAGAGATGCTACCAACAGAATCTTGCATTGAGATTGTTTTATCTTTAGCAATACTTGTTGAATTAACGGCGCTGGAGGATACGCATATCCTATCATTCCGTCCCAAGGGATCGACAGAGCGTCTACTGCAAAAGCTCTTGGATCCGGACACGGAGACACATACGTCTGCAACTGATTGTTGAGATGTGTCGCAAATAAGTCTATCATTGGCCGTTCCCATTGGTAGCAAATCTGATTGAATACTTGTTTGTTGAGAGTCCACTCCGACGGCAACAAGCGACCCTTTCGTGAAAGGGAGTCTGCTAGCACATTCAGACGACCCGGTATGTGACGGACCGAAAGAAGAACGTGATGTTCTAACGCAAACAGAAGGATTCTTTCCGTTAGATTGAACAACGGAACTGAATGAGTGCCTCCCTGATTCCGTATATACGCCACTACTGTCGTATTGTCGGATAGGATTTGGACATGAGCATCGTGAATAATGTCCATCCAGTGACGTAACGCAAGCCAAATTGACATCATTTCCTTTATGTTTATGTGCTTGCACAGGAATTGCGGATCCCAAAGACCCTGGCATCTCGAATCCGTTGGGATTAATGATGCACCCCAACCTGTTTGACTGGCATCCGTCATAACGGTAAAACTCGGATCCGGCAACTGCAGCGGAACTCCTTGAGTTAACCACTGAATGTTTGCCCAAGTCTGTATCTCTTGTTTCACTTGATCTGACAAGAGAACGTCTACATCGAGCGAATGAATTTTCACACTCCAATTCTGAGTCAGGAAAATTTGAAGAGGACGTGTGCGTAACCGCCCCATCGGAATGAGATCCGCGGCGGCTCCGCGCAGACCTATCAGTCTCATAAATTCTCTCGCCGTGACTTTGTCTGCGTGCAGACAATAGCGAGCGTAACAACTGACTAATTTCGCTCTGGTTAACGGCAGATGAACGAGATTGTTGTGCGTCTCGAAGCTCATTCCCAGATGAGTGAATGACTTGGACGGCACCAGATCCGACTTCTCCTCATTTACTATAAAACCGAGACGTCGGAGCAATAGAAGAAGATTCTGAACATCGTTCTGAAGCGTTAACTCGTTGCCGTACCTCTGAAGAATGTCGTCCAGGTAGGCCGACGTTACCGCAGACGAATGAGCTCGGAAGTAGATCATTACCGAGTTCATTACCCGAGTGAAAGCCCAGGGTGCTAGATTCAATCCGAAGCACATCGCCCGGAATTGATACACCACTCCTAGGACTGCGAAGCGTAGATACTTTCGGAATGTCGGATGTACCATGACGTGAAAGTACGCATCTTTGAGATCTATGCTCGTTGCATAATCGTTCACCCGAATACTCGCTCTGACCGATCGAATCGTCTCCATATAAAACTTCGGAGCGACGATCAGCTTGTTTATCCAGCTCAAATCTATGACTGGACGGAACGAGCCGTCTGGTTTCGGAACCAGAAACAGATGGCTGTAGAATCCCGGAGATTCCTGGTTTTCTACGACCTCTACCGCGTTCTTCATTAAAAGAGACTGCACCTCTGATAACAGAGCATCTCTTTTCTGTAGATTTGACGGAAGATGAGTCCACTTTGGACTTCGAGTTAATGGAGGCTTTCGTTTGAAGGATATCTTTAGACCTTCCGAAGTCACTCCTCTCACCCAAGGGTCGTCCGTAATCGACGCCCACTCTTGTGAAAAGCTTGACAACCTTCCGCCAACCGGAACGCGATAGAGGTTTAAGCCATCACCTCCTGGACCTGCGAGGCCTGCGGTAGGAGAAACCACGTCTTCCACGACCCGCACCTCGCCTCGTCGACCTCGGGGCGTCCGACCGATTGTCCCGGCCTGAAGGACGTCCCGAACGAGAGTCGCTATCCTGACGGTCTCTCAAATAAGACCAAGAGGACGCACCGGAACCTCTATAGGAACCTCTCTTGGGCGCATTAGACCCAGAAGTGCCTGTCTTATTCGTGTCTGCTGTATCCAACTTCTTAGGAGCAGATCTGAACAACAGAGAATCATTAGCTTTCTTTTTAATTTTATCATAAATAGTGGAAAACTTGCCGTCAAAGAGAAGTTCTCCTGAGACCGAAGCGACTCTAAGAGAGTTCTTCACCTTAGAATCCACTAGTGTGGATGTAGCTAGGGCTGCGTCACGTCTAACCAACTCCAGATTTGCCACTGAAAGGGTGGAGTTACACGTGGAATAAGCTACTGCCCTTGAAAGAAGTCTTAAAGAGGATTGTATATCCTGAAACTCTTTCCCCTGAAGGCGCAGTGATAACGCCTTAGTAAGGTGATCTGCGTAAGATAAGGCATCTAAATTGGCTCTGTTAGACGCAATAGCTGTTTCCAACACCGCGGTTGGAATAGAAGCTGACGACGGTAATGATAGCTCTAAGTCTTCCGCCTCATCGTCCATACGCAGAGGAACTCTCGGTATACCCTGTCCTGCCGTATCGAATTTATTCCTTGCATTAATGAAAGGCAGGTTGAGAGTATTAGCGGACAAGAAACCTGCTTTCCCCGTCCTGGAAGCAAGTTTAAATATAGCGTCGTTCAATAATTCAAATGTTCTTGCAACATTATTGGACTGCGACGGAAACTCGGGAGCGATGTCCCTGAACCGCTCAAAAAATTCAGAGTCCAATGACGCTATAATTCTCGTGTCCGGAAGCGCAGCAGTCTGGCCCGACGGAACAACTTGAGGGAGAAAGTGCCGGATGAAGTCCACGGCAGCTTTATGTTGTTCCGAAAGGGATAGCTCCAAGCCATCCGTATTCCTTTCACCATCCGGTCGGACCTCATGATGTTCCCGGTCGTCCGCCCCCGATGCTTCGGCGGAGCGTACCGACCCAGCGCCGTCGGATAATTCTTGATCCGACACCGTTTCTGTCGGCTGCTGGGATGCTGCGATAAGCTGTGCTATCTGCAAAAGAATGTCCGGCGTCGAGACCTGCGGAGGCGCAGTCTTTCGCTGCTTCGCCGAGGGCAGCTCCGCATCAGATGGCTCCCGCATACTTTTTCTATGCGAACGTCCGGAGTCCATCGGTCTCGAATCCCTGGCTGCCGGATGGTGAGACCTGGTCGCCGAAGAATCCTTCATCGGCGAAGCTGGTAATATATCGGCGGTCACGCAGCCAAGGTGCGGTCGTGTGCGCTGACGAGAAGAGGATGCCTTAACAGTCTCTGCGGACTGCTTATACAACGGAGCGTCCCGAGCGACGGACGTATGCTCCGCTAAAGACACATTTTGTACCACAACATCTGGTCCCAGATGTTGTTGTACGAGAGAGGGGCCTCTCTCGCTCGCGGCCCGGCTGGACCTGGACGAGCTAGGAACCGGACTCAAAGTCTTCCTCCGTTCTCGCTTACTATCCGCCGTCACTGGGTGTGCATCTATTATGTTTATAGTGCTCGCATCACCCAAAATTTCCTCTTGGACCGCATCGGACGAACCCGGCTGCCGAACCATTCGGTGAATGGACGCTACACCGGGCGAGCTAGCGGACGACATTTGTCTAATCTCCATGAGCACTTTTGCCGCTAGCTCTGAATTCATTTGTGACGACGGATGCACACTTGAAGAAGATAACATGGAAACATCACCCTGTTCTGGTTCCTCTGAAATAGAAACTGAGAGAGTAGAGTGACCTTGCGGAGAAAGAGCCAGAATCGCTCTTTCTCCAGAAACAACATATCGTGACACACGTTTCCAATGTTTCTCATCCCAATGTTCACATATAGGACAGGGATTAATGCGAGAACACTGACTACAATTAATACAATGATCATGAAAGTCAGAGGAAGATTTCTTCCTATTACAATTTGAACAATGTCCCTTCATTGTGAAAGAACAACAAAAAGTCCTAGTTACTCGCAAAAACCCCTGACACAAAGATACATAATAACATGATCCATCAATAAATGAAAAAACAATTGCAAAACAAAATAATTTTGAAAAAATATTTTTTCAGCGAAGCCCAAGTTGCTGAAAAGTAACGTTGAGCCCCGATGGATCCGATGGCAAAGTGTGGTCAAAAATTTTAAATTTATATTAAATAATTAATGAGACACTTTCGGATAATATAAATGTATCTTATAGTGAGATAAACTACAGCAAAGGCAAACAGCCCCCCTCAAAAAAGGCTGTTGCCAATGAAAACAGTGTAAAAACACCAGAAAACATGACTCCAGGCACTGAAAAAACTGGCCCGGAATCAGTCATTAATTACACTCTATCTGATGCAAAACAGAGACTCCCAGGGGAGAATCTGCAGAACATCAGATGGAAGATGCAGAACACAAACGTTATACACCCATGGGTGAAAACGTAACTATGGGGAAAATAACAGAAAACATTCTGTAACCAAGCAACTCTCCCAGGAAATTTTAGCAATGAAATTTCTCAAAAATATGCCAAAAGCATGGGAGAATTGCAAGGGGGGACTTTAGAAGGCTAGGGGAGAGGAAACACTGAATAAGCAGTGCAACAATTAGTAAGAATGACAACAAGAGGCCCATGCCTCGAAAATAGGCAACTTAACATAATTTCATCAAAAAATTTTAAGTACAGCCCTGATTATTTTTTGTCACTTCTTTTTCCTCTCCTCCTTCTATCCTCCTTAGAATCACATTTTCTCCAAAAATTACGTGTCTGGCATCCTTTAAACTGAGATTTACAAGCACAAAGATCAGTGAGATGTTGACTGATGAAGGGCCAAACAGAGAATGATAATTGGCGCCAATTTCGGGACGTCTGCTTCACTGCGCATGCGCAGTAGAGGCGTAGTATGGAGGTCCTTTAGGACATGATTTCTTTTTGTTTTGGATGCAAATTTTGGGGATTGGGGGGCAAAATTTGTGTTTGGCCCTGGTTTTGTTAGAGTTAGCACCAGCTAAGTCTGGGTCATTGGTACAGTATAAAAATATAAATTTCCAATCACCAGTATAAAATAATTTAGCACTCAACCAGTTAAAACTTTTTCACCTTAACCCTTTACCTAACGTGAAAAGCAGACGACACTTGAAAAAAAAATTCTTGAACAATTAATTTTTTCATTTTTTGTCTCAAAAACATAGGTTATGGCCCCTCATTGGACCCCTCGACGAGCTCGTTCCAATGAGGGGTCATAACCTATATTTTTGAGACAAAAAATGAAAAAATAATGAAAATTACCTGACAAATTTTTAGAATAGCGCTGGCCGGTGTTGGGTAAAGAGTTAAGAAACCTAAAATATAACAATCAATGCAGTGAACATCAAAAATCATCAATATTTGTGGCACAGCACTTTTTTCCAATGAATTGCCGTCTGACAATTCGGGTAACAACACAAGACAGAAAACAGTGTCTTGGTCTATATAACATTTTCTCTTCTGCATTATCTTAACTGTTAATTTCCCAACAACTATATCAATAGTGAGTAAACTTGAGTTTAGGGCTTCTTATAGTCAAAGATGGGGAATGTACATCATAATCCTGGATTTGTATGTAGTTAAAATGGGAAGATTGTTCACGAACTCGGAGGAATTTCTGTTCATTAGTCACTTTTACAAATAGTTCAAGTACATTATAAAGTGCAATCCCATTAATTGAACAGCCTCTTTACAAGAGAAAAATATTCAATTAACAGGAGTATTCATTTAATAGGGATTTGGTAACTTTTCTGTATTCTAGAGATAAACCAACGATTTATTCTATTATATAATGTTTGACAGAGCTCATGGATTAACCCTTTACCTAACCTGAAAAGCAGACGACAAGGTACCCTTGAATCCCAGAGTGAGAAATGGGCAGAGGCGAGGAATAGTATCATTGTGTCGAACAATTATCAATATCCACACATTATTCTCATTTCTCCTTTATTGTTTAAAATAAAAATATCATTACATGTTTACAATTTGGATTGTAGATTATTTGGTTAATTTGCATTTTCGGGTTGTTCGATATAATATAAGGACTAGTGCATGGATTGTAATTGACTACGCCCATATAGTGCCCAGTGAGGTGGTGTAGTTCCCTCCGCTTTGCGTCGAGAACTACACCACCTTACTGGCACTATATGAGTGTAGTCAACTCCAAGCCATGCACTATTCCTTAAATATCTCATGGATATGTCAAATATCGCTTATTGACTAAAGACATAATACTTACCGTTTGTTTCATACTCCTTGGTGAAGCCGGTACCCTTTTGTATGAACTTGACCTAGCTGATCTTGGTGTCTTAGGTGGTGCTGGTAGTACCTGAGGAACTAGATATGGTGACATTTGTCCTCTTCCTTCTTTTATCTCTTTCATCAGAGTAGCGTACTTTTTCAATGCTTCTGTATTTAACTGTGATTAATAATAGAAACACAATTTAAAATCAAAACAATTCAGATTTAAAGTGGGAAAAATAACAAGAAAACTCATATTTGTTTTCAGTAGTGTTTTTGTGGGAGAGCGGTGGCTCAGTGGTAATGGCATTAAACTTCAAACAGAAAGGTCTACGATTCGATCCCCACCAGAAGTAACTGCGTTGTGTCCATAGGCAAGGCACTTCAACCCAACTACCCATGTGGGAGTATGGTGGCACTGTGTACTAAAGCGTAATGCATGCCGATGGTGCACTTGTCTTCAACCCTGCTTACTTAGTATGTTGTGGAGTCTGACAGTTGCTTGCCATTGTTTGGTGGTTCTCTCCAGTTACTCCACCTATAAAAAACTGTCCGACATGAGGTGACCCTGGCTGTCAAACCCCAATAAATAAATAAATAAATAAATAAATAAATAAATAAATAAATAAATAAATAAATAACTAGTGTTTTGGCTGACAGGGATTCTTTTGAGTATCTACAGGGTCTGAATATGGGAACCTTTCCCAATAGCATTTGGGCATGATTTTACCAAATTCACAACCCAAGTTTCTAAATCTTAGACCCCCCCTCCCCCCCCCCCCCCCACACTCTCACACCCACCCAGAGTCAAATAGAAATTTAATTCACAATTGGTTTGGGGAACTAGACGAACATAAACCCCCAGAAAAACAATAATTTGCAATCTACTGAAGCATTAGAATTCTTCTTTAAAGAATAAGAACAGTTTAATTGAGACTTCAGAGACTGTATTTAATATTATTTCATCCCTTGAGTGCAACAAGGTGCCATCTGCAATGCCAAAGCATTGCAGATGGCACCTGGTTCCACTCAAGAGACAATTTTATGTTATTGTTTGTTATAAAAGTTTCTATATGTAGCAGATTCTGTATGTTATCAGTTCAGTCTTAAGATAATATTTCTTATTCTTTGTATTTTTTTTTCTTCAAAACAAATTCTCAGTTGAAGCCCTAACAACACAAATATACCAAATGGCATGGGCCTAGACCCTTTTCCAAAGCAGGTAGAAGAATCTTTGGGCTGAATCAAATTCAAATAACAAATTAAGGATGCAATGCACTTTACTTGAAAAACAATCACAAATCTTAGATCTATTGTTCTTGGTGGTTGTATTATTTTATTGTTTGTTAATTTCTAGTAAATGGTTTGGTGTTTGACTATTATAAGAAATCAACAAAACAAATTTCTATTTATTTATTTATTTATTAGTTATTTATTGGTGTTTAAGGTCATATACTTATGCACAATGGCTAATCGTGACCGTGACAGTTTTACGGGTGGAGGAAGCCGGAGCACCCGGAGAGAACCACCGAGCAACGACGAGCAGCTGTCAGCTCTCCAACATCGTAACTCTGAACTCTTCACCGCAGCACAGGCAGGGTTAGATTGGTTGAAGACATGCGCACCATCGACGTGCAGTACGCCTTAGTACACAGCGTCATTGTGCCCCCATGTAGACAATCGGGGTTAAGTGCCTTGCCCAAGGACACAACGCGGGAGCACGAATCAGTTGCTGAAATGGTCACCCATCCAACTACTAACCGCGCTCGACGTTGCTTAACTTCGGTGATCTGACGAGAACCGGTTAACGCGACGCCACCCGCGCCCCCAAAAACAAATTTCTAAACCTGTATTTGATAAGGAAAATAGGACAACTTTTCATGTCATTTGCTTCATGTGAGTTTGAAGATATACATCCCAAAGAAACTTGTACCAACAGCACTGCACAGTGAGTGATAAAGATTTATCATTAACCCTTTACCCAACGTAATGGCAAAAACCGGCCAGCACTAGTCACAAAAATCGCCAATTAATTTTCATTATATTTTCAATTTTTGTCTCAAAAACATAGGTTATGACTCCTCTTTGTAACGAGCTCGCCAAGCTCGTTCCAATGAGGGGTCATAACCTATGTTTTTAAGACAAAAAATTAGTTATTCAAGAATTCTGTTTGCAAGTGTCATCTGCTTTTCGTGTTAGGTAAAGGGTTAATATGATGGAAGATTAGTATTAAAACCAAGCCTGGAAATAAACAGACTGTGACCTAATGAGGTCCCCAGAGGGTGAATTTGGTGACACCAAATTTACCCCCGGTGAATCTCAATCTGAATCAAGGTCTTAAAAAGTCTAAATGGAAAGAGGTACCCAGAGGATAAATTGGCCCACTATTTGGGATACAACAGCAAATTCACCCTCTGGAGACCTCATTCTACAAACAACAGATTGCTTATTTTCAGGCTTGGTAACAATCATGCTTAGCATTTTCCAAGAAGTCATGATATAGCTTTGTTGGAATGTTTTGAACAACATTTTTTTTTAACTGCTCAATTAGTACATTGACAAATTCGGTAAAACAAATTCATCCAAGTGTCGTCTGCTTTTCGTGTTAGGTAAAGGGTTAATATGATGGAAGATTAGTATTAAAACCAAACCTGGAAATAAACAGACTGTGATCTAATGAGGTCCCCAGGGGGTGAATTTGGTGATGCTACCCTGCACGGCAGGGTAGCATCACCAGATTTACCCTCTGAACCTCAGTCTGAATCAAGGTCTCAGACCTAAATGGAAAGAGGTACCCAGAGGATAAACTGGCCCACTGGGTGGGATAACATCAGGAAATTCAATCCCTGGGAACCTCATTCTGCAAATGACAGATTGATTATTTTCTGGCTGGATTAAAACTGCAGGATTTGCGTAACTCAATTCCTGTAGAAAAAACAGCGTGCCCAATTCTGCACAAAACTCAAACTGCTTCATTTGAGCAACTCAATTCTTGAAGAAAAACAGTGTGCCCAACAATTCTGTACTAGTAAATAGAGATCATTAACATCATTCCCAACCTGTACTGTTATACATGTAATGTAATGATGTAAATAGATTTTAAAATTCAACTGAAGAGAGTGAATTACTACTTAATCTCAGTGCTATATATTCTCCCAGTGGTCCATGTGATGGAAGTTTGCAAGTGCTTCTTCAGTTTTATTCCTCAGAAATTGTAAATAACTACTATATTTATTTATTGGTGTTTAAGGTCACATATTTATGCACAATGGCTGATCATGACCGTGACAGTTTTACATGTGGAGGAAGCCGGAGTACCCGGAGAGAACCACTGAGCAACGACGAGCAGCTATCAGCTCCCCAACATACTAACTCCACACAAGCAGGGTTAGCATTGGTTGAAGACAAGTGCACCATCGACGTGCAGTACGCCTTAGTACACAACGCCACCGTGCCCCCACGCGGGCAATAGAGATGAAGTGTCTTGCCCAAGGACACAACGCAGTTGCCGCAGGAGGGATTCGAACCAAGGATCTCTCGGCTTGCAACCTGCACCTCTACCTACTGAGCCACCGCGCTCCCCGTAAATAATTACTATGTGAAAAATCTACCCTACAGCGATCTATTAGTAATCCACCCTCAACACACGGTAATCTCAGTATATTTCAGACTACTTCATTCTACTGAAGCAGAGAGCGCATTAACTAACTAGCGTTTTCAGCGCTAATTGTGACAGGACGTCTAGTTTCAACTGTAGTTCTTGGGTTTCTTCTTTGAAGCTGTAAATAAGCACTGGGCGAAAACACTACTAAAGTAGTGATGAAGTGGTTATCCACTGCCATATGTGATAAATACAAAATGTCATTCTGTAGAGAAAGAATATCTATTCATAACAATGTATACATACTTATCGATCAGATGGGCTTTACAAATAAAGCACTGTCATAACTGAACAAACAAAAACACTCATGAAACTCATGGCACTCACTCAAGTGTAGATTCAGTCAATGACAGAATCCATGTTAACAGACCAAGTGTTGTAATATATTTTACAATAATGAAAAAAAATTGTTGTCATTTCTGATTGCATTCTGTTGTAAGACCTACCCGGTACTCAAGAAGTCCTTCCTAAGAGTGTGTCAAATATATTGTCATCTTTACAAAAGTATTTCCAGAATGATCTGTGATTTCTGGACTGTCATCTACCTTTGTGTAAAAATTTTAACTGACTGTGTGCTGAATACCCACATCGAGGCTCCATTATGAAGTATAGATACTGCAACTTAACTCTTTACTCACCGAATCGGCCACATCCGCCTGCATAGTGTGCAAATTCAGCAGCTAAAAAAATATTATGTTTCAAAATATTTTTACAAAACCATATCATGTGACCCCTCTTTGGAACGAGCTCATTGAGCTCGTTCCAATGAGGGGTCACATGATATGGTTTGGTTGGAATTTTTTTAAAAATATTAAAAAATGATATTTAAAATAATAAATTTTAATATCGTCTGCATTGGGCAAAGGGTTAAAGGCTTCATATACCGTGGAGGTGCTTCAAATTATCTTTAAAGTGAAATAATTTCTTATGGATGGAGTTGCCTTGCTATGGGAGAATGCTCAGAATGAACAAATGTTGATGAGCAAAAACAATTGAGCACTTTGTGAATTAAGGCTCTGTCTGTGTGAATGATACAGATTATGCATCACATGACCACACTGACATATGTAAAAGATCCGTTTATTAGAATGATGAAGTTCAATGAACTACAGTAATGTAGAGTCAGATTTATCTCACTTGGCACAGGAAGGATTGAATTGAAAGGATCATTGGAGAGTGCCAACAGGCACTCTCCAATAAACTGTAACAAATAAATTATTTGAGAACAAAATCTTCCTACAGTAAGGCTCCATCTGCAGGTACCATGGAATCTTTGAAAAGGAAAGTGTCAATGACACTGCAGTTCAACTTGTCCAAGAAGGGACTGAACAAAATAGAATAAACAGCTGCACCATGAGCACATGATATGCCCATTATTAATTACAAGAGGGAAGCACAAAATATGATTATACCTGTGTACTTGTCAGTTTTTTTTTTATATTCTTGTACAATAATCATAACCAACAACATACTGTGTTCATTAATTTGGAAATAAATTATTTGAATTTCATGTATATATCTTATGTCTATAGTGATCATAACTTCAAGAAATAAAGTCCCATAACTCTGGAATGACTAATCGAACAATGACACCAACCAAAAGGGAGCTTCCTTCCATCAACATAAACCACCTACCAAAAAATCGTGAAAATCTCTCGAAACGTTCTCGAGTTATCGTACGACGTGTAAAAAATCAACAATTTTCTAAGTAATAAAGTCACATAACTCTGGAATGACTAATCGAACAACGACACTAAACCAAAGGGAGCTTCCCTTCATCGACATACACCACCTACCCAAAAATCACAAAAATCTCTCAAAGCGTTTTCGAGTTATCGTACGACATGTAAAAAATCAACAATTTTCGAAGTAATAAAGTCTCATAACTCTGGAATGGCTAATTGAACGGCGACACTAAATAAAAGGGAGCTTCCCTCCATCGATATACACCATCTACCCAAAAATCACGAAAATCACTCCATTGACCTCCATCGAACGAAAAACAATTTAAGTGCACACACCGGCTCCCCATAAGCAACATGTGTGCCAAGTTTCACCAAAATCCAACGAAGCATATCAGAGTTCTGGAGCAGACATGAAATTTCTTCCTGACGGACAGTCGATCTTGATCTGTGACCTTGACCTCCATCTCCCCATAAGCATTATGTATGCCAAGTTTCAACAAAATCCAATGAAGCATATCAGAGTTATGGAGCGGACACGGAAATCTTCCTGACAGACAGACTGACAGATGGAAATGACAAACACTATATGCCCCCAAAAGAATTTTTTCAGGGCATAACAGTTTGATAGCTCCCATCTAGACATTTCCCCAAAACCTCATATGAAATTTGGGACTGATCGGGAGAAAGCTGCAGCCTGTAGGGGGTTGCTAAATGAATTGTTGGACAATTTATATCAAAATTCAAGATGACTGCTGGCAGCCATGTTTTTCAACAAAATTACGAAAAATTTGATAGCTCCCATCGAGACATCACACCAAAGCTACATATAACATTTGAAAAAGACCTGGTGAGAGAAGTGGCCTGTAGGGTGTGCTAATGGAATTGTTCACAATTTATATGCAAATCTAAGCTGGCCACTGGCTGGCATATTTTTTAACGAAATTCATAAAAAGTTGATAGCTCCCATTTGGACACCGCCCCAAAGCTACATATGAAATTTGGGACTGATCGGCCATCTTTTCAACAAAATTAGAAAAAATTGATAGCTCCCATCCAGACATTGCCCCAAAGCCACATATGAAAATTTGGAACTGATCAGGTGAGAGCTGCGGCCTGTGGGGTGTGCTAAAGGAATTGCTGCCTTACGGACCTGCAGACGGATGAACGATAGATCACAGCCCATCCCAATAGCTCGTACTTGACATTGTCAAGTTAAGCTAAAAATACTCATGTTACAAATCACCTCTCAAAAACAATTTAGCACTAAGTTAAGCACACTTCTACCAGCTTTGGCTTTTTCAAGACTGTTACATGAGTCGATAGCCATGTTAAGCCAATTGTTCAAGCGTTGCTGCCCACATCTAAGGACATTCAACCCCACCTGCTGGTTAAAGCATCTTAGTTTACAAGTAAAACCAGCGAGCAAGAACTGATTCATCAATTTCCGAGTGTTCTCTCTGTGAAATTGGTGTAAGATAATGAGTTAAAATCATTGTCCATTAATATATAATGTAAACGAACGACAGGTGACTGTGAAATTATAGGTAAGACCACATGAAAATACCAAAGATAGAATACAAAAATATGAAAATCTATACTTACTGCATACAAATGTTTGGGATCAATTTCTTTATTATCATCTTTTCCTCTCCCACTTTCTACTTCATCTCTTGTATAAAGATTACCTTCTCCATCCATATAGATGACCTAAATATCAAAATGAAGACTCAAATTTAACCCTTTGAGACTTTAATTATCCTGGGTATTTATTATATTTATTGATGTTTAAGGTCACATATTTCTGCACAATGGCTAACCATGACCGTGACAGTTTCACGGGTGGAGGAAGCCGGAGTACCCAGAGAGAACCACCGAGCAACGGCGAGCAACTGTCAGCTCAACATACCAACTCCACACAATTAGGGTTAGCATTGGTTGAAGACAGGTGCACCATCGACGTGCAGTATGCCTTAGTACACAATGTCACCGTGCCCCCACGTGGGCAATGGGGATGAAGTGTCTTGCCCAAGGACACAACGCGGTTGCCGCAGGTGGGATTCGAACCGAGGACCTCTTGCCTTGCAGCCTGCACCTCTACCAACTGAGCCACCGTGCCCCCATTATCCTGGGTGGAAACAGTCTTGTATAATAAGCTTATAGCTTCCTGCCGAATCCCCATCAATGTATGTAACAATTTTTTTTTATTATATGATTTTATACTCTTAACCCTTTACCTAACGAATCGCCCGCGTCAGCTCGCGTAATATGCAAATTGATCAGTTGAAAAAATTAAATTTTTCAAAATATTTCAAGAAAACCCTATCATGTGACCCCTCACTGGAATGAGTTCATTGAGCTCATTCCAATGAGGGGTCACATGATATGGTTCTGTTAAAAATTTTTGAAAAATTTAAAAAAACTTATCGGTATATTTAAAATAATATGTTTTGATATCATCTGCGTTGGGTAAAGGGTTAAAATAAGTCATGTGTAAACTAATTATCCTGACGTTCAAACATCACTGGGAATTCAGTTTCTTCAATGTTTTTCAAAATGCGACGTCAAACGTTGGCAAGTACAAATAACAAAACACTTTTTCCCATTAGTGATTATCTGGTTGAGGACTAGATTATTTTGGGTGGTCTCTGTTATTGAAAACTTGTTTTATTACAAATAATTGGAGATTGCCCACAGGCACTCTCTAATAATTTGTAATAAAACAAGTTTATATAAACAAAATATTATTTGTGTTTGACTGAATATGAAATATAAGCAAGGAAAGTGTTGGCTTTTGCTCTGGTATCCTCATTTTTTGAAAGCCCTGATAGTGGCTTGCTTCTAGCATTCATTAAGTTAAGAAGTTTTGACAGCAGGATTATTTTCGTATTTTAAGCTGCGATAACATTTGGCTCAACGGTTGTCATTGAGAACTACTCAGAAGAAAATAGGAATTGAGGTTGAAACTTTAAAAAATCGAAAAATAATAACAAAACAAATGATCACAAACTATCAACACACTGTTTGATTTCGTATGTCATAGGACATACAAAAGTATCAAAGGGTTTAATAGTTAGCATGCTAATTTAACTTAATGGTCAGAATGTATTCATCATTATTTGCTTTGAGGCAATTTATTGGTGTGTGCCTAGATTTATCTGGTGGTTCACGATTAACTCCTTGCATGCTGCTGGCAGATATTGTTGCCCAGGGCAGGAAATCTCTTGCTATTAAAATAAATCAAATTTGAGAATATTTAACCAAACGTTCACCTGTAAGTTGTATGGATTGTTTAATCAATAATTTTTATCGAGTCAAATTTTCATTAATTGTTCATCAAATTTATTTATTTATTTATTGGTGTTTAAGGTCATGTACTTATGCACAATGGTTAATCATGACCGTGACAGTTTTCTGGGTGGAGGAAGCTAGAGTACATAGAGAGAACCACCGAGCATCGATGAGCAACTGTCAGCTCCTCTAACTCTGTTCAAGCAGGGTTACAGCAGTTGAAGACATGTGCACCATCAACGTGCAGTACGCTTTAGTACATGGCATCATCGTGCCCCCATGTATGCAACTGGGATAAAGTGCCTTGCCCAAGGACACAGCGCGGGTCATCCCGGATGAGGATCGAACTCGGGACCTCTAGCATAGAAGTCCAACAGTATACCACTGAGCCACCGCGCTCCCCATTCATCAAATCTAGTCATGGCTGCTCCAGAACAGCCATGACTAGATTTGATGAAAAATATTTTTAAATTACTCAGCAGGTAAAGAGTTAACAGGGAGTTTGAATGTCAGTTCTTTAGTACTGTGCTGAGAAAATATTATTGCCCAATATGGCCATTGTAAATTACCAGATGAAGCCATTATCAATTACCGTATTTACTCTATGTATTGGGACAGCTAAAAATAATTATTTTCACAGGTGTCCCAATTCTTTGAAGATGGGGAAAGAACACAGCCTGGTCTTGATTTGATGCTGAATAAAGTTGTGTGTGATTCGTTTTCCATCACTATATATGAAAATCGCCGTCCAATTTTTTTTTATATTTTAATTTTTTGCTTCCAAAACATAGCTTATGATCCCTCATTGGAACGAGTGCATTGCGCTCGTTCCAATGAGGGATCATAAGCTATGTTTTAAATGCGCTCGTTCCAATGAGGGATCATAAGCTATGTTTTGGAAGCAAAAAATGAAAATTTTTAGATACTCATGAATTTTTTTTTTATGAGTGTCGTCTGCTACTAGTGACAGGCCAACTGGAAACAAATCTCCTGAATGTCCCAAACTTTGGAGCATAAAGAAAAATATAGTTTTCTGGAAAAAATGGGTGTCCAAAATCATAGAGTGTCCCAATACATAGAGTAAATACGGTAGTTCCTAGAGGCACTTGCCAATATATAGCAATATAACAAAAGGCCACAAAACAAATCTGTGTGAAACCATTTACCTAACATAATGACATATACTGAGTCAAAAAAAAAGTATAAAAGAAACAAATGTGAAAAAAAGGCATAAAGGATGAAATATAATAATTCTAATGTTGCATGTTTGTGGACAAGAAGTCATGCAAAGAGTTTAATGACATGTTGTTGTTGTCCACCCAACAGTATACAATTTTGCTACCGATTTCAAAATAGCATGTGCTACCAGAGAATGTCAAATTGAATGGGTGACCAACGATTTTCTTTGTGTTATGTTGTGCTATTCACAATTCCCCATTAAAATTTTACGATTCTTCAGTTTTTGCCTCCAAAACAAGTTCATTGCCCAAAGACACAATGCGGTTGCCACAGGTGGGATTCAAACCGAGGACCTCTCGGCTTGCAGCCTGCATCTCTACCTACTGCACCACCATGTGGAAAGTTAATCCTTTACCCAATGCACCCCATATTAGAATCAAAATTCATTAATTAAATACAGTGGAGCCCACTTAAATGGATATCTCTTAACTGAATAACCCTGTTAATTGATTGATTTATTTATTTATTGGTGTTTTGATGTCATATATTTCTGCACAATGGCTAATCATGACAACAGTTTTACAGGTGGAGAAAGCTGAAATACCGGGAGAGAACCACCAAGTAATGGCGAGCAACTGTCAGCTCCCCAACACACAGACGGTATGATAAATGGTTTGGTATTCAACAATTATATTCAATTAACTGGGTTATACAATTAAGAGATATGCACTTAAGTAGGCTTTGTTGCATTGCAGTTCAGGTAAGAACGAAGCCTCTGATTGGTCAAGAGTTGCTACCCTTTCTTCAATAGTGTTTATCTGTGAAGAATAGTATTGATGATAAAAATAACTATTCACTATTCCTTGGATTTTCCTGATTTTCCTCAGTTTTGGGGTTTTTGTTTTACAAGTATCCACTATCATGTGTATTCCTATATTGAACTTAGATTCCGATACAAAATTTTTTATTGAAGATTTCCATTTGGTCTGACAAAAAAAAACTCTTTTAAACTGAATGTATAGAGAAGAATGACACAGCCAAAGGGAAAAATAACCATACCAAGTTTGGTTTCCATATTATTATTAGTTCTCAAATCATCATTTAGATAATACCGTATTCAGGATCAGAATTCTCTGAAGAATTAAATAGTAATTCCAACATTGAACTTTCAATTTGCAAACAAAATTGAAAATGGTATGGTGTACATATTAAAATGAAAGTGTCAATGACACTGTAGCTCAACTTGTTAAGACATGTACATGCATAGTATGTGACACAGCAATGACAAACATCTAAGTAATGACCTGATAACAAAGGTACATATAAAGTATTGTAACGGTCTGTACATAAATACTGACCATAGCCTGTAACAAATGTATAGGTAAAGTATTGTAAAGGTGGGTGACAGTCAGATGCTAAACTAGATAAGAAATCTTTGAGTCCCATAGTGGGTCTGACTGAACCCCAAAATATTTGTTCTCATAGCACAGTGATAACAAAGGCACCCCAAAACACACTCGTTCCTGTCCCAAGGTGAAAAGAAAGGGACCCAAGAAGTTTTGTGAAGATCAGTTCATAAATATGAGCTGTATAGAAGTTGTGACAAAAAACTGATTGGACCTAATTTCGGTACAAAGTGGCCACTGGCAGCCATTTTGAATTTTAGACCGCACCCAGAAACACTTGTTCTCATCCCAAGGTGAAAACAAAGGTACCCAAGAAGTTTTGTAAAGATCGGATCATAAATACAGCCTCTAGCCCGAGCCGTATTGACATGTGCACTTACAGTGTATAAGCAGGACTGAATAAATCAAAGTTCATCTAATTTGCATAATTTCTGCATGAGAAAAAAACCCGTATTATATGTGATGTATTCCATTTTACTAAACATTCATACAGAAATTTATTCAAATCAGAACTTTCATACAGAAGTTCTGTACAAAAGACTGATTGCACTAATTTTGGTACAAAATGGCTGCTGGTGGCCATCTTGAATTTTGGACCACACCCCCCAAAAATCGTTCTCATCCCACAGTGATATCAAAGGTACCCAAGAAGTTTCGTGAAGATCGGTTCATAAATACGGCCTCTAGCCTGAGCCAAATAGAAGTTGTGTACAAAAAAACTGATTAGACCTAATTTTGGTACAAAATGGCCACTGGCAGCCATCTTGAATTTTAGACAGCACCCAGAAACACTCGTTCTCATCCCAAGGTGATAACAAAGGTACCCAAGACGTTTCGTGAAGATCGGTTCATAAATACAGACTCTAGCTCAAGCCATATTGACATGTGTACTTACTGTGTGTAAGAAGCACTGAAAAAATCAAAGTTCATGTAATTTGCATAATTTTTGCACGAGAAAAAAAAACGTACTGTATGTGATGTATCCCATGGTACTAAACATTCACACAAAAAATTATTCAAATCAGCGCTTTCATATGGAAGTTCTGTGCAAAAATCTGATTGCACATAATTTTGTACAAAATGGCTGCCATCGGTCATTTTGAATTTCGGACTGGACCCAAAAACACTCGTTCTTGTCCCACGGTGATACCAAAGGTACCCAAGATGCTTCGTAAAGATCGGTTCATAAATACGGCCTCTAGCCCGAGCCGTATTGGCATTTGCACTTATAGTGCTGAATGTAACACCAAAAAACATCAAAGTTAGTCTAATTTGCATAATTTACGCAAGAGAAAAAAACCTGTATTATATGTGATGTATCCCATGGTACTAAACATTCATACAAAAAAGTATTCAAATCAGCGCTTTCATATGAAAGTTCTGCGCAAAAAACTGATTGCACCTAATTTTGTACAAAATGGCTGACAGCGGACAACTTGAATTTCGGATCAGACCCCAAAACACTCGTACTCGTCCCACGGTCATAACAAAGGTACCCAAGAAGTTTCGTAAAGATCTGTTCATAAATGCGGCCTCTAGCCCGAGTTGTATTGAATTGTTGATGGACAGACGGACAGACTGGCCATGGCATAAGGTCAAATTTGGCTTCGCCAAAGTTGAGCTAAAAAGTCACAATAAAAATAAGGATACCAAGTCTGGTTTCTGTGTTTTTAATATATTTTATAACATGATCTGGTGAGGCCCCACAAAGTTGATCTTCAGTTTCTTAGGCCATTTTTTGTAAAATTGCATGTGGGCGGGTGGTTTTCTATTTTATTTTTGTAATTATTTCTTTGTTCATGTTCTTGGTTTGCAGAATAGTATGGGTGGAGGTGTATATAATCCCTTGAGTGCAGGAAGGCTTTGCAATGCTGAAGCATTGCAAAGCCTTGTTGCACTCAATGGACAAATTTATTAACTTGGGTAAAATATCAGACATAAACCATTTAATTTTTTTTTTTTTTAAGTTTGCATTGGTTATAAAAAGAGAGCATACGGCAGCCAAGAGGACCATGCAGGTGGGCCTGAGAAACAGATTTTTAACTTTTTTAGGCCTATTTAACTGGTAGAGTGCTAACTTATTTTTGGTCATCAATACTTAGCGACATATCTTTGCTTTGTTAAAATTTATGGGAGAGTGCCCATAGGCACTCTCCCATAAATTGTAACAAGGCAAATCCTTAAAGACTAAATAATTTCACTTTAAGGATAACATGAAGTATGAGTACTGAATATGAAGTTTTTAAGATGGGTTACCCGCACTTCAGATTAAAGCCCAAATATGGGCTTCCAGCATTCTACCAGTTGAGAAAGACATTTGGACAAAAGGGAAGAAAAACAGAAGAGAAAACAGGAGAATAGTTAATTATCTATTGACTAAAGTGAATTTTTTGATTTGATTGGTTGATAGATACGTGGTATGAGACCATATTCATTGAAACCCACGAAACGTCCGCCCAGCCACTGACAAATTTTGCATACCCAGTGAAAGCCTCGTTCCGAAATCTACAATTTGTCCATACCCCGTAGAAGACGCGTCATTCCAGTTTTACAGTGTACATGTATTATATTTTAATTTTTTATTTCTGAAATATAGCTCATGACCCCTTATTGGAATGAGCTTGTCGAGTACCCTCCAATGTGGGGTTCATAAGCTATGTTTTTGAGACAAAAAAGAAAAAAAGAAATTCAATAATTTTTTTATACTAGTCATATCGGCATATTTTCACAAAAACTCTTTTGCACAAAAATTCCACAGAAACCTGTATGGCTCAACAATGGAAGATAAAAGATCTCATGCTGTGTGTGTTCACACATGAAATAGATTGTACTTCTAAAACGGAAAGTCAATAGATAAATTCGTTACCCTTCGGCCTCATGGGATACGGCTGGCTTCGGGTAGGTAAAAACCCATACCACGTGATCAGACACAGGGTAACTAATAGTACCCAAATTATATTGCAGTGGGGAAAAGAAAAAGAGAGAATAGCATTATGAATTACTTACTTTTTGTCTTTCCTCTGTTACATATAAAATGGACAACAAACAATGCATTCTATTTCATCGAACTGTACTACTTACAACTCATCCCAATGTACAGAAAAATATAGTCTCAAGCTGTAAATAAATTTTGGAAATTCTCCTGACCTATAATCAATGTGTTGGTCAACAGCTCTATACACAAAGTCCCTCTATATTAATTCTCTGTGTGGGGTGGGCATTTTTCCTCTTAGAAAGCATGATCGGTTCTCTTATCAGTGATTTCTCTATACCAGAATCTGTTGAATGTTTTACAGACAAAATCCCTCCAAAAACTACAGGTGAACAAAAAAGCCCAACAATATATTTTTTAATCTTCTTAAAAAATATCTTTCTTAGATTCAAAAATTACATAATGTAATGTACATTAGCCTGAAAAGTATTGGGATTTCCATACATTTTTTCTTCACTTTGACCGTCTACATCCTTGGGTTTTTCATTTGTTTCTAGGCAAGTCTTTGCTACCTGAAATTTGCTACCATTTCTGGGCTTCATACTGAAGTGCTGGTACCTTAGCTTAAAGGATTCATATTCTGTGGATGTGCTTCAATTAATTTTTGACGTGATATTATTTAGTCTGGGTGGATTTGCCTTGTTACAATTTAAGGAAGAGTGCCTACAGGCACTCTCTCATAAATTGTAACAAGGCAATTAACATGTGAACAAAATTTTAACAACCAAAACCAGAGGACACCATCAGATGGTGCATAATACACCCGCACTTCCGGAAATTATAAAACATTCATGTTCCAATTGAAGTTACTTATACTTATTCCAAAAGTCTGGAAAACGAAAAAAAAATCCAGAAAACTCTAAAAATTCTAAGTTCAAGGACAGTAACTCTACCAAAAATCAACCGAGTGGAACAAAATTCGAACTTGATCTGAAGAATCCATAACAAAGCTATATAGAAAAATTTTTCTCAATATGTCCATCCATAACGAAAAAAGTCCGGAAAACGGTAACTAAGTTCAAGGGCTGTAACTTCACCAAAAATCAACTGAGCAGAATGAAATTCAAATTTGATCTTAAGTATCCAAAACAGAGTTGTATACCAAAAATTTTCTCAATATGTCCATCCATAGCGAAAAAAAGTCCGGAAAACAATTCCAGACAGATGGATGTCAATTCCATAACATAATACAACCGTTTTTATAAAACAGGCGTATAAAAAAGGACTCTACCAGTTAACCCTTTACCCAACGAATCGTCCGCATCCGTCTGCATAATATGCAAATTCAGCAGCTGAAAAAATATTATTTTAGGAAAACTTTCGACAAAACCATATCCTGTGACCCCTCTTTGGAACGAGCTCATCGAGCTCGTTCCAAAGAGGGGTCACATGATATGGTTTTGTTGACATTTTTTGAAAAAATTTTAAAAATATTTAAAATAATAAATTTTGAAATCGTCTGCGTTGGGTAAAGGGTTAAATTACTTTAGTAAAGGACTGTTGAGAGAGTTAACTATTACAGATGGTCTATGGTGTCATGAACTACTCTACAGCACTACATTTGACAAGGAGACTCACTGTATCCAACTCATACTGATCTTGATCAGCAGATCTGCTCCTAGATTTATTGCGGTTAGCAGAAGAAGGCACACTTCGAGAACGATGTCTTGAATCCATGTCACCATGTGATGACTGTGGTCGACTCAACCTTGGGGACAAATAAGGTAAAATTTCTTCATCACCTTTCCTTCTAGACTGTGCCTGTGTGAAAAACAGAGTGTGCAAGTTTAAAAGTGTGAAGCATGCAAAATCAGTGACCCTTGAACCTTGCTGATATGAAATATTTTCTTCACAAATTTCACTGTCAGCCATGTGTATTGAATAAATTGCTGCTGGTTATTTGAATATATGGAGAATATTCAGTTTTGTCAAAACTAAAAGCCACTAAAAAGTGCTAAAAGCCAATATCAAAGTCTGAACAAATGTAGCTGATGTCCAACTCAAAACTAAAAGTAATAAAAACCTCCCCTCACCCCCAAAAAGTATTGGCATTTAGCATCAATTCTCTTGGACTCTCTGAAAGAATATTGTTGGAAATGATATTACCGGTAAGAGTGAATTTTAAAATATTTAATTGCTCATTAACCCTTCACCTAATGAAATAATCATATCTACTCATTCAATTTAAAAATTGAGCAGTTGAAAAAAATATATTTCCCTAAAATATCAATAAAATCAATGCATGACCCATCATTGGAACGAGCGCACCAAGCTTGTTCCAATGATAGGTCACATGATATGGTTTTGTTGAATTTTTTTTTAACCCTTTGATACTTTTGTACATCTTATGACGTACGAAACAAACAGCGCGTTGAAACTTTGTGGTCATTTGTTGTGTTATTATTTTTTGATTTTTAAAGTTTTAACCTCAATTCCTATTTTCTCCCGAATAGTGCTCAGTGACAACCGTTGAGCCAAATGTTATCGCAGCTTAAAATACTAATATAATCCTGCTGTCAAGACTTCTTAACTGGTTGAGTGCAAGAAGCCACTATCAGGGCTTTCAAAAAATGAGGATACCAGAGCAAAAGCCAACACTTTCCTTGCTTATATTTCATATTGAGTCAAACACAAAATAATTTTGTTCATATAAATTTGTTTTATTAGAAATTATTGGAGAGTGCCCATAGGCACTCTCCAATAATTTGTAATAATACAAGTTTTGAATAACAAATTCAGACCACCAGAAATAATCCAGCCCTCTAGCAGATAATCACCAATGTGTACGTCTGGATAATTAAAGTCCCAAAGGGTTAAATTGTGACGGAAAATTAAAAAAAAATATTTTGATATCATTAGCTTTGGGTAAAGGAATAAGTTGTGCAAATTTGATTGAAGCATAAGTGATGAACACTTAGTAAATGTTCTCACACTTGAAAGCTCTCCTCATCTATTTTTATGTTTGGTGAAAGGACACCACTGTTTTTGAAGAAGAAAATTAAAGTTCATGCTGAAGCCAGAAAAGCTAATAAAAAACCAGCAGAAATATTTTTGACGTGACAGAACTTATGAAGAAAATATTTATCTTTTTTCGTAGTAGAAGCTTTTCAAACATTAAAATGAACAATTTTATTCAAAGAATTCATTAAATTTCATTCTGTTTAACTCCTAGCACTCTGGTAGTATTTCAAAATTTATATCATTGATTCCATATTGTTTGTGCAGAATGAAAAATTTAACAAAATATATCTTGTTTGACAGAGCTCAATGAGCTCTGTCAAACAAGATATAATTTATTAAATTCTCAGTTGCATAACGGGAAAAATTTGCTGCGGAAAACTTTGGTATTTTGACATCAGTGTGCAGATGGTTAAGATCATTTCTGCAGGTCTGCCTACATCATGACCACAACATTAATAGAAAGAGTCAAGCTAAGTTAAACATTTTTATACCTTTATATACTGCCCACTTTAGAGAAGTCACACCCATGGCATTGGTTACCAAGTCCTATTATACAAATGAAACATAACTTCTTTACCACAGTAATAAATAAATAGCTGTGCCATGAGCGCATGATACGCCCGTTATTAATTACAAGAGGGAATCACACAATATGAGTATACATGTGTACTTGTCAGGTTACATATACTTGCCACCAAACAATCATGAAAATTGCTCAAAGTCCAACATGTGGAAAATTGCCTATATTTTGATGAATAAAGTCCCATAACTCTGGAATGACAAATCGGACAGCGACACAAATAGAAAGGGAGATTCCTTCTATCAACATATACTTGCAACCAAAAAATCATGAAAATTGCTCCAAGCAAGTTATTGTTCGACATATGAAAAATAAAGTCCCATAACTCTGGAATGACTAATCGAACGGCGACACCAACCAAAAGGGAGCTTCCTTCCATCAATATAAACCACCTACCAAAAAATCGTGAAAATCTCTCGAAGCGTTCTTGAGTTATCGTACGACGTGTAAAAAATCTACAATTTTCTAAGTAATAAAGTCCCATAACTCTGGAATTACTAATCGAACGGCAACACTAAATGAAAGGGAGCTTCCCTCCATCGATATACACCACCTACCCAAAAATCATGAAAATCTCTCAAAGCGTTATCGAGTTATCGTACGTGTAAAAAATCAACAATTTTCTAAGTAATAAAGTCCCATAACCCTGGAATGACTAATCGAATGGTGACACTAAATGAAAGGGAGTTTCCCTCCATCGATATACGCCACCTACCCAAAAATCACGAAAATCTCTCAAAGCATTCTTCAGTTATCGTATGACATGTGACCGGACGGACAGACGGACGGACAGACGGACAGCGTTATACCATAATACGACCCGTTTTTTCAAAACGGGCGTATAAAAACTGCCCCCATTCAGGGGTACCTGTGGAGAAGTGGATTTCAGTTTTTAATGTTAGTTGCCGTAGCTCTCAGAGATAATCACACCAGGGTAGCATTTTGTAATCTATTCTGTGATTAACCCTCTGCACTCTGATATCAAGATACCAAAGTTTTTAGCAGCAATTTTTTCCCAGAATGCAACTGATAATTTAATAAGTTATATCTTGTTTGACAGAGCTCATTGAGCTGTCAAACAAGATATGATTTGTTAAATTTTTCATGCTATGTGGGCATTATGGAGTCAATGACGAAAATTTTTTAAATAGTTCCAGAGTGCTAGGAGTTAAAATACACTGTAATGCAAGCTAAAATACCAGTAAGGTGAAGGTTGTATATGAAACAACAGAAATGTGAAATGAAGTGTGAAAAAGAGATTGACATGCCTGTTAACCCTTAAGTCCACATACAACCACAAAGGCCCCTTTTGTATTATGAAAAAGTTGTCCCAAGTGTATTCTTCCTTGACAACTATACAGACAGGATGCATTTACAGGCCAGGCATTTTCAGGAGAGCGATTTATTCGCACGACTACAGCTCGCCTTAAAAAATTAAGGAGGGCAAAAACTAGCACTCCTAGCCTTAGAAAATGATGATTACCATAACAGCCTATTGCTAAAGCCCATGCCTTTTCAGATCACTGCTATGTTAGTGGTCTCTGTAAGATGACCACACTGCCCCTCCCACACCTCCGTAGCAGCGTAGCAGTCTCACAGAGACTTCCTTGTCAGCGGCACCAAATAAAATGTACAAAACCCACGAGGCAGAACTCCATTTTGCCACTTTTAGCTTTTGTAAGCCTGAGGAGAGTTAATCGCTCCCCTAGGCCATGCGAGGGGAGCGATTTTTAGCCCTCCTGCATTTTTAAGAATGCCAGGCCTGCATTTGTATTGACAGTTATTTTACATCATTGTTGGCTGTCTGTACAGGCAGCCAACAATGATGTAAAAACCCTGCTAAGTCATCTGCAATGGTGTACATGTACATATGGTTGTGATTAACTTAAAATTAACCTGAGGACTTAAGGGTTAAATGAAACACAAACTGAATATTAAATGTAAGTCTTTAGCACTGAAGCCAAGTTTATCAATCATGCTGTGTGAAAATTTTATCAATCCATCACTGTAATGAAAGTACCTTACTTCAGTGATCTTGCAGTATCATGAGAAACCATTCCCTCGCCAATGATTATTTATATTTATTTATTTATTGGTGTTTAAGGTCACATATTTTTGCACAATGGCTAATCATGACCACGACAGTTCTATGGGTGGAGGAAGTCAGAGTACCCAGAGAGATCCACAGAGCAACTGTCACCACCTCAACATACTAACTCCACACAAGCAGGGTTAGCATTGGTTGAAGACAGGTGCACCATCGACGTGCAGTATGCCTGAGTACACAACACCACCGTGCCCCCAGGTGGCAGTGGGGGTGAAGTGTCTTGTTCAAGGACCAACGCAGTTGCTGCAGGTGCGATTTGAACTGAGGACCTCTTGTTGCCAATGATAGAATATTGTGTCTTATTCTTGTCTTTTGAAGGAATCCCAAAAGTCAGGGACACATTAAAGCATTTCATCAGCTGACAGTAAATCAGGCCAAAATGATGTGCGGTACTCTGGAACTCTAATCAAAAGCCCCAAAAAGAATGATCAGCTCTATTCTGAACCAATAAGAGGTGGGTGATTTTGATTTTTGGGGTTCCGTTTCAGTGAAAAAGAAAACCTCAGTTTCTGATTGGTTTTGTTGTTTGTTTCCTCGTTGAGTATGACTATTCAGCATCAAACCTCCACTCTTCATAGAATTTTATGAAATTGGTCACTTTTCAAGCCAAATTGATATTTCCAGGAATAAAGTGAATCTTTTGACAATAATAGGAGTTGGGATTTCTTGCTTCTAAGACAAAGATATGGAGATGATTTTTGATAATTTACATAGATTGTATCGGAACTTTTTACTAACATAACCAGAGAACTATCTTTCAAGTCACACCCCTGTCCGATCTCAGCTTCAACCAAAATATATTCTTAATTTTAAATGGTAGAGTGCTGAATTATTTTTGGTCATCAAAATTTATTCACATATCTTTGCCTTGTAACAATTTATGGGAGAGTGCCAATAGGCACTCTCCCATAAATTGTAACAAGACAAATCCTCAGAGACTAAATAATTTCACTTCAAAGGTGGTATGGAGAACATCCACTGAATATGAAGCCTTTAAGTTGTGGTACCGACACTTCAGAATAAAGCCCTAATATGGGCTTCCAGCACTCTACCAGTTTAATGAGTTTAAGGAGACATGCTACTATGGTTTTGGTGAATATGGTTTAAGCTTTATGGTGTGAGGATGTACTCCAAAAATATTTTAATGTTGTAATGGTGTGAAAATAGCAGCCAGAAGTACAAAATTTAAAATACTGAAATCATAATGCTTTCTGATTATTTTTGTTTGTTAAGTCTGCTTGCTTAATCCTTTACCTAACATGAAAAGCAGACAACACTTGCAAAAATAATTCTTGAATAACTAATTTTTTTCATTTTTTGTCTCAAAAACATAGGTTATGACCTCTCGTTGGAACGAGCTCGACGAGCTCGTTCCAACGAGGGATCATAACCTATGTTTTTGAGACAAAAAATGAAAAAAATAATGAAAATTAATTAGCGATTTTTGAGAATAGCGCTGACCGGTTTTGGCCGTTACGTTAGGTAATGGGTTAATTCACTAGAATTGAACCAAAGAGTAGTTCAACTGCCCATCCCTATACACCAAATCATATTGTTCTATCCAACAATATTCTCTATGTATACACTGTATGTATACATATATATATCTGTGGCAATATTGACAAATTTTCCTCAGTGCTAATATGGTTAACAATATTATTTATCACTGTTCATGGTGCAACTGCTGAAAACAAAAACATAAAAATTTAATTTGTTAAATATAATGTTAATCCAGTGCCATGCTTAAACTGATGTGCTTTGCCTGAAAATCTGAAAAAGTCTTCTAATCCAAAATACCATGTTGTTTTTAGCAATAAACTCATAACTGTCCACAATTTGCTTTCTTAAAACATACTGGGGGCTACTTTACTGAAGACATGGTAGAAGCTTAATGAAAGTGGGGGTCCACAATGTCCATTATGCCCCAGGAGCAACCATGGTTCAGTCAAGTGAGTGGAAATTTGAAAAACTGATACACAAAAAGGCCATTTCCTTAACCCTCTGCACTCTGATGTCAAAACGGAAAAGTTTTCAGCAGGTAATATTTCCCATAAAGCAGTTCGATTTTGGCCAAATATACATTGTTTGACAGAGCTCGACGAGCTCTGTCAAACAAGATATAAACTGAGTGAGTGGAGAACATTCTGTTGCACTACCAAAGTTCTAGGAGTAAATTATCACATACTGAGTGCAATCCTTTAACATAGCTTATAATGCCTCATTGGAACAAGTCATAAGCTATGTTTTTTGGCAAAAAATGAAAATGTTCAATTATTCAATAATTTTTCCAAGTGAACCCTTCAGTCATGTTAGTTATCCCTTTACATCTGTCCACATAATATAGAAACTAAGCATTTGAAAAAAAATTACTATTTCAAAACATTTCAACACATTGTATCAAATGACCCCTCATTGGAATGAGCCCACTGAGGTTGTTTCAATTATGGGTCATAATATATGGTTTTGTTGAAGTTTTGGGGTAAATTGAAAAAAATAATAATACATTTTGATATCATGTATATTTCAATGGTGGCCAGAAGCCATATGGGACTGCTGAGTAGAATTTTCATCGAGTCGCAGGACAGTTAAGGCACCATGCTAACCATGTTTCAGCATGGTGGGGATAAAAAGAAGAAATATCCTTCATGCCAGGAGTAAAAAAACAGGTGTATATTACTGCACAGAGGGGTGGGGATACCCACTATCACATTTATCATATATTAGCCACCTTTTTTTAACCTGGAAACTCAACCATCCAAAGAAATAGATTAATGGGGTACGTCATTGTGTCAAAGTTACAGATCTACTATCTATCTACCCACGTGGGGGAACTGTGACGTTATGTACTAAGGAGTACTGCATGTCGATGGTGCAACTGTCTTCAACCAATGCTAACCCTGTTTGTGTGGGGTAGTATGTTGGGGATCTGACAGTTGCTTGCTGTTGCTCAGTGGAATGTTTGCTAGATTTATCATTACAAAGTGGATTGGATTAGAACAGACTTGTGAGTAATTAGATGTCAAATGTATTGAAAACTAATCAAACAATTCACAAATATTAATAACACAATAAATCACGTGAACAAATAAAATGTCATGACCAACATTTTGTAAATTACAGAAAGTTACAAGCTTGTTTACTGACAGGAGAAAATAAACTAAATTAGTTTAATGAGAAGCAAACATTTTTTGACCTAATTACCAGCACTCAGGCAAGAGCTATAGTTTGTAATATTTGTTGTCTGGAAACAATTCCAATTTACAGGAATTATAACCCAGGAACTGGTGATTGGTCCTATTATATCAGTAAAGCATAACTTGTCCATCACAGAAAACAAGCACTGCACTACTTCCCATATACTGTGTTGTGAAAGCCATGTTGGTCATGTCAAATAACATTAAACACACAAGTGAAATACAATAGTTTATGCTGTGCATGCTGAAACACATTTTGTAAAAGTTCAGGTTCCTACATGCAATCTTTTAACCGTCTCCTCCTCATCATCAAAATAAGTGCTCTTTGGAGCTGGGTAAGAGCTAACATTTCGTTTCTTCTTTTGGCGCTTTGGTGAACAGCTTCTGCAGGTGTGTGGTGAGTTCAGAAATGGTAAGAGATCCTCATCTGGGTAACATCTATTATCCTATATGGTCAATAAACATTTTTTTAAAACAAATATATAAAGTATACACATTTATCAACACACAATTTGGACAAACAATTAGCACAGAAATCATATATACAGTGGAACCCTGTTAATTGAATAGCCATATTGCCAATGAAAATTATTCAATTAACAGGAGTATTCAATTGACAGGGATTGTGTCTCTTTCCTGTATTCTAGAGATAAACTTAACATTTATTCTATTATATTCTTGTTTGACATAGCTCCATGAGAATAAATGCCTGCATTGGATGTGCAAAGGCCAAATCGGTCTTTCATCAAGGGAAAACTGGGGAGAGTCATAGTAATACAAGGTTTTTTATTCAATTAACAGCAGTTTACTCTATAATAATGTACACATTTATATAGCGGCAAAATTATAGTTCAGAAGATATAGAACCATATTCTAAGGCGCTGTACATGTTACTGAGCTCGTGCAAATATACAAACAGAATATATACAGTATCTTACAGTCCAGAACATCACTTATAGGCTTTTTGAAACAGGTATGTTTTGAGATCTTTCTTGAAAAGGTTGACATTAGACAGTCTTTTTAGGTGTTCTGGTAAATTATTCCACAAGTGAGGGCCAGCATATGAGAATGACCTATCTCCAAATGTCTTACGCCTATGTTTTGGAACATGTAGCAGCATTTTACCATCGGACCTCAGACTGTATTGATACACATTCTTAGTATTAAGGAGTTCTAAGTACATGACATGTTGTTTTGTTTCTTAAAAACTAATAATAAAGTTTTGAAAATTATTCTGTACTTGAGTGGCAGCCAGTGCATATTCCTCAGAACAGGAGTGATGTGTTGAGATTTTGATATCCTACATACCACTCGGGCTGATGCATTCAGTACCATTTGCAGGCAAGAGTAATGATATTGTGGAAGGTTGAACAGTAAGGCATTACAATAATTAAAATGTGAAGTTACAAAGGCATGAACTTGGGTTTTTGTTGAGTCTTTGGAGAGGACCTGTCTTATCTGTTTAACTTTGGATAGACCTCTGAAAGCATAATTGCACATATTTGTAACATGTCTGTCCATAGACATGGTAGAGTCGAAGAAGGCACCGAGACTACGTACACTGTTATTTGCACTGATGGCGGAATCTCCTACCTTCACTGAATTGATGCCAACTTTAGTGATTTGTTGTCATGAACCAATTATTAGTCATGAACCAATTATTATGAATTCAGTCTTATCACCATTTATCATTAATTTGTTTGAAACCTTCTATGTGCGAATGTCCAAAATACATGAATCAATAGTTTCTAGAGCTTTAGTTTGATCCTTGATTGATGGTCGAAAAGAGAAATGGACTTGAATGTCATCAGCATAACCATGGACATCAGGGAGATGAGATTCAATGATGAACATTTTTGAAATATAGAATAGAAACAGAACAGGACCAAGGCAACTGCCCTGTGGGATGCCACATTCAAGATGGAAGTCTTTTGACAGATTATCGTTTATTGATACACACTGCTGTCTATTCTTGAGGTATGATGATAGCCAGATAGCAGCAACACCATCAAGTCCAAAATCAGAATTCAAGTCCAATACAGGTCAAACCTGCACTGGATGTATGGTAAATGGTTTTGTGTTTGGAAATAATATTCATATTGTTTCTGAGACAAAAATGAAAAAAATAATTGAAATTAATTGGATAATTTTTAGAAAAGTGCTGCTGGTTTTTGCCATTACGTTGGGTAAAGGGTTAACAATTTTCTTCAGACAAGTGAAAATAAAGAATATTAGTAAGGACCACTCTTCTTAACATATCTTAGGATGCCTCAATACATTATGTGTAAAGCCATTTGGTATTCTGCCAGTTGGGGGATGAACATCCCTTACCCATACTTGCTAAATCAATAGAATCGTGAAGATCCAACAAGCAAATTTGTAGTTCACAGACTATCAGGTAGACCCATTTGTCCATTAACTGAAAATAAGCCTGTTAGGACTTAATAGGACTTAAGTTTCTTCTTGTCTACAAAGTAAGGCTTAAAAGTAAAAATCTACCTTGTGGCAGAACACCAAATCACACCTTGTACAAAGCACATAATCATATTATTTATGTATTTATTGGTGTTTAATGTCACATATTTCTGCACAATGGCTAATCATGACCACGGCAGTTTTACGGGTGGAAGAAGCCGGCATACCACAGAAAACCACTGAGCAATGGCAAGTATCAATCAGCTCCCCAACATACTAACTTCACACAAGCAGGGTTAGTATTGGTTGAAGACAGGTGCACCATCAACATGCAGTACACCTTAGTACACAATGACACCATGCCCCCACGTGGGCAAGGGGGTTGAAGTGTCTTGCCCAAGCACACAACGTGGTTGCCACAGGTGAGATTTGAACCGAGGACCCCTAGGCTTGCATCCTGCACCTCTACCTACTGAGCCACCGTGCCCCTACTGCACACAATGAACTCTTGTGAATTTGAATGTGATGCATACTAAACCTCTGCACACTGATGTCAAAATACTGAAATTTCAAGCAGTAGATTTTTCCCATAATGCAACTGGGAATTCAACTGATTCAATCTTGTTTGACAAAGCTCATTGTATTTTTTATTTAGAGCACAACCGTATGATTTTGTGCTATATAAAAACTATGAAGTATTGTTATTGCAGTGGAACCCTGTTAATTGAATATCCACTCTGCCAATGAAAATTATTCAGTTAACAGGAGTATTCACTTAACAGGGATTGTGTCACTTTTCTGTATTCTAGAGATAAACTTAGCATTTATTCTATTATATCTTGTTTGACAGAGCTCCATGAGATCTGTCAAACAAAATATAATTGATCAAATGCCTGGTGTGGATGTGCCGAGGCCAAATAGGTCTATAAAAAAAGGAAAACTGGGGAGAGTCAGGATAATTTCTTGACAGGTTACAAGATTTTTTATTCAATTAACAGGAGTTTACTCTATAAGCTATATTCAAGTAACAGGTTAAGTTTGTACTGGAAGTATGATAAATGGTTTTGTGTTGGGAAATTATATTCAATTAAAAGGGTTATTCAGTTGAGAGATATCCAATTAAGTGGGTGCCACTGTATATGTATATATATTGTATCTGTGTACCATTAAAAAGCCAAGAGATGACACACAGTCAAAAGGGCAATGTGGCAAACTTCATCATGGAAGCAACTTGTTAAGATTATCTTTTCTTGAAATGCATTTTCCCCCCAAGAACAAGGTCTTTACTTATCATCACTGGGCCATACATAAAGTTGTAGATGCTCCAAGCAAATAAACACTCTAGCCATATTATGTTCAACAGACGGACCACACGTAAACGGCCTTGGCATCACACCAGTGTCTAAACCACTCACACTGATACTTAAGATTTAACAAGTGTTCACGCCAGCTGATATCACAGGAAATATTGTTGACAATTGCTAGACTGATGCATTTCATAAAATAAGTTTCAGTGTCGTGTCAGATTTCAGCAGAGGGCATCCTTGTCTTCCCCATCCCTGCAGCAACTCTAACAATACAATTGTATGTATGTATTGGGAATAAACTAAAATGCAAATTATTATACTCTCGAGCCATAAATTTATGAGAACCAAATATATTTTCAAAAAGAGATCTCACAACAACCTTGGATTTCAATTCTATTTGCTCAAAACCAACATCTCAACTCTTGTTGTAGCACCTGACTTAAGAAGAATGTGTTTTACAGTGACTTTACAAAATGTCTCTACGAGCACAGGAAAAATTCAGTGCATGTTTGCAACTCCAGGGCCACAGATAAGAGAGTTTATAAATTACCCGCAAACACATCTCATTATTTGACAAGATAAAATGTAACATAAAACATTATCTGAAACATGCACAAATCGACATGCATGTATACTGACTGTCCTGTCAATTGGTTTCTTTGTTAATCTGTGTCACATCTGTTCTAATCCAAAAACCATGGGATTTTGTTGTACAGTGGAGCCCACTTAATTGGATATCTCTTAATTGTATATCCCTGTTAATTGAATATAATTTCCCAACACAAAACCATTTACCATACCTTCAGTACAAATTTGATCTGTTAATTGCATATGGGTTGTAGAGTAAACTCCTGTTAATTGTGTATAAATTTTTGTAATATGTCGAAAAAATTACTGTGACACGCACCAAATTCCCCTAATTTATCAACCTTTTTGGCCTCACTGCATCCAATACAGGCATTTATTCTATTATATCTTGTTTGACAGAGCTCTATGAGCTGTGTCAAACAAGATATAATGGAATAAATGCTCAATTCACCTCCAGAACACAGGAAACTGACCAAATCCCTGTTAATTGTCTACTCTTGTTAATTGAATCATTTTCACTGGCAAAATGGATATTCAATTAAGAGGATTCTACTGTACAATAAGGAGTGTCGCTAACTTTTTTCCTGTGTGAATATTAACTGGTAGAGTGCTGAATTATTTTCCAAATGTGATTTGTAACATGAATATTTTTTCCAAAGATACCGTGCTACCAGGATTCGAAGCCTTAGTTTAGCAAAATTTAGATCATAAATAATTGTTTTGTTACAATTTATTGGCCTGTTGGCACTCTCCAATAAATTGTAACAATACAACTGTTTTTAAATATTTTTCTTGCAACTGACCAACAAAGAAAAAGCTACTGCATGCAGTGTAAAGCCACTAAAGTGGCTTTCAGCACTTTTCATAGTGGCTTCTAGCACTCAACCAATTAACCCTTTACCCAACGAATCGCCCGCATCCACCCACATAATATGCAAATTCAGCAGCTGAAGAAATATTTTTCGAAAAATTTCAACAAAACCATATCATGTGACCCCTCTTTGGAACGAGCTAAATGATATTTAAAATAATAAATTTTGAAATCGTCTGCATTGGGTAAATGGTTAACAAATGTAACAGCTATGACCAACTAGCATGATTCATATCAAATGCCATTCAATTTTTTATTTTTTCATTTTTTTATTTTTTCAATTTTGGCCTTAAAAACATAGCTTATGACCTCTCAATGGAATGAGCTCAATGAGCTCATTCCATTGAGGCATCATAAGCTATGTTTTTGAGGCAAAAAATGTAAGTTGCTAAGCTATTCAAGACATTTTTTGCAAGTGTCATCTTCTTTTTAGGCTGGGTACTGGTCAATGCACACTGTGTCCAAATAATCAGTATTCCCTGCACTGAAACAGTAATCTACTAATTTCTAAGGGGGCGTGGTGGCTCAGTGGATAAAGTATTTGACTTTAAACCGAAAGGACCATGGTTTGATCCCCACCAGCAGGGGTAACTGCATTGTGTCGTCAAGCTCGTTCCAACGAGGGGTCACATGATATGGTTTTGTTGAAATTTTTTGAAAATTTGAAAAAATGATATTTAAAATAAATACTGATATCATCTGCGTTGGGAAAAGGGTTAAACCTAGCACACATGTTCATTCTGTGAAAAAGTGGAACTCTCTTATTCAACTGAGAGTATTCAATTAACCAGGATTTAGTCAGTTTCCTGTACTCTGGAGATAAACTGAGCATTTATTCTTTTACATCTTGTTTGGAACTCTGTCAAACAAGACATAATAGATTAAATGCCTCTACCGAATATAATAAGTCCAAATTGGGATAAGAACAATAGGAATTCGGTGACTGTCATAGTAATTTCTTGACATATTGCAAGATTTTTTATTCAATTAACAGGAGTTTACACTATAACCTACATTCAATTAACAGGTCAAATTTATATTGAAGGCATGGTAAATGTTTGGAAATTATATTTAATTAACAGGGTTATAATTATTCAATTCGTATTAAGTGGCCTCCACTATAATTACAAAGCCTTGCTGCTGTCTTCCTGCCACCCCCACATAATATTTCACAGCTGCTACAAGGACATTTACCGAAACACAAGAGACTGACTTTATGAATGATGGTGTACTACTGAACAGCCACCATGGAATGGCCGAAATCCATGTATGGGCAGTTTTGCCCATGGGCACTGTTGTCAATTAAAAATCAGTAATTTTCAGCGAATATTCAATGAAAGAAGCACCGGGTCGAACCCGGTGCTTCATTCATTGAAAATATGTTTGGACGAAATGATTTCGCGTGCCGAAGGAGCGCAGGGACGGTTTGGGGCAAGCCCCTTCCGACCCTCTTTAACAGTATATGATTCGGTTTGTCTGGTCTGGCCGTGGTAAAGGAGGAAAGTGTTAAGATACTTAGCGGCGTCTATGATTTCCTCTGCTTTTCTTAGGAGGAGGTGGCTGAGTTGGTGATGCCCCCTTTGGTGGTGTTGAAGGAGTGGTGGAGGGCTGACTCGGTTGGTAAGGTCTCGCCCTCACAGCTGCCGGTGGTGAAGAGCTCTTTGTTGTTCTCAGGTAGTGGTTGCTGAGACTCTCTAATCCTATTCTGAGCATGCTGCCTTTGCACCCGCGATCTTTCAAGGTCTTAATACAGGCTTGTAGATATATAAGGTGGTCGTTGTCTCTGGCCTTTTCTCCTAGGATACTTTCCACGGACTCCGCGGTGTTTGCTTCCTGGATGGTGTTCCGGTCGGAAAAAGTAGGAAGAACAAGAGTGGCTTTAGCGACATGTGCGATGTCAGCCTCAACTTCCTGCTCCACAAACAGACCATCCTCCTCCATCTCCTCTTCGGGGGAAGAGTGTGATGGGCTGGAGGTTAGACTATTACCTGGTGAACCAGCGTCCTACGGACCTTCCACCGGAGTGGAGGGAACCAAGCTGGACGTGGAATGGACAGGAGTAGCAGGCATTGAGCGTTCAATGCCATGATTAGCCTCTTTGTCCATCCTTTTATTTTCCATGAACACCGTCAGTCGGCGGGCATCGCGTCGTCTGGCAGAAGGTCCCTTCTTTCTTTTCCTTTTCTTCTTCTGGCTGTCCTTTGTCTGTGTTCGGCACTTGTCATCATCCTTTTGCAAGTCCGAGTCACTTGGAGGGTGACCAGTGCATGGGGAAATCCCCTCACGAAAGGTACTACGCCTCTCCAAGGACGTCGGTTCGGCTTCTCTATCAAAATCCACTGTCAGGTGAATTTTACCCTTGAGCACCTGGATACTTCAGGTGGTAGCAAGGGTAGCCTTCACTCTGACAAGTGTTTCCTGGATAACAAGTGGGAGCTCCATTGTTCAGTAGTTAGCACCTCAGATTCCAAGGTTCAAATGATCCTTGCGCACAAGCGACACAATTATGTGATGAATATCTGAGTGCAATTCCATTGTTTTATGTTGGAGATTCATTGTTAACGCATGCATAGAAATATTGTCCATGCATGGATTTTGACCTCTCCACAATGACCACACTGTACATGGCAGGCACACAGTAGCTTTGCAATCACAGCCAATTAATCCTTAAAGCCTCAGATTAAATTTTATGATAATAATTATAATATACATGTACATATCCTCAGCTGTAGATGACTTAACCCTTTCCCAAGGCAAAGGATATCAAAATTTATTATTTTAATTATTGTTTTTTAAACTTTTTAATAAAATTCAATAAAACCATATCATGTGACCCCTCATTGGAACAACCTCAATGAGCTTGTTCCAATGAGGGGGTCACATGATATGGTTTTGTTTAAACTTTTTGAAAAATATATTTTATTCAACTGCTAAATTTGAAAATTACGTGGACAGATGCAGCCAATTCATTGTGTAAAGGGTTAACAATATTTTTGCATCATTGTTGGCTTCTAGTACAGGCAGACAATGATGATGTAGAAACAGTGCAAAGATAAATGCAGTCCACCAGGTGAGTTCTCAAGAAAGAATACACTTATTATTATTTATTTATTGGTGTTTAAGGTCACATACTTATGCACAATGGCTAATCATGACCATGACAGTTTTACGGATGGAGGAAGCCAGAGTACTTGGAGAGAACCACCGAGCATCGACGAGCAACTGTCAGCTCCTCAACATTTTTACTCTGTTCAAGCTCCGCTCAAGCAGGGTTACAGTGGTTGAAGACATGTGCACCATCGACTTGCAGTATGCCTTAGTACATGGCATCATCGTGCCCCCATGTAGGCAACCGGAATAAAGTGCCTTGCCCAAGGACACAATGCGGGTTGGCTTGGACGGGGATCGAACTCGGGACCTCTAACATAGAACTCCAACAGTCTACCACTGAGCCACCATGCTCCTAAGAATACACTTAGAGGTGACTTTTTTCAAAGCAATATAAAAAGTGTCAATTTGTGGCTGTACAGAGGCTCAAGGGTTAAAGAATACATTATAACAGTAATTCAAACTTATGAAACCTGTAGTTAGGGCATACATACTCTTCAAAAGCATCAACACACACAAGAGTTAAAAAAAAAAAAACAAGTCCATAAATGTTTGTGGCCAATGAAAAATCAAATTCATTATTGGAAGTATTGATGGAATAAAATCATAGCAATCCCCATTAGATTTCTGTATGGATCAGACATCAAAGAACAATATTGCCTTCTGATATTATTACATTGTTTTCAAATCATATTTCCAGCATCAAGCTATGTAAATTATAAATTATACCCCTGAGCTTAAATTATAAAGCCTGGGTCATTCTCAATGTAGTAACATATTTTTTTTCTTGTGCAACTTGTTTGGGTGGAGTACTGTTACTAAGTAACAGTGCCAACAATACTGTACTCTTGTATGCATGCCAATAATTAAATCCTGTTTGGATAGTCTATTTAAAAATGAAAGAGCTTAAGACACAGAAAGGCATTAAAATGAATTGATTTTCAGCAAAAATGCTTTAGAAATAATTTTGAGGTGACAATTTAATACGCTTTAAATTTTGAAAACCCATACTCATAATCAATTACATGTGTGACAATGCTTTTGTTTAACTTTCAAGTCCCCACACAGCCACAAACTGATACCTATATACTGCTTTGACAAAGCAACAAACTGCAGAGAGAGTGGTGGCCAAGTGGATAAGTGCGCTGGTCTCTCAAGCCAGAGTTCCCGGGATCAATCCTTGATCGGGGAAAGTTCTTGAGGTGTCCAAACACTCTCTGTCAGCATCAATTGTGGGGTTGATGCTGTCACAGCGTACCGTCCCATCAGGTGGGGACGTAAAATGGCTGTCCTCTGTGCGGAGAGAGACACACTCTATGCAGGCTAAAGATCCCTTCGTAGTATTCGAGAAGAGCTGGGCCATGAAGTTGCCGCTATAAAGGTCATCCCACACACGTGCTATTGGGCCAAGGAGAGGCATTAATATAAGTTGCATAACTTGTTCGCCAATCCTTGTAAAACAAATAAGATTAAAAAAAAAAAAAATGTATTCTTCCTTGAGAATTCTACCAATGTGTTGCATTAATATCGACAAAATTTTTACTTCATTGCTTGCTGCCTCTGCAGGAATACACGCCAGTATACAAGAAGTTAAGTCATCTACAGATGAGTACATGTATACGGTGGAGCCCATGTAATTGGATATCGCTTAACTGAAAAACCCTGTTAATTAAATATAAATTCAAAAAACAAAACCATTTACCATACCTCCAGTATATGTTTAACATGTTAATGGAATATAGGTAAAAGATTAAACTCCTGTTAATTGAATAAAAATCTTGTAACCTGTCGAGAAATTACTCAGACTCACCCCCAATTTTCCTTTGTTTATAGACCTATTTGGCCTCTGTACATCCAATACAGGCATTCAATCTATTACATCTTGTTTGACAGAGCTCATGGAGCTCTGTCAAACAGGTTATTATAGAATAAATGCTAAGTTCATCTCTAGAATACAGAAAAATGACACAATCCCTGTTAATTGAATACTCCTGTTAATTGAATAATGTTCCTTGGCAAAGTGGCTATTCAATTTACAGGGTTACAGGTGACGGTCACAAATCCTTATCAATTAATCTCTAAATTCAGCCCCCTTCCAGAGTGGAGATGATTTAATAAAATGTTGATTTTGTGCCACAAATAGACAAAATCATTCTGACATGTAATGCAGACAGAATGGACAAATGAATGAACAAGAGAGAGATGTACAAAGAGAAAAGCTTAAAAAAGGGGTACACAAAGAAGACCTTCTCTTTCTCAGGCTATTTTTTTGTAATATTGTATGTGGGTTTTTTTTTTTGTAATTATTTCTTTGATTGCCATCCAAAATTCATGTTCTTGATTTGTTTTATGTTTTAGGCCTCATAATCTGAAGAATAGCATGCCTGGTAGTGTATTTCGTCCCTTTAGTGCAAGAAGACTTTGCAATTCTAAAGCATTGCACAGCCTTGTTGAACTCAAGGGACAAATTTATCAATTTTATTAACTTGGGTAAAATATCAAGACATAAACCATTTAATTATTATTTTTCTTGCATCAATAATAAAAAGAGAGCGCGCGGCAACCAAAAGGATCATGCAGGAGAGCCTTAGAAACCAATTCTTGAACTTTTTTTAGGCCTAAATGGATAAAAAGGAACAAAGTGACAGAAATAGAGAACTACGTTTGGCAAATACAACCCAACCGTCCACAATATGATGCCAGTTTGAACCTACGATAAAAAAAGAATTCAGATTACTTAAGAAAATGTCACCATTCAATACACATCCTGTTTGCTGATGCACTAAATTAGTGGAGAATTTTTTTTGGATTCTCTTCACAAAGACAGTAGCAATTAAACTGGTGCAATCAATAGTACTTGGATTCAGGCTACTCAAGGGCATCTTAATTACAGATCCATACAACATGTACATCAGTTGACTACAAAGTGATTATTTCTAAGAATAACATTTTCTACAGCATAGATGTGGTCTTGACTCACTGTGGAGATATTAGATGTTATTAGCATTACATATGCAGTTTATGCAATGAATGCCGAACATGTTCACAAATATATGTTAAATCATTTGCTCATTCTCCCTGTAATGTACAGTTGAATCTTAACTCTTAGAAGCCGGGAGTCAAGTTTTCTTGCCTGTGCTGTAATACGGCAGGTAATCTGGTTGTGACGGTTCGGCTATCTTTGAGCTGGGGGAGAATTAAACACTGAGCAGGTGCTTCTAGTCAAGTGTCATCTGCCTGAATAGGCAGACGACACTTGACTAGAAGCACCTGCTTTACTGTAAGTTTTCCGTGGTATGTCATATTCAATAAATTCATTCTGATTCTCCGGCTTCTAAGAGTTAAGGGACTATATTCAACTTTGATCACATTTTTTGCAACAGAACAGGTGCCCCAAGATGCAGTCTTTGGGTTAACTCACAAGTTACATTCTAAGCACCTTGGTAACTGTTTTTAGGCAAGTCTTGGCTGCCTATATAGTCAACCAAGCCTTGCCAAAAAACAGCAGTAATGTCACAGGCTGTAGACTGTCAAAGTGTAGCAAAAATAGGTAAAAATCTGGAGGCCCTTAAGGGTTAAGAGAATAAACAATTTGCCTGGGAAAAATTTCCATTAACAGGAATGTTTTTTCATTTCTCTGTGTACTGGGGTCCTACAAAATAATGAACACAAACAAGCATATTTATTATTTATTTATTTACTTATTGGTGTTTAAGGTCACATACTTTTGCACAGTGGCTAATTGTAACCTTGACAGTTTTACAGGTGGAGGAAGCAGGAGTATCCAGAGAGAACCACCAAGCATTGACAAGCAACTGTCAGCTCCTCAACATTCTAACTCTGTTCAAGCTCCACTCAAGCAGGGTTACAGCGGTTGAAGACATGTGCACCATCAACGTGCAGGACGCCTTAGTACACGGTGTCATCATGCCCCCATGTAGGCAACTGGGATAAAGTGCCTTGCCCAAGGACACAATTTAGGCTGTCCCAGATGGGGATCGAACTCGGGACTTCTAGCACAGAAGTCCAACAATCCACCCCTGAGCCACCATGCTCCCACAAACAAACATAAACAAACACAAACGAACACAAGCCAAAAGAGAGAATAATGGTATATGTTAGTCGTTTGTAAAATTGTATCCACTTCAGATGAGTATTTTTATGTATACGAGGATATAATGTCTTGCTTGATGCAGATCTTGTGTTTGTTAAGTCATCACTGTTGACTGGAGGCTACAGTGGGTAATAAACTACAAATGCCTCAGATTCACACCTTGAGCAATGAATTCTTGATGGACCATTCTTCCCCAATAACCTCCCCTCATAATGGCCTTACATATATATTTCATGCCCCCACACCTCCACATAAAAGAAAAAGAATACTGGCTAGGTTTCTCTTACTTGGGAACCCTGGCTATGCATCTTTAGATGAGTGTAGGTTCAAAGAGGATATAACACCAGTACTATTCACACAGATCTTATTATTGGCTTCTAAGTTCTAGTACAACTGTCTCCAATTAATTCACTACTAGGTGGTACAGTGGAGTCCACTTAACTGGATATCTCTTAATTGTATATCCCTGTTAATTGAATATAATTTCCAAACACAAAACCATTTACCATACCTTCAGTACAAATTTGACCTGTTAACTGAATATAGGTTATAGAGTAAACTCCTGTTAATTGAATAAAAAATCTTGTAACCTGTCGAGAAATTACCCTGACTCTCCTCAGTTTACCTTTGTTTATAGACCTATTTGGCCTCAGTACATTCAATACAGGCATTTAATCTATTATATCTTGTTTGACAGAGCTCATGGAGCTCTGTCAAACAAGATATAATAGAATAAATGCCAAGTTTATCTCTAGAGTACAGGAAAGTGGCAATCCCTGTTAATTGAATACTCCTGTTAATTGAATAATTTTCATTGACAAAGTGGCTATTCAATTAACAGGGTTCCACTGTACTATCAGTCTTGCCATCCCTGCTCTACAAGTGTATTAAGACCTTCAGCTATCCCTCTTACTATCTCCTAGTAGTACCACAACCAATGCTTTCCACTCCTACTTTGACTTTCTACCCCACTACACAATCTCCAATTCACTACAGCAGTTTCTATGGCCATCATTGTCTCCTAACACTACACGCACTATAAGCTCTGCAGTGACAGTGCTAGTGTTCAACCGATTACCAAAAATAGACGCTGACCGATTACCGGTTATTTGAGCTCACACATGGCTGATTCCGATTTTAATTCTGTGCCCTACCAGACAAGTCGAGGCTTGAAAGAACAACATTAAATTGAACATATTTCACAGTGTTAAATGTCGTTGACTCAGGTCGCAGTAAAATGACCAGACGCGCACACTTGGGCGGTACCAAGTACCGCCCAAGTGGTCGCGAGACTGGTCATTTTACTGTGACCTGGGTCAATGGAGTCCAACCTTCACTTCTTCCGGCATGAACTGGCAACTGACGCAAGTATGCTCAATTGTAAGTTTTACATATCGCTTAACTAGTGTATCCCGTAAAAGAAATTAAGAATACACATTGTGGTTGTTTCTCAACTTTATTGAATGGTATAATTTACATCATTTTACATTAACAATTGAATAATTGCAGAAGATAATAAAATGTGGTTAATGAATCATCACAAAAAATGCTTGGCAACAATCGGTTGAACTGATGTCACAGGAGCCGTTGCTGTTGTCATCTGATTGCCAACAATCGGCCGAATGTGGTGGCCGATTCCGATCATCGGTTGAACACTAGACAGTGCAGCCCTCGACAGCTATGAACACCACCACCATATTGTCTAGGAATCCCACTTACCTAATCCCTTCTGTATATACTCTGTTTATGCTTCTAGATTTCTTTTTTCATTGTAGGAGGCATTGTGAAGAAACACCCCATTGAGGTATTATCTATGACCCTCATACTATCATCTAGGCACTGAATGGTCACCTTCTGTGGATCCCACCCAGATTGTAGTAGTGGTAGAAAATAGTAGTAGTGGATGTCGATCAGATGACAGATAGTGGTAGATGTGGTACAAGCCAGAAAGAGTGGGAGAAGATTCTAGCACAAAGTGGAAGGTGATCACAGGACAGATAGCGGTGACCATGGACATGTCAGTAGCAGTGATATCGGAGCCATGAAGGTGATGGATTGATGCTAAATTGTGTCTGCAATCTGAAAGAGCGACTGCTATTGCCCACTACATCACCCTCAAAACCTTTATTACCAGGCCAAAGGGTCGCTATTCTCTCAATATATCATAAAAACAGGCCTGGTACAGGAATAATTCTTTATTGGTACTTATACGCATAAGACAGTCTGTTCAGATTGCAGCTGCACTGAATGAATTATTTAGGCACAATTAAGTGTGTGTGTTTCCTGAATTAATAATTAAGGTACAAGTATATTTTGTTTTGCTAAAGCACAGGGGTTATTAACCAGAAGCTTAAGAACGCACAAATAAAAAAATAAAAATAAAAAAGACAAATTTCAACTAGCCATGTTAACCCTTTTACCTAACGAAATTTAATTTTTCAAATATTTCAACAAAACCATATCATGTGACTCCCTCATTGGAACGAGCTCATTGAGCTCGTTCCAATGAGGGGGTCACATGATATGGTTTTGTTAAAATTTTTTGAAAAATTTGAAAAACTTGTATTTGAAATAATAAATTTTGATATCGTCTGCGTTGGGTAAAGGGTTATACTTGTGATGACATATTGGTGTACTATGTTATCCCCCCCACCCAACCCCCACCAAATATTTCCCCTCTTGGGGAAAGATATGCAAGGATATCTTCCCCTACCCACCAATGAATTTTGGGTTCTTGTTTATTCAATACTGCTTGCGACATACATTTCTGTCATCAATTTCAGGTATTTTTGTTTTGAAAAAACACCACTCTCACCAAATAATAATGTCATTTGGACCTGGATTAAAATGTCATGTAATTAATCGCCATATCACAAACTGTTGAAAGTTTAAAACTCTGTTTAAATTGTGTACATGTATCTCCACTTTTGAAGTCAAATATCTTTGAATTAATGACAAATCTATTTTCATGTGAGGGTGGGGGAGGGGGTGATATATCTAGGCATGTATGCAGATTTCGGATGTAGAGGGGTGGGGGGAGATATACAGGCCTGGATATCCCCTCCCCCCACCCCATGAACATTTTCTTGTTAACTTAATGCTATTTGATACTCAATTGTTGAGAAATACATTTTGGACATTAATTTCAGGGATTTCGATTTGGAGAAAACATCACCCCACCAAACGGTAATTTGAGGTGGGAATAACAGTCATTTGCAGATAAATTGGTGATGTGATTTAAGCGATATTCAAACTCAATTTGGCTGCTGGGAGCATGGTGGCTCAGTAGGTAGAGGTGCAGGCTGCAAGTCGAGAGGTCCTCGGTTCAAATTTCACCTGCGGCAACCACGTTGTGTCCTTGGGCAAGACACTTCATCTCCATTGCCCGTGTGGGGGCACGGTGGCGTTGTGTACTCAGGCATACTGCACGTCTTTGGTGCACTTGTCTTCAACCAATGCTAACCCTGCTTGTGTGAGTTAGTATGTTGGGGAGCTGACAGTTGCTCGCCATTGCTCGGTGGTTCTCTCTGGGTACTCTGGCTTTCTCCACCCGTAAAACTGTCGCGGTCATAATCAGCCATTGTGCATAAATATGTGACCTTAAAACACCAATAAATAAATAAATTTGGCTGCTAATTTATTACCCGCTGTAGCTTCTTGTCAACAGCAACAACTTAATGAACACAAGTTCTGAACCATGCACAAATTGTAAATCCTCTTGTCAAAATACTCATTAGAAGTGGATAAAATTTTACACATAATTAAAATGTACCAGTATATCACCCTCTACTCCCTTTAACTAATATTAACTTATATTTTTCATATTTTAACTTGTGTTCGTATGTGTTCAAACCTGAAAATAAGCAATCTATCATTTGCAGAACGAGGTCCCCCAAGGGTGAATTTGCAGATGCTATCCAATACAGTGGGCCAATTTATCCTCTGGGTACCTCTTTCTGTTTAGGCCGGAGACCTTGATTCAGATTGAGGTTCACAGAGGGTAAATTTAGTGATGTTACCCTGCTGTGCAGGGTGGCATCACAAAATTCATCCTCTGGGAACCTTATTCTGCAGATGACAGATTGCTTATTTGCAAGCTTTTTTGTGTTCATTATTTAGTAGGACCCTATACTAGTGATTGATTGTGCATTTATTCTATTATTCAATTTATTCTATTATATCTTGTTTGACAGAGGTCATGAAGCTATGGCAAATCAGATATTTATTGGTGTTTAAGGCCACATACTTCTGCACAATGGCTAATTATGACCACAACATGGAGATAAAGTCAAGGTCAGGACAAAGAAAAAAAAATGTTTTGGTTTCGGTTACCTGACCTTCCCTATTTTAAGCATGCGACTCTAGAAATTCTATCTGCCTTTCAAAAATCGTGACCTATATCTAGCACCATAAACTCAAAAACGTCACTAAATCGGTACAGATTTTAACAAGTATGTTTCTCCATTGAAGCAGAACCTGTTCATTTTGCGATTTTAATTTGTAGTATTGCTAATTTTCATCTGAACGATGTCAACAATCTTGACTTAAAAAAAATAAATGCCCCCATTTAGGTGAAATGAATAATTTGAAATAATAGCACAGCCATAGAATCACATCTGATGCACGATAGTGTGTCGCGATTTCTGCAGAATTGTAATGCACGACGGCTGATTGTTATTCAGTACTTGTAACAGGCAATCAACAGTAATTAAGTCACACCTTCTAGTGACATAAGGTGGCAATTGAATACAGTGGAGCCCACTTAATTGGATATCTCTTAATTGTATATCCCTGTTAATTGAATATAAATTCCAAATACAAAACCATTTACCATACCTCCAGTACAAATATGACCTGTTAATTGAATATAAGTTACAGAGTAAACTCCTGTTAAATGAATAAGAAATCTTGTAACATGTCGAGAAATTACCCTGACTTTCCCCAGTTTTCCTTTGGTTATAGACCTATTTGACCTCAGTACATCCAGTATGGGCATTTAAACTGTTATAACTTGTTTGACAGAGCTCATGGAGCTCTGTCAAACAAGATATAATAGAATAAATGCTAAGTTTACCTCTAGAATACAGGAAAGTGACACAATCCATGTTAATTGAATACTCCTGTTAATTGAATAATTTTCATTGGCAAAGTGGCTATTCAATTTACAGGGTTCCACTGTATTAGAATGCAGATACTCAAAGGATGAGATGATGTTTATTCATCTGTTTTTCCCCCTTTTATCAATTCATTTCACAACAATACAAGAAGTATTTAAAAATGTACATTGTGTGATTTTTGTTTTCTAAGATTGATGAGAAGATCATGCAGGTTGATTCAAGACTGCTAAACCTTGAGAAGGCAGAAGTAATGATGTTTTCATTTTGAGAATGTTTAGCCTACTATCAAGCGCAGCCGTTCTTGTGAAAAAACTATCGGAGAGGCAGGAGTGGTTGGAAACAAAGAATGCTCTCCACAGAATACCAAACTGACAGTGTATTGTTAGTGTTGCGAGTGAATTATGAATTCGGAATGCTCAGTTATTTATAAAGAAAGTTTCAATTTCAAGAGATAGTTGGTGCTCTGTAAAAAAAAATATGCATTTGGGTGAAAGCTGAACAAGAAATTAATTATTCACTGGGAATTTTGAAAATCAGATCAACAGAAAACCAATACTCCCCCTCCCCCCACACACACACTCTCCCTTCCCTCAGCAGAATCCTCAAGTCATCATGCATACATATCCCTACATACAGGGAACCATGGGTAACAAACTGCCAATTCCTCAGACACCACAACCCTTCCTCCCCACAGCTAGCTTCGTGTTTTTAAGTAAAAGTATTCTCAGGTTGTGTGGGTGCCAAATGTCATTTTCGATCAATGAGGGTTAAACAGTGTTAACTATTAGTTATAAAGGAACGTTGTATCAAAAACATCGATGCGTAATTATTTTTATCCATCACGGGTGCCTGTGTGAGTTTGTGTGAGGGGGAGGGAAAATATATCTGTAAAAATTTACCCCCCCCCCCCCCCCCCCAACACATAACTGCATGATTTGGTTGGCATGCTGTGTTAACAATTATGATTGATAAAGGTGGGCCTACCCTTCACAACATTTCTTCTGGGACCTACATTCCTACTCTTCCACATGTCAGTTATTATTATATTTGGCCTATAATTCACAGTACAGAGTTTTGAAATTTCTCTCCAATACTTGCAACAGCAATAGAATATTATTAAAGAACCCTTGACATACATGTATTTTATTTTATTTTAGAACGATATCCATGAAACCTTTCCAACAATCATTGTCAGTGTTTAATGGAGTGTTCAAAAAAGCAAAGGCAACTGAAAATTGTTGACATACTCATGCCAGAAATCAATTAAAAATCAATTTTTCATTTTCTGTTCATGGGTGGCTTTTTTGGGTGAATTGATGTTCTGACGCAGTACATTTGATAGGTTAATATGTCGTGGGGAAGCATTTCCAAATGACTGAGAACAATCAAATGTGTGTAACAACTATTTATTCATGAAAAATATCTCAAAGAACGTATTAGAAAAGTTAGTTTTTCTTGAAAGCATGAACATTGTGGACAACTTTGTCGTCCACATCATGACACGCTGTTTGAGAAGTTGCAACATCCTCTCTCAGTTTCGCACCACAGGTGACTGACCCATCGTTCATGTTAACTCAACATTCTCAGACACCATGAACGACTGTACTTTTGATTGTGGTTATCCTGTAACCTGTCTTGAGATCCATCCACGGTACATGGTGGATGCTTTTGTACAGAAACACCAACAAAGTGGAATTTCCAGGCATACTGGATTGTGTTATGTGAAAAAAACATTCTCAACTTCAAAGAGCTTCGAACCAATATAAAAAGCCCAATCCACTGAACCATACTGTGTGTTCCTTGTGCTTGCTTTGTCAAAGAAACTGAGTATATCATTTGGGTGGATATTCCACCCTAGGGTGATTTCTCATATATGTATTGGTGTGTTCAGCTAAATTATTCATCTCAAAGTGTGAAAAAAAAAGCCTACCTACAGTTGAAACTAGAAGTCCTGTCCCGAAATGTGCACAAATAGCACGTCGATCTGCGCGTTAATCTACGCGTTATGACCATAATAAGGCTATCAAATTCTGTACATATGGCCTGTGGACAAGCAATGTTTCAGCCAATGGACCTCAGGGTAACCCGGAGGTCCATTGGCAGAAACATTGCCTGTGTTTTCTATGAGTAACCAGGAGAATCTGTCGTGCTTTGGATGCCATTCGATATGGCAATTGCGCGCAATTCCTACGCGCAATTAAGCCTAGACAAGCGCACAGTTCATGACAGGACTTCTAATTTTAACTGTACCGACCCTATTTTTTTCTGTCATGTAATCCAAACCACAACATCAATTATTTTTTTGGCCCCAGTCAATCGGTTATGAACATTTATTGGTGCTTAAGATCACATAGTTTAGCACAATGGCTAATCGTGAATGCAACATGGATATAAAGTAAAGTCTACCCAATTGTCCATCCACATGTTGTCCATTTTAGAGGACTTCCACCCCAAGCATCCAAGCATTAATGACTGGGTCATATTTTACCAGTAAAACGGTGCTTGTTTACCACAGTAAACAAACACTAACTAACTTCCCGGGTTTCATGCTGGGGGGGGGGGGGGGGGGTACATAAACATGGGGATTCCTTTCTGAGTAGTTCTTTGAGGGATCACAAGATTTTTCTATTCAACGAGTTTACTCTCCAACCTATATGAAATTAACAGGTCAAATCTGTGGGTGGTGCTGGAAGTATTATAAATGATTTGGTGTTTGAGAGTAGTATGCAATTAACAGCATTATTCAAATTAATAATATTCAGTTAACCCTCTGCACACTGATGTCAAAGTATTTAAATGGCCGTTTACAAGTTTTTCACATAATGCAACTAGAAATTTAACCAATTCCATCTTGTTTGACAGAGCTCACTGAGCTCTGTCAAACAAGATGGAATTGGTTAAATTGCCAGTTGCATTATAGGAAAATTAATCACTTGAAATTTAAATATTTTGACATCACTGTGTAGGGGGTAAAATGGGCTCTACTGTACTATAACTGTATTCAATTGTTAATTTGGATATTTTCCACTTTAGAGGATTTACAGACACGTGTTGAATATCTTGCATTTTATTCATTTATGTATTTATTGGTGTTTAAGGTCACATATTTCTGCACAATGGCAATCATTACCTCGACAGTTTTATGGGTGAAGTAAGCCGGAGTACCTGAAGAGAACCACTGAGCAATGGCGAGCAACTGTCAGTTCCCCAACATACTAACTCCACACAAGCAGGGTTAGCACTGGATGAAGACAGGTGCACCATCGACGTGCAGTACGCCGTCACCATGACCCCATGTGGGCAATGGGGATGAAGCGTCTTTTCCCAAGGACACAACACGGTTGCCGCAGGTGGGATTCGAACTGAGGACCTCTCGGCTTGCAGCCTGCACCTCTCCCTCCTGAACCTCTCTCTCCCTCCTGAACCACCACATCTCTTTGCATATTATTGATATACAAAAGTAGATAAGCACTTCTACATTTCCCACTGCTGGCATGGAAACAGAGATCTCACAAAATACCACTTTGTTGTTACACTAGAGTGCTAAACATGAACTATCTTAGTAACAGAATGGATTGAAAACATTGTAGAACTGACAAGTAAATGCCAGAAGTGCATTTCCTTTGCAAACAATGTAATGAATATGAGAATGCACTCAACCTTCATATTGCCATATTGATCAGTGGTTACCTGCTGGTAAGAATTATATACATTCGCTCATTATTATTTGATCATTTTCAGGTGATGGAACCTCACAGTGAGTTGATTATTGAATTTCAATTCAACTTTCCTAAATGACTGTCGTTGTTGTTTATTGTTTGGTAACAGAGACATGGTAGCTATGCACAAACTGATTTAAGAACTGTATCATTTTCACCCTGGGTATACACTCTGAATAGATCAGTTCTATCCCATGTTGACACTATCCCAATTTGACAGTTTACATAAATATTTGATGATTTTTCAACTTACCAAATAGAAAAACAGTGGCAGAAAGAAATGCCTCTGGAACCAAAATTCTTTATGAGACTAATAAGTAATGCATTGAATTTTAACCTACTTCACACTGGTGTTAAAATACTAACATTTCAAGAAGCAAATTTTACCCATAATGCAACTAGGAATTTGAAATATTCCATCTTGTTTGACAGATCTCATGGATCTCTGTCAAACCTGATTAAATTGGTTAAATTCCAAGCTGCATTATGGGTAAAATTTGCTGCTTAAAACTTCAGTACATGTATCATCAGTGCTGGAAATGAACAAAATTGACGGGTGCAGTTTTAAGGACCCGCGAAATCAGAGACAAGAGTAAATTGCACCCGTAAAATGTTGGTATATGAATTTTCTAGGGAATACTGTCGCTAAACACCAAAAACCTTATCCCTTTGAACTCGAGTGGCCTCCTTTCCAGCCAGGAACATGATACGTCATAATGTCATTAAATAGGATGGTTGTTCAGTAAATGTGTGGGGTAGACCAATCAATATTTCCAATGTGCAGCCCCAAGGCTGCACATTGAAAATATTGATTGGTCTACCCCAAATAATGAATATGGACTCTCCAAATTGCTACCATTGAACTGGCATGGTAGATACCACTAGTATTCAAAGGGTTAAATGTATAAGGAATTGCTGAATTATGACAGTAACAGAGTGCTACTTTCTCAAAACAACACAGATTTATATGCCCTCGCAGTATATTAGTGCTCCACAATATTTTTCGAGTGCATTTTTTAGCTCCCATAAAATAGAAATCACAGGTGCTGAAGGGAGCAATTGCACTCGCACCGTCTCATTTGGAGAACTGTGTATCAGTGTGCTGAGGGTTAAAACCTTAAATATCAACAAAGTTTACATAGTCAATACACCATTCAGGAAGTTTTAATTTGTATGAATGTCCCAAAGTACTGAAATCACAAAGGTGGTCTTTTTACACAAGTGGATGGACATTTTATAAATACAGTGGAATCCTGTTAATTGAATAGCCACTCTGCCAATGAAAATTATTCAATTAACAGGAGTATTCAATTAACAGGGATTGTGTTACTTTCCTGTATTCTAGAGATAAACTTAGCATTTATTCTATTATATCTTGACATAGCTCAATGAGCTCTGTCAAACAAGATATGATAGATTAAATGCCTGTACTGGATGTACTGAGGCCAAATACATTTATAAACAAAGGAAAACTGGGGACTGGAGAGTCAGGGTAATTTCTTGACAGGTTACAAGATTTTTTTATTCAATTGACTGGAGTTTACTCTATAACCTACATTCAATTTGCAGGTCCAATTTGTTCTGGAGGTATGGTAAATGGTTTTGTGTTGGGAAATTATATCCAATTAACAGGTTTATTAAGAGATATCCAATTAAGTGGGCTGCACTGTACAATAGTATGAAATCAAGACTGAATCAAGAAAAACTCACAAAAATAGCATCTGAAATAGAATGCTTTTACATTTTGTTTTCAACTTTTTACCTAATGAACCAGCCACAAATACCAATATAATTTATAAATTGAGCAATTATAAAAAATAAATACATCATACCCCCTCCCCCCCCCCCACCCCCCCATTGGAATGAGCTCATTGACTCATTGAGAATTTCAATGATGCTTCACATGATATGGTTTAGTTGATTATTTTTTTTAATTTGAAAAAAAAAATGAATAACAAATTTGTGATATTGTGTACGTTAGATAAACGGGTTAACAGGTGAGATTTTACAGTGTTGCGGGCATGAAAGCAGAAATGCAGAGGGTTAACTGAATATTATTAATCCGGTCGTGTTCTGACATGAGTTGACCCTGGTTGTCGAAAAGTGTCATTAAACTCCAATAAATAAATAAATAGATAATCCGGTCATGATCCAGTCAAAATTCTATGTCTGCTTTTGTAATGATGTCTACAGTTGAGTTCATATAATTGTATAACTTTTAACTAAATAACCCTACTAATTGTATGTAAGTTACATATACCATTTACCATACCTTCAGTACAAATTTGACCTGTTAATTGCATATAGCTAGTTATAAAGTAAATTCCTGTAAATGGAATAAAAAATCCTGTCATCTGTTGAAGAATTACTTCGACATCCACTGAATTAGGCCACACAAAGTAGATCTTTTGTTTCTCAAGCCATTATTTGTAAAAAGCGTTTTTGTTTGTTTTTTTTTTATTTTCGTAATTATTTCTTTGCCATCAAAAGTTCATGTTCTTGGTTTGTTTTATGTTTTAGGCCTCATAATCTACGGAAAAGCATGAGTGGTGGTGTATTTTGTCCCTTGAGAGCAAGAAGACTTTGCAATGCTAGAGCATTGCAAAGCCTTCTTGCAATCAAGGGAAAAATTTATCATTTTTTTTAACTTGGGTAAAATATCAGACATAAACCATTTAATCTTCTTTTTTTTCTAAGTTTACATTGGTTATAAAAAGAAAGCATGCGGCAGCCAAAAGGACCATGCAGGAGGTCCTGAAAAACAGATTTAAAATTTTTTTAGGCCTTACCCACATTATTGACAATTTTGACCTCAAAAGATCCACCACAGGCATTTAATCTCCTACAACTTGTTTGACAGAGCTCAATGAGTAATACACAAATTGAACAGTTGAATAGAAAAAGATTTTTCAAAGAATTTCAACCAAACCATATCATGTGACCCCTCTTTAACCCTTTACCCAACATACAAAATATCAAAATTTGTTATTTTAATTTTTTTTTTTTAAGTTTTCACAAAATTTCAACAAAACAATATTATGTGACCCCTCAATAGAATGAGCTCAATGATCTTGTTCCAATGAGTGGTCACATGATATGGCTTTGTTAAAATTTTTTATAAAATAATTTTTTTTCAACTACTCAGTTTGTGAATTTCAACTACTCAGTTTGCGAATTATGCAGGTGGATGCGACTGATTCACTGCAATGTGGTGACCGATTCACTGCAACGTGACGAAAGGGGGTTGTGTGTGTGTGGGCCATTCCTGGCCAAAATTTCCTATAGTAAGAAATTCAGAGGGCAAGTCATGAGTAGTTGGAAATTCCACCCATCTGGATTTTAGAGATTCTTTGGTGATGGTGATGTTTCCTTTCTTTCCAAAATTTCATCTTGGCTTCAAATCGGCAAAAATTCCAACTGTTACTATTTACATCTACAGTGTACGCAATATCGAGTTTCATAAGTATACATGATGTCAATCGATATGAGATTTCTAAAGTACGTTTACTTATCGTAATAAAAAAAAATCCTTGAAATTCACGTAAAGAAAATCGCATCATGTAAAATCGTTATCCTGAATTAATTGCATCATTCACAGTTACAAAATGATGAAACGTCGAAAATTGATCATTCCTGCATAAGATCTGATTTAATGTTTGGCGAGTGTGAATTGCTCAAAGGTCTCAGCTTGAGCATTTTTAGCACACATTCAATTCCCACAATAATACCAAATAATAATAACAACCTGATAATTCTATCATAAATGTGTTGGCATTTCAGTTACGAGAATCAATTTTTTGCCCCCTTTCATGGCTTCATTTTCAAAATGTTTCTCGGAAGTGAATTTCCAACTAGGGGGAGGAACCGGGAGGGGGTCAAAATTCACTACCCTACACACCCCAATCGGAAACCTCTCACCATGTCTCTGCTGATTCATTAGGTAAAGGGTTAATCTGCTATTAAAGTTGATACATTCATACTTATGGGGATCCACTCAATTATTACATGGATGAATAGCTCTTTAAAATAGTCTGCATTTAGTTCTACACCTTACATGAATAACAACCTGATAATTCTATCATAAATGTGCTGGCATTTCAGTTACTAGAATCAATTATTTGCCCCCTTTCATGGCTTCATTTTCAAAATTTTTCTCAGTAGTGAATTTCCAACTAGGAGGAGGGACTGGGAGGGGGTTGACCCCCTCCCGGTCCCTTCTTCTAGTTGGAAATTCAATACCAATATTACCAAAAATAAAAACAACCTGATAATTCTATCATAAATGTGTTGGCATTTCAGTTACAAGAATCAATTTTTTGCCCCCTTTCATGGTTCATTTTCAAGATTTTTCTCGGTAGTGAATTTCCAACTGGGGGAGGGTGGGGGTCAACCCCCTTCTGGTCCCTCCTCCTAGTTGGAAATTCAATACCCTACACCCCCCCCCCCCCCCCCCCCCCTACTGGAAACCTGTAGCCATGTGCTGATTCATTAGGCAAAGAGTTAATCTGTTAAAGTTGATACATTCATACTTATGGGGATCCACTCAATTATTACATGAATAAATAACTCTTTATAATTGTCTACATTACTTCTACACCTCACATGAATAACAACCTGATAATTCTATCATAAAAGTGTTGGCATTTCAGTTACTAGAATCAATTTTTTGCCCCCTTTCATGGCTTCATTTTCAAAATTTTTCTCAGTAGTGAATTTCCAAATAGGAGGGACCGGGAAGACCCCCTCCCGGTCCCTCCTCCTAGTTGGAAATTCAATACCAATATTACCAAATAATAAAAACAACCTGATAATTCTATCATAAATGTGTTGTCATTTCAGTTACTAGAATCAATTTTTTGCCCCCTTTTATGGTTCATTTTCAAGATTTTTCTCAGTAGTGAATTTTCAACTAGGGGGAGGGAGGGGGTCAACCCCTTCTGGTCCCTCCTCCTAGTTGGAAATTCAATACCCTACACCCCCCAATTGGAAACCTCTAGCCACGTCCCTGCTGATTCATTAGGTAAAGGGTTAATCTGCTATTAAAGTTGATACATTCATACTTATGGGGATCTGCCTAATTATTACTTGGATGAATAGCTCTTATAATAGTCTACATTATTTCTACGCCTCACATGAACAGATATTTAAAACAGTGGACAATGTTCAGGTAAACAGAAGGTGAACAAACAAAAGTCAATATCAAAGGAGTAAATCCTGTGCATAACTACAATAATATTCCGTAATCAAGCGATGTATCAGTACACACGTAACCAAGCATTGATACTACAACAAAGATACAAATACAATGCAAAAAGCATTTTCATTAACCTATTGTATGTCACAGTAAAGATTATTGACCACAACTCAATGTATATAAAGTGGGTACATGCACTCAATTTGAAAGTAAACTGCAGAGTCCTAAAAGAGTTCAAAATCTGTTTCTCAGGCCCTCCCGCATGGTCCTTTTGGCTGCCACATGCTCTCTTTTTATAACCAATGTAAACTTAAAAAAATTAAAACTAAATGGTCTATGTCTGATATTTTACCCCAGTTAAAAAAAATTGATAAATTTGTCCCCTGAGTGCAAGAAGGCTTTGCAATGCTTTTGCATTGCAAAGCCGCCTTGCACTCAAGGGACAAAATACATCACCACCCATGCTATTCTGTAGATTATGAGACCTAAAACATAAAACAATCCAAAAACATGAACTTTTGTTCGCAAAGAAATAATTACAAAAATAAAAAATGCCTGCCAACATACAATTTTACCAAAAAATGGCCTGAGAAACAGATCTACTTTGTAGTGACAGGTCTTTCCATGTTATTTATATGAATCACATGGTGTGATATTAAAGAAACAATATGAGCTGAAAGTTTTTTGTTCTTCAGCTCAGAAATCTGTAAATTTTATCTATAAAAGTACTTATATGGTACATTAATCATTTAGCTGAAAATGCCTATCACGCATACAGAGCTGTGATCACAAAAATCGTGTTTATCATAGAGATGCGTGGCATTGAAATTTTGAGTTTTGTATCAGTTTCAGTATTTTTAAAGGGGTATTCCTCAGTATTGGTTTGGTATTCAGTATCTGACTTGACTGTGATTTGCGGATAGTACAAAAGGGGAATTCACATCAGGAAAATACCGAATAATTTGTTCTTGTATCATTCTACCAAAGCGCCACAAATGCCACTGCCAATGAGCGCAACAGTGACATTCTTTTACAAAAATAAATCATATCTACAGTAATTTTGTATGTAATGTAAGAGCATGTGCCCTGACCATGCCATCTTCAAGAGGTCCTGCTGACAAAAGACAAAGCACTTGGGCAGTGACTTCCAGAGAGAAGTCCTTACTAGGGCCCGGCAAAGCTTCAATATTTGATTTGATTCGAAATCCTAAAGCAGGTTCAATTCAATTCAAAATCTGCGTTGCTATTCAGAAGTGGATCGAATACAGTAGAATCCTCTTAATTGAATATCCATTTTGCCAGTGAAAATTATTCAATTAACAGGAGTATACAATTAACAGGGATTTGGTCAGTTTCCTGTGTTCTGGAGATAAACTGAGCATTTATTCTATTATATCTTGTTTGACAGAGCTCATAGAGTTCTGTCAAACAAGATTGAATAGAATAAATGCATGTATTGTATGTCGTGAGGCCAAAAAGGTTGATAAATGAGGGGAATTTGGTGCATGTCACAGTAATTGTTTCGACATATTACAAAAATTTATATACAATTAACAGGAGTTTACTCTACAGCACATATGCAATTAACAGATCAAATTTGTACTGAAGGTATGGTAAATGGTTTTGTGTTTGAAAATTATATTCAATTAACAGGAATATACAACTAAGAGATATCCTATTAAGTGGGCTCCACTGTATCTGCAAAAAAAATGTTAAATTTTTAGTTACTGAAAACAAAATTTGCAGGTACTGTCTTCTGGTCATTTTGAGTAATGGGTTAAAAATTACATGTATAACAATCCAAAAGTTTCTTTATTAATGATGGAATATTTAGCAAAAAAAATTTACAAAATCAGATACATACCCTCACTCGTCTCACCACTTCTAATTTAGCTATTTCCTCCAGCTTTTTGCTTATCTCATGCTGCCGATGCCTCTCTAGGTCCAGTGTTTTGTTTACAATGGCTTGAGCGAGTAATTCCTTCACATGCTTCTTGTGTTCCTTTTTTGCCATGTTTAGCCTGTAAGTGTTTTCTGAGACAATCTGACCTCTTTTGTTGACCTGGAAAAGAAGATGAACTCTTTCAACCCTTGAAGGCTTGAATAATCTTTTATCAATTCCACCAATATAGCCATATTAGCCATATTGGAGGAGCAGTGTCAAATTCAAATTGTGGGATGGGTATCCCCCCATTAGTCAGACACCCCAGTTGTCAGACAGTTTATAATCACAGATTATTTGGTTGAGTGAACAGCTAATCCCTTACTTATCACCTTCAGAATGAAGTGGAATATGCCAATAAGTCAGACAGAAAAGAAACAATTAATTAGTGTTTAGTGCTTTATTTCTTCACCAATGTGTTGTGTGACAGAATATATTAAAATTATGAAATAATGACAATAACATGAATAATTACACAAATAAATAGATTTTTGGTGATAAATAAATAATAAAATGAAAAATATGAAGTACAATAAAGAAAACATTTAACCTTGTTTTATAGTAAATAAATAAGAAATCATATTCCATGATAACTCATTTTTATGGTAAATAAATAGAAAACCGTGTTTGATGAAAAAAATATGAAACAAATATTAAAATAAAAAATGTGAGGTACACATCATAAATAAAGATACAATTTTATAATGACAAATAGAAACATGCACAAAAGAATATTAATATTTACAAACCAATCATCCCATTCTCAATGGTCTTCCAGTTGCATCAAGGAACTCCACTGGAGACTTTGTACCCTGTCCAGGTTGTTCCTTCAGGCAGTTATCAATTTCCCTCTAAACCCATTCCAGGGAGGGTGGAGCAGCACCAAAGTCCATTTGGGCAATTAATATTTATAAATCTGAAGAGTTTAGGATGTCGATGAGGTAGTGATGAATTTAGGCGATTGTGGAATTCTAGATTGTTATTAGTTCTAGATCCTGAGGTTTCATGATGATTCCACAGAGGGATGGGAAATCTTGCATCATCATCCACCCAGTTAATGACCATATAGTCATTGAAGCTCTCTGCGTGTAGAACAGCTGGTGTTGATTCCATGGCCTCTAACCATGCGTTTTTGTACAGAGTTTGGAGGCAAAAGTGCTAGCCCAACAGCTCTTCTTATCCATTGTCCAACCACAGATTCTTCTCTGTAAGGTCGGGCAAGACCTAAATCTTGAGTTGTGTGCCATAAAGCCTGAACCTAGTGGAAATAGCATCCCTTGACCTCTGATAATGGAAATTCTCTTTCCACAGCACGGATGGCAGATATTTCAAAATCCAGCTGGATGCTGACAGTTGACAGAGGTCTACTTAGAAGTTAGTCAATAAACAGTCAAACATCGTTTTTATAATAAAATAAAAAAAAACAAAAGCAAACTGTTTGGAAAATAATATTTTGTTTTAACATTTTAGGTCAAAGTTATCAGTGTTATTACACAATCTATGTGAGATTTTTGTTTTGATTATTTTTTAGAAGATAATTACGTGGTATTTTTATTATTTGTCAACCTTGAAAAGGACAAAAGCAGTACCAAACAAAATGTTGAAAATAAATTTTATTCAAGTTGTACACATCTTGGTTATTCCATTTACAACAATAGGTAATCATCTATTTTAACTTCAGCTAATCCCTAATTAACTGTATGACAACTGGGGTGTATGACCATTGGGTGTCTGACTAATGAGGGTAAACTGTGGGATGTGATGAGTTTAGATGTTCACTGAAAGCCAATTTTTAATTGAGACTGGTGGAGGAGCTACACAGTACACTCACCATGGACTGGTCATAATCCACACATGGGCAGTGATGTCCACGCATGATTTTACCAGGTAATAAAAATAAAAATCAGCCAAATTTTAATTAATGAAGCTCTGGGTTGTACCTATTAAAAATTATTGCATCTGTGGACAGGGGTTCTTTTGGGTGTCTACAGGTGCCGAATATGGGACCCATTCCCAATGGCACTTTGGCATGATTTTTACCAATTCAAACTAAAAATTTCCCAATCTCAGTCCTCATTCAAATGAAAATTTAATTCCTCTTTAATTCTTGATGGTTTAATTTTGACTTGCATCACTTTTTACTCCAACAAAAATAGATGCTCCAAAAGGCAGTTTTGCAAGTTACATATGAAGAACCTTGTCGATTGTTTCTAGGCAAGTTTTGGCTGCCTACATAGGCAGCCAAGACTTTCCCAGACACATCTGCACAGCAACACAATGTTGACTATCACATAAATGTCTTCATCATTTAATAATACAAGAACAATTTATTTAATCAAGATTACAAAGACTGATCGTTATTTCATATGACTGTTTGTTATAAAACGTATTACATGTATTATACATGTAGTAGCTTCTGAATTAACTACCTTCACTCTGATGTCAAAATATCCAAATTTCAAGTAGCCATTTTTCCCATAATGCAACTGGGAATTTAACCAATTCAATCTTGTTTGACAGCGCTCAATGAGCTCTGTCAAACAAGATTGAATTGGTTAAATTTCTAGTTGCATTATGGGAAAAAATTGCACCTTGAACTTTAGATATTTCGATATCAGTGTGCAAGGGGTTAATGTTCTCAGTTCAATATGTGGTTAACATTTCTTATTCTTTGTGTGTTTTTTCTCCCAAATAAATTCACAATTAGAGCCTTCATGACGCAAAATTTCCCAATTGCAAGGGCCCTGGACCCATTCCCAAAGAGGGCAGAAGAATCCTTGGTGGACATACAGTTAAAACTAGAAGTCCTGTCACGAATAGTGTGCTTATCTAGGCTTAATTGCGCGTTGGAATTGCGCGCAACTGCCATATCGAATGGAATCCAAAGCACGGCAGGTTCTCCTGGTTACTTATAGCAAACACATTGCAATAAATCTGCCAATGGACCTCCGGGTTACTGGGAGGTCCATTGGCGGAAACATTGCTTGTGCACAAGGCCATATGTCCAGAATTCGATAGCTTTACTGGGGCCATAATGCGTACATTAACGTGCATATCAATGTGCTATTTATGCGCACTTCATGACAGGACTTCTAGTTTTAACTGTATTGCCCACCATGAAAGTGACCAGTCCACGGTGATCGTACTGTAGCAGTAGGCAATGGGTACAGTATTTTATTACATGCCTATTACTTTTCCTCCAGTTCCATATTTACAAAACCATACGTAACACGTGTTCCATATGGATTCTCATTGGCAGACTATTTTTCCACCTGACATCATGGATCAATCAAAAGAACTAAACTCCACCCATTTTTCTAATTGGCCAATTGAAATGTTGAATTCTGAACCAGATCAATTTGCAAGCTGTGGTGAAAGGCAGTAAATGTCAACAGAAAAAATAACCAAGAGTTTTAAAGTTTAAAATTTTCGGTGTGTCATGTTTGAATTTTTGTCATAGAGACATGTAATAAACACAGAATGTCTCAATGTGTGAATGCGTTCATCAGCACAGGACTCATGCCATGGCGGAAGGGTAGAACACGGGGCTGTGTCTCTCATTCTATCCTTGCACACAGGCACCTGTGTCATATTGACGAATGCATTCACACATTGTGATGTTCTGTTTATATCTGTGATACCACATGGAAATCCACTACCTTAGGCAGTGGATGTCCATGCATTATCACTGATAATACTTTGTCCTTCTGGTCCTGGTGCTTGTAAAAACAAACTGAGTTAAAACAAACTAGAGGCTCTAAAGAGCCTGTAATCGCTCACCTGGAACTACATATAAAAATGTGATTTCCCATAGGCTTTCCATGGTAACTATGAGCTGCAATTGTGACCATGTTTGCAACATTACATCAACATTACAGGAGGATCATTGGTAGAAAGTGTCCCAGTCCTCAATCATGTGAAGTTTCAAAACATTTGAATCCATCTAACAGAATCATAGAATGTCTCTGGTGGCCATATTTTCCAACCAACGGGAACAAAAAGAGGATCGTTTGTGGAGGGCCTCCTATAGACCATTCCTGCCAAGTTTTGGTTCACATCAGCTCAGTAGTTCCAGAGAGAAGATGAAAATGGGATTTCCCATAGGGTTTTTCTATAGTAACTATAAACTGCAATTATGGCCATGTTTGCAACATGATCAACATTAAGTGAGGAAGTTGGTAGAGGGTGTTCCAGTCATCAACCATGCAAAGTTTTAAAATATCTGGCCCTGAGTTTTCAAAATTAACCAATCAGAATCAAAGAATGCTTCTGGCGGCCACATTTTTCATCCAACAGCAACAAAATGAGTAACAGTTGTAGAGAACCTCTCATAGACCATGCATGCCAAGTCTGGTTCACATTGGCTTAGTACTTTCAGAGAAGATGATGAAAATGTGATTTCCTATAGGGTTTCTATAGTAACTATAAGCTACAATTGCAGCCATAATTGTAACCCAATGAAGATTAAATGAGGATCATTGGTAGAGGGGGTTACAGTCATCAGTCACATTAAGTTTCAAAACATTTGGCCTTGTACATGTAGTTTCAAAGAAGATTTCTTGAAAATGCACACATTTATGAATTCGGTTTCAACAAAAAAATCAGTAAAAGAAGGTTAAATATTTTGAAAATTACAATTTTTCAGACAGTATTCTCTTTCAAATAGCTCTGGATAGGTAAAGAGTTACAGGAAACACATTTTACTCCAATTTTGTCATATCTTAAATGATATAATTTACTGGACAGCTACTGTGAAAAGAAAATAAACAAAACTTCTATGCTTTCCAAAAACCTGTCATCAATCAGTATTTCAGGTAAGTAACTTGAGAGTAATACATGTATTAACATAATTACAACTGCACTTGTTTACAATAGTAGTTAAATAAGTTGTAGGATAATCCTATAAACTATGTATCTTTCTCTTCCTACACTGTTAAGACCAGCAGCTGACATCATTTTCTGGAAAGCTCTCACTGATAACAGCTTTCGGCCTTGCCTAATATTGATCTCACTTCGCCTTATATCACACCATATCCACCCACTGAAAGCCCCATAACTTATACTAGTAGTATTGCTTGAAAAATATACTCACCAGACCAGACCGACGTAGGTGTCTTCTCATACGAGTGGCACTGAAATACCCAGCCAGATGTTGGTCCGTCAGGCTGTTGTAAGCACTGAGGGGTCTGCAAAGAAATAAAATTAAAGGTATTAACCAAGTCTATTTTAAATATGGATACCTCTATACTGAAAAGTAATCAATGTTGGATTGTCTTATTCCCTGGCAGATTTTAACTGTTCATAGAACTGCACCGGTCATTATCTAATAAGACTTGCTGATACAGTGGAGCCCACTTAATTGGATATCTCCCTCACTGAATAACCCTGTTAACTGAATATAATTTCCCAACAGAAAATCATTTACCATACTCCAGTCAATTGAATATAGGTTATAGGGTAAACTCCTGATAACTGAATCAAAAAACTTGTAAACGGTCGAGAAATTACAGTCCAGTCACCGTGGACTGGTCACTTTCCACGCATGGGCAATATTTCCATGGACGCAATAATATTAAGATTCCAAACACTAATTACAGGAATAATCATAAAAAATTTAATTAATGAAGCACCGGGTACAACCCGGTGCTTCATTAATTAAAATTTTGTTGATGATGATTTTTACTACCAGGTAAACAGATGTGTGGACATAACTGCCTACATGTGGATTACGACCAATCCACGGCGACTGTACTGTACCCTGACCCATTCCAGTTTTCCTTTGTTTATAGACCTATTTGGCCTCAGTATGTCCAATACAGGCATTTAATCTATTATATATTGTTTGACAGAGCTCATGGAGCTCTGTCAAACAAGATATAGTAGAATAAATGCTAAGTTTAACTCTAGAATACAGGAAAGTGACACAATCCCTGTTAATTGAATACTCCTGTTAACTGAATAATTTTCATAGGCAAAGTGGCTATTCAATTAACAGGGTTCCACTGTAACAGTGGCAGTATTTTCCCTCACAAAACATTTTTCACAACTTCTGAAACAAAGTTTCTGATCTCGGGGGTTGCAGTTAAAACTAGAAGTCCTGTCACGAACTGTGCGCTTATCTAGGCTTAATTGCGTGCAGGAATTGCATGCCATTACCATATCGAATGACATCCAAAGCACGGCAAGTTCCCCTGGTTACTCATGGCAAACACAGGCAAAGTTTCTGCCAATGGACCTCCCAGTTACCCAGAGATCCATTAGCTCAAACATTGTTTGTGCACAGGCCATATGTACAGAATTTGATAGCCATACTATGTTCATAATGCGTAGATTAGCGTGCAGATCAACGTGCTATTTGCTGCGCATTTTATGACAGGACTTCTAGTTTTAACTGTACAACAGGATTTCCTGACAAGGGGGCGCCTGTGCTTCTGACAGGGGAAATGGGGTTTAGGGTATTTCCCAAAAGCCCACAATAAAGGAGGCTGGTTCATAATGGGGAGGGCTAGATTTACAACTCCCCACCCTACCTTGGGACCATTCCTGTCAGAGCTCTTAACTGCTTTAGTGCAAGAAGCCCAAATTTGAACTTTAAAAGAGCATATGTGATGAAACATTTCTCACACACCAAGCAACTTCTTCAAATTCAGTGTGAAGAAAAACAGATTTCCTTATTATAGATGTTTTGTTATGGTACTCTCTAACAAATTATAACAAAACATTTGTTATGAACCAATTCTGAATACTGAAAAAATGTAGCATTTTACCAGTTGTTGATACAGGCTCAATGAACTCACTCTTCTGTGATCATAAGCCACTTTGGTAACAGAAATTGTATGCACACAGCATGGGTGGATATACATCAAAAAGGTAACCAACAGTTGTGAAATTCCAGCTCATACAATTTTTCCCAAATCGCAGCTTCAACACCCTAAAGTCTAATCAGGCCCCACAAAGTAGATCTTCTGTTTCTCAGGCCATTTTTTGTAAAATTCATGCGGGCAGGCTTTTTTTTATTTTATTTTTGTAATTATTTCTTTGCTATCAAAAGTTCATACTCTTGGTTTTGTTTTATGTTTTAGGCCTCATAATCTTCAGAGTAGCAAGGGTGGTGGTGTATTTTGTCCTTTTTGTGCAAGAAGGCTTTGCAATGCCAAAGCATTGCAAAGCCTTGTTGCACTTAAGAGACAAATTTATCAGTTTTATGAACGTGTGTAAAATATTGGACGTAAACCATTTTAATTTTTATTTTTTTAAGTTTGCATTGGCTTTTAAACCCTTTACCTAACGTAACGGCCAAAACCGGCCAGCGCTATTCTCAAAAATCGCCAATTAATTTTCAAAATATTTTCATTTTTTTGTCTCAAAAACATAGGTTATGACCCCTCGTTGGAACGAGCTCGTCGAGCTCGTTCCAACGAGGGGTCATAACCTATGTTTTTGAGACAAAAAATGAAAAAAATTAATTATTCAAGAATTTTTTTTTGCAAGTGTCGTCTGCTTTTCATGTTAGGTAAAGGGTTAAAAAAGAAGCATGCTGCAGTCAAAATGATCATGTGGGAGAACCTGAGAAACAGATTCTTAACTTTCGTAAGTCTATACATCATAGAATTTTTCCTCTGTGCTACAACGATTTATGCCAAGTATCTTGTTTAAAAGAAGCTCATGAAGCTCAGTCAATCAGGATACATATATCATTGTTCAAATTTCAAGTGTAGTGGAAAGCTTGTTAATCAGGGTCTCAGCAATGATTAGGGATTCTTCAGTCCTCTTTGGGAAAGGGTTCAGGATCTATGCAATTGGGAAAATTTGTGCCCCGAAGGCTCCAATTGGTAATTTGTTTAGAAGAAACACACAAAGAATAAAACATTTTACCTTCGTATTGAACTGAGAACATTAATACAGACGCTACTACATGTATAGTACATGCAATATGTTTTATAACAAACAGTCTGGTTTGTGTCCCACCTGCAGTGACAATGTTGTGTCCTTGGGCAAGACACTTCACCTCCACTGCCCATGGAAGCATGGTGGTATTGTGGACTAAGGCATACTGCACGTTGATGGTGCACTTGTCAACCAATGCTAATCCTGCGTTTATGGAGTTAGTATGTTGGTGAGTCTGACAGCTGACCACCATTGCTTGGTGGTTCTCTCTGGGTACTCCGGCTTCCTCCACCCATAAAACTGTCAGACATGAGGTGACCCTGGCTGTCAAAAGTGTCATTAAACCCCAATAAATAAATAAATAAGTATAACAAGTGTTTGACCACCGAGGTGGTATTAGTCCCCTACGGCGCTTTTGTGACATAAGGTGTTTTTGTCACAGAAGACACTAGAGTATATAAGCATCTTGGATTTTGAAAAAAAAAATATTGAGCGTGCATAATCCCCTCACAACCCTTTATCCATGTACCATATATGAAAGGCGTACCTTGAACCATGTTGGAGGGAGGGGTGGTAACATAAAATAAAGAAAAAAGCTTAAAAAACACAACAAAAATGGCCGCCATTCTGCCATCTTGGATTTTGAAAAATAAATATTGACTGTGCATCATTCCCTCAGAACCATTTATCCATGTACCAAATATGAAAGGTGTAGCTTGAAGCATATTAGAGGGAGAGGTGGTAACATAAAAACAGACAGACAGACAGACGGACAGACAGATACAGTTAAAACTAGAAGTCCTGTCATGAAATGCGCACAAATAGCAAGTTGATATGCGCGTTAATGTACGCGTTATGGCCCCAGTAAAGTTATCAAATTCTGCACATATGGCCTGTGCACAAGCAATGTTTCAGCCAATGGACCTCCGGGTAACCCGGAGGTCCATTGGCAGAAACATTGCCTGTGTTTGCTATGAGTAACCAGAACCTGCCGTGCTATGGATGCCATTCGATATGGCAATTGCGCGCAATTCCAACGCGTAATTAGGCCTAGATAAGCGCACTATTCGTGACAGGACTTCTAGTTTTAACTGTAGATGTTAGATTTTGAAAAAAAAATATTGAGCACGCATAATCCCCTCACAACCCCTTTATCCATGTACCATATATGAAAAGTGCAGCTTGAACCATGTTGGAGGGAGCAGTGGTAACATAAAATAGAGAAAAATGCTTTAAAAACACAACAGAACTGGTTGCCATGGCGCCATCTTGAATTTTGGAACAAAAATATTGAACGTGCAACATCCCATTACAACCCTCTATCCATGTGCCAGATATAAAAAGTGTAGCTTGAACCATCTTGGAGTGAGGGGTGGTAACATAAAATAGAGAAAAAAGCTTAAAAAACACAACAAAAATGGCCGCCATGCCGCCATCTTGGATTTTGAAGAAAAAATATTGAACGTGCATCATCCCCTCCCAACCCTCTATCCATGTGCCAAATATGCAAAGTGTAGCTTGAACCATGATGGTGGGAGGGGTGGTAACATAAAAATAGAGGAAAAAAGCTTAAAAAACACAACAAAAATGGCCACCATTCCGCCATCTTGGATTTTGAAAAAACAATTTTGAGCGTGCATCATCCCCTCAGAACCATTTATCCATGTACCAAATATGAAAGGTGTAGCTTGAACCATGTTGGTGGGAGGGGTGGTAACATGAAAATATGGAAAAAAAAGCTTAAAAAACACAACAAAAATGGCCGCCATTCCACCATCTTGGATTTCGAAAAAACAATTTTGAGCGTGCATCATCCCCTCAGAACCATTTATCCATGTACCAAATATGAAAGGTGTAGCTTAAAGCATGTTGGAGGGAGAGGTGGTAACATAAAAAACAGACAGACGGATGGACGGACGGATGGACAGATGGACGGACGGAGTGCAATCCTATAGTCCCCTTACAGTTCCCGTAGGGGACTAATAAATAACATACAGTCACATGAAATAATGATCACTCTCTGTCATCTCTATTAAATTGTTTTTTTACTATTAAATGATGAAGATATTTATGCATTTTACTACACTTTGACAGTCTCCATTCTGTGGCTTTGTAGTTGTGTCTAGGCAAGTCTTGGCTGCCTATATAGGCTGTACTGAAATGGTTAACCGGATAATCGGTTTAAAACCAGTTACGTGTAGCTACCTAACCGATTAGAAAAACCATCAACCGGTTATACGAAATATCAATAGTGATCGTCATTCCATGTTTAAAGAATAGTAAATCTGCCGCTTCTCTTTTGTGATAGATTACACATCGAAGCCGCGTTGTAAATATTGGGAAATAATTGACTTTGGCATTCAAGACTTCGTTAATGATCAACAGTTTTCTGTGAGTAATCGCAGAAACTATTCCATGGTGTGTGTACAAACGAACGTTGTCAAGTACTCGACAACGTTCCCTTGTATACACACTACGGAATAGTTTGAGAATACTGCTTTCAAATTCCTATAGTTTTGATCCCATATTTGGTGAAATAATGGCCTCGGATAACCGGAGATTATCCGGTTATAGCTCTGGGTTAGCCAGTTAGGAAAATGAGCCAACTGTTTCAGCCCTATATGTAGGCAGCCAAGTCTTGCCTAGAAACAACTGACAAGGATCATCAGATGTAACTTGAAAACATATCTAAAAACTGCCTCTTCGGGCACCTATTTTTGTTGCAGTAAAAAGTGGTGAAAGTCAATATTTGATCTTCAAGAGTTGAAGAAGAATTAAATTTGTATTTGAATGAGGACAGAGACTGGGAAATTTTTGGTTTGAATTTGGAAAAATCATGCCAAAAATGCCATTGGGAAAGGGACTCTTTTTTGGCACCCTGTAGACACCCAAAATAATCCCTAATGACAGATGTGGATAAAATGACTGGCCCCATACCCGGCCCCAAGTTGGTCCAAAATCAATATATGAACAAACAGTTAACCCTTTACCCAAAGCACAGGACATCATATTATTTTTTTATTTTATTTTTAAAAACATTTCAACAAAACCATATCATGTGACCCCATGATATCATATGATATGGGTTTGTTGAAATTTTTGGAAAAATAATTTTTCTTTCAACAGCTTAATTTGTAAATTACATGTGGATGTGGCTGATTCGTTAGTTGAAGAGTTAATGACACAGGGCAATATTTCTGGCAACTTCTTATAATCACCATTTCTGCTATGCCATAGCAGAAATGGTGATTACAGAAGCAGTCTTTTTCTCGATGACACATTTTCGCCAGTGGTTTGAGACATCCTAAATAAAATATGGTGAAATAAAAAACAAAACAAAACAAGAGGCCCTAATTGCTCACCTGATAAAACAAGAGTAACACTTTGAACAAACTTTAATCTAGGAGTCATAGTAATGGTATATACCAAATATCAAAAGATTGCCCGGTGGATTTGAAGATATTTGAGGAATATTCCTCATGCTGTGTTCAAGTTAAAATTTGAGCTCCCATATGATAGGAAGCCCAAATATGTGCCCAGGGATTTGATTTGAACAAACATAATAATGGTGTCAGTATTATGTAACAAACGAATTGTGAATGCAAAGAACGCAATTTTTTTAAAGAATAGTCCTTACATTGCACTAGGTTAAAAGATGGGATCACGGGAAGCCCAAATATGACCTAAGAGTCTTGGTTTAAACAAACTGAAATCTGAACCACCTAAGGTTGCTGCATATTACATTTCAAAAGATTTGGATGGGTGGATCTGAAGATTTTTGAATTACATGTATTTATTTACTGGTGTTTATGGTCACGTATTTCTGCATAATGCCTAATCATGACCACAACATAATATAAAGTAAAATCCTGACAATCGTTTAAACCCATGCTGTCCATTTTAGAGGATGTCCACCCCATTGCTGAATGGGGTCCTATTTTACCAGAAAAACAGAGCTTATTTACAATAGTAAACAAGCTCTACTTCACTTCCCGGGGTTCCCAGAGGGAGACATTTTCTTAAGACATTTCCCCATATTGCACCAAGTTAAAATTTAGGTTGCCACAGGGAGCCCAAATATGAACACAAGGACTTGACTGGAACAAACTAGAATCGGACCCCACTATGGATACTGCAAACCAAATATCAAAATAGTCTGACTGGGAGATATGAAAATGTTTAAGAATATTCCTCATATTGCATTAAGTTAAATCTGGGCTCCGACACAGAGGTCAAATATGACCCAAACCTGAACCTGTTAAGGATATTATACATCTAAACGAAGAAGATTGTAAAAAAATATTTCTCATATTGCACTACATGTACCTGTAAGTTAAAGTTCCAAGTTACTATAATTACCCAGGGACTTGATTTTAACAAACTTGAATCGGAATGCTACATACCAATCATCAAAAAATTCTGCCTGATGGATCTGAAGAAGATTTTAAAATCTTTTTTCTAATACACTAAGTTAAAATTCAGGCTCTCACAGGGAGCCCAAGTATCACTCCAGTTGAACAAACTTCAAGCCCCCCCCCCCCCCCCCCCCCCAAAAAAAAAAATGCAGTATACAACATATCAAGAGATTTTGACTGGTAGACCAGAAGATAAATATTTTGAAATAAATTTCCTTATATTGCACCAAGTCGAAATTTGGGTTCCTATAGAGAGTCCAGATTTTTGAAACCAGGGACCTGATTTGAACAAATTTCAATACAAGCCTCATAAGGATGCTGAATATCAAAAGATTCCGACTGGTTGATCTGAAGAAAAAGATTTTTAAAGAATATTCCTCATATTGCACTATCTGTACCAAGTTTCCAAAGAGAGCCCAAATGTGCCCCCAGGGACTTGATCTGAACAAACTTTAATTTATCCCCCCCACCCTCATCCCCACCCCAAGGATGCTTTATACCAATCATCAAAAGATGATGACTAGTGAATCTAAGAAGATGATTTTAACCCTTTACCCAATGCAGAGGATATCAAAATTTATTCTTTTAAATACCATTTTTTCAAATTTTTCAAAACATTTCAACAAAACCATATCATGTGACCCCTTGTTGGAACGAGCTTGTTACAATGAGGGGTCACATGATATGGTTTTGTTGGAATTTTTTGAAAAATAATATTTGTCCAACTGCTGAATTTGCATATTACGTGGGCGGAATACGGCCGATTCATTGGGTAAAGGGTTAATAACATTTTTCTCATATTACACAATTAAAATTCGGATTCCCACAGGGAGGCCAAATATCACTCCAGGGCCTTGATAAGAAACTTCAAGCTGCCACCCCCCCTCCCCCCCCCCCACCTCCCAAATGCAATAAACCAAGTATAAGAGATTTTGACTGTACATAAGACGAAAAAGACTTTTAAATAAATTTCCTCGTATTGCGCCAAGTTAACATCCGGGTTCCTATAGGGAGCCCAAATATGAAATCAGGGACTCGAACTGAACAAACTTGAATCTGAACCTCCTGGGGATGGTGCATATCAAATATCAAAAGATTCTGAATGACAGATCTAAAGAAGATTTTAAAATAATATTCTTCATACTGCACTGTGTTAAAGTTACAGTTCCCATAGGGAAACCAAATATGACCCCAAGGACTTGATTTGAACAAACTCTAATCTGACCCATCCCCAATAAGGATGCTCTATACTAATCATCAAAATATTTTGACAGATGGATCTGAAGAAGCAGATTTAACCCTTTACCTAACATGAAAATCAGACGACACCTGCAAAAAAAATTCTTGAATAAATTTTTTCATTTCTTGTCTCAAAAAAATAGGTTATGACCCCTCATTGGAACGAGCTCATAACCTATGTTTTTGAGACAAAAACTGAAAAAAATAATGGAAATTAAATGGTGATTTTTGAGAACAGCGAGGCCGGTTTTGGCTATTACATTTGATAAGGGGTTAAAAAAACAAATTGTCATGTTGAACGGAGTTGAAATTTGGGTTCTCATAGGGATCCCCAATATGAACCCAGTGACTTGGTTTGAACAAATTTGAATCTCGCCCCACTCAAGATGCAGTATACCAAATATCAAGAGATTTTGACACTTAGATCTGAAGATGATTTTTTAAAAATCTGTCGTATTGGATGGAATTAAAATTTGAATTCCCATAGGGAGCCAAAATATGAACTCAGGAACTTAGTTAGAACAAACTTGACCCGCCCCCCTCCCCTCCCCACTTTGATGCTAAATATCCAATAGCAAAAGATTCTGACTGATGGATCTGAAGAAGTTTTTTAAAAAATATTCCTCATATTACACCAATTTGCCAGTGGGTGACACAAATCAGGACTAAGCTGCTCTCCCATTCCCAGTTCTAGCCAAACTTCCAAACTCCCAAGCAGTAATGTAGATTGGGAATGTTGGTGGGATGGAGGGGGAAACATGTCATTGCACAGTGGTAACCAATGCAGAACACAGTACAAGAGGGTTTGGATATATTTTTTACCCTCTCCCTTACACTCCTGGATTCTATGCCACTGCCCCCATGGCATTTTTGGGAGTAGAGGTGATCTGAAACTTTAGCCCGCAAAAAATATTCTTGGAGCCTGTTATTTCAAACATGGTACCTGTCAAAGGGCATACAACCCAACAGCACAAGTGTACCATTGCCCAATCAAATTTTATCGATTTCTCTGCACAAGTACAGTTAAAAATAGAAGTCCTGTCATGAACTGTGTGCTTATCTTGGCTTAATTGCGCGTAGGAATTGCGTGCAATTGCCATAGCAAATGGCATCCAAAGCACGACAGATTCTCCTGGTAACTCACTGCGAACATGGGCAATGTTTTTGCCAATGGACCTCTGGGTTACCCAAAGGTCCATTGACTGAAACATGGCTTGGGCAAAGGCCGTATGTACAAAATTCGATAGCTTTACTATGGCCATAACGCGTATATTAACGTGCAGATCCACATGCTATTTGTACGCATTTCATGACAGGACTTTTAGTTTTAACTGTAGATGTACGAAGCAGCAATACACTACTGTGTACTGGACAGTAAACCCTGTACATATATATATGTGTTAACTCTGTAGTTTGATAGATTCACATTCAATTCTTGGAATATTTTAAGTGTACCTGTCATCAAGAGGGGCAATAATTTATTGTCAACCAATCAAATCTAGCTCTTCTCTTCTTCTTCAAATCCAAAAGCAGCCTTAGGAAGGCTTTGTGTTTTGTTGGGGCTGAAGCTGATCGGCCCCATGATGAACAGTCTTATTACAGGCTTTGCACTGAGTTGGAGCTGAGGCTGATAGGCCCCAAAATTAGCCCTGTAACTTTTTTCATGAGGTCTACATGTATCAGTAGACTCTATGCGAAAACCATTTTACCATGGTGTTAAAAGGCAATAGGCCCCAGGAATCTTAACGCAGACCCCATTAATCCCTTCTGAAAAAAAAAACACTTTTTAACCATTTATTGAATAGTATTGACAGTACTGGCATAGTCATGGAGGACCTGGTGGAGCTTCCAGAAATTCTAATGAAATTGTAGATGACATGCAACGCTTGGTGAAAAGTGAAATTCTTTCTAGCCTTTAAAAAATGTCTCCACCAGAGAAAAGTTCTGCAAAACATGTCCCTCGCCCCTCCCATCACACAAATGCAAAAGGGGCAACACCTTTCCCCAACTCAAAATTTCAACCTTTGGGATATGCCTGCAGGATAAAAATACTTGCACCTCCCACCCCCCAAAAAATGCCTGTTCCTCCACCTAATACAGATGCTTAGCTACGTGCCTGAGTGGCAATGATGGTCATTGTACATTTTACACACCAGGGAGAAAAGGTAAACCTGAAGAAAAGGGAACTACAATTTATTTTAAAAATACCCAGTCTTCTCAATTTTTCTGTGTTTATTTTTATTCCATATTGTGTTCCCAACAAATTACGACCGTTTAACACTGGCGGTTGCGCTCAATTCATTAGGTGAAGGGTTACGTTCCAACAATATCATATTTATTAGTTATTTTGACTCTTCCTGGGCTGTCAGCTTAAAATGCTGCGAGACAAAATTTCCAACTTGAACTGGTCTAAAATGGTTAACATCCTTAATGGTTTAGGGGATCAATATAACAAGGCAAGGGGTTAGCAGTGGCCTACTATTAATATTTACCTTTTCTATACTGACCCCAATCATTTCTCCCAAGTTTTAAATTTTATTTTCTAGCAGAAAACATTGCTTAAAAATACAAGAGCCAAAGCAGACAGGTACAGTTAGAACTAGAAGGCCTGTCACCAAAAGTGCGCTTATATAGGCTTAATTGCACGTTGGAATTGCGCGCAACTGCCATATCGAATGGTATCCAAAGCACGGCAGGTTCTCCTGGTTACTCATAGCAAACACATGCAATGTTTCTTCCAATGGACCTCCGGGTTACCCGGAGGTCCATTGGCTGAAACATTGCTTGTGCACAGGCCATATGTACAGATTTTGATATCTTTACTTGGGCCATAACGCATACATTGACGTGCATATCAACATGCTATTTGTGCGCATTTCATGACAGGACTTTTAGTTTTAACTGTAGGGATGGGAAGTTTCTAGAACTTTTGGGGGCACAAGCTAATGGCCCAGGATTCTTGGGTCAGGCCTGGGCCTCTGAAGTTCTGACTCCTGTACCAAGCGAAAACCAGCAGGGTAAATACCCCTGTTGTATTGGAATACTAGTTGCCACCCATGTAAAGAAGGAATGGGAGTATCTCGAGGAGATGCTGAATATGTTAATAGACTGTTATCTATACATATATATTGATCAAAGCACCAGACTCGGTGTTATGACTTCATGCTGCTGAAAAACGTTATTTTGACAGTCAAAACATAACCCAAGTTTTTATCCCAAAAGAAGTCTCCATTTAATAGCCCATTTCAAAATGTTCTTGTGGGAGGAGGGAGAACCCCCGCCCCTTATAATTGCTTGAGCCTTTGGCAGATGCTTTAAGATCCTGATACTTTTGAAAGGGGGCTCATCACAGAATTAACCCAGAGGTCTTCAGGCCCAGCAGACAGGAGTTAAGTGTGTAGGCCATACTGGCATACATGTACAACTGCCCTATACCCCCCTCCCAAGGGCCAGGAGGGCCCCGGGTTAACAGTCTTACAAAGACTAAGTTATAATGGGATTATAAAAGTGGAACAAGAGGGCTAAATCCATTCTTTACTTTAAATTTAAAATACATGTATGATGGAGTGTGGTGGTGATAAATGAAAAAAAAAAGGTGTCAGGAGACTGGGTACTTTAAAAATAAATTGTCAATCTCCCCTTAGTATTCTTCAGCTTCGCCGAAGCGAAGCCGAAGGGATAAAAATTAAAACGTTGGAAAGACCTGAGCACGACAAAAAACACGATATTTTTCAATAATTTGTTGAGTTCCCCGTATTTTAATGTTACCAGGGTTGTGAAAGGATACGATAAGAATTAATTATCGATTATTTTCTCATTACATACATAGCTAGACATTTGATAGAACTATGTACGACAAATCATTAGCAAATCGACAAAACTGTCACAAACATTGCCATTGGTACAAACAGTAACGTTGCCCAACTTACCCGTGCTCGGCGTGACTCATTTTGACGGTCTCTGTTTGCAGGTCAACCGCCCTTTAATTCCAGAAATACTCCTCTCTCTGTATGTCAAAACTTTAACTTATTCAAATCATGTTTGTTAGTAGAAAACAGGTGTTAATTTGTCCGTTCGAGGATTTCTCGACCAACAAACATTTTCTGCACTCAACAAGCTTGGTTGACATGGAGAATCACGTGATCAAACAGTGGCTTAATCGACACGCACCTGCTCGTCGATGGAGATGGAATATCAACAGGGGACTATTTACGGATCGATGTTGATGCAAACAACAAAAACAGAGTTCAAACAAACTCAAATATCCAGTTCATTTCACTTCGATGGTCAAGAGGTCTCATAGAATCAACTCTTTTAAATATATCAGTTGTTTTCGTCTAACATAATTAATTATGGCGAATATTCATTCAAATAATACAATCAAACAGACTGAAAAATAACTATTTTCCCCAAGAATCAAACCCGACTGCGTGAAGTAATTACTTGCCACTTAACCCTTTACCTAACATGAAAAGCAGACGACACTTGCCAAAAACAATTATTGAATAACAAATTTTTTTTCATTTTTTGTCTCAAAAACATAGGTTATGACCCCTCGTTGGAACGAGCTCGTTCCAACGAGGGGTCATAACCTATGTTTTTGAGACAAAAAATGAAAATTAATTGGCGATTTTTGAGAATAGTGCTGGTCGCTTTGGGCCGTTACGTTGGGTAAAGGGTTAAATACCTTTTCGGAATTGTACCGCCTGTCCAAAAAGTCTAAAATAAGACACAAAACAATTTGTTTCCAATGATGAGTCCAGATCAGGGGCGTTAGGGCATGTGTGTTGTGTGTCAGACTCAAAATAAACATGTTTAGTCGTAAAACTGCTTCAGTTCAAATATATGCTCTATCAACGAACTACGGGAACCGTCCGTCGTATCGGGTCCATTTTTTTGCGGGGGGGGGGGGTGGGTGGGAGTGGGGGTCCAATCAAAGACCCGAGCACACGAGAGTAAGGGGTACGACCCTCCCTGGGTGCCGGAATCGCTCAGGGAAACGTTTTGTAAAATGGAAGGTTATTGTAGTCCTTTAGTTGTTTCTTTGTGCACAGACGACCACGTTGTTTTCCAGTCAAAATATTCCCGCAATTTTAGACACATTCAAATTTTGAAAAAATGAACCCAACTTATAGTTTCAAACAATTAGGCTCAGTATACAAAACTTCTTTTTAACACAAAGGATCAAATTTGGAAGGTGGCATTTTACTGCCAACCTTCATTTTCTGTTTTGTTTATTTCTTGATTTGAAATGATTACATAATGGTTGTATTTCACTCCAGTTCTAACAAAGGAAAATAAATATATTAGTCTAGACACTGAAGGGAAATGGATTGATTGATTGTTTATTTCTCAGTATACATATATACAGAATACTGTATATACAGAGATAGCTAAACAGCAATAGCAGAACGGTAACATATATGCATACTGTGGGGGTGTAATGTAGCCAGATTGGCTGCCTTCCCATTATCCCCTGATGATATTATATTGCCACATTGCAACCGGCTTGCAACCGTGTGTGATTATTTACCACCTTATGTAGGTAGTACAGTAAATGGATAGCTTTCCATTATCTTCACGCGGAGCTGCTACTCTGCTCTACCAGAAGAAGGGCAACAGGTCCGACTAGGAAATTTAGTACAATCCATACTAAGCTCCATAAAAAGAAGAAAACTTTACAAGTTAGATTGGTACGTGATTTGAATGAGATAAGACTTGATCGAGTATAAAGTTTCATCAAGTTTACGATTTGATGGCTTTCGCGTGAATAAATCTGTCTCCCTTCCAACTTCTGGTTGATGTATGTTGAAATATATATACCAAATTATCACATATCAGTCAATTTCAAGCTCAATAGAGTGAATGAATCAGGCTGGTGTATATTTACCAAGTTGTCAATCATCAGTCAATTTCAAGCTTGACAGAGTGAAAAAATATTGTTGTTTGCTGTTTCCAATAACCTTCTTCAAAACGGGGAACCGTGTCATGGAATGCTTTGAATGAGAGCCACCCGGGATGCAATGCCAGGATTCTGTGCCGTTCAGACAGGACAGAAGTCGGAAGGGTGAGGTACATGGGCGAGCCTGGAGAGCAGAGTAGAAATGCTATCGACAGCAGACCATGCAATGATTGTTGCAACGAACATTATTCTGGTAAGCTGCCATAAATATGCCTACTAGCTTCTTATTAAAGAGTGACCTGTTAGTAATTATGCGTAAGTTGTGATCCAGATCATTCCATAGATTTGGGTATGCAAACACTGGGAATAGGTCTAAAGATTTCGTTCTGGTGCGCACAATTTCTAACTAGTCTGTTTGTCGTGTAATTCGCGGTCTGTTTGTAGAAGTGAAATCATTATTGAAGGAGAGGCGCATTTTATTGTTATGTCAGTGGAATACAAATAGAAATTACTGCAGTTTATGCAAGTCCTCTACTTTTAAAATACGATTTTTGCGATAAATGGGTCAGTATGAGCGTAAAACGTTTATTTAAAATGCGTAAAGAACGCTTCTGCAGGATGGATACTTTTCTAACTGATTTAGAGTTACCCCAAAATGTGCATACCATAACAATATGACGATGAATAAGGGTATAATGTACGGTTATCATTGATTCATGCGGTAGTAATTTTTTCACTCTACTTATGGCATAGTTAGCGCGCATTTTTTTGTGCATATTTGTGCAACATGGTACTTATAGGATCTATGTTCATCCATTACTATTCCTACAAATTTCAAAAAACTTTCAAATTCATTCTGATCAACCCTATTTATTTTCTGGTCGATGATGACGATGTCTTGGCTCACTGAAGTAATCTTTTGCGTTGGATTTATTAACATAATTTATTTATTTTTTTGTATTTAGCATTAGGTCGTCAGCAGAACACCATTCAAATATTTTGTTTAATTCTCAGTTTGCATAATTGGGCAGGATATTAATGTCTTTATTGGAGGCAAATACGGTAGAGTCATCGGCGAAGGATAGACGATTTAGCAGTGTGGAGCGGTGTACACCATTTACATATAAGAGGAAGAAAATGGGGCTTAAAATCGAGCCCTGTGGCACTTCGCGGGTTAGTTGGGCTTTTTCGGGGTTATTTTCTTTAAAGCTCACATATTGAGTCCTATTCGAGAGACAGCTCTTGAACCAATCGTTACTAAGTCCCCCGATGCCGTATTATCCAAGTTTATTCAGTAGTACATCATGATTGATCGTATCAAATGCTTTGGACAGGTCAGGGAAGAGGGCAAGGCTGATCTTTTTATTATATTCTCTAAAGCAACATGTTTTAGGAAATGCATAACAGGGTGTACACTGCAAAAAATATAGGTTCTCTTTAGAACCAAAACTGGTTCTAATCTTTCCCTGAGATGGAACCAGTTCTGTTTAAACAGTATTTATTTCAAATCAAATAAATTTACCAAGATTAGCATTCAATTTTAACAGAATATTACATGAACTGAAGTAGATTCAGCAGTGAACTTGGAGCTTATTCAACGCAGTCGCCAAACATTTTGAAACAAAGGAGATGTGAACAGTTGGTATATCGAACCAGTTTTGGTTCGATATGCAACTGTTCATATCTCCTTTGCTTAATAATGATTTGAGACAACCTCGTATAAGCTCGATATGCCAACTGTTCATATCTCCTTTGCTTAAACTGGTTCGATATGCCAACTTTTCATATCTCCTTTGCTTAATAATGATTGGAGACAACCTCTTATAAGCTCTAAACTTACGGCCGAAACCCCCTCAATTTATGTTTAATTCTGTTAATATTATATGTTAATCTTTATAAATTTATTTGATTTGAAATAAATACTGTTTAAACAGAACTGTTTCCATCTCAGGGACAAGATTAGAACCAGTTTTGGTTCTAAAGAGAACCTATATTTTTTGCAGTGTATGGTGGATTGTTCTTTTGGAAATCCAAACTGATAAGGCTTTAGGATTTTATTTCTATCCAGGAAACTAAGAAGTCTTTTGTACACCATTTGTTCCGAAATTTACGAGAAGATTGGAAGTATACTCACAGGTTGATAATTACCGAAATCACGGTCATCACCGAATTTAAATATTGGAATTACTTCAGCTATTTTCATTTGTACGGGTACCATTCCGTCCCGAAATGAGTTTATAATGTATGTCAGTGGCTCAGCTGGTCAGGCAATTGACGTTTGAGGAAGACTCATTGTTATATCATTACAATCCTTACTAAACCTATTTTTCATGGTATTCACCGTTATTACCACTTCAGCTTCGGATGTGGGTGTAGTGTAAAAACTATGTACATTGTCTTCGTCCATATAATCTGAAGATGACTGACTCGGTTGTACAATTGACTCTCTTGTGAGAACAAACTGAGCATCCAGAAAACAATGATAAATAAACCATGGAAGTTATCGGTGAGCGCTTGGTAGGCATTTATTTTCACCTGGAACTGCTTTAATCTGACAAAAAGTATCAATATTTATTGACATACTGAGGAGGAGAGAAGTAGTTTCGTAATTACAAAATTATTATTAATGTGGATGGCTTTCTACATTGAAACAAACAGTATGACAGCATTCGAGTAATACAAAGTCCATCAGATTTCCTATACTGTTGCGGCCAGAACAGTAGAACCTTAATTCCACATTCACACAATATGCAAGCTCGAGGTAGGCTATTTCTACTCAAACAAATAGAGCTGTAGGTTTTTAAATTTCTTGTTCGGTTTCGGTTTTGGTTTATTAGGTGGAGTAAAACTTCGGTTCGTTTCGATTTTCGGTTTGTTCATGAGGCCAAATAAAATTCAGTAAAACTCATTCTTATGTCCGGAGTCATAACTGAATAGCAGTGAAATTGAGTGAAGCTCAATGAATGCCCGAAATAAGCTATAATACATGAAGAATCATGAAGGCCAATATAATAATTACCTAAATATACAGAACTTTTATTGTGCTTGGCCATTTTTCGAGATCTGACACCTACACGCAACTTGAGGAAAGCTGCAAACACAACTAAACAGAAATGTCGGAAATTCACAGAATGTAGCCTTCCCAGAGTAGTGAGAGTACCCAGACACTGCCATTGGCAGTGTCTGTGTACTCTCACTGCTCTGGGATGGCTACATTCAGTGAATTTCTGCAGCAAGAGAGTATTTAATAAAAAACGAAAAACCTAAGATTACGCGATGTCGACGGTTTCGGTTTCGGTTTGAAAAAAAAAAAAATAAAAACCTCGGTTCGGTTTCGGTTAACCTGCAGCTCTACAAACAAACATCCTCAACCCTTTACCCAACGTAACGGTCAAAATCGGTCAGCGTATTCTCAAAAATCGGCAATTAATTTTCATTATATTTTCATTTTTTGTCTCAAAACCATAGGTTATGACCCCTCGTTGGAACGAGCTCGTCGAGCTCGTTTCAATGAGGGGTCATAACCTATGTTTTTGAGACAAAAAATGAAAAAAAATTAGTTATTCAAGAATTTTGTTTGCAAGTGTCGTCTGCTTTTCATGTTGGGTAAAGGGTTAAACATAGCAATGTATGACTTCGTCAAGGGAAAATCCCTGATCCATAAGTACCCACGACACGGACACTATCTGAATTATCTGCCAAATAAAAATCCCACTACAAGATATATTGTAAAGTTCGGGTTCGTTCCAGCCTAAGGCTGAATTACTTCACTCCTGACAATATAGTTGGTTGATTTTGCGATACAATATGTTATGCGAGCTCACATGCTTGCTCTATAATATCCCTTACATCACCCCCTTGAATGAATACTGGGATGGTAAGCAAAAAGGCTGCAGGTTGAAAATATAAAATTATATGTTCCTAATATTTTTTTTTAAACGGTTCATACAAAGTTGAAATTGAAAAATGAATAGGATGGATAACATTGGTCGAACAATATTTTCAACCAGCAGCCAGGGTACAAAAAATATGAAAAACAAATTGAATATGGTTAAAAAGTAGAATGACATAACAATTAATTCTAAAATTATTCAAAAGATTTAAATTTTTTTATTATAAAACATTGTAGGACGTCTGTCAATCTTTGTTTTGTTTTTTTAACCTATTCCGACTACAGTTATCGTGACGTTTTAACGTCACGAAGAATCAGGTTTTGGCGTTTTGAAACGTAATCCTTAGCCCTTTGAACCCAGGTGGTGTCTTCCATATCAGTTCAAGGACAGCAACAGGAAGAGTCCATATTCATTATTTGGGGGGAGATCAATTAATATTTGCAACGCGCAGCCTTGTGGCTGCACGTTGAAAATATTAATTGGTCTACCACACACATGCACTTAGCATCCATCCTATTTAATGAATTTATGAAGTATCATGTTGCTGTCCGAAAAGCAACCGCTCGGGTTCACAGTTGGAGTACGTAATATTACGTACCGTAGTCGCAACGCACGACAATTTTCGTACGTAATATTACGTACCGAAGTCCCAAAGGGTTAATAGGGATTTTGTTCGTATGACTTTTCCCTCCCTGAAATGGAACAAAATGCCATCTGGTTTTGGACTGCTATGCTAGAGGTCCCGAGTTCCATCCCCGTCCGGGACGACCCGCGTTGTGTCCTTGGGCAAGGCACTTTATCCCGGTTGCACGTCGATGGTGCACGTGTCTTCAACCGCTGTAACCCTGCTTGAACGGAGCTTGAACAGAATTAGAATGTTGAGGAGCTGACAGTTGCTCGTCGATGCTCGGTGGTTCTCTCCGGGTACTCCGGCTTCCTCCACCCGTAAAAAACTGCCACGGTCACGATTAGCCATTGTACATAAGTATATGACCTTAAACATCAATAAATAAATAAATAAATAAATAAATAAATAAATAAATAAATAAATAAATAAATAACATATGGCGTCTTATTCCACTCACGGAGCCAGGCCTGGCATTCTTTAGGAGTGCTGCACGCCTACTGCACGCCAAGAAAAAAATGAGGAGGGCAATTTTTTGCACCCCTTGATTTTCAGGAATGCCAGACCTGTTTTGGACTGCCTTTAAAATCTGTTATCATTTCGTCCCTTGAGTTCCAATGTGTTCTCTGTGCCTACTGGCAGCCTACTGGCACAGAGAACACATTGGAACTCAGGGGGACGATTTGTCAATGTTGCATTGATTCGCAATAATTCATGACCCATTCTGTGTTGCATTTCGATACATTTTGAATGTAAAAGACAGTCACATAAGAATTGAATGGAACATTTTGAATAATGAGCAGATGTGTGTGCCAATTTTTCCACTATGTAGCTGAATGTAGTACAATTTATCGGTCACAATATTAATACCTTGAAGTGAATATAACCAAAATAGCATACAAGTTTTTGCATTGAAAATTTCAGGTGCAGTTGCACTCCCAAGCAATCTGAGGAGGGCAACTGTTTTGTGCTCCTTGATTTTCTAGATTGCCAGGCCTGCGGGGCGATTTGTATGTATGGAATTTGTCTGTGGGCCATTCGGTCGGTACGGCCATAGAAATCGGAAATATCCGATTTTTATGGGTACGGCGTCCAGTTTGATCGGATGTATTGAGAGAAAAAAAAGTGTCACAATAGGTTTCTTCATTTAACCAGTTTCCATACATTGAATACTACGTTTAGTGATTAACAACCTTTACAACTATCACGCAATTCCATTCTCGCGAATATCGCTGTATGCATATGAGTGTGTAAAAACTTGTGAAAAAACTACGGCAGCGTATTAGCGCCATTTCGTTTTTTTGCGTAACTAATGTTAAAGTGTAATTACAATTTAGCTAAACTGTAATTACAACTTAATAAATTGTAATTACAACTTAGCTTAACTTGTAATTACAATATAGCTTAAATTGTAATTACAATATAGCTTAAATTGTAATTACAATATAGCTTAAATTGTAATTACAATATAGCTTAAATTGTAATTACAATTTATTTATATTGTAATTACAACTTAATAAATTGTGATTGGCCGGAAATAACCAGTTAAATTGTAATTACAATTTAAGCTAAGTTGTAATTACGATTTAAGCTATATTGTAATTACAATTTAAGCTAAGTTGTAATTACAATTTATTAAGTTGTAATTACAATTTATTAAGTTGTAATTACAATTTCGCTAAGTCGTAATTACAATATAAATAAGTTGTAATTACAATTTAAGCTATATTGTAATTACAATTTAAGCTATATTGTAATTACAATTTAAGCTAATTTGTAATTACAATTTATTAAGTTGTAATTACAATTTAGCTAAGTTGTAATTACAATATAAATAAGTTGTAATTACAATTTAAGCTGTATTGTAATTACAATTTATTAAGTTGTAATTACAATTTATTAAGTTGTAATTACAATTTATTAATTTATTTAGCTAAATTGTAATTAAAATTTAACAAAAGTTACGCAAAAAACGAAATGGCGCTAATACGCTGCCATAAAAAAACATTCAATATTATGATCCCCGTAGGAACCCTTGGAAATTAATCATTGCTTGTTTACTGTGGTAAACAAGCTATGTTTTACTGGTGAAATAAAATGGGCAACATGGGTGTGAACGATTGGCTGCATGGACTTGACTTTACCTCCATGTTGTGGTCACGATTAGCCATTGAGCAGAAAAATAAAAAAAAATTCACTGTTATGAAAAAAATAGAAATGGTTTCCCCGCGGCACCCCACCGAATTAGAACAGTTTCATTGGATTTCATTATTTTTTAACAACGTTTATCTTCTAAACTGCAATATCAGTTCAGTGGGGATAGAATCTAGCTAAAGCATTGTGGGACAGTTTTTTTCACTGTGGAGGAAGAATTTTGATGTTTCAAGGTTTTTGACAATGCATATCTTCCCAACCGCAGTTCCACAAGAGATGGTAGATTACCACTGAACCACAATGGGCATCTAACAAATATTTGCGTTTTTCTGGGATGTTTTTAATAAGAATAAACCACTGGAAGTTCCAGTCGAATTCCCGTTCATCGACCAACAGGTGTTATCTAGTGGCCTATGAGCCGAAAATGTGTCAGTACTTTTTTCTTGTATTTTAAAATAATTGTTGTGTGCACTTCCATTACATCTGGAGAATCCACATTCCAGGGCTTCCTTATGTTTCACGAAAGCTTGAACCTTCTGAGAAATACAAATATTTCGTTTGGTATCAGTAACTGTTGTTATGATACTTGTTTACCGATGACTACTTAAAGACACAGAGCTGAATATTTTTCAGCATGTCAAGTTTAACCAACAGTTTATACTCTCGCTGCAGGGGCATAACAAGGATTTCCTATTGGGGAGAGAGGGGCATAATGTTTCAGGGGTGCCAGGTCGATATATGCCACAGGAATATCCGAAGGCCATAGGCCTGATGTGGGGTGGGTATGGCCCTCCTATTGGTGGGGGTTCGGGGGCTCCCCCGCCCCCTCCAATGGGAAGGCCATACCCACGCCACCTCAGGCCTACGGTATCCCCCCTCCCATTGGTGGGGGGTTTGGGGGTTTCCCCTGAGAAAATTTTGAAAATTCAATGCCATGAGAGTGAATCTGGGGGCCCTTTGGTGCTTTAATATTCCCATTTTGAAGTGGGGGCACTGTAACGTTTAGGGCCCCCCCCCCCCCCCTGACTACGCCACTGTTTCGCTGCCGACATTAGAGGAGCCTCCTCGAGAGAGTGGAGCTGCACTTGTTTACTGTTTTAAACTAGTTCTGTTTTGCTGGTGGCATAGACCGACACCTACCACCTGGGGTAGCAGTCCTTCTAAGCGAGAAACGTTGGAAACAAACGATTGGCAAAAATTTACCTCATGCTTGAGTTGCGGTCATGATATAGCCGTAGATGCCGAAACTGACATTAAGCAGCAGTAAGTAAATAAATTAAAGGAGTAACACACCAGTTATTGGATGCTATCATACATAAAACAAAACTGTCCCACTGCTGTTGTGATTTCAAACGATGAATAAGCTACGGATGAATATTTTGTCAATGTTTCTTTTGTTCAAATTTGTTTCTTACAATCAAAAATGTTACAACTTACAAACCCATTACACATACGATCTTACGTACGTTCGATTTGAACAAACGCATGAAGCGTACTGAAAATGAAGGTACAATCCCCACCATCATGACCAGTAGTTTACGTTAACTCTAAATGTTTTGCACCCCCCCCCCCCCCCCAGGAACCTTACAAAAAAGGGGGGGGGGGTGCACTGTCTAACTGTGCTACATGTTTCTTTAAATCTACAAGTTATTTGGACCAGCGAAGTGGAAAACAACGATATTTCCATGCATCATCGAACAAAATTGTGTTTCATTCTCGGTCTTCGTGATATTTCTGAAAGTCTGAATATGGCACAGTAGTCTTAATTTCAATGTAAAAATTCATCAGAGTGAAAATCCATCATATCAAAGATGAAATCATTCATGCGAGTGGAGTTGACAAGGTTCTTTTTACTAGTTCCCAAGCCCTAAATAAAACTTAGCCTCATAAACAGCATATCAACTGATGTGAGCGAAAAGTATGACCGACAAACCCAATACAAATGTCGTACTATTACATTTTGAGTTGGAACAATGCATACTGTGTCCTGAGTAGGCCCACTTAGCGGGAGGAATATACCGTCAAGTGGAAAGATGCCGATCAATCTGCGTTACGCCAATGTGATCAGATGGCTCTGATCAACATTAAGCTAATTATCGTACATTTTCCACTTCGCACATACCTGGGGAACAAACAGTTAATAGAAAATCGAATGATAAATCAATCCTGTTTTCCAAATATCTCCCCCTAGACCAAGGATGTGGCGACATGGGGGTGTCTCACCCCCCCCCCCCCCCCCCCCCCACCAGCTAGAAGTATTTTTTTTCAATAGTTGGAAATTCCGAGGTCAAAAATCAAATAGTTGGAAATTCAATAAAGTAACATTGTTCATGAAAAATATTAAAATTCCAACTAATGATGAGAAATTTTGATCTTTCATTTCCAACTGGAAACTTGAGTTTCAAATTTCCTACTCTAAAATTGACATGGCCTAAAAATTTCGACTCTGACATCAATCCGGTAACTTGATGATTTTCTGACCCAGACACATTACAAATGATGCATTTTCCGTTTCAGGACAAGTGAAAATTTTCAGAAGGGTTCATAACCCTTTACCCAACGCAGACGATTTCAAAATTCATTATTTTAAATATCATTTTTTTAAATTTAAAAAAAAAAATTCAATAAAACCATATCATGTGACCCCTCTTTGGAACGAGCTCGTTCCAAAGAGGGGTCACATGATATGGTTTTGTTGAAATGTTTCGAAAAATAATATTTTTTCAGCAGCTGTGTTTGCATCATATTACGTGGCAGATGCGGGCGATTCGTTGGGTAAAGGGTTAAAAGATATCACCCAGCGCTGTAGTGCAACCACCTATTGAAACCACTCACAGTTGGAATTTACACCGGTGGCCCCCCCCCCCCCCCCCCCCCAGCTGAAACCGACTAGCCACATCCCTGCCCTAGACAGATGGGAAAATCATCAACTATCATTTTTTCATCTGAACAAACCTGGGAATGGACCCGCAATTCAAGTTGGAGATAACTCGTCTTTTACTGCCCCCAAACAGTATCTAATCAGGCAATCACCTTATTCTTTCAAGCTTTGTCTTTTCTACTGTAACTCATTCTAGTATGTGAGAAACATTAATTGCTATTGTGTTATACTGTGTCTTTATAATACACAAATAGTTACTTTATTTTCTAAGTGAATGATGATGGTTGAAAAGTGGATATTCTCGTAGTCCTAAACTAAGTTTTTTCTTTCCTTCGTGGTCCTGATTTCTTTATCACACGGCGTGGACATTAGGTGGGTAGTTTGATTCTAATAAAATCAAGCCTGGATTTCATGTTTAGCTGCTAACTGCATTGCCACTTTGAAAGAACCCGATGGTTTACTTTTGAAATAACAATGTTATTGGTCCAGGGATTCAAATTCATGCGCGAATCCGAATCGATTCGCGCAAATGATTCTCGCAAGGGAAACAATGAGAATCAACTTTGATTCGCGCAAAATGTTCATTTGATTCTTGTCTCAGATTCTAAAGGTGGCTTTAACAAGCCAAGAGAATGCTCTGTCTTTGCCCCCTCATAAGAAGGTAAAAAAATTACACTTAGCAGTGGTGTCTAGTGAAGTCTTGGCTGCCTATATAGGCAGCCAAGACTTCACGAGACACCACTGCCACAATACTGTAATTTCCATCAGCCAGACCACCAAAAGCCTGTATGTTGGAAGTTCAACTTGGAACATGTGTTCTGCGTGTACATGTGTGAGAAACTCGACAAAATGGAAACTGGGCCCATAAAGGGAAAACTCTCGGGAAAAAAACTATGACGTTTGCCTTTTACTATGGCATATGTAAATGTTGCACTCACATAACAGTACTCTCAAATTCAAAATATTTAAGAACTGAAAATTGATTCTCGCAACAGGAGCTCGCGAGAATCGAAACCGATTCTCGTGAATCGAGCCAAATTGTAAGGCCTGTTGGTCTCTTTGTATTATAGAGTTTAATTTAGTTTAGAGCATTGTGAAAGAGGTCGACTTGTCGAGTCCACAGCAAACCTGAGGCGTACTGGCTGTATAGACCATCGGGAAAATTTCCTGTGGGTCCCCTTAGTGCCACCCTGCCCCCCAAAATTGGTGCAACCCAACACCTCTTGGTACATGAAAATGACCAAAAGGAAGACGAAATGGATCTGATTGCGCAGACGTTTAGACTGTCGGTATAACGAGATGCTCTCTATATCCACATGGCGAACATTTCGATATACTACAGCCTAGTCTCCCGCTGATCGCTCAAATTCAAGTAAAGAGCATATCTTCAGTTTAAAGGATCAAAATTTTCTCCCCTTCGCCCAAACTATGGTCGACCCGATGGGTCTGCCCCCCCCCCCCCCACCCACCCGAAGAAAGCATATTTGTCGAATGAGAGATGGAGAGGATACAAAACTGTCATCGAAATATCCTCTACGTGAACTGCCATTAATCGCTCAGATGGAAGGAAGTAGCATTCTTTCATTCCAAAAAATAAAAATTCTCACAGTCACCCACCCCCCCCCCCCCCCCAACCATCCCCCCCCCCCTCCCCTGGTTCATTTCCCAGTATAGTAACTTTTCTTGACCCAGTACGCCACTGCAGCAAACACAGTTTCGAACGTAACGGGGATAAATGCAGAGGCTGGCGCTGTTATAGAAGTTCGAAGGATACCAGAACAGTTTATAGCCAAGTGATACACTCTGTAAAGCAAGCCGCACTATATATGATGATTCACTCGCATCATTTTATTACTTCTGTTCTTCAACTTCGTCTTTACAAAATTCCAATTGTCGTCGAATAATGAGTTATTTTTCACGCGGACCTAATCGTCTGTTCTTGGTTAATTAATGATGTAATCATTTATTGCTATAAATGACTAATTTGACGTCGCTTGTAAGGCCCGATGAGATGTTTTATAGTAGCCTTAATTATGAACGTGAATTTTTGGCGTAGCAACAATAAAGACAAGGGTCTTACGTTTCCCCCCCCCCCCCCCCCCCCCCCCCCCCCCCCCCCCCAGGTTCGAGAAAAGCAATTGATTCCTCTAACAAAAGTTCACCTCATTAGACAAGAAAAGCTCAGTACATTTTAACGTCATTATTTTAATAGTTTAGGCCAACAATGGCGATAATTTTATTCTAAGCGGGGGAAACATATCCCGCGATTTTACCCCTACTTTTCTTAAAACGAATTAATGTTCGGGATACAATTGGAGCCGGAATAAGTAAAAACAACACTGAAGAGCCGGCATTTCGTACCTTCTTCTTGTGTTGTCTTGGCACGAGTGGGCAGGGTTTTAAGAGCCTTTGAACTCTCTAACTGGAACAAAGAAATGAAGTTCGGTCCAAAAAGGCTTTTCTTACATGCTTTGGTGGGGACTGAGCAGCTGAAAGTTTGATTTTTGCTTCAATCTTAGACCGTGTTAACACACTCCAGAAACACAAATGAGATAGAAAGGTTTCCAATGACTTCGACCCACTGCGATTTCGACCTGCAAAGTTTCGATCGAAAAAAGTGACTTTGATCCGCCCCTCTCGGTTTTTAAGTGAAATCTACCCATGAAAGAGAACTAGACCCACTATAAAAAACTTTATTTTTTTCATTTTTCTTACCAACTGATAGATTTTTACTTAATTTTAATTTAGTTAATTTTTATTACTTCGATATTCGTTCAGAAGTAACTCCAAAATGTGTCAAGTCAAGTCGCCTGTAATTGTCATAATAACCAGCAGCCAACTTGCTTCATCAGTCAAATGGCTTCACTGATGTGAAAACAAGTGCCTTGGACAGTATATATACACAGCTATTTCCAGAGCTGATTATCGTAGGACAAACTGTGAGGGCCTCGACATATCTTACGTCTGCGTCATTTGTCAACAGTCCGAAGATGTCGGAATATCGTAGCAAACAGTACTGTGGCACAAACCACACATACAGCTATCAATGAAACAAACACCATCGAACGTTCTGTTGAACACACAACAACCCACACCCGCATCTCCAAATCAGTTGGGATATGTTTGTTGCGTACCCCCCTCCTCCGCCAAAAAAAGACAAAAACAATCAGGAAAAGATCTTTGAGACACGCATTTAGACGCGGACGGTAAGAGAGCTCCTGACAGAATATGCGAAAAATCAACGAGCCCCCGGAATAATGTTTGTTTGGTGATTAACTTGACTTTTATGTTTACTTGACTTTTCAAGTTGTGTTTTGTGATGATCTTGACTTGTTTTTCTGTTTTAAGTTGAATAAAAGTGTTAAAATTCTGTAGCCCTATTTAGTATCATTTCATTCTTTACCCTCGGTCGAGATCACCTTATAGCGGGTCGTGATCACCTAATAGCGGGTCGAGGGCACCTTATAGCGGGTCGAGATCACCTTATAGCGGGTCGAGATCACCTTATAGCGGGTCGAGGGCACCTTATAGCGGGTCGAGATCACCTTATAGCGGGTCGAAGTCATCTTAAAAACTGGGTACAATTCACTTTTTCACATCAACGTCACTTTGGGTTGATTTTGCGGTTCTCCCAAATACCAGAACCCCCAAATTACATTTCCGTTGTGTTTTAGAGGAAATATTTCATTTCCAATATGTGGTAAGCATTTGCAAGCAGGGTAAAAGTAAATTTAAACTCGAAGACGTCTTCGTCTGAGCAGGTTTGGGGGTTCTGGTGTTTAGTATTTTTCTCCTTTATGCCAGACCCCCCCCAACCCCCGCCCCACAGAACCACTCAGATTTCTCAAAGAACCTCCTCTAAATGACATTTGGACACTATTTTCAGAGATAACATTCCATTTCCAGATTGTATTAGCATTCAGCAGAAAACTAAAATTTGATTTAAGAGCATTAGGGTCAGTCGTGGAAAACAAAATTCAGCTTCACAACTCGTTATAACGACTTCTACAACTCGTTATAACGCCTTGCCATCTCGTTACAACTTCATAACTCGTTATAACGACTTGCCATCTCGTCGTTACGAGTTGTGAAGTCGTTATATCGAGATGGCAAGCCGTTATAACGAGTTGTGAAGTCATAACGAGATGACAAGTCGTTATAACGAGATGACATTCGTTATAACGAGTTGTGAAGCCGTTATATCGAGATAACAAGTCTTTATAACTAGATGACATTCGTTGTAACGAGTTGTGAAGTCGTTATACCGAGATAGCAAGTCGTTATAACGAGTTGTGGAGTCGTTATAATGAGACGGCAAGCCGTTATAACGAGATGGCAAGCGAGATTTTCCCCCCAAAACTTTTTGATTCAAATTTGGTCTTTTTCATACAGATTAATTTGGCAATGTTTGCGGGGCATAATGTGGTAACTGTAAAAGACATGACTCCAAACTTGATGTGCTTTTCACCATGCCTAGTTGGGCTTTTGAAATATATTTTTTCTAATGTTTTTTTTTTGTTGTTCATTTGTTTTTTGGTTTTTTTCGAGTTTAAATTCTGCCTTTGACTATTTCATACAGATTTATCCAGGAGTTCGCTGCCTCACCATATTCTGGAAACAGCCAGGGGAACCGAAAGCACTTCAGGATAGGGGATGCAGACCCCTGGAAAAGGGTATTTACTAGCACTAGCAGACCCCCGTGACAAGCCGAAGCATGCTTGTGTCTCGAAGGCCCGTGATGGGGGAGTTTGAGCGGTGTCCCCCTCCCATCTGGAGGGGCACCTCCCAAGCTCCCCCACTGAATTTAGAAAGCTCCAAGAATGGATTTGGGTGGTATTTTAGCTTCACTTCGAGAATAAATTATTGAAAAAAAAATTGAGTGACGAACCTGGGAAGGGCAATGTCTGCCCCCTCTCGCCCCCGTGGGAGGGCAGCTGTGCCCTCTGCCCCCGTGCTTCCGGCATCCCCAGAAACAGATACTGGTACAGACCCCAAACTCGGTATACCTTTCAAAGCATATTTTTGCTGGGGTTTGTTACCAGAGCATATCATAGAAACTGTTATACATAAAGACTCTAAAACAGGGCTCGCCTCGAGTAAAATGGTTGGGGCCTAAAAAAAAGTGCCCCACATATTGAGGTCGAGGCCTTTTCGGGGCTGATTTTCCATTTTGTCCATTATTGTTAGTGCTTTTTTGTGGAAAATGTCGGGGCTTGAAAAAAAGCCCCCAGCAAGTGCTCCTCGGGGCTGATCTCGGGGCCTGGGCTGATCAGCCCCGACTATAGGCAAGCCCTGTTTAAAATCAGGACACATCTTTATTGTATCATATGTGGCGTTTGGCATTTTGCTTTTGGGTTTTCTTTTTTTCATTTTTGGGGGTTTAAATGTGAGCTTAGATATTTTAATGCAATATTTGCTTAAAGGTTCGTGTCCAGTGTATCTTGGAAACCACCACTTAACAGATTTTCGGAGGCTAATTAACTGGAAGGGTGCTAATTTATTCTTCAAAGGAGATTTGTAGATTTGTTTAATGAGAGTTCTTTCCAAAGATACCATGCTACAAGCAAGAGCAGCATTAGCTCAGCAATACTCTGTTCACACATAATTGTTTTGTTATTGGAGTGTTCGTTGGCACTTCACAATATACTGTGCCAAAGTAATTTTATAAAAACTGCTGGGTTTTAATAATCAAGGACTTTATAATTCTTGGCAAGGAATTTCTATATTTCAAGACTCTAAGAAAATGCCCTTCAGGAAAATTGCCATTCTGGAAAGTTGCCCTTCAGAAATGTGCCGGTCTTGAAAACTGCCCTTCAATAGAAATGCGGGGGAGGAAAAGTGCCCTTTACATTGTAGAAACATGATTTATTTATTTACATATTACAGAAACATGATTTACTTATTTTCATTTTATAGAAATGTGATTTAATTAGTACACAACTTATGATAATTTTTTTTTTGTGGTGTCTAAAAAAAACAAATATTTTCCTAGCTGTGAGTAAGTACTCAGGTACGCCAAAGGGCTCCTTCTTTGATTATTATGATTGTTGACCACTTTTATGTTTGATTAAAAGAGAACGTTTTTAAAGAAATAACCTGCTGAATTTATTCATTCTATAAGCTGAGTGGAAGCTGCGAGTTAAATTTATTATATAACAATAAGGTAATGTGTGTTATGTATTCTGTTTTAACCTTTGAACTCTGGTGGTAGTTTCCATGCCAGTTCAGTAGCAGGGATTAGAAGAGTCAAAATTCATTATTTGGGGTAGACCAATCAATATTCTCAACGTGCAGCCATGGGGCTGCACGTTGAAAATTTTGATTGGTCTACACTACGCCTTCACTCAAAAGTCAACCTACTTAATGAAATTATGAAGTATCATGTTACTGGGCCGGAAAAGCGGCCTCCTGGGTTCAAAGGGTTACAGACAGTGTCTCAGAAGATAATCGTAACCAGAGTACCTGTAATAAAGTCTGTGACTGACTTTTTTAATGGGGCAGAGACAGAACAGGTTCGCCACTGTTGAATGTTGACTTTGCTAAAATATTCTAATCGGTAAAAATGGGCACAAAAACCATTCGTCTGGTGGTAAATGAGTTAATCCAATGGTGACCAATAATAAGAAGTTTTTTTTAATGAGAAAAATGTTTATAAGATCATTACAGTATTCGTGTATGAAGTATCTTGGTTTCTGGATTGATCCGTGTATGAAACTTGAAAAGCATGTGATGGAAAAATGTAGGATAACTTCATACAATTTATATAATATTAGAAAAATTAGAAAATATCTTAGCATTGATTCCTGCAGACTCCTAGTCCAAGCATTAGTAACCTCACACATGGACTATGGGAATGCGCTTTTATTTGGCCCTTCAAAAAAACTGTTGTCGAAGCTCCCAAGAATTCAGAATATGTCAGCCAATTTGATTTTAGGAAAATCAAAATTTGACAGAATCACGGGGGCTGCACGTTGAAAGTACTGATTGGTCTTCCCCACATATACTGAAAAGCCATCCTATATGAAAGTGTCAATGACACTGTAGCTCAACTCGACAAACTTGAACTTGGTAAGTTATAAATGAAATGGCAAAATTGAAGATCATTGGTACCAATGTTATTTGATGAAATTTCAACATAACAGCATTGTGTGTGCACAACGTCAGAGTAATCCATGCGTTTTTAAATGTAAACTGTAAGACTGGCTAAAGGAAGAACGTTGATACACAAATGCAGTATGTTCAGAGGTTATTGCAAATGGCAACTTTTTTCACAGAAATGAATGCTAATCAATAGCCCTTATCTAAAGGTCTTGCCTAATGAGCACACCAAGTTCAAAACAATCCTATGATAAATGTGACCTGTAGGCCATGTCAAAGATTGTTGATGCACAAATGCAATAAATCCAAAGATTGTTGCTAACAACAACAGTGTTTGATGGAAATGAAAAGAAAATCAATAGCTCCTATCTTTGTCACCCAGCATAAGCATACAAAGTTTCAAAACAACCTGATAATGAATGTGCCCTCTGAGACATGCCAAAGGAAGATGTTAATGCTCAAATGCACTGAGTAGAAGGTCATTGCTTGAGGCAATGGTTTTGTGGGTTTTTTTTTATGGAAATTCATAAATATACCCTGAGAGTGCAAAAGGGATAAGTTGATGCGCAAATGCAGTTAGTTCAAAGGCTGGTGATAACAATAATTTTTTATGGAAATGAAAAAAAGCAATAGCTCACATCTAGAGGTCATCCCGAACACACATACCAAGTTGCAAAGTGATCCGATCATAAATGTGCCCTGAAGGGTGTGTTAAAGGGAAATATTGAGGTCTGACTAAACTGAGTTCAAAGGTCAACGGCAACATTTTTTGACAGAAATGGAAGAAAATCGACAGCTCCCATCTAGATGTCACCCCAGACGAGCATACCAAGTTTGCAAGCGATCGAATCAAAAATGTGCCCTGCAGGGTGTGTCAAAGGGAAATATTGATGCTAAACTTCACTAAGTGTTTACTAAGTTCATCGAAGGTCATTGCCAGTGGCAACATTTTTTGACGAAAATCGATAGCTCCCATCTAGAGGTAACCCCAAACAAGCATACAAAGTTTCAAACCGATCTGATCATAAATGTGCCCTGTAGGGCATGCCAAAGAAATATATCGATGCCTGACTAAACTAAGTTCAAAGATCGTTGCCAGCGGCAACATTTTTTGACGGACAGAAATGGAAGAAAATTGATAGCTCCCATCTAGAGGTCACCCCAAACAACCATACCAGGTTTCAAAGCAATCCGATCATAAATGTGCCCTGTTGGGTGTGCCAAAGGGAAATATTGAGGTCTGACTAAACTAAGTTCTAAGAACGTTGGCCACGGCAACATTTTTTGACAGAAATGGAAGAAAATCGACAGCTCCCATCTAGAGGTTTCTCCAAACAAGCATGCCAGGTTTCAAAGCGATCCGTTCATAAATGTGCCCTGTAGGGTGTGCCAAAGGGAAATATTGAGGTCTGACTAAACTAAGTTCTAAGAACATTGGCCGTGGCCACATTTTTTGACAGAAATGGTTGAAAATCGATAGCTCCCATCTAGAGGTCACCCCAAATAAGCATGCCAGGTTTCAAAGCAATCCGATCATAAATGTGCCCTGTAGGGTGTGCCAGGGTGAAATATTGAGGTCTAAGAAGTTCTAAGAACGTTGGCCGCGGCAACATTTTTTGACGGAAATGGACGAAAATTGATAGCTCCCATCTAGAGATCACCCCAAACAAGCATGCCAGGATTCAAAGCAATCCAATCATAAATGTGCCCTGCAGGGTGTGCCAAAGAGAAATATTGAGGTCTGACTAAACTAAGTTCTAAGAACATTGGCCGCGGCAACATTTTTTGACGGAAATTGAAGAAAATCGATAGCTCCCATCTAGAGGTCACCCGAAACAAGTATACCAAGTTGCAAAGCGATCTGATCATAAATGCGACCTGTGAGGTGTGCCAAAGGAAATTGTGGACGTACGTACGTATGCCGACGGACGAGAAGTGATGGCAATAGCTCAGCTTGACTTTGTCAAGTTGAACTAATAATGATGTTATGACGTATCATGTTCCTGGCCAGAAAAGCAGCCGCTAGGGGTCAAAGGGTTAAATATTAAAAGTAAATGTACGCCTATATTACCTCATAAGTATGTGCTAACTAAATGTTAAAAATGTCAAATTAATGTTGTATACACCTGTCAAATAAATGTGTTAAAAAATCATATTTTGTAATGCGAAGGACACTTTTCCTCCCTCCCTCCCTCCCCTTCTATTAAAGCGCAGTTTTCCAAAAGGGCACATTTCTAAAGGGCAACTTTTGGGAAGGGCAATTTCCCTGAAGGGCACTTTATTACACACCTGTTCTGTGTAATCCCCATCTACAGCAACACTAAACCGTGTGGAAAATGAAAATATGTTCCGCACATATGTGCGGGACGGAAATCGTTGATGCACTATTTTTAAATAGAAGCGAAATTTCACCTGAATTTTCTACACATTGTGCAATGCAATTACAATTTTAATCGCTAGCGATAGCTGAAAATCGTCCCCAAAGTTCCAATGTGTTCTATGTGTAAGTTGGCACATAGAAAACATTGGAACTCGGGGGACCAAATAGTAACACAGGTTCCCCTCGCAAATTTGGTTGGCAATAAAATGTGTCCTTTTTGTTGATAGTTGTCAAATGAATTGCTGAGTGTCCTTTTAATAATTGTTTTTTTTTATAGACATGACGGCATGTAATAAACACAGGACACACGTGTGTAAATGGGTTAATCAATATGGCATTTGTGCCATCGTGAAAGGATAAAACTTGAGGCCTGTGGCCTCTCATTTTATCCTTCCACACTGGCAATCATGCCATATCGATTAACCCATTCACACACGTGTGTCGTTCTGTGTATTTTCCGTACACCTACCTGTAAGAATTCCGAGCCATGGGAACCCTGTTAAAAGCATTATGTCCCTCTTCCTTTACCTTGCTAAGAAAAATATTTGATATTCAGCTTCATATTTTACAGCCACTCACAGCCTCATAACCAAATGGTCGATCTAAAGATTGGTGGGGGAGGGGGTGAATTGCCCGAACAGTCTCTGGGATAAGAGAAAAACTACTGCATCTATTTGTATGTAACTGGTCTTCAGGTGAGTGAGAGCGAGTATGTGTGAGGAGTGTGTGGAGGAGGGGATGGGGGCTGGTTTGTAATTAATTAAACAGACCCATGAAACAGACAACTGTATCTATTTTTATGTAACTAGTCTCCAGGTGAGGCTGCAAATTTTTTCTCTGGGAGTGTCTGTGTGTGTGACAGGAGGGGAGGGGGAGGTTATAATTAATTCCACAGGGCCATGAAACAGACAACTGTTTCTATTTTTATGTAACTGAATTCCAGATGTGGAGAAAGATTTTTGTTCTGGGAAAGACAGCAGACCACACAATTTTTTCTGAAGACACTAAAATAGTCATTTTTGGACTCAAAACCACAGCTTATGATACCTAATAAGTAACTGAAGCAAGCTCAATGAGCTAGTTCCAATGAGGGCACATAAGCTATGATTTACAGGAAAAAACTGAAAAAATAAATAATCAGATTATAATTACCACTACACCACCTCCACACACATACCTTTAGCATAGCAATGGTATGGATACACCACTTTTCACTTCTGGGATCTGTTAAAAAAGATGAAAGAGCAGTACAGTACAGTTACTGTGGACTGGCCATAATCCACCTTTACCAGGTAATAATGAAAGTGTCAATGACACTGCAGCTCAACTTGTCCAAGAAGGGACTGAACTAAATATAAAGCTCCAGTAATGCCAAGTCATTCAATCAAGTTTCTACAGAAAAGACACAACACCAAAGTTACATATAAAATCTGAAAAAGATCAGGTGGGGGATGTGACATGTAGGGTGTACTAATAAGAATTGATTTTTAGAGCGTAAAAGGCCCACGATGGAGAACACACGATCATTAGCCAGATTAGATCTGCTAAAAGGTACAACTAGTTGAATTTGTTTTTTTAGATCTGAGACTGCGTGATGGTGTATATACAGTGAGAAGCTCTTGCAGTTAAACTGGAGCCAGTTTGTGGATACATTTGAATACTAAGATCAATATTTTTGAAATCAATTCTCTGTTCAACTGGAAGAAAATGTAGTTGCCTTAAAACAGGTTTTATGTGTTCAGAGCGTTTGGTACCAGTAATTATCCTAGCAGCAGTATTCTGAACTTTTTGAAGCTTCTGAATCGGGCACTGGGGCAGCCCCACAAACACTGAATTACAATAGTCTAGTTGTGAGGTGATGAAGGAGTGCACAAGTTTTTCAAGTGCTGACTGGTTAAGATAAGGTCGCAGTCTTCCAACATTACGAAGCTGCCAGTAGCATTTTTGACATATTTTATTGATAGGGATGTCTAGTTTTAAATTTGAATCCATAATCAGTCCAATATTCCTGGCCAATTCACTTTTCATAGTGATGTTGTTTCCAACCAAAATTGATGTAACAGAGGTTGTAGGCAAGTGAACCACGGATATCACTAAGAATTCAGTTTTAGAGTCATTCATTTTCAGTTTAAAGTCTATCATCCATTCCCGCACAAGATTTATGCAAGTTTCCATGTTATTGACTGGAGTGAATAAGTCACTTGGAACAGATGGGTTGAATGTGAGGTACAGTTGGGTGTCATCTGCGTATAGATGATATGATATGCCATGCTTTTTAAGAAGGCGACCAAGAGAAGAAGTGTAAACAAGAGTGGTCCAAGAACTGAGCCCTGAGGAAGACCACACTTTAACATCCTGCTTTCTGAACCGATCTTATTGATATATATTTGTGGACTGCGAGCTTCTAGAAATGATGCAAACCACGATAAGACAGTTCCACATATGCCATGCTGTGTCAATGTCTGCATGAAAATACCATGGTTGACTGTGTCGAATGCTTTTGACAAATCCAAGAGAACAAGCAGTACAGCCTTACCCTCAGACACTGATTTAACAATGTCATTGTTGACTCGCAGTAAGGCTGTTTCTGTATTGTGGTTGGCTTTTTATGCAGACTGGAAGGTCTCTAAAAGATCCTTTTCATGCAGATGATTTTTGAGTTGTAAAGCAACAACCCTTTCCAAGAATTTAGACAGGAAAGACAGGTTCGATACTGGTCAATAATTCTTCAGGTTGTCAGGATCAAGAGATGGTTTCTTGATGAGTGGAGTAACAAGTGCTTTTTTTCAAAGGGTTTGGAACAAACCCCTCAAGTAGGGATGCAGATATAATAGATGTTATGGCTGGAAGAAGATAATCAATTGTCTCTTTCAAAAGGAATGTTGGAATTTGATCCAGATCATTGGATTTATTGGATGATGATAAAATCATTTTTCGAATATCTTCTTATGAGACAGAGTGAAAATTAGAAAAAATCTCTTTTTATGTCAAGATGATCAAACTCTGATGATTCACATGATGCCATACTATACAGGATTACTTGAATTTTAGTTATGAAATAATCGCTGAAGTTTAATTTTCTTCAGTATTTAGATGATCTGGGAGAATGACTTTTTTGTTCTTTACCAAGGAGACTATTGTTTACCAAGAACAGCACCCTTGTATTAGATGACCCCCCTGTCATAGAATTGTAGTACTCCCTCTTCGCCTTGTTGATGATCATATTAGTTGTATTTCTTTGGTGGCAGAACATTATATTTATTTATTTATTGGTGTTTAAGGTCACATATTTTTGCACAATGGCTAATCATGACCACAACATGAGTATCAACTCAAGACCAGGGGTGGGGGTTAATAAGCCATGTTGCCCATTTTAGAGAGGGTTTGCACCTCCCAAGCATTGGTGACTGGGTCCTATTTTACCAGTAAAACAGAGCCTGTTTACCGCAGTGAACAGGCACTGCTTCACATCCCAGGGTTCCCGCGGGGAAGGTGGCAGAACATCTGCCAGTGAACCTCAAGCTTGTAAAGACGCTCAAGTCTGCAATGCAGTTCTTTAGCAGCTCTAACAACATCTGTAAACCACTCTACTTTTTCCCTATGAGTTATAATTTTTGACTTGGGTGGCACATGTTCAGCCATGATGCCCTTAAGAATTTCTTCAAATAAAGATAGCAATTGCACAGATGATTCATGACTACTACAAAAATAATTCGAACAATTCGAACACAGAATTGATGAACTGATATCCATTTTCAAGGCATCAATATTTATGGATTTATATTTTCGTTAAGTAATTTTCTTGGGAGGAATTTTTGAAGTTGCTAGTGTCAATTCGGCCAAAACTGCATTGTGATCAGACAATGCTGGATCTGTGACATGGACATTTTGTGAATAGCCAAATGATGCAAACAAATTTGTGAATTGCTTGGCAAAAATGTCATTTAAATTGTCAACATGGATGTTAAAATCATCAGCAATAGCTATATCACATCCATAGAAGGCATAGAAGTACACACATTCTGAAAATTCATTTAGAAACTGTGCTGATGTAAGTTTGTTCCTTTTTGATGGGGTCAGTCGGTAAACTACAAGTAATCGAAGTGAACATTTGCTCAACATGAGGCAATCTATCATTTCAAAAGATGGCGGAGATTTGTATAAATCAGGATGCTGTTTTATGTTTAAGGCATCACTGTGGATGCTACACCGCCACCTCGACTCCCCCATGAGTTGTGTGAGATGGAGAAACCCAATGTCCAACTGTGTAATATGGAGAAACCCAGTGGTAATAGTGGTAATAGTTGTCCAATTCTTGTACTAATGGAATTGTTAACAATTAAAATGCCAAATCCAAGATGGCCAATGACGACAATGTTTTTTAATGAAATTAAGAAAAATTTGATAGCTCCCATGCAGACATCACACCAAAGCTACATATGAAATTTGAAAAAAAATTGGGTGAGACATTGGCCTGTAGCTTGTGCTAATGGAATTGTTGACAATTTATATGCCAAATTCATGATGGCTGCTGGCGGCCATGTTTTTAAACGAAATTCAGAATAATTTGATAGCTCCCATCTAGACATCACACCAAAGCTACATATGAAATGTGAAAAAGATCAGGTGAGGGATGTGGCCTGCAGGGTGTGCCAATGGAATTCTTGGCAGTTTATATGCCAAATCTTGAGATGTCTGCTAGTGGCCATGTTTTTCAATGAAATTCAAAACAATTCAATAGTTCCCATCTAGACATTGCTCCAATGCCATGTACGAAATTTGGAACTGACCGGATGAGAGATGTGGCTTGTATGGTGTGCCAATGGAATTGTTGACAATTTATATGCCAAATCCAAGATGGCTGCTGGCGGCCATGTTTTTCAACAAAATTCAGAAACATTTGATAGCTCCCATCTAGATATTGCCCAAAAGCCACATCTGAAATTTGGAACTGATCAGCTGAGTGATGTGGCCTGTACGGTGTGCCAATGGAATTGTTGATAATTTACGTTCCAAATCCAAGATGGCTGCCGGTGGCCATGTTTTTCAACAAAATTCAGAAAAATTTGATAGTTCCCGTCTAGACATCACACCAAAACTACAGATGAATTTGAAACTGATCAGGTGAGAGATGCAGCCTGTAGGGTGTGCTAATGGAACTGTTGACAATTTATATGCCAAATCTAAGATGGCCACTGGCGACATATGGTTTTCAGCAAAATTAGAAAAAATTTGATAGTTCCCATTTGGACATTGCCCAAAAGCCATGTATGAATTTGTAAGTGATTGGGTGAGCGATGCAGTCTGTAGGGTGTGCTAAAAGAATTGTGGACAGACAGAGGAATGTTCAGACGGACAAAGAGGCAGATTGCAACTCATCGCAATCCTCATCAGCAAAATTTTAATTTGCCCGGTGCTTCATTAATTAAATTTTTGATGATTATTCTCAAAATTAGTGTTTAGAATCTAATATTATTGCATCCGTGAAAATATCACCCACCTGTGGAAAGTGACTGGTCCTTGGCAGCTGTACTGTACAGCATAATGTATTACTTTAAGCCAATCAAAATCCGATCAGCACTTTAAAGTTATGCCCAGAATGTAATTCTTAACAGACAGACATGGCTATAAAATAATGTGACCCATGAATGGAAGGAAGTACAGTGGAGCCCACTTAATTGGATATCTCTTAACTGAATAACCCTGTTAATTGAATATAATTCCCAACTCAAAACCATTTACCATAACTCCAGTACAAATTTGACCTGTTAATTGAATAAAAAATCTTGTAATCTGTAGAGAAATTACCTTGACTCTCCACAGTTTTTCTTTGTTTCGACCTATTTGGCCTCAGTACATCCGATATAGGCATTTAATCATGGAGCTCTGTCAAACAAGAAAAATAGAATAAATGCTAAGTTTATCTCTAAAACACAGGGAAGTGATAACATCCCTGTTAATTGAATAATCCTGTTAACTGAATAATTTTCATTGGCAAAGTGGCTATTCAATTAACAGGGTTAAACTGTATAACAAGAGTTTTGACATCATGGGGAAACTCAAACATAAGGACGTTTGTATTTTACTGGGAATACTTGTTTATTGGTTGTAATATTTGGGTAAATAATATCTGTTTGAAAAAATACAATAAAAAAATAGATTATGATATAAATGCCCAAAGCTCTTTGGTGAAAACAAAATGGTTACATAATAAAGTAGCATTAGGCCTAACAAAATTAAAACTCTGTTTCTCAGGCCCTCCCGCATGGGCCTTTGGCTGTCGCATGCTCTCTTTTTATAACCATGGTAAAAAAAAATAAAAATTAAATGGTTTATGTCTGATATTTTACCTAAGTTAAAAACATTGATCAATTTATCCCTTGAGTGCAAGAAGGCTTTGCAATGCTTTTAGCATTGCAAAGCCTTCTTGCTCTCAAGGGACAAAATACATCACCACCCATGCTATTCTGTAGATTATGAGGCCTAAAACATAAAACAAACCAAGAACATGAACTTTTGATGGCAAAGAAATAATTACAAAAATAAAAAATAAAATAAAAAAGCGCTCGCCCGCATGCAATTTTACAAATAATGGCCCAAGAAACAGAAGATCTACTTTGTGTAGCCTTATAGATCTTCTTCTGATTACATGTAATTGTTCTGTTTTATATATAAATCTCTGAACAATGATACTCAGGGTTCATACACTTTCAAGATAAAATTCCATGACCTTTCCATGACTTCAAGTGAATTTTCCAAAACTTTAACAGGATTTCTGTGTAAGCCAGAAAATAAGCAGACTGTCATCTGCAAAATGAGGCCCCCAGAGGGTGAATTTAGAGATGCTGCCCTGCATAGCAGGGTAGCATCACTAAATTTATCCTCTGTGAACCTCAATCTGAATCAGTGTCCCAAAACTAAACAGAAAGAGTTACCCAGAGGATAAATTGGCACACTGTATGAGATAGCATCATCAAATTCACCCTCTGGGGACCTCATTCTGCAAATGTCAGACTGCTTATTTTCAGGCTTGTTTTTATGGCAAATCTGTAATGAAAAGTTGAATTTTTCAAGCATCTGGGCCATGGAAAAGTCCTGGTTTCTTCAGGACTTTTCCATGACCCAAATGCTTGAAAAATTCAACTTCTGTTCTCACTGCCACATTACACAGAATTGTAACAATCAATATTACAACACTCAAAATTTAATATATAATATAATAATAACACTTTGGCTGGCCACTAATTTGTCACGGTTCTTGGGTGAGAAGGCCTTGGTTACTGCTGTGCTCCCAACTGCCTCCCCATTCCCACACTTTTTCTTTCCTCCCAACACTCAAAGACGAACTGCTTGATGACATCCCTTGCTCATTCTTCCCAATCTCTCTGATTAGCATATTAACCCTCTCCTTTGAATCACTCACTAACCAGATGTCCTTCATTCTCCCACCTCACTTCCCCATTACACTCCCAGTGAATCTTATTCTTTTAGACAGGCATTTTGGGCATTCTAGTAGAAGGTGTTTCAGGGTCTCCACCATGCCTAAATTACACATATGGCACTCCTTTTCACTGTTTTTCCCAATTTTGTCCCCAAGCTTCAGGGACCAGGAACTCAGTTTGAACAACAGTGACCCCCCGCAAAGGTGCCATCAAGGTACTCTTCAAAACCAGTCTTCTCTTTATCACGCAGGCCACCCAAAGACCTGAATTATATGAATAATACAGACAGACAATTCTTGTTCTTTGTGCTTAATCGATGTTTCTGATGTTTTGTGGTCTTGTTTTAGGTAGGTTTGATATTAGTGTAACACTTCTAGGGAAATTTCTATCCCATCTCCAGACAAGAAGCAAAAGTACTCCCATTTTCCAGGAACTCCAGACCTGGAAAAATGTTTTTCAATTTCCATGACTTTTCAAGGTCCCGTATGAATCCTGGATACTACACAATGAAAGCGTCGATGTAAGTTCCAATGATATGGAACTGGTTGAACTGATATTTCAAATCGAGCAGAGAGTTAAATTATTTTTGGTTGTCAAAATTAGTTCACATGCCTTTGCCTTGTTACAACTTATGAGAGTGCAATCTGGCACTCTACACATAAACTGTAGTTTGGCAAATCCAAACAGATAAAATAATTTCACTTCAATGACAATTTAAAGCAAATCCAAATGATATGAAGCCTTTCAGTTGCGGTACCTTCAGAATGGAGTCCAATTATGAGCTTCCAGCACTCAACTAGAGATGGCTGATACAACGTAAATACCGCTCAGTATCGGTCCAATACAGATTTACCGTACCTAGGAAATCAAAATATTCCAAACTTTTGCTACTGAAAAATATTCCTGTTATTAGTTAAACCTTTACCTAACCATGAAAAGCAGACGATACTTGCAAAAAACATTCTTGAATAACTAATTTTTTGTATCAAAAACATAGGTTATGACTCCTCATTGGAACGAGCTGGAAGAGCTCGTTCCAATGAGGGGTCATAACCTATGTTTTTGAGACAAAAAATGAAAAAATAATGAAAATTAATTAGCGATTTTTTTTAGAATAGCGCTGGCCAGTTTTGGCCGTTACGTTGGATAAAGAGTTAAAAAATAAAGGGGCAAATGACAGAAAGTTATGCAAAATTCCTGACAGGAAGAGCCCTTTGCCTATTTTTAAATGCATTTGCAACCGGTCATTTGATGTAACAAAGAAGCTGAGAGAAAATACCACAGGGGTTACTTTCTATAATCTTTTTTGTTATATCAAATGACCACTGACGAGTGTCCTTGTTCCTTGATAATTCTGTGGCTTTATATGCTGTTAACGGTGACCTCTAGCTGGGGAATTATTATTATTATTATTATTTATTGGTGTTTAAGGTCACATATTTCTACACAATGGCTAAACGTGACCATGACAGTTTTACGGGTGGAGGATGCCGGAGTACCCGAAGAGAACCACTGAGAAATGGCGAGCAACTGTCAGCTCCCCAACATATTAACTCCACACAAGCAAGATTAGCATTGGTTGAAAACAAGTGCACCATCAATGTGCTGTATGCCTTAGTACACGCCCCGACATTGGCAATAGTGGTGAAGTGTCTTGCCCAAGGACACAACACGGTTGCTGCAGGTGGGATTCAAACCGAGGACCTCTCGGTTAGCAGCCTGCACCTCTACCAACTGAGCCACCACGTCGCCGTATACCCAAAATACTTTTTGATGTTGGTGTATGTTGCTGACACTGGATACCATATAGACACCAAGGTAAATCATTCTAAAAATACAGATACCGAAACCGAACTTGAAATTTCAATACTGCCCAGCTCTACACTCAACCATGTATGTAAGGTGAATCAATTGGTAAAGTGCTAGATTAATTCTGGTTGTCAGAATCTGTTCATGAGAGAATTTTCTCTTGCAAATTATTGAAGAATACCACTTACTCTCCAATACACTGTACCAAAAGTTGCAACTACAAACACATTACTTGCTTTGGGGTGAATATAAAGAATATTCAAAGAGAACAAGCCAAGACCAATACCGGGTCTGGACCTGCGTCGCTGCATGCAATTGATTACAGAGATGAACAGACTTCAAAGTATCAGCAAACAGGAAGTGGCTATACTGCAGATCTGAAAATTAGATACACGATACAACTCATCATTATGAAGCAGCAGACCAAATATAAAATCATTCCCTTTCATAGAAGCCAAGAAAACTTTGACGGAAGAAGTGTTTCGGACGGACTGATGGACGTACTGACGGAAGGAGTCGAGCGGTTACTAGACCTGCTCTGCCGCTGGCGACGCAGGTAAAAAAAAACAATGCAAAAAGTTTGAGGGCACAGTTTTCCTAAGTTTAACATGAGGTATAACTGTGGTAAGCATGCATAGACAAAACCTGCAATATGCAGATATCCTTTCCCCCATATTGGTCTATCACCACACCAAAGGACATCAAAACCTGATAACTAATGCTTGACTTATAATGCAAAACATTCATAAGGACAGTTTTCTAAGTGTAATAAGGACCATAACTCTGATACATAAGCATGGACGGAAGATATCCTTTCTCCCAGACTGGGGTTATAATGCGAAACGTTTGTTTGGAAGTATAGATGGATGGATGGACAGAGAGATCAATGGATGGACAGAGCCCACAACCGTATACCCCAAAAACCTCTTATGGAGGTTGGGGCATAACAAGAGTGGAAACAATCAGTTGTATTTCTGAAGCAAATAGTGCTGGGGATCGGTGAGTAGTTCTGCCTTGAAAGTGTGGGGAGATAAAATTTGTTCAGTCATATTTTCAAGGTCACACTGAAACCAACTTGAATATCTGTAGGTAAAAGGTGGAACTAAAACATGCTTTACTCCTCCAGCTGTGTGGAATGTGACAATTCTTGTGTATAGAGCACTTTAAAGTGTAGAGTATGTCAATGTCATTCAAAGTTTAACACAAACAGTTTTTTGTTCTGTGTAAAACTCCATTGATTCTGCACCACCTTCTCTTCCTATACCAGAGTCTTTACATCCACCAAATGGCATGTTGAGATCCCGCACAAGCCAACAGTTTGCCCAAACAGTACCAACCTAGAAAATTGAAAGAAACCACATCAGTACACTGTGAAGTTTATTTCTTCATACACTTACCAAACTACAGTTAAAACAAGAAATCCTGTCATGAACTGTGCGCTTATCTAAGGCTTAATTGCGTGTAGAAATTGTGCGCAACTGCCATATCGAATGGCATCCAAAACACGGCAGGTTCTCCTGGTTACTCATAGCAAACACAGGCAATGTTTCTGCCAATGGACCTCTGGGTTACCTGGAGGTCCTTTGGCTTAAACATTGCTTGTGCACAGGCCAAATGTACTGAATTTGATAGCCTTACTATGGGCATAATGCGTAGATTAACGCGTGGATCAATATGCTATTTGTGCGCATTTCGTGACAAGACTTCTAGTTTTAACTGTAATACAAGTGCCTACCCAAATAGGATATGAGGAAATTCTAATGTTCTCTGATTCTCCCTGAGAGAAAATCCCTGAGAGAACTTAAAAATCCCAAAACAGGGTTCCTGCAGACAAGAACTGATCAAATTTAAGGCTATTGAAAGCCGTTTCTCAACATTTTGTAGCCTTTTTCAATGTCTTACAGCAACTAAATTCAAGGATTTTCAAGGCCTTACCATGATGAATGATGATATATGATCACTAGTGTACCCAACGATGGCAGACATACGCTGTTAAAAGATACCAAATATATTAAACTGATGTAATATTTTAACACAGAAGTTATTTTGTGTTCTGAAAAAAAAACAACCCAATAATATATTATGAGTGTGAAGAAAAACTTTTACCCTTGATACTAACACAATCAATGCAGTTGAGTATAACTTCTGGATCAGGAGTATGAGTCAGCTCCCAACTTGTGACAATATATGAGCATTTGTTCTCCCCACAAGTGAACTGTACAGCTATCTTGCTGTCTGGGAACATGAGACTGAAGAGCATTCCCACATCTGAACAATGGTTGAAACTGTAATGACTCATTACACATTTTGTTGCCCACAAAATTTCGGCAGCCAAAACAACAGAATTACTATTGGGTGCAACACTACCTGAAGCTGAATCAGAACACGCTGAGCTGTGATCCATTTTTACTCCAAATGTTAATGGGAGAGTCATGTTTTTGTCCTTTGATCTTTCAACCCTTTACCTAATGCAACAGCCAAAACCGGCCAGCACTATTCTCAAAAAATGCCAATTAATTTTCATTATTTTTTATTTTGTGTCTCTAAAACATAGGTTATGACCCCCTCATTGGAATGAGCTCATTGAGCTCGTTCCAATAAGGGGTCATAACCTATGTTTTTGAGACAAAAAATGAAGAAAAATAGTTATTCAAGAATTTTGTTTGCAAGTGTCGTCTACTTTTCATGTTATGTAAAGGGTTAATAACAAAAAACTACAAATGAGTCAGAAGAGCATTCCCACATCTGAACAACTGTTGAAACTGTCACACATTTTGTTGCCCACAAAATTTCAGCAGCCAAAGCAACAAATTGCTAACAGGTGCAACACTACCTGAAGCTGATTCAGAACACGCTGAGTTGTGATCCATTTTTACTCCAAATGTTAATGGGAGAGTCATGTTTTTGTCCTTTGATCTTTCATCCCTTTACCTAACGCTACGGCTAAAACCGGCCAGCACTATTCTCAAAAATCGCCAATTAATTTTCATTATTTTTTCATTTTGTGTCTCTAAAACATAGGTTATGACCCCTCATTGGAACGAGCTCATTCCAATGAGGGATCATAACTTGTGTTTTTGAGACAAAAAATGAATAAAAATAGTTATTCAAGAATTTTGTTTGCAAGTGTCGTCTGCTTTTCATGTTATGTAAAGGGTTAATAACAAAAAACTACAAATGAGTCAGAAGAGCATTCCCACATCTGAACAACTGTTGAAACTGTCACACATTTTCTAGCCCACAAAATTTCGGCAGCCAAAGCAACAAATTACTAACAGGTGCAACACTACCTGAAACTGAATCAAAAAATGCTGAGCTTTGATCCGTTTTTACACCAAATGTTAATGTCATGTTTTTGTCCTTCGATTTTTTAACATGTTCGTCTGATTTTATGTGCAAATCTATTAGGCCTTTCCCATGCTGGTAAAATTGAATGTTTTTTGACACAATTAGCACTTTTCCGAATACCTATTACCAACCAAGGGGACTAACCACTCTGCGAATTTTTCTGTTTTCACCCAGCTTTCTTGGAAAATACACTTCCCCTTTGCTATTTATTAATAATCATCGAAAAACAATCTCACAAAAATTATAAATTCGGACTTTCACAGATAACATTTTAGACACAACACAGAAATGTACCTCACACTTTTTGATTTGCTAAGGTCAGAAATGAGGTCCAATTAGAACGCGTAATGCATTGCACTGCCTTGTAGACTATTGCTTTTTCTGTAACTGAGCTATTTATATCTTGTCTGCTGTAACTGTAAAACCAGAAAAGATTGGAGGCTGTTAATTACCAATATCGTTGTTGTGTTTTTATTTTGCAAAGTCAAGGATTTTCAAGGCTCTCTTGAACATTTTCCAGGATTTCAAGTACTTGAACCAAACTTTGTTTTGAACCAAACTTTGTGTTGAATTTACGGCCATTCCTTGAATCCAAGGCCCAGGGGAACCCTGAAATATGAAAATTTTGAGCCAAACCAGGGGCCAAATGTGCATGGTGTACTCAACCTGGTGTCCAAGGTACTACAGTCACCCATTGTCTATCACATGACATACATGTGCAATCAATTTCCAAATTATATACATCAGGACTTATATTTCATCTAAATTTGGGAGAATCCATTTGGATTCTCGTGAAAATGGTTGTGAGAATCCATATCTGCTGTGAGTGTCCCAGGATCCCTTTCGGCCACCATGGTGGAACACCTACTGTACACAGATAACACATGTTAGTCCCAGCATGGATTCCTGCAGGTTTTGTTGTGCGAATCTATATTTGTGAAGCAGGGAGGATGCCCATAAACATTTATTGTCAGGTGGACAATACTAAAGGCCATATTTCTATGTCTGAATACAAACCTCCAGGGTACAAATTGAACAATACTCAGCATTTTTGATGAAACAGATAAAAATGATGAATGATAATATGAATTAAAAAACAAACATATAAACATATAAACATGATAACACAACATATAATCCATATTTATACATGCCACTCTAACCAAATAATAACAAGGGCTATGCAAAGCGTGTGCCACTGCAGAAGCCTTAATTAAAGGTATTGTGGGACACAAAAATTCAAAAGTCAAAAGAGTAAAAACACAACTTTTCTAAGTCCAAGCAGTGAACAAGGACTATAACTCTGGGAAAAAATATTGCATATCTGTTCCCCTGTGCGGGTCTATCGGCGCACCGAAGGAGATCCAAATCTGACCAATGGCTTTGAAATTACAATACAAAACATTTGTACAGGCAGACAGACAGATGGATGGATGGACAGACAGACAGATCGAGGGCTTCAATAAATACTCCCAAATACTCCTTTAGAGGTCGGGGTATAATAAGTTTATTCTTTACACAATAAGGCAATGCAAGCTTCTATCCTGTTACTCAAAACAATCTTGGTGAGAAACAGACTACAAAGTAACCTCATATGATCAAGCCTCTAAAACATTAAGCCAACATCTCTATGGATTGATACAAGCATTTGATTACATACTGCAAATTAATCAAATAACAAGAGCAACACTAACGCGTGTGCTGATGCCCCCGAAGGTAGCAAAGTCGAACTTGCAAGTAAATAAATAACTTCTGAATGTTTTAAGAGAATTGGTTCATCCAAACAACTTTGAATTAATGGAATTAAAAACACTATGATTCTTGTGTCATCCATATTTATATGAATATATCGATATATAGTAGGTTAAAATGACATGCAAACCTGCCCTGCAAACACTGGGCAGTACAGAAATAGTGGACTAGAAAAAATTGGGATAGTGGACTAAATAAAAAAAAATGCCGATAGGATCACCGATCCAATGTCGAGTTGTGACAGAACAAAAGTGGGTTTAATCATTATCAACTTAATGTCTGGAAACCAATTATTTACAATTTACTATGTGAAGGGTCACTGTGACCTTGACCTTTGACCTAGTGATTCTAAAATAAATAGGGCTCTTTCTTGCATTAATGCCAACCTACCTATGAAGTTTTATGAACGTGGGTGCAACCATTGTCAAATGATCATCTGAAAACCAGTTGTTTACGATTTACTATGTTCAAGGTCACGTTAACCTTGACCTTTGACGTAGCGAGTCCAAAATCAATAGGGTTCTTCTGCTCACCAAGGCCAATCTACCTATGAAGTTTCATGAATGTGAGTTGAACCATTATCAAGTTATCATCTGGAAACCAATTGTTTAAGATTTACTACGTTCAAGGTCACTGTGACCTTGACCTTCGACGTAGCATGTCCAAAATCAATAGGGTTCTTCCTCCCACCAAGACCAACCTACGTATGAAGTTTAATGAATGTGAGTTGAACCACTATCAAGTTATCATCCGGAAACCAATTGTTTACGCCCGCCCGCCCGCCCGCCCGCCATTCACCAAACTATAAGTCGAGTTTGACTTCGTCACAACTCGACTAAAAATGGGCAGCACTTCTCCTATAAGTCTTAACACTGGCCAGTAAGAATAAAGCTGAAATTGGCATCCATATTTATATGGTTATATCGATATGTAGTAGGTTAAAATGACATGTAACCTCCCCACCAAGCACTGAGCAGCACAGAAATAGTGGACTAAAAGAAATTAGGCAGCACTTCTCCCCCATAGGCACTGGCCATTAAGAATAAAGCTGAAATTGGCATCCATATTTATATGGTTATATTGATATGTAGTTTAAAATGACATGCAACCTCCCCTGCAAGCACTCTGCAGTACAGAAATAGTGGGACACAAAAAAAAAGTGGGCAGCAGTTCCCCTAAAGGCACTGGACAGTAAGAATAAAGCTGAAATTGGGAAATTTGTGATTTTTTAATTAAAAAAGAGGCATAACTCTTGCAAGAATGGTCGGAGTGAACCTCCAAATCGAACTTAACCTGTATTTTGACATTAGTAATAAGCAAATCAAATTTTAAATTGATTGGTGCTGTAATACAATTTTAAATGGTCTGGAACGAAAATCACTTTAATTCTTGTGTCATCCATATTTATATGGATATATTAATATGTATATACCCCCTAGAAAATTGAGAACAAGCTAAAGACCAGGTTACTTTACCCTTATAGTAAGGTTGTGATGTAATATGTAGGATATATTGATATGCAGAGGTTAAAATGTCATGCAACCTCCCCTGCAAGCACTGGGCCGCAGAAAAATAATGAACTAAAAAAAAAAAATTGGGCAGCACTATGGTACAATTTACCTTAGTCAGAAACAGAGGCCAAAAACAAACAGGGCCCATAACTCTACTAAACATGAATGGACAAAATGCTAGGTACGTTGGCATCCGTTCCCCCAAGCTGCTCTATCACCATACCAAAGAACATTAAAATCCGACAACTGATGCTCAAGTTATATAATACAAAATGTTCGTACAGACGGCAAGATGGACGGACAGAGACCTCGAATATATGCCCCCTAGAGGGGGGGGGGGCATAATAAAGCTTAGTAGATGAGACGTATCGAGAACAAGCTAAAGACCAGGTTACTTTACCCTTATAGTAAGGTTGTGATGTAAGAGCCACCACCATCCCTCCGATTTTAAACGACACACACTGAAATTACATACCTGGAGTTTCTATTAATGACTACAGGTACTAATGAAAAAAGGTCACTAGACTGTTCCTGAAAGAAAGTCTTCTAAGATTACCAACTGAAGGATGTTAAACAATACAGAGGAAAGAAACATATTGCATTAATTTCTGACACACCCTCTCCTGTTTTCCGAATGTAAAAGCGGCAGAATAAACTAAGGAAGAAGGTGGAGGATACATACTCAACAGTACACAAATATAATAATCCAAGAATGGCAAACCCAACTAGATATAATATAACCCAAGAAGTCAATGCATAGTATACATTAGTAACACTTCGACTAAAAAGCATGTGTGAAAACTAATGAAGAGGCTATAAGGAAGGTGTCTAAATAGTATTTGACTGTAAACGAAACAAGAAAAGAATGATGCAGGCATAAATGAACAAGCACGTCATCTTGTTAAAAATGTTTTACAAATCGGAATGTTTTCCATACGGAATAAGAAATATATAGACAAAATCAGTAAGGAAAGGTATGAGCAATCAGCCTACCTACATAACATGGCTGTGCTGCCTTTGAGAAAGAGGATAGTAAAAAGATCTCTAATATTTCTCAATGAAAAGGGATGGCTAACTTGATGTAACCCAAGATGCCCGAGGCATTGAGAATCCTGGCCTTTGCAAGAAGGACTCAAACTAAAATCTGACAGATGATGAATTCCACATCCGGGAGAGTGAATTCCTCGGAGGGAACCAAAGCTGACTTCTCTCAATTGGCTTGAAGACCCACTGACTGAAACAGTTGCAGAAGACTGACATTGTTCTCCAGAAGAGATGAATTTGCCTGTCTCTGGAGGATGTTGTCTAGATATGCCATAGACGTTACTGATGAATGCACCTGGTGATAAGCTATCACTCTATTCATCAGACATGTGAATGTGCAAGGAGCTTGATTTAAACTGAACAGCCAAGCTTTGAACTGATAACATATGCAGATGAATCAGAAAATGAAAGTATTCTTCCTAAAGATCTGTGCTTATAGCAAAATCATTTTCATGAATGATGCTCTGAACTGACTTCAAAGTTTCCATGCTGACTTGTGATGCCCTGATGGAAAGATTCTGATAACTCAGATCGCAAACTGTTCATCTTCTGCAAGAGAAAGAGTCTGACTGTAAAACCCAATATATTCATAGTGAATGACCTTGATTGCTTCCAATCTAGTGGCACTGCTATCTTGGAATCTAGTAGAGATGGTCAAGCTAGATCTGGGGTAACAATAACATGGGTCGGATTTCAAGAAGCATCCTCTATGAAGAAAAGAGGAGCCTGAACTGAATTAACTGAGAAATCCAAAGGAGTGATGTGATGGTCAGCCAAAAGTGTAGAAAATAAGCAATCTGTCACTCTACTGAAGTAATGCAAGGAGACAAACTTCACTTCCTGGTCTGTCGGGGCCTGTCGAGGTGAAGTGTCTGCCTCCATGTCTAGCTTTGCCTCATCTTTTCTGTGATCTAGAAGAATTACAAGAGGATGATGGACACCTATTCAGGTTGACAGTACAACCAAAGCTGCCATGATGAGCACCTCTACCTGTCCGAAAAAGTGTAGTTACTAACATCTAACTGTTGAATAAGTAACTGATTAGGTGAAAACTATAATACTTTTACCTGTGGATTCTGAATTTGACAATCAAACACAGTTTGGCTACAAAAGGAGAATGAGTACAACTGTTTGCATTGTCTCATCTAAAGAGTTCTAGAACAGCCACAGCAATGGCTTGTTTTAAAACTGCATTCATCATGGAACAAAAATGGTATCTGAATATGGTAGCAGCATCATCTAATTCCCCCACTTCAGATACCCTTGTGGTTAAAGCACCAATTAAGTGACCCAAGACTGAAAATAATTAATCTGACATTTGAAGAATGAGGTCCCCAGAGAGTGAATGTGCTGATGCTATCCCATACAGTGGGCCAATGTATCCTCTGCCCTCTGGGTACCTCTTTCTGTTTAGGTCTGAGATCTTGATTCAGACTGAGGTTCACAGAGGTAGCATCACCAAATTCACCCCCGGGAACCTCATTTTGCAGATGACAGTCTGCATATTTTCTAGCTTGAAGTGACCAGAAAGATACAGAATATGGATCATCTTTGATAGAGCGATTACCATTTCCAAAGTGAGTGTAGGAATGGTAATGGGCTTACACATGAAGAGTTACAAAACAGATGCATCATCATCAAGAGTAGGAGAAGACGAAATGTGCACTTCAGAACACTCTTATGATAAAAACACTTGAGAGGGACCTTTATCTGATCTTTCCAAAAGCTATTCTAAAGTGCCTTGGAGGAGGGCAGTGGCTCAGTAGGTAGAGGTGCAGGCTGCAAGCCGAGAGGTCCTCGGAACTATTCCCACCTGCGGCAACCGTGTTGTGTCCTTGAGCAAGACCCTTCATCTCCACTGGCCACGTGGGGACATGGTGGCATTGTGAACTAGGACGTACTGCACATTGATGGTGCACTTGTCTTCAACCAATGCTAACCCTGCGCCTGCGTGGAGTTAGTATGTTGGGGAGCTGACAGTTGCTCACCATTCCTCGGTGGTTATCTCCGGCTTCCTCCACCTGTAAAACTGTCGCGGTCATGATTAGCCATTGTGCATAAATATGTGACCTTAAACACCAATAAATAAATAAATAATAAAGTGGCTTGGAAAAAAAATGTTTATTCAAAGACATGAAAGTATCAACAATGGAAGAAGACTGCAGAGGTGTAGAGGAGAGAGGGGCTGAGAGAATGAAGCAGTATCTCTCTTCTCCACCATAGATAAGCGCCGATGCAATGTAGGTACTGAATCAGGCTTGACCTTGGGAACATAATCTTATAAGAACTCAAGAGCTTCTAAATAATTGTGAAGCTGATGATAACATTCCTCTTCCTCAACCTTATCACCATCAATATGTTTATTTCAAGTGGAGATGTAACAAGTATCTAGATTTTAGGTTGACAAGAGTTGGAAGAATAATATAAGTAGCTATCTTCCCTGCTCCATTTGCGTGCAGGAGAATGAGAACCATTATCAGACATCTCAATTGTAGGAAGGTTGCTGTTAACCTGTGCTAGTTGAAGATAAAATTCATCAAAATTGTTGTTAACTGATGACATTGCAAAAGACTGAAATGAGACAGAGCAATAGTAAGCTGAAGTATGAATATGATCCAAATGATGATTGTCCCGTGAAGCATAGTCGGATCTTCCATAGTTGCAATGAAGATCCTGTGGGGCAATAATCTTCAACTTTAACGTTTGTCATAAAAGGAACATGGATCTGACAAAGTGTGCATACGTGATTCTGTGTTTTAGGTAATATTAGAAAGACGATCTGCTCCGTACCAAGTAATAAGATGATGTAGCTGTATTAACTGAATGAAAGTCACGAGAACTGACCGAAGTTGCGACATGACCATTTACCTGTGTGTGTAGTAAACTAGAGCTATGAATGTTCTCTTGAAAAGAAAATGTCAATGAGTAGTGCATACTACAGTACGTGGAGAGTGTATTATCACTAAATCACCCACAGAGTGGAGATTCCACCCAAGCAATAATTGGGAACCTGTTGCAAAGCATAACTGGCACAAGCAAAGTTTCAGCCAATGGACCTCCGGGTTAAATCCGGAGGTCCATTGGCTGAAACATTGCTCGTGTGTTTTGTCGATATGAACACAATTTGAAAGTTATAGCTTGGGTGATACCTCCACTCCATGGGTGATTTAGTTGCAATCCACTCTCCACATACTGTACATGATGACTCAAGGGACACAGAACTAGACGCACCAAGGGAACTATCACCCAATTAACATTTTCTTGTGGGATATTGTGCATGAGGGGTTAGTTTTGTTTGTAGTCTTGTGAGAGGATCATCTTCTGGCTGCAAGGGTTGCAGTGTATGCTTGTCAGTGACGATCTCGTTTACAGTCCCAAAAGATTTTCAGTCCGCTCTTGTATCGTCTGACTGCAAGATGAGCAATCTATGAACATTGGGGATAGATGTCAAATGGGGCTTTTGGGGTACTCGTGGATTATCTTCTGACAGTAAGGATAGTGATCTATGTGTGACAGAGAAATCTTGTTGATATTCCCGTTAACCCTTTACCCAACGCAGACGATATCAAAATTTATTATTTTAAATATAATTTTTTTTATTTTTTTCAAAAAATTTCAACAAAAACATATCATGTGACCCCTCATTGGAACGAGCTCAATGAGCTCGTTCCAATGAGGGGTCACATGATATGGTTTTGTTGAAATATTTTGAAAAATTTTATTTTTTCAACTGCTCAATTTGCATATTACGCAGGCGGATGCGGGCGATTCGTTAGGTAAAGGGTTAAGACTTTGAGTATGTCCCAGTACCCTCCAATTTCAATGTGAGCGATCTGTGCACATCGGTGACACTGTCTGTTGAGACTTTTGGGGAACTCTTAAGATTATTTTCTGACCGCAGTGACCATCTAGTTTAGAGTACTGAGGGACTTGAAATGCCAAACCTTAGTAGAAGTGTTTACTTCTATAGGCTCAAGCCAGTCAACTCATGGATTATCTTCCGAGAACAAGAAAGGTGGAGACAATCTTTTTTATAGTCTTGTAAGACTTTTGAGTACACCTTGGTATTTTCCAATTTCAAGAGGAGAGATCTATGCTCATTGGTGACACAGTCAAAAGTCTGTTGAACCTTATGGGGTACTCTTGGATTATCTTCCAAATGTAAGTGTTGGTGACAATTTTGTTTATAGCTCTGTAAAACTTGGAGTACGCACTAGAATCAACTGATGGCATAAGCATTCTAGACACATCTGGAATATCTGTATCAAAAGTCCAAAGTGTCTGTCTTCGTTGTGACAATTGGGGTACTCCTGGATTATGTTCTAATATAGTGGAGCCCACTTAATTGGATATCTCTTAATTGCATATCCCTGTTAATTGAATATAATTTTCAAACACAAAACCATTTACCATACCTTCAGTACAAATTTGATCTGTTAATTGCATATGGGTTGTAGAGTAAACTCCTGTTAATTGTATATAAATTTTTGTAATATGTCGAAAACAATTACTGTGACACGCACCAAATTCCCCTTATTTATCAACCTTTTTGGCCTTACTACATCCAATATAGGCATTTATTCTATATCTTGTTTGACAGAGCTCTATGAGCTCTGTCAAACAGGATATAATAGAATAAATGCTCAGTTTACCTCCAGAACACAGGAAACTGGCCAAATCCCTGTTAATTGTATACTCCTGTTAATTGAATAATTTTCACTGGAAAATGGATATTCCATTAAGAGGATTCTACTGTATTATCTCTATACATATATCATACTGCAATGATAGCAACTGATGCATGTTGGTTACAATCTCTTTTATAGTCCCACAGGACTTTAACTGGCAAACCTTTAAGGAAGTATTTACATCTCGGGGTTCAAACTGGTAACACACCATATGCCTCTTACCAGCTGAGGCATCAACCAAATACTGTCTACCTATGGGTTCTTGACCTGAGATGACAGATGAGTTGTTATGGTTGTGCATAGGTGAAAGAACTCAAGTTTGGGATGAAGCTGCATTTAACAGGAGGAGCACCAGCTTTCTTTTTATGCAAAAGTAGTCTTGATGGCATTAATTGCATCTAATGCGGTTTGTGTGGTTAACATCTACATATATAGAAGCTGACATTGGTTGCATGGAACCATGCAAGGCATGCTGGATATATACAAGTATCTGAATTTATAAAAGTAATAATAATCAGTCCTCAATAGATAAAACTGGATATGAAAAAATCTTATCTAAAGAAGGAAAATGCCTAACCATTGACAGCATTTGGTTACGTTTGTCCCAACAAAGAGCAACAATTTTCAAAATCACTTTCCTGAGAAATTCATTGCCGAAAACTGCATACTGGCATCAAAATCATCATTCTTGAGCTTCCAGGCACTTCTCAAACGAATCTCTTTGAAACATCATATCTTTGATGAAATAGTGGGGAAAGATTTTATAAACACTCCATCCAAGATGGCTGGTAAAAAGAAAACTGGTTGTTTCTCGAAACCACATGTCTGGTGGGTGATGGACAATTGGTGACTATCCAAGACAGATCCTTGGACACCAGGTTATGTGCACCATGTACATTTAGCCCCCGGTTGGTCTAGTTTGGCTCAAAAATATCATTTTGGACTTTATTTATCTCTAAGAAAACATTAGAAATTGCTCATTTCTGAGGAGGAATTGGTTATTAGGATAGGAACTTGTGTTAGTTTGGTAAACTGGTAAGAAATATAAGAGCTGTGTGGTTAAGATCAGAGCTGTGTGGTCAACTGAAAAAACTGACCTAGTTAAGATGGTTTGTTGATTGGGGTTTAATGACACTTTCTACAGCCAGGGTTATATTGTGTCGAACAGTTTTAGCTGGTGTAATCAGAGAGAGCTACAGAACAGGAGCGAGTCACTGTCACACGTGGAGTTAGAAGTGGTTGAAGGCACATGCAACTTCGACATGCAGTACACCTTAGTATATAGCAGCACCATCATGCCCCCACATGGACAGGACTGTACTACCATTCTGAGATCCATATTTCCTGAGGCTGAAAGCCAAAGAAAATACGAATCTCCGACGGATAGTACAGTCCCGAACATCCTGCTAAAACACTGTGTGATGAATTTATTACTCTGCCCCTTCAAGGTGTCGAGTTTTGTTTTATTATATAATCCCCATACAGTATTCCAGTGGGGAAAACTTTGTAAAGTTGATAAAGTGTTGCAAGGTAATGGTCCAAACTATGTCTAAAGTTCTCTTAAGATGATGTTTTGTACATCTCACCATCTTTCTTACAGGCATCAAGTTAAATATGACCAAGAACTTCTGCCAGTCTTCATCATCAAAAGATTCAAAATCTGTCGATTGCATTTTCCTTCCAAATAACTTCTAAATGTATTGGCTGCTTTTTTATTTGTTTTTTGTCTATTATCCGGAATGGATTTAGCATATTTTATTAATGTCTCTTCATCGGAATGACAAGCAAATCATTTAACAGGTAGAGTGCTGGAAGCCCATATTTGGGCTTTACGCTGAAGGGTCAGTACCAGCACTTAAAGGCTTCACATTTTGTGGATGTTGCTCATACCACCTTTGAAATGAAATTATTTAGTTTGTTAGGATTTGCCTTGTTACAATTTATGGGAGAGTGCCTATTGGCACTCTCCCATAAATTGTAACTAGGCAAACGTATGTGAACAAATTTTGATGACCAAAAATAATTCAGCACTCTACCAGTTAACTGAAGACATGCGTACCAGTTAACTGGTAGAGTGCTGGAAGAACATATTTGGGCTTTACTCTGAAGTCTATGTACCACAACTTGAAGGCTTCATATTCCGTGGATGTGCTTCCTATTATCTTTGAAGTGAAATTATTTAATCTATATGAATTTGCAATGTTAGAATTTATGGGAGAGTGCCTGCACTCTCCCATAAATTTAACAAGGCAGACATGTAAACAAATTTTGATGACCAAAATTAATTCAGCACTCTACCAGTTATGAGACATTTTGACAAGCAGACGATTTTAATTTTATTTGAAATGGAGTTATTTCCTGCGACTGGACTCAAATATTTGGGAGACTTCAATTCAAGGACTTGGGAAAGGATGCCTCGTTATTATTGTGGGACACACATTGACTTTTTAAGTGTTTTATTTGATACCTACAGATTATCATGATAATGTGCATGTCCTGTGGTTTGTATCAGATTCGAGGCGGTGCCCAGAATGGGATCCCAATGAGCCGGCTTTGGAGGCGAGTTGTGATCCCATTTTTGGACACCACCGAGAATCTGATGCAAATCACAGGACATGCATATTATCATAATTAGAATGTATCCATGCACCTGTTATGATAGCCCGTAGCGCTACCAGAAATGAGTCATCTATATGATACAGAATCAGAATGCATTTATCTAAACAATTCTGTCACATACACAGATTAAATCTTAACCCTTTTACCCAACGTAACGGTCAATGCTATTCTAAAAAATCGCCAGTTAATTTTCATTATTTTTTCATTTTTTGTCTCAAAAGCATAGGTTATGATCCCTCATTGGAACGAACTCATCGAGCTCATTCCAATGAGTGGTCATAACCTATGTTTTTGAGACAAAAAATGAAAAAAATTAGTTATTCAAGAATTTTTTTTGCAAGTGTTGTCTGCTTTTCATGTTAGGTAAAGGGTTAAATTATTTTTAAACATTTTTGGGACATAATGTTCGGTCAATCACTGAAACGCACATAGAATGTATCCATGCACCTGTTATGATAGCCCGTAGCGCTACCAGAAATGAGTCATCTATATGATACAGAATCAGAATGAGTCGTCTATATGATACAGAATCGGAACACATTATGTGATATGTACCGTTTTTCATGGTTTTCAGGCCAAAATCTATATGATTGTTAGATAAAGTGGTGTATTCTGGGTCTTGGAGAATTGGGGACACTATATTCAAACTTGTTCTATGAGTGCTAAGAATAAGTTTCACTGAAGAGACAATTCATACAAAGACATAGGTTGCATGTTTCTTGAAATCACAACGATCTGTTGTGCAGAAACACCATAACAGAATCCTTCTTCTTGACAGTAAAATCAGACGTTGGGGGTTTGTACACATGTTTTATTTCAAGTTTTCGGAATATTCTCATGAAACAATATTGTACTCATTTTGTTTGTGAGTCTGAATGTTTATTACTGACAAAAATGTTTGAAGTGATGGGTGAAAGGCAAATCGGCGAAGTGTACCATGGAATGTCTGTTCACCCCTTTTAGCTGTCACGTGATATTCCCATACATCCCGCTGAATTTCGTACACACTGTTTGGAGTTAAATGTACTGTACTGGATGCATTGGTTACTGACCAATCAAGAAGCTTGTATAATTTTAAAAGGATAATAATGAGGATTCCGTGTCTTGTCCATGGACACAGTGCAGGTAGCACAATTCATGATCAGACTGTCAACCTTGCAGTTTAAAGTTCATTCCTCTAACCATTGACCCACTGCCCTCCTGGTATTTAGTACACATAACCACTGTGTGCCCACCTGGACAATGAGTATTACTTGCCTTGTCCAAGAACACAGTGCAGGTGGAGCAAGTCATGATCAGACTGTCAGCCTTACAGTTTAACCCTTTACCCAATGCAGATGATATCAAAATTTATTATTTTAAATATAATTTTTTAACATTTTTCAAAAAATTTCAACAAAACCATATCATGTGACCCCCTCATTGGAACGAGCTCAATGAGCTCGTTCCAATGAGGGGGTCACATGATATGGTGTTGTTGAAATATTTTTAAAAATTTAATATTTTCCACTGCTCAATTTGCATATTACGCGGGCGGATGCGGGCGATTCGTTAGGTAAAGGGTTAAAGGCTATTGCTCCAACCAATAAGCCACCACACTCCCAATATTCTTTAGTACACAGCATCACCATGTCTCCACATGGACAAAGAGGATTATGTGTCAAGTTCAAGGACACAGTACAGGTGGCGCAAGTCATGATCAGACTGTCAACCTTAACCCCTTACCCAATGAATCGGCCTCACACGCCCGCGTAATATGCAAATTCAGCAGTTGAAAAATATTATTTTTCAAAAAATTTCAACAAAACCATATGTGACCCCTCGTTGGAACAAGCTCATCGAGCTCGTTCCAACGAGGGGTCACATGATATAGTTTTGTTGAAATATTTTGAAAAATTTGAAATAATTATATTTAAAATAATAAATTTTGATATCGTCTGCATTGGGTAAAGGGTTAAAGTTTAAAGTCTATTGCTCAAGCCATTGAGCCAACCCACTCCTGGTATTCTTCAGAAATCAAAACCCAAACCTTCATAAAAACACAAATACAGTAGAGCCTACTTAATTTCAAATTCTAAATTAAACAAGGTGCAGTGCCACCCGTATCCCCCACCAAGGGTTTCTAAGTTGAAAAAATTGGAAAAGGGCAAAACCTGTTACTTGTGAATATCCTCTGCCCCATGGTAGTCTATCAGCATACCAAAGATCATTTAAATCCAACATCCACTGACTGAGATATGAAGGTCCAAAGTTGTTACGGACGGAACGACGGATGGACCCCATTTCTATATCCCCGCAAACTTCATTTTGGCTGGGGATAATAACCCTGTTATTTGCATATAACTTCCAATCACCAAACCATTTTACCAAACCTTCAGTACAAATTTGACATGGTGTTTGCATGTAGGTTAAATCAGTATTACAGTAGAACCTGTCTTGAGAGACTGCCCTTTGGGCCACACAAAAGTGGTCTCTCAAGACAGGTGGTCTCTCATAACAGGTTTCAGGTTTTCTCAATAACCCACCACAAAATTCAGAAATGGAGAAGAATGGATTTTTGTAATTACTTTGTAGTTCTTTTTTATGAAGTTTTTGTAACAAATTGAAATGGACTGTTATAAAAATTATAAAAATAAATTAGTGTTGAAAATCTTCAATGAAGATTTTCAACACAAATTTATTTTTATAATCCTGTCTGTCACATTTCAGGTATGTATGAAATTGTTTATTCAGCAATAATCCTAATCTTTTCACAGGGGTCTTATAAAAACATCTCAATCTTTAATGAGTTATGTAACTGAATAGCAATTGAAACCCAATTAAGAGCTTTTAATACTTTTAATTATGTTAGTATAACCACAATGGATTTTCCAATTCCAGAACAGGTAAAACGTTTTTGTCATGGTTTCAGTCTTCAAAGGGGCGGTCTCTAAAGACAGGTCCATTATGGCATAAAAATACAAGTTGGTACCAGGTCACAGTGCTCAGCTGCATTGGTAAGACTTTCGAAAGAATTCTTACCAATCGGTTCAGGGGGCACCTTGAAGACATCGACTTCTTCAATAAATGGCAAAGAGCCTATAGATACCGTAAAGAAGGCATCAAACATGTCTACCGACTAGTCACCCAAATGAAAACCGCTATCAACAATCAGCAAATAGGCGCGGCAGTCCTGTTAGACGTCGAAAAAGCATTCGACTCTGTCTGGCAAAATGGAATGCGCTACAAATTATCAAAAATGAGACTCCCCGTGAAACTGATTAGATTACTATCCTCTTTCTTAAATGATCGCGAAATTAAAGTCAGAGTGAACAATGAAATGTCTGACAGTGTCCCCCTCGAAACTGGCACCCCTAAAGATCCGTCCTAAGCCCCCTCCTATACATCTTTTTTGTAAATGACCTTAGCTTCTCCGATGACCGCGTTCAAGTTTCCCAATTCGCGGATGATAAGGGCCTCTAACAATACGGCCAATCTGCTCCCAAAACCCCTGCAACGCGCTCTCGACGAGCTTGAAGAATGGTGTGCCAAATGGAGAATTAAGCTAAATGCCAATAAAACCCAACGAATCACCTTTACCCGCAAGAAAACCAAACAGGATTTTGACCTAAAACTTATGGATAACACCCTCCCAGAATGCAAAGAAGCGAAATTCCTGGGCATTACTATTGATCAGAAACTGTCCTTCAACAAACATACCGACGACATGGCGAAAAAAGCTAACAAATGAATTAACTTACTGAAAATGCTCAAGGGAACTTCATGGGGGGGCCAACCAGTCCACCCTACTCAAACTATACAAATCCTTTGTGCGCCCAGTACTCGAATACGGTGCAATAATACTAACTGACCTCAACCCAACTAATATGGGAAAACTCCAGAGGGTCCAAAATCACGCGCTTAGAGTTGCCCTCCGCGCCCCATGGGACACTCCCATCAAAACACTCCACGACAGGGCCGATATCCCCACCATTAAAGACCGACTAGCCACCCTGGCCACGAAAAATCATGACCGGTTAGCCGACAGCGAACTAATCTCCGAACTTGGAGTAATTTACGAAAGCCGACAAAAGCCCAAAAATTGTAACCAAAACTAAGACCGCTCGAATAAAAACTAGGATTGACAAGGTAAACTGCGATCCCCGACGCCCCCGAATACCCCTAAACTAAATTAAAATAAATAAGTCCGCAACCAGCGAAGGGTACAACAGGAAAGAAACACCCTCGGGTGTGGTCTAGTGTGCTAGACCTGTTGCTCTCCCGCTGACAGCTCAACCCGCATTAAACGATCGCGATCCCTGGCACCCTCAACTTCTAATAAACCTAAACTAACCTAAATAAGGCCACTTCCAGCGAAGGACACAACAGGAAAGAAAAACCTTCGGGTGTGGTCTAGTGTGTTAGACCTGTTACCGTCCCGCTGCAAACAAGGAAGTTCAGCCCACTTAAAGCGCTCGCGATCTCCGGCACCTTAAAACCAAATAAATAGGTAACGACTGGGGTCCCAAGCACAAGAGTATGTTACTGCTCTTACGAATGTAAAGATTCGTGCATTTCATACTCTCCCCCATAGCAACAAGCACACGCACACAGCACAATACCACACGAGAGTATGTTACTGCTCTTACGAATGTAAAGATTCATGCATTCCATACTCTCCCCCCACGCACAGCTGACACCACAAAGACGCGCAACTAAAGAGGTTCTACTTTTATCTTTACAGTTTACTTATTCTAATGAAAACTAATTCTATCTTCTTCTTTTAAGCAGGTACACAGAAGATGTTTTTTGACCAGCACCCCAATAACCGCTACAGACAGTCTAACCATTATGGAAACAGTCACCTCCTTGGTTTCTGAACATCCTCCGCTCCATCCCTAAAAGTGGACAACCACTTTAAGGGAGGCGAGCGTTGGTCCTGCGTCCCACCTCTGCCCCTTTTTGTAAGCGCATTGCACATCTTTTTGTCCCAACCCACTAGGATTACAATGCAGGCCTGCCCCCGAACCAGGGAAGTTCGGGTCTTCTTCTTGGTGGTCCCCGAAAGGGGTCATTGTTGTTTTCCTTCAAAAGAGTCCAACTATAACATAACAGAGACAGCCTGAGGCAGATTATACTTGCCAGTGATGGCCATCACTCATTATCATCCTCGAAGCGGCAGACTATACTTGCCTGAAAATCCAGATCGACTGCACCCTCGGGGAGAGGTAGTACCTTTGTGAGAGGACCCAACCTCCCACAATGGTCCTCACCTGAGGGTCCAACCGACTTCAGTCAACGAGACCGCCTACCCACAACTGGAGACACCTGCTGAGTACCGGATCCTTTTCCTCCTTCAACACGCCTAGACATGTGACAGCCATCATATATAGCTACCGAGGGTCGAAAGGGGCTTGTCCCCCATACCATCCCTGCGCACCTTCGGCGCATGAAATCATTTCTCTTCGCAGGTCACAGTGGTCTCTCGGCCGGGGGTGGATTTGCAGTGTTTAATCATAATCCTAAATTAACTCAAATTAACCTAAATATGGTCGAAACCAGCGAAGGGCATAACAGAAACACCCATGGGTGTGGTTTAGTGTCTAAACCTGTTAACCTCCCGCTACAAACTCACTATCACCCTATGAAGGTGATATAACAGGCTGATCAACAGCTTAACTGTGATCACAATTAAAACATAATGTGCATAAGCGGCAGACTATACTTGCCCGAAAATCCAGACTGACTGCACCCTCGGGGAGAGGTAGTACCTTTGTGAGAGGACCCAACCTCTCACACTGGTCCTCACCCGAGGGTTCAACCGACATCAGTCAAAGAGACCATCACGCCGCAACCGGTGACACCTGTCGAGTACCTGAACCTGTTCCTCCTTCAACAGGAATAGACATGTGGAATTTAATCATTTACAGACAATGCACTGGTCCTCACCCGAGGGTTCAACCGACATCAGTCAAAGAGACCATCACGCTGCAACCGGTGACACCTGTCGAGTACCTGAACCTGTTCCTCCTTCAACAGGAATAGACATGTGGAATTTAATCATTTACAGACAATGAGGGTCGAAAGGGGCTTGTTCCCCATACCGTCCCTGCGCGCCTTCGGCACGTTAAACCATTCCATTCGATTGGTCTCTCAAGACAGGTGGTCTCTCAAGACAGGTGGGCTCCCATAGCAGGTCCATTATAGAGTAAAACCAATCAAGTCTATTCAAGGCTGTTTATCGCCATATTTCAAGGCCCCACAATAGCCAAATTCAAGGATTTTCAAGGCCTGCCTTCACTAGTCCTAACTGGGACCCTCCAGTCATTACCCCCTTCCCTTGAAAGGAAGTGGGAGAAGGGGGTAATGATGGAGGGTCTTCGTTAGGAATATGCCTTCACGAACTAAGACATATAAAACTATATAGTTATGATTGATCCCCGTTCGGGACGACCCACGTTGTGACCTTGGGCAAGGCACTTTATCCTGGTTGCCTACATGGGGGCACAATTACGCCATGTACTAAGGCATACTGCACGTCGATGGTGCGCGTCTTCAACCGCTGTAACCCTGATTGAGCAGAGCTTGAAGAGAGTTAAAGTGTTGAGGAGCTGACAGTTGCTCGTCATTACTCTCTCCGGGTACTCTGGCTTCCTCCATGAGTAAAACTATCATGGTCACGATTAGCCATAAGTAAGCATAAGTATGTGACCTTAAATCCCAATACATAAATAGTTATGATTTTGTGCTTCATCAGCAATTTTATTTTGTGAATATTCAAGGCTTTTCAAGAATAAATGCTCAGTTTGACACTTGAACACAATGAAACTCTCCTGTTAATACCAAGAATAATAGAATAAATACTCTGTTTAGCATAAAGGAAGATGACCCAATCCTGTTAAATTAATACATTTGTTAACTGAATACTATGCATTCCCGAAATAACAATGCAATGTACAGAATTTGTTTAACTGGTACAGTGCTAGAAACCACTATCTTGGCTCTACTGAAAAGTGTTGGAAGCCACTTTAGCGGCTTTACACTGTATTCATTAGCTTTGATGTTTGCTCAGCACTAGAACAAACTAGAAGAAGAGGGATGTTACATCCCAACGCTCACCTACATTCGCGCTTGATAATGTCGTTCCAATGTAACATGCCTAATATTTAGTTAATATAAATCATTAACTAGGCATCAAATGATTAATGTTGTTTATGTGATGGCTTTGGAAAGTCTATATTTCTGCATTTATTATATATCAATTCAACATAGAACCATTGGATACATCTTTTAGAAATGTTTATGATTAAGAATATGAATCGTGAGGCCAGATATTAAATAAGAATTAGGAAAGGCTTTCATAAAACTCTGAAATTTTAATTGAAGTACATTCATTGGTTAAAGAGGAGTTGCGGAAAAACATTCGTTCAAGAAAGTGACTATAAGTCCCAACAAAAATACATCACATCAACAACTAAAATAAGCCTTAATGTTACTAGTAACAAGTATGAAAAAGTATCAAATAATAAAAAAAAAAAAGTTAAAAAAATTTTTTTTTAAAGAAAGTGAATATAAGTCCCAAAAATCCCCGTCAAATTCCTCAAATATGCATGTAATAAGGGCGCAACATTACCGCAATGTAGTTCAGTAACCCATGCGTACAATATCAATTGCCTGGAAAGACACATAGAAACAGAACTCACCTTAACACCTCACCTTAACACAAACTTTTAGAACTTAAAATTGATTAAGTCAGACAAAAACGTGAACATTGTGACTGAAAAAAAGAAAAGAAATCAGTTAAATTTCTGCATACAGTAGGGTTAATACCTACAGTTGTTATTGAAATGAGAAAATAAACAGTAATGAGAGGTGAAGGCACCACAATCTGCACAAAAGCTGACTTTAACGCAAATTCTTACAACACCTAAACGCTAATTCTTACAAGTTTTGGCAGAAAATCAGCCTCAAATTCCTCAAATATGCATGTAATGAGGGTTAAATATTACTGCAATGGAGTTCAGTAACCCAAGTGCAGAATATTAATTGCCTGGAAAGACACATAGAAACACAACTCACCTAAACACAAAGTTTACAAAGTTTTACAACTTAAAATTTACTAAGTCCATGAAAAACATGAAAATTTTGACTGAAAAAAAAGAAAATTTCCGTTAAATTTCTGCATACAGTAGGGTTAAAACCTACAGTTGTTATTGAAATATGAAAATCAACAGTAATGAGAAGTTAAAGCAGCACAATCTGCACAAAAGCTGACTTTAACGCAAATTCTTACAACACCTAAACACAAATTCTTACACCAACTTTTGGCAGAAAATTTTAGGTGAAATTTGGAAAAAGATCATAGTATCAGGGTTAAATACTGTTCTGATAGTCCCCTACAACCTACATATGCAATAGCAAAGGCCTGAGCCCACTGATCTTTGAGAACTCACCTTAACACCTCACCTTAACACAAACTTTTAGAACTTAAAATTTACTAAGTCCGAGAAAAACATGGAAATTTTGACTGAAAAAAAAGAAAATTTCCGTTAAATTTCTGCATACAGTCGGGTTAATACCTACAGTTGTTATTGAAATATGAAAATCAACAGTAATAAGAAGTTAAACCAGCACAATCTGCACAAAAGCTGACTTTAACACTAATTCTTACAACACCTAAATGCAAATTCTTACAACTTTTGGCAGAAAATTTTAGCTGAAATTTGGAAAAAAGTCGTATTTTAAGGGTTAAATACTGTTCTAATAGTCCCCTACAACCTACATATGCAATATCAAAGGCCTGAGCCCACAGATGCTTGAGAAATTCACCTTAACATTAAATCTTACAATATTGGACACGCCGGACACCGACGCTGACGCCCGAGGTTATCACAATAGCTCACCACATCTTACAGATGTAGGTGAGCTAAAAACTGTGAACACTGCTCACTAAATGATACCACCCACTCCCACCAAGAAACATTTTACAACAGTAAAAGTGTGTTTAATGTAGAGAGCACAAACACTGACACCAATGTTTGAAGGTTTCATTGAAATCTATTCACTAGTTTAAAAGAGGTCGTGGATAGCAAAAGGCAACAATCTCCCCCCCCCCCCCCCCACGTCCCCACCCCACGCAAGCTTGAATTGACAAAGCTCATTTTTAAATATGGGAAACCCTAAAAATGAAAATATCTGAAAACAAAACAGGAGGTGCACATCTTCAATGCATGTAAAAGAATGTCTGAGAGTTTCAATGAAATCCGTTCACTGGTTTAAGAGGAGTTGCAGATAGCAGATATGTACCTACCCCCCCCCCCCCCCCCCCCAAGCGTAACACCCCTATAGCATAACAGACGGACGGACGTATGTCGAAATATGAAAATATCTGAAAGAAAAATAGGAGGTGCACATCTTCAGTGTATGTAAAAGAATGTCTGAGAGTTCCAATGGAGTTTGTTCAATGGTGTAAGAGGAGTAGCGGATAGCAGATCTATACCCCCTCCCTACTAAAACGTGAATTGACAAAGACCATTTTTGAATATGGGGAACTAAAATTTTTGACAGGAGCCCAAGTTCCCCAATGGGAACAACACAAGCCCAAATGTATCCCGATAGAGCCTAAGTGTGGGCAAAATTCCAAACATTAATTGCTACACTACCGGAATATTTTAATGTATCTTACAACAATCCTACCATGAACTAAATAGGAAATTACGTATATTTATACAACATTGTCAATGTAAACAAACAACGTCAGAAGAAAAAAACAGAAACAAGACTCCAGGCACTGAATAAAAAGGCCCGAGGTCAGTAACAGATTTAGAACTATCCGATGTAAAGCAAGATCTTCAGCAAAAGAAAAAACGTTACATTGGATGTATGATGCATGACCAAAACGCCTGAACACCCCTAGGGTGAGGACGTAACCATGGGGAAATACAGAATAAACATTCTGTATAACACGTCAAACTCCCAAGAAATTTTTTTAAAAATTCCAATAAAATAAGCCAAAAGCTTGGGAGTTTAACTGGGGGAGCTTCAAGGAAGGATAGGGAAGGAACACTTAACAAACAGTAGAAAAATTATTAGCAAGAATGATGACTTCAGGCCCATGTCCCGAAATTGGGAAACATGAAATAATTTTTCTAAAAATAATAAAGTTACAGCCCTGAACGTTTCCAACCACCATTTCTTCCTTCCATCATCCAAATGTGTCCTTGGATCCACCAATTTTACCATTGATTTGTGTCTGGCATCATTAAAACAGATTTAAAAGCACAGATGTCAGTTTGTTGTTACTAACAGAAGGGCCAAACAAAGAATGATGGTTGGTGCCAATTTCGGTGTCTTCCTGGATACTGCGCATGTGCAGTTTGCAAAAGTATGGAGGATCAGATAGAACATGAATTTTTCGGTTTTGCATGCAAATTTTGGGGATTGGGGGGGCAAAATTTGTGTTTGGCCCTGGATTAAATTTAGAGTTAGCAGCTCGTCTGGGCCATTAGTTGTTGTATAAAAATATGTGTACAGCTGTTATTTATTTATTGGTTGTTTAGGGTGACATATTTCTTAACAATGGCAAATCAACATTGCAACATGGATACAAAGTCAAATCCAGCCAATCGTTTATACCCATGTTGCCAACTTGAGAAGACTTCCACCCCATGCATTGGCTACAGGGTCCTATTTAACTGGTAAACAGAGCTTGTTTACCACAGTAAACAAGCACTGCTTCACTTCCCAGGGTTCCCAAGAGAGGAAAAAAAAGTTCCAGTTTTAACTCACTGAGTAATTTTAAAATATTTTTCATCAAATCTAGTCTTAGTAGCTGTGGAGCAGTGATAAGATTTGACGAAAAATTCCTGAACATTTGATACAAGAAGCCATCGGTTAAATGTCTACACAACTTACAGGGGAAAAGTTGGTTAAATACAGTAAAGCCCACTTAATTGTATATCCTTTAACTGAATAACCCTGTTAATTGAATATAATTTAATTTCTAAACACCAAACCATTTACCAAACTTTCAGTGCAAATTTGCCCTGTTAAATGCATATGGGTTATAGAGTAAACTCCTGTTAACTGAATAAAACATCTTGCAATATGTCATTTAAATACCCTGAAAATGACCAAATTCTCCTTGTTTATAGACATACTTGGCCTCGGCACATCCATTACAGGTATTTAATCTATTATATCCTTGTTTGACAGAGCTCCATGAGCTCTGTCAAACATGATATAATAGAATAAATGCTCAGTTTACCTCTAGAATACAGCACAGTGACAAATCCCTCTTAACTGAATACTCCTGTTAATTGAATAATTTTGACTGACAAAGTGGCTATTCAATTAATAGGGTTCTACTGTACCCTCAAATTTAACTTATTTTAATAGCAAGAGATTTCCTGTCCTCGGTGGGAAAATCCAGCAGCAGCATGTAAGGAGTTAAAACACTATTGTAACAGAAGAGTTCCCACCACACGTTTACAACAGGAACAGAACGTTCTAACTAATGAAAAAGGGAGAACTTAGAATGCAGAAAACTATATATATCAATTTTGAAAAGCACTAAAATTCATTTCTTTAAACAGGCTTTCAACCTGTGATATGTCTAATTGTGTGAAAATCTGTTTTGTTATATCAAGTGCCTTTGAATACTTCAATAAAAAAAATGGCGCTATACAAATGCTTTTATAATAATAATAATAATAATAATAATAATAATAATAATAATAATAATAATAATAATAATAATCAAACAGAGCCCAAAATACAGATTTACACATCTGTGCCCCCAATACAAAATCAGTGAATATTACCTCAAGCTTCCGAGACACCCTGTGAAGTACTGACACGTTCTCTGACCAAACACTTGCACACAGTCCATACTTAACATTATTGGCTCTCTTTATAACCTGAAAAATATGTGCAAGAATTAAATTAGCACAAGAATTAAATAGCATCATCTCATCAGTAATGCATGGTTCTTAACCCTTTACCCAACGCAGACGATTTCAAAATGTATTATTTTAAATATCATTTTTTAAATTTTTTAAACGTTTCAACAAAACCATATCATGTGATCCCTCTTTGGAACGATCTCGACGAGCTCATTCCAAAGAGGGGTCACATGATATGGTTTTGTTGAAATTTTTCTTAAAATATTTTTTCAGCTGCTGAATTTGCATATTACGTGGGCTGATGTGGGCAATTCATTGGGTAAAGGGTTAACAGAGCAGACACTGGGACAATGTCTGCTCTTAACTGGATAAAAAGTTAATATTTGGGCTCCCCTTTAAAGTGCTCATAGCACGTTTGAAAGGTCTTATATGCTGTGAAAATGTTTTCAGTTCTGTCTGAAGTATTTATTTATTTATTTATTGGTGTTTAAGGTCACATATTTCTGCACAATGGCTAATCATGACCATGACAGTTTTATGGGTGGAGGAAGCCGGAGTACTCGGAGAGAATGACCGAGCAACGGCGAGCAACTGTCAGCTCCCCAACATACCAACTCCACACAAGTCTGAAGTAAACAGATCTTGTTCATATGGATTTGTCTTGTTACAATTTATGAGAGCGTGTCTGTAACTGATCAAATTCAGGTATGTAAATTCTGACTATCAAAAGTATTTTATCATTGTATCAGTTATGAAATAGGACACTTTCTCACAACAGTAGTACAGTCAATATTATTTATTTATTTATTTATTTATTGGGGTTTAAGGTCACATTTTTCTGCACAATGGCTAATCATGACCATGGCAGTTTTATGGGTGGAGGAAGCTGGAGTACCCGGAGAGAACCACCGAACAATGGCGAGCAACTGTCAGCTTCCCAACATACTAACTCCACACAAGCAGGATTAGCATTGGTTGAAGACAAGTGCACCATCAATGTGCAGTACGCCTTAGTACATGATGTCACCGTGCCCCCACATGGGCAATGGGGGTGAAGTGTCTTGCCCAAGGATACAACGCGGTTACCGCAAGTGGGATTCAAACCGAGGACCTCTCGGCTTGCAGCCTGCACCTCTACCTACTGAGCCACCGTGCCCCCATAGTACGGTCAATCTGTATGCCCAACACTTAATCCTTTTAAACAATATAATGGCCTAAACCAGCTACCACCATTCACAAAATTCATCAAATAAAATTTTTTTTTTCATTTTTGGGCTCAAAAACATACCTTATGACTGCTCATTGGAATGAGCTCATTTATTTATTTATTTATTGGAGTATAATGATACTTTCAATAGCTAGGGTTACCTCATGTTGGACAGCAAATTTTCCCTTAATGTAATTCAGAATTAACCAATTCAGCCTTGTTTGACAAAGCTCAATGAGCTCTGTCAAACAAGGCTGAAATTGTAAAATGCTGAGTTGCATCACAGGAAAAATTTGCTGCGTGAAAATATGGTATTTTGACATCAGAATGCAGAGGTAAAAAGGACTTTCCACATTTTCTCCTCCCAAATCAGATTTTCACATTCTTTCAAGAACATGGAATTTCTTCATTTTCAATCTTCAAGTGCTTTCAAGCCCCTGCACAAATTCTGTTTATTGGTTATGAAATGCTTCTTGCCAAAGCAATCATAAAAAATGGCTGCAGGGTTAATCACAAATAGTTTTTTAGTTAGGTGCAAGAGAAGTACTGAGCATTTTTCTGCCATGATTATATCACCAAACATGCTGAAAACTTATATCAAGATCCAATAAACAAATGAAGCAAACAAAACGCTTCAGACAAAATTCAAATAATTGAAACTAAAAGTTCAACAAGCACTGTTTGTTTTGTTTGGCAAAAACCCTTTTCTGAAAGGTTGTTAAAAGTGATTTGTAGCCACAGATGCTGAATGTAACCCCAACAAACAAATCTGTAACCATAGAGCCTCAAATTGCTCACCTGGTAGAGAAGATGTGATTTCCCGTAGGATTTCTATGGTAACTATAAGCTGCAATTGTGGCCACATTTTCAACCCAATCAACATTAAATGAGGATCACTGGTAGAGGGTGTCCTAGTCATCAATAATGCAAAGTTTCAAAACTTTTGGCCTTGTAGTTTCAGAGGAGAAGATTTTTCAAAATCCTCAAATCAGAATCAAAGAATGCCCCTGGTGGTCATGTTTTTCAACTGACGGGAACAAAATGGGGATCGTTTGTAGAGGATCTCCCATAGACCCTCCTTGCCAAGTTTGTTTCACCTAGGCTCAGTAGTTCCTGGGAAGATGAAAATGATTTCTCATAGGGTTTCTATGGTAACTATAAGCTGCAATTGCGGCTATGTTTGCAACCCGATCAACATTAAATGAGGATAGAGGGGGTCCCAGTGATCGATCATGCAAAGTTTTCAAACATTTGGCTTTGTAGTTTCAGAGGAGAAGGCTATGTTTGCAACCCGATCAACATTAAATGAGGATAGAGGGGGTCCCAGTGATCGATCATGCAAAGTTTTCAAACATTTGGCTTTGTAGTTTCAGAGGAGAAGATTTTTGAAAATCCACCAACAAGAAACAAAGAATGGCTCTGGCAACCATGTTTTTCATCCGACGGGAACAAAATGAGGACCGTTTATAGAGGACCTCTCATAGCCCATTCCTGCCAAGTTTGGTTTACACCAGCTCAGCGGTTCCAGAGAAAATGAAAATGTGAAAACTTTACGGACCGCAAAGGACACTAAGTGACAGAAAATGCTCACATGGCCTTTTAGCCCAGGTGAGCTAAAAAGCTAATAAAAACAGCTTTGGGAAGTTGACAAAATACGAAATATTTGTAAAATCCTAAAAACATGTTAACTCTCACTGTTTTAGAGGGAGATTCACTATTTTCCAGAATAAATATTTGTTAAATGTGCCTGAACATTGGTATTTTTAACAGAATCTCACTATTAAAGTCAATAATTTTCTTCTTTCAGCTATATGAAAATTAAAATCTTACCAATTTTTATCAGAAATTTCACGCTTATACAATTCATCAGCTCAAAATGTCTGACAATAAAAGAGAGTAAAGTACATGTCTCATTGTAGAGAAAAAATAAGCACTGAATTAGAAAGTTCTCAAAATATTTCAGGAAAATGAACAAAACATTGAACATTTACGTTTCGAAGTAGAAAATCTTCGACTCTGAAAAAAACCCTTAACCCAAACTTTAACCAGAAAATTATTCAACAGCTACTGTGGGTCAAAAGTTCTAAAAATGCAGAGAAAGCATAATATTAAAACAGATATTAAAAAAACATACTTTTACTCAATCTAACCTTCCATAATCTAAAGAAACATTAAATAATAGTAAATTCAATTTGTATAGGGCTTAGAAGGTAGTAAACGCAAGTATTAATGGAAATGGGCAACAACATAACAAATATTACGACATATGAGTGTTAACTTGGAAAAAAGAGATAACCAAAAACTTTAATAACATAATTATAAGCCAGGGACCAGCCGTGAAGGCGACTAGGGCGATTATGTCGCCCTTCTAAGCCCAAAGTCGCCTAGAAAAATTGTCGGGCGATTACAAGTCGCCCTCTAAAAATTGGCCAAAATGAGGAAAGGCTGAACTGAGTGATGCGAGGTTTACATTGAAAACGTTTATTTTCAAAAATCGAATGTGCTCGAGTGTGATAAATGGGCATTTCAATTCGTCAAATAAACGTCCATTTATTTGAAATCACACGACAATGAATTGTCCATTGTCGCTTTCGGCGGATTTTTCTTATTTCTATTTTGTTGCGTTTCAGTTGGAGCTTCAAGTGTCGAAACGAAAATAGGTGACTTTCGCAACTCAACAAAATAACCCAGTTTGAAAGTAGATTACGTCGCTTAGGATGCCGGAAATGTATACACAACGGACGTATTTTATAACACAGTATTTTCATTTCGTTTTGCTGACGACTGTTAACTGTTGGGCTGTCTATTCCCAGAAAAACACAAATGGAATTGAAACACATGAAAAAAAGTTTAGTGATGACAAGAAAAGCTTTGTACAGGACACAAGTGTGCATGTGGACGATCTTGAAAAAGGGTCCTCCAAAACACCGGAATGACAGGAAATGACGTGGAATGACACCGGAATGCCATAAAAAACGATGTGGAATGACATTTCTTTTACAAAATACTCGACCCCAGAATATATTTTGTTTATTAACTAACAAAGTACCTCCCAAGCAACCTTCTTACATCTGGTCCTGTTCACACTTTCAGACTTAGGAAATTATTAGCTTAGTAGACTTTGGTGAAAGGCAACCAGAGGAGGGTGCTGGAGGATTGGCACGAAGAAGAGGGGAGTGGTCATGAAGGAGAGGGTAGCAGTGAGGGGATTTTCAGTCAATAATTACTTTATGATTTTTTAACCTGGCACAGATGCATCACAGACAACTGGACCTGGATTATTTGGACGTTAATGGAGTACCACAAATTGAAACTATGAAGGGGGGGGTGGTACATGAATATTCTTAATTTTCCCCACTTGCCTATGAAGTCTCCCTACATGACTCTGCAGTCTCCCTATTTTTTCTGGAGGGAGACTTGAAGTCTCCCTAAAATTGCCCCCTAGGCTGGTCCCTGTTATAAGCCCATTACAATTTCAACAAAATCATAGCATGTGACTCCTCAGTGCAATGAGCTCGATGAGCTCATTCCAACGAGGAGGTCTCATGACATGGTTTTGTAGAAATTGTTTGAAAAATAAAATTTTTTCAAACTGCCTAAATTGTACTTTACCTGGGCAGATGTGGCGGATTTATTCGTTAAAGGGTTAAATATTCTCAATAAATCGTAGATATAATGTAAGAATGTTTGAATTTTGAATAACTGTGCAAAAAACCCCAAGCTTTAACTGGGTTACAAAAACCTTGACTTGAAACTCTAACATCAAACACAAATTGTTACACATGGACAGACAAATGCATTGTTATGAGTGGAGCCCCAAATGTAAAGTCAGGTTTATAAAAGAACATAGAGTTAATTCTCTGCTAACTGATAGCTAAATAATTAAATTTCACCTCAAAATGCTCTGTGTAACAAGACTGAATTAAATTTCTAGTTGCATTATGGGAAAAACATCAGCTTGAAATTAACATATTTTGACATCAGAGCACAGATGGTTAAATTGTTAAGTGTCAGATATTTTATTTCTATGAATTTACATGACAGTTTTCATATAAATTTGTAGAAAGTAAAATTAAGTATTTTAGCCATGAATTTAATGAAATAAGCTAGTTTGCTGAAATTTCAGGTCTCTGACATTTGTTTTTCCCAATACAGACCAGGTTCGGATTACTATAATTTGCAAAGCTTTGGCCTAAAAAAGTTTGAAATGTGTTTCTCAGGGCCTCGCACGTGGTCCATTTGGCTGCTGTATGCTCTCTTTTTATATTATCAATACAAACTTAAAACTAGAGTGATGTCACGCATGCAGCCCGACTGTCCCAGGAATGGCAATGCTCGGACACAAAATAGTCCGAGCCATTTTTTGTTAGCCATTTACCTAACAAATCTGCCATATCAGCACTCGTGATATACAAAAATTGCTATTCAAATTATAATTTTACTTTTCTCTACCCCTAAACATACGTCATGACCTATTAATGGAACAAGCTTGATGAGCTTCATCCAATAAGGACTAATAAGCAATGGATAGAAGTAAAAAATGAAAAAATCTGATGTTTCAGAAAAATAATTTGTACTGTTGGGTTCAACTTGTGTTAGGTAAAGGGTTAAAGATGCAGTACATAAAACATTGTTAGGGTATAGGAGTCAATTTTTTTTTGTTTTTTTGCATGCAATAATTCCCAATCCTTCAAAATGCATTTTGGGAATAACTGCCTAAATGACACAAGGGAAGGGGTTGTGGTGGTGTGTTATAGTAGTCAATTTTTGTTTGTTTGCATTTACTCCCAATCCTTCAAAATGCATTTCTTGAAAAATTGCCTAAACGAGTGTGGGAGGGGCAGAACCCATATTCAAACTTGGTTGAAATCAAATAATCCACACTGGAGTTATCGGTCAGAAACCAATTGTTTACAGACAGATGGACAGAGATACAGATGGACGGATAGACAGATTATTTTCATAATATAACCGTTTTTTGCACTAAAGTGTTTGAAGAATTAAAGGTGTAACTTTGTAAACAAAAAAACTTTAACCAAAAACTTTAACCTGGAAGTTGTAAGTTAAATTGCCATACAAAAAAGGGTTAAATATTTCCCAAAATAACATGAAACATAATGAGAATGATACAATCAATAGTAATTAATATTATAAATTTAAAAGAAAAAAAAAACTTTAACCTTGACTAAAAAACTTAACCACAAGCTTTTACCAAAACTCTGTTAACAAACAGACAGATGGACGGACAGAATGACGAAAGTCATGACTACAGCCCTAACTGTAAACAGTCGGGCTAAAAATAAAAATTAAATCGTTTATGTCCGATATTTTACTTAAGTTAATAACATTGATAAATTTGTCCCTCGAGTTCAACAAGACTTTTTAGCATTGCAAAGCCTTCTTGCACTCAAGGGATGAAATACACCACACCACCCAAGCTATTCTGTAGATTATGTGGCCTAAAACATAAAACAAACCAATGACATGAACATTTGATGGCAAAGAAATAATAATTACAATTACAAAAATAAATAAGAGGCCCCAAGGGATCTTAATGGCTCACCTGACAAAGTGGTTTAAAGAAGTATTTTGGGTCACAATCAGTTAGTCATGGTTCATTAACACTACAGATGAGTGAAGTCTCTTTTGTCCATGTCAGGTGATTATTATCCAGGGTCTTCCCAACTGTTTCCAATTCTATCAGCTACAGACAAGCACTGCCAAACTTCCAAGGGTTGTTATGTCACTGCACCCCCAACCCCCTCAGAGAGCCCAAATATTAACCCAGGGGCTTGATTTCAACAAACTTGAATCTGATCCCCCTAGCGATGTTGTATACCAAATATCAAAAGATTCTAATAGATGGTTCTGGAGAAGAAGAAGTTTAATGAAATTCCATCATATTGCACTATGTTAAAATTTCGGACTCCCACAGGGAGCCCAAATATTAACCCATGCACTTGCTTTGAAGATATTTGAATCTCAACCCCTTAGAGATGTTGCATACCAAATATCAAAGCATTCTGACTGGTAAATCTGAAGAAGAAGATTTTTGAAGAAATTCCCTCATATTGCACTAGGTTAAAACTTAGGCTCCCATAGGAAGCTCAAATATTAACCCAGGAACTTGAACAAACTTGAATCTGAACCCCCTAGAGATGTTATATACCAATTATCAAAGAATTCTAATTGATTGTTCTGGAAAAAATTTTTTTTTTTAATTTTGGAAAACAATTTTAGGGTGCTCTCAGAGTTATGCCTCTTGTGGTGCCCCCAGTCGGAGTAGAAACTTTATTTGATCAAACTTGAATTGACATATAAGGAACATGCACATCAAATTTGGCCCAGGGGTTGATGAGAAGTTGATAATGTAAAGTTAATGCCAGATGACGGACACCAGATGCCGAATGGAGGACGGACAGAAAATGATTAGAAAGCTCTCTGTGTGCATTGCTCAGGTGAGCTAAAAATAAAACAAGAGGTGCGCATCAGAGATGCAGGCGTCGAGTTGGGTGGCATCGAAGAGTGTTGCATGTCCATAACCCAATTATCAATCATTTGCCAGTTGTCAAATCTGGAACCTTTCTTCAAGTTATAATGCTAATAACTTCAGAATTCGCAAATAATTAATTAAGGCCCATAACTCTGTAACAAAACATTGCGCTGGACCAGTTTTTGAGCCTGCTTGAGATATTATTGCAAAAGACCTCTATGACAAATATCAATCAAATCGGAGAATGTTTGTTCAAGTTACTGTGCTAACGAGCTCAAAATTTGTAAAAATTGACTAAGGGCCATAACTCTGTAACAAAAAATCGGGCTAGAGCAGTTTTCAAATTTGCTTGAGATATTATTGCAAAAGACCTGTATGGCAAATATTATTCAAAGCGTTTGTTCAAGTTATTGCACTAACACCATAAAAATTCATAAAATGGACTAATTAAGGCCATTAACTCTGTTTCGAAAAAATCAGGCTGGGACAGTTTTCAAACTTGTTTGAGATATTATTGCAAAAGACCTGTATGCAAATATTAGTCAAGGCTGAAGTTATTGCGCTAACAGTACGTGGACACCCAGAAACCTACTTCGATGCTCACCTGAACGCACACTAACCATAGGTCTCGGCTTTTAACAAAACTCGACCAATAAAAAAAACTGCCCGATGACATCCAATTTTACAAAAAATGGCCTGAGAAACAGATGATCTACTTTGTGGGGCCTAATGCGGTAATTTTATGAGAGAAGTTTAACTCTTAACCCGCTGAGTATTTTCAAGATATTTTTCATTAAATCTAGTCATGGCTGTTGAGAAGCAGCCATGACCAGATTTGATGAAAAATTCATCTAAATTTAACTCAAAGAATCATTGGTGAAAAAATTCATTCAACTTACTGGGAACAATTTGATTAAATGTGTCCAAATTATACTGATTTCAGTGGCAAGAGAAATCCTGTCCTAGGCAGGAAAATCCCCCAACAGCATGCAAGGAGTTAATACTGTGTTAATTGAATAGCCACTTTGCAGCAGTGAAAAATGCACAAATAACTGGAGTATTCAATTAACCCTTTACCCAACGAATCGGCCGCATCCGCCCACGTAATATGCAAATTCAGCAGTTGAAAAAATATTATTTTTCAAAAAATTTCACCAAAACCATATCATGTGACCCCTCGTTGGAACAAGCTCGTCGAGCTCGTTCCAACGAGGGGTCACATGATATGTTTTTGTTAAAATTTTTTGAAAAATTTAAAAAAATGGTATTTAAAATAATAAATTTTGATATCGTCTGCGTTGGGTAAAGGGTTAAGGGGAGTTGGCATTTTTGTGTATTCTAATGATTAATTGTGAATTTATTCTCAAAAATGCAGCTTTTTCAAACATGAGGTAATAGATTTTTTAAACTTATATTCGATGTCCTGAGGCTGAACAGGTCTGATAACATGTAGAAATTCAATGATTTTCAACGTAATTATTCAATAGGTCTCCAAATTTTTTATTCAGTTAACAGGAATTTACTCTATAACCTATATTCCAACAGGAGATGACCCTGGCTGTCGAATGTGTCATTAAACTCAAATAAATAAATAAATAAATAAATAAATAAATAAATAAATAAATAAATAAATAAATAACCTGTATGTAGTTAAAACGTCAAATTTGTATTAATGGTATGGTAAATAGTTTTGTTTGAAATTTATATGCAATTAACATTTATTCAATAAATATTTCACAAAATGTCAACAAAACCATGTCATGTGACCCCTGTTTGGAACGAGCTCAATGAGCTCGTTCTAAAGAGGGGTCACACGATATGGTTCTGTTGAAAATTTTCGAAATTTTTTTTTTTTTTCAGCTGCTGAATTTGCATATTATGCGGGCGGGTGCGGGCCATTCGTTGGGTAAAGGGTAAAGTGGGCTCCTCTGTAGAAAAAAAGACAACTAGTGAATTAGTACCTCTTCCTCAGTGTCAAATGGTAGGACACATGTCACAGGACCAAATATTTCTTCTTTTATCAGTGCAGATTCATCATTCACATCTGTTATTATGGTGGGTAACATGAAGTAGCCCTAAAACACACACAAATGTATAAATGTTCCGATATTTATTAATCAGAAAAAACTATTATTTTTCGTAGCATACATCATTATTACCATTTAAACTTTCACACATTATATGTGATTGTATAATGATGATAAAGAGTGATTTTACAACTATCCATGTAATAAAGAGTACTGGTAATTAACTGGTCACAGGGAGGTGGTAGCTCAGCAGGTAGATACTCAGCTGTTGAACGAAGAATATTTGTATGAAACTGTCTGTTATAATTTACTGGAGAGTGCCAACAGGCACTCTCCAAATAAATTATCACAAATAAATTATTTATCAAGAAAATTTTGCTAATCTTTCTAAACTGAGGCTTTCCTTGCTGGTAGCAATAGAATCCGTGAAAAAAATACATGTTACAAATAGCCTTTGCAAAATAATACAGCACATCAATTAACTCTCTGCACTCTGATGTCAACAAGCCAAATATCTCAGCAGCCCATAATACGGTTTGATATTTAACCAAATATACCTTGTTTGACAGAGCTCATTGAGCCCTGTCAAACAAGATATAATTGGTTTAATTCAAAGTAAAACAAAAGAAAAACAGAGTGATTGGAGAAACGTCTGTTGCACTAACAGAGTGCACAGGGTTAAAAAGCAGGATGCTAAAATTACTTCACATGCACATTGCTTGTTAACTTTGGACTCTTCTGAGTTTTCTCTTTCTATCACTGCTTTCTATAAGATGTGTATATGAATTGAAAGTATCAAATCTTAGCAAAAACACATAATTCTATGCATAATAATAGGCTCAAATTTTGAAGAAAAGGATGTGAAAATGCAATTATTCCAAAATGAATGCAGCCTTTTTTGTTATCACAGATGCTCTGAAATGCTGAGAAGTAGAATAAAATAACTTTTTTATTAATTCTGTTGATTTTATTCGGTTAAAACAGGGGGGGGGGGAGGGGGGGGGGGGGGGGTCAAAGCTCTTACAGTGATTTTTCTGGGGTTCTACAGGTACCGAATATTGAGAGCTGAATATCTGGACCATTCCCAATGGGATCCCAGCATGTTTTTACCAATTTAAAATATTTCAGTTACCAATTAACATTAAATGTGAATCTGTCCAAAGGCCACAGCTGCACCTAACAGAACATATGGCTGAACTTGTCTCCTTTTTCATAAATGAAGCAGCTGAATGATGTAGAAATAAATAATCAGGTATTTTATTCCAAACTAAAGAAAGATAACTTAAAAATTTATTCACTAAATACAACACTAAAGGAAGTTAACTGAATCTGTTGAAAGAGCAGTACTGGATGTAGACGGATATTTGAAGATTTGTGTACTTTTGACTCATTATTTTGTAAAGGTATCGGAAATATACCAGAAATAAGAATTGTCCTATTTTAAGAACTTGGGCAATGCTATGGAATGGCTAATCCTCCACCAACCAAGTCCAAAACTTGTGTAATGCTATTGAATGGCCAGTCCTCCCCCTCCTAACTCCAAAACTTGAGCAATGCCATGGAATGGCCAATCCTCCACCACCTAGGTCCAACAAGGGCAATAACTCTCAAAGAAGAACTTGGGAATGGCTGGTTTGCAGTTCCATTCGTGATATTATCACTAAAATTCTATACATTAAATTAGGAGAAAGAATCTGAACAGTTTTCTTTGCAATGTGATGATAAGAAATGGTAAAATGTGATGACAAGAAATGGTAAAGAGATGACAAGAAAATCCAACAAGGCCAATAACTCTTGAAGAAATACTTAGACACAGCTGGTTTGCCATCACATTCTGGAATTTATCATCAAAAACCTATATATTGAATTTGTGAGAAAAGTAAATTTCAAGTAATTTTTGTATTTATGGCCCAAACATGCTGGCGCTCTATTCATCAGAATTCAGGCAAAACGCTTAATTTTGAACCCTCCACCCCCCACACCCCAAAAATTAAACCAAATCAATAAAAAAAATCTGAAGTCCTGTACAGTCCTCCATAGATGACTTCTGTGCATGTACACAGCCAAGGAAGTGTTTCAATTCCTAACCATTCTTTTGTGATGCCTGCTGAGCGTAATAGTTCTAATGCGGGGAGGTGTGAGTGAATAACTCAGGGAGGGCACTTCCTGTCTGGGCCAGTGATAAGTATGACAAATACAGAAATTACTTGAAATTTCCATTATTTATCCACCATTACCACTGGCCCAGACATACTGAATAGATAATAGGATGGAGGACTAAAACAAAACTGAAAGTAAAAAAACAATAACAAGCAGGCTATTGCTTACTCCAAACAGTAGGAAGCCTTAAACAGCTTGTTAAGAATAATATAAGATTTATTTACATCCAAGGAGTAATACAATTTACCTCTTCTAAGACCACAGCATATCCCAAATGCTATAAATTAGGTTAAGAGGACCAAAATATCAATGCATCCAGAGGTGACATGAGACAATGTGTGTCAAAATTATGAATCATGAGTTAGTGTGTGGAATGAGCTTATGACTTCTAAAACTATATACAAATACACAATATACCAAACATTGGCATTAATTGTGGTCAACCATAGCCAAGAGAGAGGCTCGCATGTTTTTCACTGTAAAGCCAAACTGTATGCAAGAATACCCTCCCGACCCCGTTTTGCAAGAAATACTTTGCAAAACAAAGAGGTTGGTCACAATAAATGTCAAGTGTTGTAATGCAAAAGCGTGAAATTTAAATTACATAACATTCTGATCAGCAAACAGGGAACCTTGACATCTTAGATCTCCTGCCACAGATTCAAGAATCCTCAGGTCGAGAGAAGTGAATGTAGAAGGCTGCGAGCAGTAAGCAACCTTCATAATATCTGATGGCGCAATAGAATTAGCATATGCCCGGGAAAATGATAAAGTTATAACCTCATGAGCAGAGATTCTATTCACTCTACTATACCTATCGTATAAATTACTATAACCCTTTTCCTGACATAAAAAGCAGAAGACACTTGCAAAATAAACCCTTCAATAACTAATTTTTTTCATTTTTGTCTCAAAAACATAGGTTATGACCCCGAATTGGGACGAGCTCGACAAGCTCGTTCCAACGAGCGGTCATAACCTATGTTTTTGAGACAAAAATTGAAAAAATAATGAAAATTGATTAGCAATTTTTTAGAATCGCACTGGCCGGTTTTGGCCATTACGTTGGGTAAATGGTTAAACTATATGGATAGGAGACTGAATCCATCAAAAAATGGAAAGAACTGAAATATTCTTTCCGTCTGGGATGAGAGAAAGAGTCTTTTTCTTCCTTTCCTTTTGAAACTTGACTGCTTCACATACATTCTTACATCCCTCAGTGGACATAGTGAGGGTCTAGAATTATTAACAGGTGGTAACGTATGAATAATTATAGGAGCAGCCAGATTCTTAGCTAAAAGCCTTCTTGAGCACTAAGGGTAATAGAATTACCCATACTATGATAATGTGAATCCTCAAAAGACAATAGCATGAAGTTCACAAACTCTTCTAGCCAAAAAGCGAAGGTTCAGAACTGCTGGATTCCTAAGACATTTGTAAGTTTCGCTCTGAAACAGAAGATCCTTCCACAGAGGCAAACGATGTGGAATGTCGAGTAACAGAGGTCTGAGAAGGCTGATCCATGATCTCGGAGGAGAGGGGCTACCAGAATGATTTTGCAAGCTGCTTGTTTGATTTTCTGAAGTATTAACAGAGCAGTCCTTCGTGTGAGTAAATTTTACGGGTGCAAAAAAGTGCACTCACAAATTGTGTTGCGAGTGCAAATCGCACTCGCAAAACTCCACAAAGATTCACAACTTACGGTAACCAATTCAGAAATGACAAACAGCACAAACACCGACGATAAAATTTCTCACTTGTACTCAAATCTTTGACGAAAGGGAAACAAGGTGAAATTATTTGGTACAAGCAATTCGGTTGGCCATAGCAGATGATTTCACTACTGACTGGCCTATCACAGTTGGTCTATCTGTTTGTTCTAAATAAATTAGCATTGTACTTTCAGTTTCGTTTGCTGGATGAATTGGGATGCAGAATGACATGCGCAGTGAATAAAAGAAACTGGAAATGTTTCAGTTTTCACTGACAATATCGATTCGGACCTGATGGTGATATGGAGATGGGGGTTGGGGGGGGGGAAGGCATATAACAGCAGTTTTGTTTTTGTTTTCGTTTTACCATTAACCAATGGACAATAATGAAATGGATGTCCATTCTGACTTGAAGCGTGGCAATGCTAAGGAGTTGAGTGGAAATTAATTAACTTGAACTGTTTGATGACGGGCGCGATTTTTTGCGCTTGTCTTTTTTAAATTACGGGTGCTTGCGAGGACAAGCATAATAGCGCCCATCTCACGCGAAGGACTGACAGTCGGAGGAAAGGCACAGCTAATAACTTCATTCCACGAGATTGACAGAGTGTCTAATACAAAGGGCTAACAAGCAGTTTGTTCCATCTTGTCACAAGAAGGTCTATCATGGGATGTTCCCACAGGTTGCTGATAGATAAAAAGACTTTTCTGCTGAGAGTACATTCTGTTGGAATAATATGTCCGTGCCTGGACAGACAGTCTGTGATCACAATGAACGGACCTGGAAAGAGGCAGATTGAAAGAGAGATGTCTTGATCCAGGGTGAAAAAAAGAATCTATTCCGTTAGACTGATCATTGGAATGGAGTGGGTCTCACCTTGGTTCCGCAGATATTAAGCTACAACTGTTGAGTTGTCTGAAAGAATCTGAACCTGAGAGTTTGTAAGGCGATTACCCAGTGAAAACGACTTAGGAGAATAACCAACATCTCCTTCTGATTGATATGTAGATAGGACTGATGATGATTCCATTGATCATGGCAATTTAGATTCTCAGGAATCAACTTAGCACCCCTTTCCTTGATTGCTTGTGTCTGACATTAGAGTGAATGATGGAGAGGGAGGTATCCAACGGTATCCTCTGCTTCATCCACTCCATGTTTGTTCATATTTGAGTCTTTGTCCAGTCTATCCAGAGCACAAGTTACATGATCGGCAAAGGATAAAATATCCAGTAAGCCCATAGAGGATTCAATAGTTTGATCCAGAAGGGACATACAAATGGAACACTGAGACAGCAACTGGATGTTCATGTCGTGACACAAGTGCTGTAGATTGGTCTAATTTGGGGACACCAGATTCAAGTAAATGAAAGTGTCAATGACACTGTAGCTCAACTTTGAATATGACAGGAATTAGTATTTGCTATGACCAGGTCAACAATAATGAATATGACAGGAATCAGCATTTGTTGTGACCAAGTCAACAATAATGAATAAGAGAAAAAGAGTAATTCGCATAATATATGCACAAGAATAAAAAATGTAATATATGTGATGTATTCCATGTTACTAAATATTTGTACAAAAATTTATCCATATCACATCTTTTATATAGAAGTTCTGTACAAAAAAATGATTGCACCTGATTTTGGTACAAAATGGCCGCCAGTGGCCATCTTGAATTTCAGACTTTTTACACAACGAATGTCTTCGGCAACTATGATGATCCGCAGCTAAGTAAGAACCACAGTTTGTGTTTCCTCTGGATGGAGTGCTGTAGAAGACATAGTGATGAAGGTGCTTCTTGAAATTCCAGATGATCCACTTAACGGCAATGTCTGTGAATCGAGAGAGGGTACATTCTCTATCCCGCTTGCGACAATGTGTCCAGGGTTGCCACACCCATACCTATGCAGGATGGTCCGCACTCATTAAGCTGACATCAGTCAAAGTAACAGCTGTTCTAGACTTTAAGGCTTCTGCCACTGAATTAGCCCATTACCAAACGAATCGGCAGCATCTGTCCCAGTAATATGCAAATTCAGCAGTTGAAAAAATATTCATTTTCAGAAAATTACAATAAAACTATATCATGTGATCCCTCATTGGAACAGAGATCATACCAATGAGGGGCCACATGATATGGTACGTTCAGATGACACGGTATATGACGGATAGAGAGATGAACATGATGATACATGACGAAATAGAAAAATCTTCTCTGTTAGTTGTCATAATGGAAATGAATGGGTGCCGCCCTGGTTCCTGATGTACGCTACCACTGACGAGTTGACCGACAATATCTGAACATGCGCATCCGCTATAATGTAAGGCTGTCACGAATGATCGAAAAATCGTTCAACCGTCAATTGAGGTCATAATCGACGATTTATTTCAATGATCGATTATTTGACTGGACATGTGCTGTCATACTACCTTTTTGTTAAACAAAGGGGAAATATTGATTCACATGCTATTGTTTCACATAAAGGACCTATTTCGACAACAAATATGTGTGTGAACAGGGTTAAAACATAAAACCAATATAAAGCTTCAAGTCGTGGTACCACGCGAGTTAAAGTTAGCTGAAACCCAGTCATCATCGTATGCGTGATCACTCAGCTGAATTTGACCCTAGCTTTCAAAGTGTTCAAGTGTCAAACACCAATAAATAAATGAGTAAATAAATAAAATAAATGCCTGGAAAGACTGAGCCTCCAAGGGAAAGCATTTTCACACTGAACAGGGGCTGAATCATTATCATTCATGGGCCGAACTTTCCGGTTCCAGCATCACTTTCTCACTGCCATTAGTGGTGATAACAATTTAACAAAAATAACATAACACTCAATGATGCCTTACTGTCAATGGCTACATTGTATTCCTTGCCAATAAGACATCGTCAAGTGTTTAGTTGTCTTTGTTTTTATCAATTTGATACTTGATAATCAATTTTAACATACGGAAAATAAAGAGGGAAAAACTTCGAAATGCCGTTATTTTTAAAGTATGATGATTTATTTTGTTCTCCAATGTATCCCAACCGGAAGTTTCATTTCCACGTGTAAAGCTTTGTTGACTTGACATTCCCTAAGGCTAAATTCATAATCATTACACATTGAGCGCGGATGGGGCCATTAGTGAGTTTAGTATGCATTTTTCTATGATTTGAAATTTGAACCTATGCGATGTAGATTCTGTTTTGTTAAATTTTTCAAGGTATGGCGTTCGTTTGCTTCATTTACGATTAGGATATTTTAATTTTTAACCCCTCCCAAGTTATATTAGAGACGAAGTCCTAGGAAACAAGACAGAAATATTAACCATAAATGATCAAATAACCGTCAATTTTTATGACAAAATAATCGATTATGAAAATTCATAATCGTGACAGGCTTACTATAATGTGAATCCATTGATGTAGCGCTAACAATATTGACATCATTCCTTTGACGTTTATGTGTTTCTCCAGGAACCGAGGGTCCCAAGACCCCAGTATTTCGAGTCTGTCTGACTCAGGGTCGCGCCCCAAACTGTTGACTCATATCCTTCATAATCGTGAAAGGCGGATCCGGCAGCTGCAGAGGAACTCCCTGAGTTAACCACTGAACATCTGCCCAAATCTGGACCTTTTGTTTACTAGATCCGTTAAAACAATACTGGTCTTGAGCGAATGCATCTTCATACTCCAGTTCTGGGTAAAGAATAACTGGAGGGGACGTGTGCGTAGGCGACCCATCGGAATAGGATCTGCAGCCGCTCTGCACAACCCCATCAGTCGCATAAAATCCCTCGCTGTTAATGCATCGGAGTGTAGACAAAAAGCGAGCATAACAACTGACTAATTTCGCTCTGGGTAACGGCAGACGAACCAGATTGTTGTGAGACATTACCGAGTTCATTATTCGAGTGAATGCCCAGGGCGTTAGATTCAGACCAAAGCACATCACTCGGAACTGAAATACTATTCCTTGAACGACGAACCATAGGTACTTTCTGAATGCCGGATATACCAGGACATGAAAGAATGGATCCTTAGATCTATGCTGGCCGCATAGTAGATCACTCGAACACTCGCTTTTACCTACTGAATGAATATCATAAATAAACTTTTAGAGCCATGATAAACTTGTTATCCAGCTCCAGTTATTATCGGTCGGAACAAGCTGTCTGGCTTTGGCAAAAGGAACAGGTGACTGTAGAATCCTAGAGAATCTTGATTCTCGACGACCTATATTACTTTCATTGTCAAGAGAACCTTTACATCTGATTGGAGAGACTCTTATGCAAGGATTTGACAGAAGCTTTGTCCATCATGGACATCATGTTAGTGGTGGTTTCTCTCGGAAAGATAGCCATAGGCCATCCGAGACCACACTTCTTGCCTATTGGTCTTCCGTAATAGTTATCCAGTTTGATGTGAATCTAGATAACCATCCGTCAACAGCCAAGCAATAGAGGTCCTAACCATCACCTTAGTACCTGCAAGGCTTACCGAAGGAGAAACTACATCCCCCTCGCGAAGAGCCTTGGCCCAGTGGTTTAGGGGCGTCTGACTGGTAGTCTCGATCAGACCTTAAAGATGACGACCTGAGGGCTCTGTCACGTCAGATTAACTCCAAATTAGCCACTGTTAAGACAGAGTTATACGTGATAAACATAATAGCCCTGGAAAGGACTCTTAAAGAGGTAAGAACGTCCTCAAATTCCTTTCCATTGAGACGTAGCACCACAGTTCTTAAAGGTGATCTGTGTAAGAAACTACGTCTAAATTCACTCTGAATGAAGAAATTGCCATCTCAATTGTGTCCGAGCGAATAGTGAATGACGAAGGTTAGGACAAGACTAGGTCCTCAGCCTGCTCATCCAAACGCAGAGGAACTCTCTATACATCTTCCCTAACCATTTTAAAATGAATGTAGTTCAACAATCGGTAAAATTACAGAAGATGATGATAAGAAACCGCCTTTCTTCTTCCCACTGGAAAGTTGAATATGGCATCGTCTAAATGGCTGAAGGCCTGCGACACCTGTTTAGCCTGAACCGGAAAAGACATGACTTCCTCTTTGGCCGGATAAAGTCAGAGTCCAATGACGCCAGCAGTTTCTTCCAAGTAGTCACAATATTCTGATTCGCTGGAACAAATTCATGGTAGTGCTGATGGATTAAATCCATCGCAACCGTGTGTTGTTACGAAAGGGAAGGGTAATCCTCCTCCGTATCCCTTCCACCATCCGTCTGAATCAGTTGAAATTCACTGTCAGCTGCATCTGAACTTGTAGATGACTGGACCAACCCAGCACCATCCGACAGCTCAGGTTCTGAGACTGCCATCAGCTGCTTCTGCACTTGCTAGGATGCTGCGATGAGCTGCACAATCTGCGACAGCAAGACCGTTATGGAGGCCTGAGGAACAGCAGTCTGTTTCTGGCCGCCGGCTGCTCGCAGGACAGTGTGTCCGAGACGGCTCTTTTCTCCTGACGTCCCGATAAATGAGACCTCATCTCCTTAGCTACTGAAGAGAACTTCTTTTGAGCGGTCACAGCATTCTGATTCTCAGGAACGAACTCAGGGAAGTATTGATGAATAGATCCATCGCCACCATGTGTTGTTCCGAAAGAGAAGGGTAATTCGCCTCCAAATCCCTTTCACCATCCGAATGAATCAGATTAGACTCGTGGTCATTGGCATCTGAACGGCTGCTTCTGCACTTTCTGCAATGAACTGTGAAATCTGCGACAGCAAGTCCATTACGGAGGACTGAGGAGTAGCGGTCTTCTGTTGCTTGGCCGCCGGATGCTCCTGGGACAGTGTGTCCGAGATGGCTCTTTTCTGTGGACGTCCCGATGACTGAGGCCTCGTCTCCCTGGCTACTGGATGATGTGAATTCTTTGACGAAGAGTGGTCCTTTTTTGGCGATGCAGGCTGGATATCAGAAGTCATGTAGCCAAGGTGCGGTTGTGTGTGCTTGGTAGACGCTGAAAAAGAAGCCGCAAACTGTAGCCGACCCCGGTTATGAACTAAATGGAGCGTCCCAGACGGGAGGCGTAGACGTATGCTCTGATTGACACAAGTTCCGAACCACAACATCTGGACCCGGATGTTGTTATGAAAAGAAAGAGAGGGGGGCTCTCTCGCTCGTGGTCCTTCAGACCTCACAGAGCTTCCCGCTGAACTTGCTGGCTTCTTCCTCTCCGTCGTCGTGAGCCTGTTTTTATTTTATAGTGCTCGCTCTACCCTTTCTACTCTCCTCGACCGCAATGGACACACCCGGTGTCACGATACCCACAGGCAGAGTAACCACTTCACCAGTCGAGCTAGCTGGTGACAGGGAGCTGAAACCATGGGTGTGTGGTTTATTGCCCTGCCTAATTGAGAGCACTTTTACCACTAGCTCTGTTTGACTATCTAAATGCGACGACGGAAGCACACTCTCTCACGGCATCACGTAAACATCACCATGTTCTTGTTCCTTTGTAAATATAAACTGAAAAACTAGAGTGACTTTGTGGGGAGAGGACCGGCAGTGGCCTCTCGTCGTGAGGACCGGCAGTGGGCTCTCGCCTCTAACAACGACCGTGACGCCTGTCTCCAACATTTGTCATCCTATCTGACACATGTTGAGCAAGAATTAGTGGGAGTACATCAACTACAAACAAGGCAACAACATGTAAATCAGAGGAAAGGCTTCCTCGCCTTGCATTTGAGCAATATGCTTTCACAATGAAGCAAAATAAAGTCGATCATACACCCACCAACTCTTCATTAAATATTAGAAAAAGATACATAACATATATAACAATCAAAATATAAATCGAAAAATAATTTACACAAAAAAAGATTTTTCAAAAAATATTGACAAGAGCAGTCCCCAAGAGGAACAATGAGCCCAAATGTATCCCGATAGAGCGTAAGTGTGGACAAAAATTATTTTACTATCCAAAAAATTAATTGCTACACTACCAGAATATTTAATGTATCTTACAACAGTCCTACCATAATAATAAATAGGAAATTACATATATAAATAGAGCATTGTCAATGTAAACGTCAGAATGAAAACCGGAAAGAAGACCCCAGGCAACACGGCCCAAAGTCAGTAACATTATTTGAACTATCCGATGTAAAGCAAGATCTTCATCAGAAGAAAAAACGATACATTGGATGTATGGGTGATGGACGAAACCATGGGGATATAGAGAATAAACATTCTGTGTAAAATGTTGAACTCACAAGAAATTTTTTTTTTAAATTTCAATAAAACAAGCCAAAAAGCTTGGGAGCTTAACTGGGGGGCTTCAAGGAAGGATAGGAAAGGAACACTAAACAAACAGTAGAAACATCATTAGCAATAATGATGACGTCAGGCCCATGTCCCGAAAATGGGGAACATGAAATAATTTTTATAAATATTATAAAGTTACAGCCCTAAACATTTCAAACCATCGTTTCGTCCTTCCTTCATCCAGTTATGTCCTTGGATCCACCAAAATAACCACTGATTTGTGTCTGCCATCATTAAAACTGAGATTTAAAAGCACAGATGTCAGTTTGTTGTTACCTGACTGAGGGCCAAACAAAGAATAATATTTGTGCCAATTCCGGTCACTTCCTGGCATCTGCGCATGCATGGAGAGTAAATGTATGGAGGGCCAGATGGGACTTCTAATTTTTGGTTTTGCATGTAAATTTTGGGGATGGGGGGGTGGGGGGTATTTGGCCCTAGATATTTTTGAGTTAGCACCAGCTAAGTTTGGGCCATTGGGTTATAGTATAAAAATACCAGTTAGTTCAAGAAATATAGGAAAATTATTGTCAGAGCCAATGAAGATCTTTGAACACTAAGTGACTATAAACCCCAGAAAATCTGGATATAGTCTAAGATGCTAAATGTGGTCAAAACCTTATTTACTAAATGCATAATAATCTTAGGCAAGGCATAAAATGTAGAATATTCATCAAAATATGATGCCTAAGGAACAATAAATGGCTATAGATGTGATACGAAATGCCTATAACTGGGTGGCATTTTGAACAACGTCTACAAAAAAAAATAACCGAAGTTGAAAAAATATCTGACATAATGATACACAATTACTATACAAGTAATAAACAATGAAGAAGATAGTACGGTAATAAATAAAGGATAAGAGAAATATCTCTCTCAACCTTTATTAACCCTTTACCTTATATGAAAAGCATAAGATACTTGCAAAAAAAATTCTTGAATAACTAATTTTTTTCTTTTTTTTTTCTCAAAAACATAGATTATGACCCCTCATTGGAGCGAGCTTGATGAGCTCATTCCAACGCGGGGTCATAACCTATGTTTATGAGACAGAAAATGAAAAAAATAATGAAAAATATAAATTAATAGTAATTTCTTTATTTTCCACACTTACCAATGGCCCAGACTTAGCTTGGGGATTGGGGGGCAAAATTTGTGTTTGGCTCTCGATATTTTGGAGTTAGCACAAGCTAAGTCTGGGCCATTAAGTACAGTTGGAAAAATATTAATTGGTAATTTTTGAGAATAATGTTAACTGGTTTTGGTTGTTATGTTGGGTAAAGGGTTAAGGCCAAATCACAGTGAAGTACAGACTGATAATATGCAATACTGTAATAACGAAACTTATCAGTAACGCAGACAGCGGGACAGTAAGTGCTGAATATAGATATGATAAACCCATTCCGAGTTGATATCTAAAACCTATCAGAATTAGAGACCAGTATACAGGCTATAATTACCACAACACTGAATCCAAATATGACCGCAAGTAAAAATATTTGGAAGCGTACGCATGTGTGTGAAATCTGCTCTAAAGAAGATAACTGGAATAATCCATAAATATAATCTAACAGGCAAAAGCCTATACACTCAAGAGCACTGACCAATCTGAGAGGGTACCCAAAGACTGGTGTTCTTGGGAAGTCGTCTTTAATGTAAACAAATGGGCATAATTTGTGAAAAAAATATTCTTAGAAAAGCGAAAATATGTCAAAAGGGCTGGGGAGTAGAAGGGAAGGATATATTAAACAAGAGGCTCCAGGGGGCCTTAAGGTGCTCACCTGACATGGTAGTCTAAATATCAAACCAGGAACTTGACTTGAATAAGCTGCATACGTCCCTCCTAAGAAAAGCATATACCAACTAGACGAAGCACAGGATTTTCCTTCTATTTTCAGTGCACTTGCACATCCCAAAATAGAGATAAATAAAAAGTCCCAAAAAATATTTGTCAGACTAAAATTTTTTTTTCTTCTTATTAAAATGGGCCAAAACACATAAAAAACCAAAAAACTAATTTCCGGATTTTGGTCCAAAAGTCCCACCCAGCCCCCAAATTTTCAATGTAAAAAAAAATATTTCTTTTTGTCTTAAAACTGACCAAAATGCATAAAAAACAGAAAAACTCATTTCCGGATTTTGGTCCAAATAAAAAAAAAGTCCCACCCAGCCCCCAAATTATTTCTTTTTGTCTTAAAATTGACCAAAATGCATAAAAAACAAAAAAAACTCATTTCTGGATTTTGGTCCGGGCCAGGACCCCAAATTTTCAGACCAAATATGAACCCAGGGATTTGGCTTGAACAAACTTGAATCTCACCTCCCTAAGCATGCTGCATACCAAGTTATCAAAAGATTCCTATTGGTAGATCTGAAGAAGAAGATTTTTAAAGAATATTCCTCATATTTATTTATTTATTGATCTTTAAGGTCACATATTTATGCACAATGGCTAATCATGACCGTGACAGTTTTACGGGTGGAGGAAGCCGGAGAACCCGGAGAGAACCACCGAGCAACGACGAGCAGCTGCCAGCTCCCCAACATCATAACTCCGCACTGCAGCACAGGCAGGGTTAGATTGGTTGAAGACATGCGTACCATCGACGTGCAGTACGCCTTAGTACACGGCATCATCGTGCCCCCACATGGGCATGGAGAGCCCAAATATGGACCACGGAATTGATTTCAATAAACATGTGAAACAATCTTCCAAAGATGTTATATGTGAAATTTGAAAGCTTTTGGAGCAGTGGTTTGGGAGAAAAGTAGTCTTAAATGTTTTCCCATTACCCACAGTGTTAAAAAATGCTGACTCAGCACTTTTTCAAAGTCCCCAAAAAGTACCCCATGATAAAACCGATAGCAATTTTTTTTGACCATTCCATTCTGTTGTCCTAAGGAAGCTTCACACCAAATAAGAATTCTCAATGCCGCGTAGTTTTGGAGATATGGGCGTTTTAATTTTTTTCTATTTTTAGCTCCTGTGGTTCCCATGGGGCAACGGGAAAAATTTTTTGGCATAAATTAAGTACTTATGACAATGACCCAATAAGACCTCATATCAAATTTGGTTCAAATCTGCCTCTCGGTTTGGAAAATAGAAATTTTGGCCGGGGCGAAAATTCTTGCCCCTCCCATTATCAAAGCAAATATAGCTCCTCGAACTTCTCTTGAACAAATCTGAGTCTACACCTCAAAAGGAAGCTGCACACCAAATATCAAGTCTCTGCTACTGCTGGTTCATGAGAAGAAGACTTAAGATTTAAGCACACTTTTTAGGCGTCGCCCTACCGAGGGGTGGGTCAACTTGATTTGAACAAACTTGAATTGACATATGATGAGGTACATGCACAGCAAATTTTGTTGAATTTGGTCCAGTAGTTTGTTAGAAGAAGTCAATAATGTAAAGTTAACGCCGGACGGACAACGAAGGACGGAAAGTGATCAGTAAAGCTGTGCTCAGGTGAGCTAAAAACACGGAAATTTCAGAGAACTAAGAAACAAGACTGTTTACACCAAGACAAACAAAAGAATGGCTACTGGTGGGAATTGAGGACACTTCCTTCTTTCTACGCAAGCGCAGAAGCCACAAATGGAGGACTGTATAGGACTCAAGTTTTTTTTTTATTGATTTGGCATAATTTTTTTTTTTTGGGGGGGGGGGGGTGGGGTGTCAAAATTACGCACTTGGTCTGAATGCTGATGAATAGAGAGTCTGGGCCAGTGGTAATGGTGGATAAATATATTTTAAACAGTTTTCTTTGAAATGAAATCGGACGCTTGCCCAGATGCACAACGACCATCGCCAAGCAGTAGGTTAACAAAACTCAACCAAAAATAAAGAGAATTGAGCTGTTTAGGCCTAGAAAAAAAGTTAAAAATTTGTTTCGCAGGACCTCCTGCATGGTCCTTTTGGCTGACACATGCTCTCTTTTTATAACCAATGCAAACTTGAAAAAATTGAAATGAAATGGTTTATGTCTGATATTTTAACGAAGTTAATAAAATTGATAAATTTGTCCCTTGAGTACAACAAGGCTTTGCAATGCTTTAACATTGCAAAGCCTTCTTGCATTCAAGGGATGAAATACATCACCAGCCATGCTATTCTGTAGATTATGAAGCCTAAAATATAAAACAAACCAAGAACAAGAACTTTTGATGGCAAAGAAATAATTACAAAAATAAAAAATAAAATATACAAGAGGCCTTAATCACTCACCGACCAAAGTGGTTCAAAGAAGTGTTTGGGGTCACATTCAGTTAGACATGGTTCATCAACACTACAAAGGAATGAAGCCATGCAAAGGCAAATTTTATGGAAATGGATCTGAACAAACCTGAACCTAACATGCTCCCCCTGCCACCCCCCCTCCCCAACCCTGCCCATAGAGAGCCCAAATAATAAGCCAGGGACTCGAATTGAACAAACTTGAATCTGATCCCTCTTGCGATGTTACAAATGTATATACCAAATATGAAAGAATTCTGACTGGTGGATCTGAACAAGGAGGTTTTTAAAGAAATGTCCTCACATTGCATCAAGTTAAACTTTGGGCTCAAATAGGGAGCCAAAATATTAACCCAGGGACACGATTTGAACAAACTTGAATCTGACCCACCAAGAGATGTTGTATACCACATATGAAAGGATTCTTAATGGTGGATCTGAAGAAGAAGACTTTTAAAAGAAATTTCCTCATACTGCACTAAATTAAAATTCGGGCTCCCATAGAGAGCCCAAAAATATACCAAAGTAAGCAATTTGAACAAACCTGAAACTGACCCACCTCAAGATGTTGTATACCAAACATGAATGCATTCTGATTGGTGGATCTGAAGAAGAAGATTTTTAAAGAAATTTCCTCATATTTCACTAAGTTAAAATTCAGGCTCTCATAGGGAGCCCAAATATAAACCCAGGAACTTGATTTGAACAAACTTGATTCTGCCCCCCCCCCCCCCCCCCCTATAGATGTTGTATACCAAACATGAAAGGATTCTGACTTGTGGAGCTGAAGAAGTAGATGTTTAAAGAATTTCCTCAAATTGTACAAAGTTAAGCTTTGGCGAGCCCAAATACTAACTCAGGGACCCGATTCATACAAACTTGAATCTGACCCCCTATTGATGTTGTATACCAAATATGAAAGGATTCTGACTGTTGGATCTGAAGAAGAAGATTTTTAAAGAAATTTCCTCAAATTGCACAAAGTTAAACTTTGGGCTCCAATAGAGAGCCCAAATACTCACTCAATGACCCGATGTGTACAAGCTTGAATCTGATCCCCCTATAGATGTTGTATACCAAATATGAAAGTATTCTGACGGATGGATCTGAAGAAGAAGATTTTGAAAGAAATTTCCTCATATTTCACTAAGTTAAAATTCAGGCTCTCATAGGGAGCCCAAATATAAACCCAGGGACTCAATTTGAACAAACTTCATTCTGACCCCCCTCCCCCTCCCCCCTCTATAGATGTTGTATACCAAACATGAAAGGATTCTGACTGGTGGAGCTGAAGAAGAAGATTTTTAAAGAAATTTCCTCAAATTGTACGAAGTTAAACTTTGGGCTTCAATAGAGAGCCCAAATTCTAACTCAGGAACCTGATTTGTACAAACTTGAATCTGACCCTCCTATAGATGTTGTATACCAAATATGAAAGGATTCTGACTGTGGATCTGAAGAAGATTTTTAAAGAAATTTCCTCAAATTGCACAAAGTTAAACTTTGGGCTCCAATAGAGACCCAAATACTCACTCAGGGACCCAATTTGTACAAGCTTGAATCTGATCCCCCTAGATGTTGTATACTAAATATGAAAGCGTTCTGACTGGTGAATCTGAAGAAGAAGATTTTTAAAGAAATTTCCTCGTATTTCACTAAGTTAAAATTCGGGCTCCTACAGGGAGCCCAATTATTAACCCAGGGACTTGATTTGAACAAACTTGAATCTAACCACAATAGAGATGTTATATACCAAATATCAAAAGATTCTAAATGATGGTTCTGGAGAAGAAGATTTTTTTAATTTTGAAAAAAAAATTATGGGTGCTATCAGAGTAATGCCCCTTGTGGCGCCCCCTGTGGACGCGGAAAGTTTATCTGTACAATCGTGAATTGACATATGACAAGGAACATGCATACCAAATTTGGTTCAATTTGGTGGAGTCGTTTGGGAGGAGAAGTCGATAATGTAAAGTTCACGACGGACACTGTACAACAACGGACGGCAAGTGATAAGTTAAGCTCCCTTCAGTGAGCTAAAAACTACCCACTCACATGCAATTGTACAGAAAATGGCCTGAGAATCAGAAGGTCTACTCGTTTGCTTACTCATTATCATTAGCTTAATTACTAGAACTGAACATGTTTTTACCTTTTTATTCCTTGGAGGCAAATCCATGATATCTTTTCCCTCACCACAGCTGATTGTACAGTTCTCCGACTTGGCTAACTCAATAAAAGATTTCACTTTCTTGAGATGATCACTGCTTATCAAAGCACCCATGAACACATCTGGATCCTTGGGGTCTCCAACTTTCAGTTTCCTGTTTGAAAGACTTGGTTACAGAATGACCCAAACCAATATATAATGGCAATATTTATAGTTCAGTTGATCATAATGCAAAATGTGGAGCTCCCCTATGAAGCCCCTTGAAACAACCTATGTGGATTAAGCTTAGTTATACACCTCTAGATGGTACTAAATACCAAATTTCTAATTCTTCAGCTGCATGGCCAATTCTGGCTCCCATAGGGAGCCCAAATATTAACTCAGGCACTCGATTTGAACAAAGTTGAATCTGACCTCCCTGCAGATGGTGTAAAACAAATATGAAAGCATTCTGACTGGTGGATCTGAAGAAGAAGATTTTTAAAGAAATTTCTTCATATTGCTCTAAATTAAAATTCAGGCTACCATAGGGAGCCCAAATATTAACCCATGGAACCAATTTGAACAAACTTGAATCTGACTCCCCTAGAGATGTTGTAAGCCAAATATAAAAGGATTCTGACAGGTGGATCTGAAGAAAAAGATTTTTTAAGAAATTTCCTCATATCGCACTAAGTTAAAATTTGGGCTACCATAGCGAGCCCAAATATTAACCTACGGACCCAATATGAACAAACTTGAATCTGACCTCCCTAGATTTGTTGTATACCAAATATGAAAGCATTCTTACTGGAGGATCTGAAGAAGATTTTTAAAGAAATTTCCTCATATCGCACTAAGTTAAAATTTGGGCTACCATAGCGAGCCCAAATATATACATAGGAACCCGATTTGAACAAACTTAAATCTGCCACCCCTCCCCCCCCCCCTCGATGTTGTACACCAAATATGAAAGCATTCTGACTGGTGGATCTGAAGAAGATTTTTAAAAATAATCCCCCATATTGAACTAAGTTAAAAGTTAGGCTTGGTTTGAACAATCTTGAATCTGACCCTCATAACAATGATGTATACCAAACATTAAAAGATTCTGACTGGTGGTTCTGAAGAAAAAATTTTTTAAAGAATATTCCCCATATTGCCCTAAGTTAAAAATTCGGGCTCCTATATTGAGCCCAAATATGAACCAATGGGCTTCATTTTAACAAACTTTTATCTGCCCCCCCCCCCCCCCCCCCCCCTATGGATGCTGTATACCAAATACCAAAAGATTATGACCATTGGTTCTGGAGAAAGAATATTTTAAATTTTTGCAAATATGCTGACACAGTATTTTTTCGATGCCCTCTCAGAACACCCTAACATAACTGATGGCAATTTTTTTTACCATTCAATTCTACTGGTCCTAAGGATGCTTCATACCAAATAACAGTTCTCTGTTCCGTGTGGTTTGCGAAATATGGGTGTTTGAAAAATATTTCTATTTTTAGCTCCTGGGGTTCCCATGAGGGTGCAGGAATTTTTTTTTTTGCACGAGTCAAGTACTTATGGGGGGGGAGGGGGGCAAAAATCCTACCCCTCCCATTACAAAGCAAAATATTGCTTCATGAACTTCGTTTGAACAAACTTGATTCTACACCTCAAAAGGAAGCTCCACAGCAAATACCAAGTCATTGTACCCACTGGTTCATGAGAAAATTTTAAAAATATTTTGAAGCATTTTACCCCACCCCCTCCCTATGCGGCTGGACTTGATGAGCTGAACAAAAATGCAATGCCCCTTTGGGATTATTACTCACACAAACTTTCACTTGAATTGGCCCAGTGGTTTTGGAGGAGAGTGATTAGGTTCCGCTCCACAGTTTTCGAGGCATTTCCAAAAATGACATACCATACACTCTCTTCAAATGCAAATATTCTGTAACTTAGTTATCTAACCCATAACATGTATTACATTTCCCAAATCCACAAAAAAACATATAACACTATCTGACTGAGCAGAAATAAACAATCTGAATGTGGGTGGAATAATTTATTGTCAACGGCAAGACTTCAACCTGAAAAATTGCATGAAAAAATGCCGAAACCAGTCATTTTCAGCCACACAGCAGTTTTAAAAGCAGACCATTCCAACCACCCCCACCTACCTACCCCTGGAGCAGAGCATCCCATTTCTAAAATGCAAAATTTTTTTCATATGTTTCTGTTTCATTTTTAAGTTACATGTTTAGTAACAAACCCGTGTAAAAATTACATTTTAAAAAATAGCCAATTTTTCGAAGCCACTGTTTCCCATAATTATTCTGGTAATTTACCCCTATGTATCAGATTCCAACTTTGGGACCAAAACTTCAAATTCCCTTGCCCAACAAAAAGCCTAATGTAATCATATATCTGATACTAAAATATATCTCTATTTTACATGGCCTTAGTTTCAACATATGCCCTATGTTTAGAATTTCACTCCTGTGCAATAGTGCGAAACTTTGTCAAGGTGAGCTAAAAATAAGTCCTTAAAACCCATGTGCCAAATATCAGTCAAATCTGTTGATGTCTGTTGAAGATATCGCACCATCAAGCTCAAAATTAGTCAATTTTAACAAAGGTCCATGACTCTTATGACAAAGCAATATAATCCCTATTTCGAGTCATCAGGTTATGAACATGCATATCAAATATTATCAAAATCTGTCCAGAAACAACAAAGTGATAAGCAAAAATGGCCGCCCACCTGGAGGCCAGCCCGTCTGATGGATTGCTTACCCAATCACCCATACAGCGACCGACCCTCACCATACCAATAGTCAAGTTTTTTTTTTAAAACTCGACTAATAAAAGGAATCTTCAAGAAGAAAGTGACAATGTTCACCAGTCTGCAGAATAAATGGCAGCATTCGCCAATGCTGCCATCGATTTTTATTAGTGTCTTCAGAAAAATTTAATAGGGGAAAAGTGTCTATAAATAAAAAGACAGAATACAGTGTGAGTGGAGTATGAGGAGGGGATTACATCCAGATTACATGTAAGAATGCATCTGATTGAACGTTACATGTCTGAGTGAAGTTATGAAGTGAAGGAAATGCTTTGACACACAACAGTGTATAGCAAGAAAGCTATGAGACTACCAAAGGTGATATTTTTCTTAAACTAGAGGTACTGTGAGCAAACTCACAAAGTGATACCCCCCCACCCCCCCCCCACGCCTGAAATGTATAAGTTAGATTATCTCCCCTTGGAAATGTCAGAATAGAATTATATTGCTTCATCTTCATATGGAGTTCTTCCACTGTGTAAAGTTTCATGAAAATTCTTCAAACGGTTTAGGAGGAGTTGCGCTTACAAGGATGGACAGACGGTATAAGTTAGATTATCTCCCCTTGGAAATGTCAGAACGGAATTATATTGCTTCATGCACATCTTCATATGGAGTTCTTCCATTGTGTAAAGTTTCATGAAAATTCTTCAAACGGTTTAGGAGGAGTTGCGCTTACAAGGATGGACAGACAGATGGACAGGGTGATTCCTATATACCCCCCCAAACTTTGTTTGCGGGGGGTATAAAAATATCAGCCTCATTCTCTTAATTCACATTAAATCATGGTATAAATACAGAACGCAACTCGGGTACAGTATGGAGGACAGGAACCAACTACTCTTGGCAGAGTTTTCCCTGTATTTCATGTGTGCCTTTGGCACTAATGAAACACAGGAAAAACTGCACCTCAGGCTGTTGATTCCAGTACCCCATACTCCACCTCAATGTCTTTTTTATCTCAACCTTTTACCTAACACGAAAAGCAGACGACACCTGCAAACAAAATTCTTGAACAACTAAATATTTTCATTTTCTGTCTCAAAAACATAGCTTATGACCCCTCATTGGATCGAGCTCATTGAGCTCGATCCAATGAGGGGTCATAAGCTATGTTTTTGTGACAAAAATTTTTAAAAATAATGAAAATTGAATGGTGATTTTTGTAAATAGCGCTGGCCGGTTTTGGCCATTACATTGGGTAAAGGGTTAACTGGTAGAGTGCTAAAAGCCACTATCAGGTCACTTTGGTGGCTTTACACTGAGTGCATTAGCTCGTCATTTGTGCAGTGGTAGATAAAGAAATGTTCATATTAAATTGTATTGCTACAATTTATTGGAGAGTGCCAAAAGGCCCTCTCCAATAAATAGTAACAAAACAATTATTGATGAGCAAAATCTTGCTAAACTAAGGTGCCTCTTGTTCGCAGTATTATATCTTTGAAACAAATCCATATTAAAAATCACCTTTGAAAAATAATTTAGCACTCTACCAGTTAACAAGGGCTGTGCAAGGCATGGGCCACTGCCCCTGACCCGTAGGCATGTTCTAAGAAGCCTTAAAGGTATTGTGGGACAGAAAAATTTTCTAAGTCGAAAGAGTGAAAAAGGGCCATAACTCTGGAAAAAATTATTCATTCCCCCATGCATATCTATCAGAATACCAAAGGAGATCCAAATCTGACCGATGGCTTTGAAATTACAATCCAAAACGTTTGTATGGACAGACAGATGGACAGACTGACAGATGGATAGACGGATGGATGGATGCACAGAGGGCTTCACTAGATATTCCCGAATCCTCCTTTGGAGGTTGGGGTCATAATAAATAATCATGCATGCCAAATTAATTCTAGTGGCACAGTTTACTAGTTGCAAATGTTATTCAAATTTAAAGGTCTGCCATACCATAACAGAATGCAGAAGTTATTCAAATTCGGTTTAACTGAATATATCATTTAATTGCATATTTTCATTCACAACGTTGCTGTTCAGTAGATATGGTTTCAAAATACACAAATTTATATCACATAAAAAGGCATACCTTGTAGCTTCAGTAAACTTTTCTAGAAATGTGGGATATAATTTTCTCTGGACATAGATTCTGCTGGTACAAAGGCAAATTTCCCCTTGGTTTAGAAATGAAGACCTTTAAATAAAAACATACGTTTAACTAGATTGAATTACTTATCATAAAAACATTGATAATAATACAACTAAATATGTTTTATTTCTCACCATTATATTCCTCATATAAAAGGGTGAATTTCAACAAGTTTAAATATTATTAATGGAATGCCTCGTTGACACAAAAACCTACACAAAAAATTCTTGTTCTTTTTCTGTTTTAAAAACATAGCTCATGAACCCTCAATGAAATGAATTTATTGATATCATTTCAACGTTCTGTGGAAAGTAAAATTTTATACTAAATTTTATTTTTTATTATACTTACCAAATTAAAACAAGTGCCTGTTCCTCTTTCTTCCTCTCAAATGGAAAAGAGGGAAATGTTTTGAGAATCCTAATAAAAAATCTTTTAGGAGGGTTAAAGTTGCCCCCCCCCCCCCACACACACACACACCCCTCTCCCCCACCACCCCTAGAGATGTTGTATACCAAATATGAAAGCATTCAGACTGGTGGATCTGAATAAGAATTTGAATGAAATTTCCTCATATTGCACTAAGATAAAATTTGATTTGAACAAACTTGAATCTGACCCCCCTACAGATGCTGTATACCAGATATCAAAAGATTCTATAAGATGGTTCTGGAGAAGAAGATTTTTAAAGAAATTCCCTCATACTGCACTAAGTTAAAACTCACGCTCCCATAGGGAGCCCAAATATTAACCCAGGGACCCAAATTGAACAAACTTGAACCTGACCCACCTAGAGATATTGTATACCAAATACGAAAGGATTCTGACTTGTGGATCTGAAGAAGAAGATTTTTAAAGAAAGAGCCCAAATATTAACCCAGGGACCCAAATTTGAACTTACTTCAATCTGACCCTGCTAGAGATGTTGGAAACCAAATATGAAAGGATTCTGGCCGGTGGATCTGAAGAATAAGATTTTTAAAAAATTCCCTCATATTGCATTAGGTTCAAATTTGGGGTCCAATGGAGAGCCCAAATATTAACTTATGGACTCGATTTGAACAAAATGAATCTGACCCCTAAAGATGATATATACCAAATATGAAAGGATTCTGACTGGTGAGTCTGAAGAAGAAGATTTTTAAAGAAATTTCCTCATATTGCACCAAGCTAAAATTCGGGCTCCTAAAGGGAGCCCATATATTAACACAGGGACTTGATTTGAACAAATTTAAATCTGACTCACTCCCTCCCCACACCCTCCCCCTTCCCCATAGATATTGTATACCAGATATCAGAAGATTCTAATTGATGGTTCTGGAGAAGAAAATTTTTAAAATTTTGGAAAACAATTTATGGGTGCTATCAGAGTAATGCCCCTTGTGGTGCTCCCTGTGGGTGTGGCAACTTTATTTGAACAAATTTCAAATGACATGCGCCAAGGAAAATTTGGTCCAGTGGTTTATGAGGAAAAGTTGATAATGTAAAGTTCACGCTGGACGGACGACAGATGATGGATGGACAGAAATTGATCACTTAAGCTCCGGCTGACTTTCAGCCATGGTGAGCTAATAATATGTGAATGAGTTATTCAATTCCCACATAAAATAACAACTGACAGGCTTCATAGTGCCTGTTCCTTTCGAAAACAGAATTTGAATTCATTCAAATTCAGATTAAAATATATATCGGAACAAGCAAATTCAGTGAATTATTGTCTCCCGCTGGGCAGCAGTTTCAAGGGGAATTAATGCATCCAGTGGAATATAGTTGAGTTGCAAGTGGAAGTTATTTAGAAGGGACAGCAAGACAGTGCTTCAGACAGTGGTTATCAGATTTGTTTTCATGGAGGTCACTGTCAAAGCATGTAAAGTGATGTGGAGTATAACTGTGAGAATCACTAAAAATTAAGACTGTATGATAAGACATATTACATTAAACTGATGTGAAAAGTAATCCATATATGAAATTTCATTGAAATCGGTTGACTCTAAGGTAAGTCTGGAAACCATCAGCCAATCAAATTTAAGCAACCTAATTAAATATGCACGGAAAATGCCCATGTTTGAACTTGGACCCACAATTGACAAAAGTGATCTACTACTCAAATTTCATTGAAATCGACTGACTGTAAGGAAAGTTAGAGTCTGGAAACTAAAAACACGGAAGGTGTGCACTTACTGTGTATCAGTAGTAGCACTGAATAAATCACAGTTTCCCTAATTTGCATAATTTTTGCATGAGAACAAAACCTGTATTATATGTGATGTATTGCATGTTACTAAACATTCATACAAAAATTTATTCAAATCCGAACCTGCATATAGAAGTTCTGTACAAAAAACTGATTACACCCAATTTCGGAACAAAATGGCCACTGGTGGCCATCTTGAATTTTGGACCAAACCCCAAAACACATATTCTGGTCTCACAATGATAACAAAGATACCCAAGAAGTTTCGTGAAGATCGGTTCATAAATACAACTTTCAGTCCGAGGTGCGTTGACACATGGGGCAGACTGACAGGCAGACAGACAGATTTTCGGTACAAAATTTCCCACATTCGAACTTGATTTAGGTATTGATAAAAGTAATCCATATATCAAATTTCATCGAAATCAGTTGATTTTAATGAAAGTTAAGTCGGGAAACCGACAGCCAATCAAATTTCAGCAACCTTATTAATTATGCACGGAAAATGCCCATATTCGAACTTGGACCCACAGTTGATGAAAGTAATCTACTACCCAAATTTCATCAAAATCGATTGACTGTAAGGAATGTTAGAGTCTGGAAACGAAAATCATGGAAGGTGTGCACTTACTGTGCATTAGTGGTAACACTGAATAAATCAAAGTTTCCCTAATTTGCATAATTTTTGCACGAGAACAAAACCCGTATTATATGTGATGTATTGCATGTTACTAAAAATTCACACAAAAATTTATTCAAATCCGAACTTTCATATAGAAGTTCTGTACAAAAAACTGATTACACCCAATTTCGGAACAAAATGGCCACTGGCGGCCATCTTGAATCTTGGACCAAACCCCAAAATACATATTCTGGTCTCACAATGATAACAAAGATACCCAAGAAGTTTCGTGAAGATCGGTTCATAAATATGGCTTTTAGTCCGAGGTGCGTTGACGCGCGGGGCAGACGGACAGGCAGACGGACAGATTTTCAGTACAAAATTTCCCACATTTGAACTTGACCTAGGTATTGATAAAAGTAATCCATATATGAAATTTCATCGAAATCGGTTGATTTTAAGGAAAGTTAGAGTCTGGAAACCGTCAGCCAATCAAATTTCAGAAACCTAATTAAATATGCACGGAAAATGCCCATATTCGAACTTAAATCCACAATTGATGAAAGTGATCTACTACCCAAATTTCATCGAAAACCGGTCACTGTAAGGAAAGTTAGAGTCTGGAAACGAAAAACACAGAAGGACAGAAGGACACTCCGAATTTAATATCTCCCATTTTTTTCAAAAAGCGGATGACAAAAAGGAATGAAACTTGTCCACAAGACGTACTGAAAATAGTGCCCACACAATATTTACATTTTAAACCAATTTGCATAATGGTAAATATTCATTCCATAATGATACGGAAAGAATAACTTTCAAAATAAAATAACATATAAGCTACTGCTACTGAAGAAGATATAGAGAGTAATCGCTTGACTGGACTTGTTAAGTGAAATAATTCATGAGAGGTGAGGGACGTTGTACAAAGATGAGTGCATTCCAACAGCATGAGTGTTTTACAAAATATAGTCCCTCGCCTTGAATGAATTATTTCACGCAACCAGTCCAGTCAAGCGATTACTCTGTTTATTACTTTTCATTATTAATGATAATTATATTATTTAACCCTTTATCTAACATAATGGCCAGCGCTATTCTCAAAAATCGCCAATTAATTTTCATTATTTTTTCATTTTTTGTCTCTAAACATAGGTTATGATCCCTCATTGGAACGAGCTCGATGAGGTCATAACCTACGTTTCTGAGACAAAAAATGAAAATAATAGATATTCAAGAATTTGTTTTGCAAGTGTCGCCTGCTTTTCATATTAGGTAAAGGGTTAAAAAAAACCCAATAAGGTCCCCATTACATCCACGACAAAGCATCTTCGTTTGTGCACACAGATACATGACACAATTGTTGATTGCATAATTCACTTGTGAAGTTATCGTTTATAATCAAACCCGGAAATCCCAGTAAATCACACTTTGGATGGAAAGTAATAAAGGATTCTAATATCTTGATCAGTAATATTATTATCCTGTCCACCTGAGTGCGACTAATATAGGAAAAAAAGAGTTACAGAAGAATTTCAGAAGAGAACCCTTGTGGAAGGGTAATGTGCATAAACAAAGGGGCATTATATTCATACATGTCCCCCCCTCCCCTGTCCCTCCCTCCCTCAAATTTCCAAAAGATAAATCAACTTCGATCTAAGGAAGATGGTTATAAAATATTAAACAGCCTAGAATCTTGTATTGATTATTGTTTATAGCGTTTTCTGTTTTTAAACACAAGAAAATCAATATAAAAAGTCTCAAGACAGACTGCATAGTAGGGCAGGACACAGAAAGTGACATCAGACACAAAATGAAGTAGGTTACAAAAGGTTAAGGAGAAAATCTTATGAAAAAAAAGCAAGGGCAAAAGCCTAGAAGGATGGAAGCCGTTTTTCCCCCGCTGAAAACTCATGAATATTAATGAGATTCATCTGAAAGAAAGGTAAGTCTAAGAATCAGTGCACAGTTACCTGAACTTGTGCCCAGAACAGCCTAAAAAGGGAACCAAAGTAGACTCCAAGACAACAGGCAACGAACTCACAAGGAAAACATTTGATCAGTTAATCTTCTAATTCATTAACCCTTTACCCAACGCAGACAATATCAAAATTTATTATTTTAAATATCATTTTTTTAAATTTTTCAAAAAATTTCAAAAAAACCATATCATGTGACCTCTCATTGGAACAAGTCCCATGAGCTCATTCCAATGAGGGGTCACATGATATGGTTTTGTTGAAATACTTTAAAAAATTTAATTTTTTCAACTGCTCAATTTGCATATTAGGTGGACGGATGCGGGCAGATGCGGGCGATTCGTTAGGTAAAGGGTTAAGAAAATAGATAACACTAAACAGAGCTGCGAATGGAAAAATCTGAGGAAAAGAATCCTATCTATAGCCAGAAAATCTCAGTGCAAGATCTGAGGCACAACATATTCCATAAGGATAAACAGAAAACCTACTAATGAGAACCATCCCATAATGAAGTGTCGATCGCAACGAAGAGGTCTAGGAAACACATATGTATAATGCCTAAGAAAAATTAAAAATCTGTTTCTCAGACCCACCCATAAAAGCCTTGCTCTCAAGAGATGAAATACACCACAACCCATGCTATTCCGTAGATTATGAGGTCTAAAATGTAAACCAAGAACATGAACTTTTGATGGCAAAGAAATAATTACAAAAATAAAAAATAAAATAAAGAACAACCTGCCCACCTGCATGCAGTTTTACAAATAATGGCCTGAGAAACAGAAGATCTACTTTATGGGGTCCAAAAGAAAAATAAAACCCTTGGCCCCTCGGAACAAGATTAGTCCTTAGAACCGAAAAAAAAATCAATTGCTTCCATCTAGAGGGCACCCCAAACAAGCATACCAAAATTCAAAGTGATCCAATCATAAATGTGGTCTGCAGGGTGTGCCAAAGGGAAATCTTGAGGCCTGACTAAACACAGTCCAAAGGTCGTTGCCAGCAGCACCATTTTTCGACAAAAATCGATAGCTCCCATCTAGAGGTCACCCCAAACAAGCACACCAAGTTTCTAAGCAATTCAATCATAAATGAGCCCTACAGGGTGTTCAAAGGGAAATACTGATACATAACTGCATTAAGTTCATCAAAGGTCGTTGCCAAAGGCAACATTTTTGACGAACGAAGAAGAAAATCAATAGCTCCCATCTAGAGGTCAATCCAATCATAAATGCGCCCTGTAGGGTGTGCCAAAGGGAAATATTGAGGCCTGACTAAACTAAGTTCTAAGATCATTGCCAATGGCAACATTTTTTGACGAAAATGGAAGAAAATCTATAGCTCCCATCTAGAGATAACCCCAAACAAGCATAACAAATTTCAAACCGATCTGATCATAAATGTGACCTGTAGGGCGTGCCAAAGGAATATATTGATGCCTGACTAAACTAAGTTCAAAGATCGTTGCCAGCGGCAACATTTTTCAATGGAAATGGAAGAAAATCGATTGGTCCCATCTAGAGGTCACCCCAAACAAGCATACCAGATTTGAACGTTGCCAGCAGCAACGATTTTTGATGGAAATAGAAGAAAATCGATAGCTCCCATCAAGAGGTCACCCCAAAACAAGCACAACAAGTTTCAAAGCGATCCTATCAAAAATGTGCACTGCAGGGTGTGCCAAAGGGAAATATTGATGCATAATTGCACAAAGTTTATCGAAGGTTGTCATTGCCAGCAGTAACATTTTTTGACGGAAATTGAAAATAATTGATAGTTCCCATCTGGAGATAATCCCAAACAAGCATACTAAGTTTCAAACTGACTTGATCATAAATGTGCCCTGCAGGGCGTGCCAAAGAAATGTATTGATGCCTGACTAAACTAAGTTCAATAGTCGTTGCCAGTGGCAACATTTTTTGATGAAAAGAAAGAAAATCCATAGCTCCCATCTAGAGGTCACCCCAAACAAGCATGCCAGGTTTTAAAGCAATCCGATCATAAATGTGCCCTGTAGGGTGTGCCAAAGGGAAATATTGAGATCTGATCAAACTAAGTTCAAAGAGAGTTGCCAGCGCCAACATGTTTTCACATAAATGGAAGAAAATCAATAGCTCCCATCAAGAGGTCACCCCAAACAAGCATACCAAGTTTCAAAGCGATCTGATCATAAATGCGACCTGTGCAGTGTGCCAAAGGAATCTGTGGACGTACGTATCCCGACGGACGAGAAGTGATGGCAATAGCTCAATGTTGAGTTAGTGAAAGGAATGGAAACGGAAGCAGCAGTTATAAGATTACATTTCATAGAAGTAAAATAGAGAGAATGACCTGATCTTTTAAGGGGAGAAAAAAGATCCATAATCAGTCCTGCAAACCACAAACTAATGCTCAACCGAAAGTGAAGAAGCATAAAAATTGCATGCAGGAAACTGATCAAAATCAGAATGGCATGATCTGGTATTGTGTGCAACATTATTTCAACGACCTGACCCAAACCTTGGCTTAGGCATAGAGTCATGTACATGAGAATTCGTTGACAAAGTGCATGAGAAGCATGGAAAGAGCCAGAACCAGGAGCAGCCTGGCTGCTTATCTGCATTTACTGAAAGCCAAATGTATTAACACATCCAGTAATGAGTGTTTCGGATGGATAACACGAATGATGAGTGGCTTTCATGAGCAGCAGAGCAGTATATGAGCCAGATGGAAAAGGTGCTGCTAAAAACATTAACAAAATTTGAATGGCAAGCACTCCCCCAAAAAGTTGCGCTGAAATGAAAATGCAACACACGCAAAATAATGAGTCCATAGACTCTACCAAAAATAGAGAAGGCTCAAGAAACTGGTAGTTACCGACCAAACTAACTGATTAAGATGGGAAAGTACCGCTAATAGAGCAAACAAAATCATATAGCGAGCACCTCCCATATGTAGAGCTATAATTGACACCCAGAGTCATAGAAACGTAGGCTAACCCTTTACCTAACATGAAAAGCAGATGACACTTGCAAAAGAAATTCTTGAATAACTCATTTTTTTTTTGTCTCAATAACATAGGTTATGACGTTTACACTCCGAGGGGGTTGAGACCTTGCGGGTTGTGATGCAGTGTGCGTGACTTCCCCTGATAAAGAAGGTCCTCCCACGGAGGAAGCTTCCGGGGAATGTCCCATAACAGACACCTGAGAAGATTGATCCAAGGTGTCTGTGTCGACAGAGATGCTACTAACAGAATCTTGCAATGGGATTGCTTTACAAGGGGTCATAACCTATGTTTTTTAAACAAAAAATGAAAAAAATAATGAAAATTAATTGGCGATTTTTTAGAATAGCACTGGCTGCTTTTGGCTGTTATGTTGGGTAAAGGGATAATGTATCAGACTGAGAAGAGACACGACTCTGTTAGGGTGTTAAATTCTTTGCGCATTAGTAGGATCTCTTACAAGGGTATATCGATATGTCAATAAATAGACCTCGGACAAAAGAAGCATGTTCTGCTGCAGGAGACCCAAATGACAGGGAACAAAGTGAGGAAGCCAAATATACCAATTTCCATAGGAGCCTGAGAGAATACGGATCTATCAAAGGCATGAGAAGAACCGTACTAACTCCAGGAACCAACAGACTATGCTCAAAGAAATAAGAAATGAGAATCATAGTTACTGCTAGCATAATATTATACCCATCAGCACTGATTGTAAGTAAATTGAACGACCCTCTCTCACAACCTGATACATACAAAGGTGGTAACAATGCGTAAAGGAAGCAAGAGTGGGCTAAATCAGTATGACAACTAATCTGTATTTACTGCAAGCCTAATGTATTAACGTATATGGAAATGAGCACTTTGGATGGATAATACATAATGTATTCTAGATAAGAGTCTATGGGCTCATAGTGCTAGTGTGGCATCAGGTAGGTGCACAACTTTGGAGGGGGGGGGGGGGGGGGGCAGTGGCTATACATGCTCACTTCCCTATCAGCTCACACACTGAGGTTCAATTTGTATTTTTTGTCATGAAAGCCTTTCTGCAAATAGGTCTCCTCATTTCTTTTGGCTTTCTAGAACCACAGATTTCTGCAAACTATCAGCCTTAGTTGTGTTATCAAAAGGTAAGTCTTGTTTGTTTAATTATATTTCAGTTTTAAACCCCAGTAAAATTTATCGTCAAATTGTTGTGATGGATTATAAGCAAGGTTGGAGGTACCTGCTATCTGAGAACATGAAATCCATATACGACGGGCTTGATAGAAACTCCCTATATCTTGACTGAGCTGATTGCAGTCAAAAGATTGTAATCCACTCATATTATTAATATAAGCCACAGCAATGGTGTTGTCTGTTAGGATTAATATATGTTTATTTGTTATATAAGATTGAAATGCCGGTAAAACTAATTTAATGTCCATCATTTCAAGGCAGTTAATATGCATGTGACTCTGACTCCAAAACGATCTGTATTTCTCTCTTCCCAGCTGTATACTCTGTCTGATATGATGTTGCTCTAATTATATTTTTTACCTCGGGGATAGCAGGAAGACAGCCAATCTGGCTATGCTGTCTCCCAACGGTATGTATATGTATTACAATATTATTCTGTAAATGTATTGATTATTATATTTTACTGTTAAATGTTTGTTTGTTTGTTGGTGGTTAACGTCACATATTTATGCACTATGGCTAATCGTGACACAACATGGAGATGAAGTCAAGTTTAGTCAATCGTTGATCAACATGTTGCCCATTTTAGAGGACTTTCACCCCAAGCATTGGTGACTGGGTCCTATTTTACTAGTAAAGCGGAACTGGTTTACCACAGTAAACAAGTGCTGCTTACTTCCCGGGGTTCCCACGGGGATACTGTTAAATAAAAGAATAGAATAGAATAGCTTTTGACCAACGACCTCCAATTTTATGTTCAGACATAACAGCACCCCAACCTTTACGACTACTGTCAGATAAAGAGTAACAGGGAGAGGAGGGCAATCAAATTGACGAGATTGGTTGTCGACATTCTCAATCCACAATATGAGTTCAGTTCGCATGGAGTGAGTGATGAGCATTGTGGCATCAAAGGAGCCACAAGACTTTTGAAGAGCATTTATCTTATGTTTTCCCAGTACACAGTGGTGTAATACACCACATTCAACGGCAGATATGAGCACACCATTAATGTGAGCTACAGTTCTAATAGGAACATGAAAAGCCTGACTAAGATCAGAACATCAGGCCTGCTGTTTTCAAAATTTGACTTAACTCATTTATTGTTCACCCGGTCTGAGCTTTGGTAACCTATTGTTCACTCCCATATACTTGATTCGGGTAACCTGTTAGGTAACCTAAGTATATATGTATCATAACTATTCTGATATATGAACTGTTGTATCATAGCCAAGTTCTTGCTCCTATGGGAAATGTCCTGGGGAATAAATATGAATCCTTAGAAACAATAATGAGATACAAATTAGTTGCATTTATAGCGTAAATTTGGGAGTGCGGTGGCTCAGTAGGTAGAGGTGCAGACTGCAAGCCGAGAGCTCCTCGGTTCGAATCCCACCTGTGCCAACCGCGTTGTGTCCTTGGGCAAGACACTTCATCTCCATTGCCCGTGTAGGGGCACAGTGGCATTGTGTACTAAGGCATACTGCACGTCGATGGTGCACTTGTCTTCAACCAAGGCTAATCCTGCATGTGTGGAGTTAGTATGTTGGGGAGCTGACAGTTGCTCGCCGTTGCTTGGTGGTTCTCGCTGGGTACTCCGGCTTCCTCCACCGGTAAAACTGTTACGGTCATGATTAGCCATTGTACATAAATATGTGACCTTAAACACTAATAAATAAATAAATAAATAAATAAATAAATAAATAGCCTAAATTTGGTATGGACTAGCATGCTGCAAAAGAGTATGGCATCCATAATCGATATTTGTATTTGTGGCAGAGACATGAGTTATTGCCATTTGTACCTATGTTACATCTTCAGATGATCAACAGTTTAAAATGATGTTGAGCATCAACTAATCATCAGCATAGTTGTTTCCATCTGCCTGAAGTATAGCTGCTCTGTTGGCCAATAACTGGCCAACAGAGCAGCTATACTTCAGGCAGATGCAAATACCTGTGCAGCTGATGATTGGTTGATGCTCAACATCATTTCACTATTCATTCGTACTAGTTCATTTGACTTGGCAAACATTTTGCATGACCTGGCGATAGTTTGATGCCACCTGTTTTTCGATCGTATGTTTTTCAATTTGGTAACCTCCACGTGACTCAAACGGCCGTTCACCTCAAATCAACAGGCCTGGAACATGCACATTTTACTTTGTCTTTTTCATCTAGTGATAGCGTAACAGTCATCGTTAATATGGTAATCATGTAACCCCAAAATTTTATTTCTTGTGTAGATATTAAATTTGATTTTTCAGGATGGATGAAAAAACTGAGACTGGTCAGAAGTAGAACAACTGCATGCAGAAAGTTTCTTTATCATACCTGTTACTGAATTCTGTTGAACCTTATTTTGGACTAGCTGAAGTATTTCTGTTTTATTTTTCTGAAAAACATACAGTGTAAAAGATATCGTATCATTTTCTTTTCATCTTATTTTTTTTATTAAATTTTAGAACAATTAAATTGGAGTTAGTGTTGTTAATTTTCAGATTTTATTCTGTTATATTTATTTATTTACTGGTGTTTAAGGTCACATATTTCTGCACAATGGTTCATCATGACCGTGAGTTTTACGGTGGAGGAAGCCGGAGTACACAGAGAGAACCACCGAGCAACAGCGAGTAACTGTCAGCACTCAAACATACTAACTCCACACAAGCAGGGTTAGCATTGGTTGAAGACAGGTGTGCCACAGACATGCAATACGCCTTAGTACACAATGCCATCACACGCCCACGTGGGCAATGGGGTGAAGTGTCTTGACCAAGGACACAATGTGGTTGCCGCAGGTGGGATTCGAACTGAGGACCTCTCGGCTTGTAGCCTACACCTCTACCTACTGAGCCCCCTTTTATTCTGTTACCATTATTGTTATTACAGTGTAATAGTGGATCAAGATTTCAAGGATGAAATATTGTTAAATCAAGACAGATTCAAGAAAAACAAACAACAGCATATCAGTTGCAATGTTTACATCTCTTTTTTGGATGAAAAGAAAAGGGAAGATTTTGACCAGATCGTAACTGAAATTCCCTGACATTTGAACCAGATCACGACTGAAATTCCATGTCCATTTTTATAATGATGATGTTGTAACCTCCGAAACAAACAGTATAATTCACATCCATAAGAGTAGACACCAATGAAAAACCTCATTCTTAATGGATGTGACTTCATATTCTTTTTGTTTCTATCAGTTCATACAGATGGATCATGAAGTGAGATACCTAAATGTGATAATAGGTCCCGTGACTGATATTTGGTCACACAACAAGAAAATTCCTTTCAAATTTTCATTACCTGATAACTGTTGGAATACATTTTTCTAAATCAGTGTCTTCAAATATAACACAAGGATTCTTTCCTCCAAGCTGAAAAAAAAACATTGAGTTTCATTATGAATGACTAACCAAGCCACTGAGACCAATGAACCCTGCCAAATTTGAATGAGGCAGCCAAGAATCGAATAAAAACAACTAACTGTAAATTTTAAATTTAACTGACAATTTGACACAAAGGTTATGGGATGGGTCAATGTTTTTGAGAAGAAATTTTGTTCCAAGTCGGTATTATGCCCTGAAGATTTTTACAGATTTTTACTACACTTTGATAGTCTACATCCTGTGGCTTTATTGCTGTTTTTTGGCAAGTCTTGGCTGCCAATATAGGCAGCCAAGACTTGCCAAATAACAACTACTATGGTACTTAGAATGTAACTTTTGAGTTAGCCCAAAGACTGAATGTGGAGGGGCACCTGTTCTGTTGCAAAAAATAAGATCAAAGTTGGAAAGAGGCCCTTAACTGGTAGAGTGCTGGAAGCCCATATTTGGGCTTTACTCTGAGGTGAAGTAATTCCAACTTGAAGGCTTCATACTCAGTGGATGTGCTTTGTATTATCTTTGAAGTGATATTATTTTGTCTGTAAGGACTTGTCTTGTTATAATTTAAGGGAGAGTGACTGTAGGCACTCTCCCATAAAATGTAATAATGTAAAGACATGTGAACAAATTTTGATGGCTCAAAATAATTTAGCACTGTACCAATTAAGGGTTAACCCTTTACCCAATGCAGACGATATCAAAATTTATTATTTTAAATATTATTTTTTAAAACTGTTTCAAAAAATTTCAAAAAAGCCATATCATGTGACCCCGTGTTGGAACGAGCTCGACGAGCTCGTTCCAACGAGGGGTCACATGATATGGTTTTGTTGAAATTTTTTGAAAAATAATATTTTTTCAACTACTGAATTTGCATATTACACGGGAGGATGCGACCGATTCATTCGTTAAAGGGTTAAAGGTTTAAAATCATCATCATCAGATTGCTGGTGATGGTATTGAACTCTAACACTAGTATAAAACTAGACTTGATGATTTTGGGGAATCAGAGTCTTTTCCAGATGAAATTCCATAATTTTCCATGCCACAGAATCATAGGCTTTTCCAGGCGAAATTCCATAATTTTCCATGCCCCAGAGTGTCTGAAGAATTTTTTTTTAACTGTATCACTAAAGTACCTTCACTGATGTCCTGAGGTGGGTATAAAAATCTCAAATGACTCAGTTGATAAAAAAAAAGTTTAGGTTAAAATCATTACTATTGTTGGAGAGGGTTAATATCAATATTGTTGTCCGACACGTCTCTGTCCTACAAAAGGAGTTATGTTTGTTTCCACATACCCATTGAGTACTGTGGCTATTTGAAAACAGCCCATTTTATTTCAAATTGATCTAAAATTTTAATGCTTGGCCATTTGTGGAGGATTAATAAGCGCTTGCCAGAATAAATCTTCTCAAAAGTCTATTTTTTAATGAAAATTTGTAAGAACCATGTGAAGAAATCCACAGAAAATGTGAATTTTAAGTCGTTAAGGGCTGTCTCTCTTTAATCTGTCAAAACAAGGTTAAGACTTGGTTTTTTGAATACCCTTACTGCTTACAAAATTGATTCCCCAATCAATTTCATGTCCACAATAAAAAAAAGTTATGTCTGTCTGTCACATAGCCTTTGTGTGATGTGGGGACCTGGAAATAGGCAATTTTATTAAAATTTTGGTATTTGGTTGTCTGTGATGGGGTAATAAATGCTTACTGGAATACTTCCTCTATGCAGTATTAATTGTCTAGTCGAGGTTTGCAAATGGCATTTTTTTCTTGAAAGGCTGCAAGTAGCATTTGGAGAAATTCACAGAAAACGTGAATTTCAAGCCTTAAACCCTTTACCCAACGAATTGCCCGCATCGGCCCGCATAATATGCAAATTCAGCAGCTGGAAAAATATTATTTTTCGAAAAATTTCAACAAAACCATATGAAGTGACCCCTCTTTGGAACGAGCTTGTCAAGCTCGTTCCAAAGAGGGGTCACATGATATGGTTTTGTTGAAATGTTTTGAAAAAATGATATTTAAAATAATAAATTTTGATATCATCTGCGTTGGGTAAAGGGTTAAGCAGTTTCACTCTTTACCTCTCAAAACAGTGTTAAATCTTGTTTTTTGAATACTCTTACTACTTACAAAACTGATCTGACATGAATTCTGCATCTGACAAAAAAGTTATGTTGGTCTGCCGCATATCCATTGAGTGCTGTGTCTACTTGAAAACAGCTCATTTTATCACAATTTTGAAGTTTGGCAGCCTGTGGAGAGTTAACAAACACTTGCCGGAATAGTTCTTCCATGCAGCATGTATTGTCTAACCAGTACCTGCCAATGCCATTTTTTCTTGAAAATTTGCCTGTGGCATGGATTTTTAAGATTTTAAGGGGTGTGTTTATTTAACCTGTCCAAAATGGGTTAACTCTTGGGTTTTTGAACACCATTATAACTTGCAAAATTGATCCCCAATGCATTCCATGTCCAATAAGAGAAGTTACGCTTTTCAGTCACATACCCATTCAGTGCTGTGGGTGCCTGAAAACCGACCAATTTAACATAATTTTTTCCTAAGGAAAAGCCAAAATATACAGGATATCAGTAATAGTCAATTAAATCAAAATATTATAACTCTATTACACCCCTGTGACAATGCCAATAATGAGCCAAGGTTTCTCTTTCATGTAATTAATTCTTTTGGTGCTTTAAGTATGTCTTACAAAAATACAAAGTAGGATTATCAATGAAATAGAAGTCTTCTTGAGTATTAAATTAGACCTCCATTAATTTATGCTTTGTTTTATATCAACCATATACAGAAGATATGGAATGAGTGTTTTTCTCATATAATATTTATAAAACGAGTCTATGAATTTTCCGTTTTGGCGAGCGCAAACGGAAAATTCGGACGAGTTTCATAAATATTATATGAGAAAAGCACTCATTTCATATTCTATTTATCATATGACACGCAAACGCACATATTAGCCACTTAGTATGACTTTTTAACTCATCACCTAACTTGAGTTGCAGACGGCACTTGGAAAAAACATCCTCGTATAACTAAAAATTTTCATTTTTTGCTTCCAAAACACAGGTTATGACACCTCATTGGAACGAGCTCGTCGACCTCATTCCAATGAGGGGTCATAGCCTATGTTTTGGAAGCAAAAAGTGAAAATATAAAAAAAAATGAATGGAGTTTTTCTTGTAGGTAAAAGATTAATACAATATAACCCACCCTAAATAGGACAGATAACGTAAATTCTCCCTACTGAAATTATGCAAATGTGACGCCCCACCCTCTCCTCCCCTATAAAGAATATGGCGTACTGCCCAAACTTAGCTTAGACTGTAATTACCTCGGCTTATGTCTGTGTAATTAATTATTAGATGTTATTAGGATAGCTATCTTGTAGGATTTATGGTATAGTATATTTTAGTTCATCTTTAGTACTAGACTTCCTAGCGATGGTCTCTGTGGGACCACTCACCGCCATTGACCTAACTGGGCTTTGAGCTCGGTTGGGCCTAGGGTGGTGTGTGTTCGTACTGAGGTTTAGAGTTTATCCTGCGATGGATTACTTGTTATTTGCCGCGATCATGGGTTTGCATATGCCACTGTATTTAATTTTCAGTATTTACTGATGTATAGGATATGTACTTTGTATGTAATAGCTGTATGGATGTGGATGTCATTGGATCAGACACTAGTCACCGGTAATGATGACATCCACATCTATGCATTGTAATGAGGAACTCACATATTGAGTGCAATTATCTTGGTTAGGGGGCATGTTTTACAACCCCGCCCCCTTCCCTACGTAAATGTGCCACTACTTTCTGGTAAGTTTAGCCTATAGTTACCTCGTTTGATGTATATAAAGTTGTAGTGGAGCCGTCGTGTGTGGGTGGGTGTCCGCTAGTAGGCGTTTTGCCCACGGACGCGATTGTAGCTAGACCGCTGTGGTTTCCATCCACGAAGCGCCGGGATTTACCCCCGCTTCATTAATGGTGGTTCGCTTGGTGCCGTGGCGGTTCGTATTTTGATAATATGCGTGGATGTGGTGCCCACTGGTGTATTTCGCCCCGTCCAGGGTGGTCGTACTTTAATTATTAGATAATATTATACTCTCTGTTTTGTAGATCATATTTGGAGCCCTGTCACTGGTCCCAGTGGGGCTACCTACCGCCTTGGACCTAGCTGGCCTTTTAGCCCAGTTGAGCCAAGGGTGGTGGGTGACCATGCTGAGGCCCGGGGTAATGGTCTGTATCGGATAATTAGGTAATTTGTCCTGTAGGGGTTGTACCCACGCCACGGCATGTATTTTTCAGACTTTTACTAACCACAACCCCTTCTGCATGCATCTGTGTCCCATCCCCGCACCCCCCCCTCTTTTTCTCCACTGGAAGATAGAACCTTATGGTTCTCAGGCGACGATTTCGCAACTGTGGCATAAAGCCCTTTTACTAAAATACTCGTTTCCATTTCTAAAGTTGTGAAAATTAAAGCTTATTTGCCTTTGGGATATCATTTAGACGGAACTGGCGCTCAACTCAGAGATGTGCACTTTGTCTTTTGTGTGAGGGTATTTTTTCGCCTCGTTCGTTCGTACATGTTTTATTTCGTCTTTCTGCTTTGTTGTTTGGTAAAAAGTAGTTTAAACAGTTACGGAATGTAATTATAAGAATTGAATTCTTAAATGAATGACGTTCAAAATCTTTCTCCCCTGTGCCAACGCCTCCCAACTCCACAAGTTGCTGTTTGTGGTTTTTCAGATTTCCGTAATTGTGCATGTAACTCGCTAATTATTTCCATGATCGACAAGACAATTTTGTCACACAGTGTACAGTTCCACATTGTATGGGCATCCTGTTTGAAATATGATTATGATAACTTTTAGATTTACTGTCTGTCACTGAAGGGTTTGACCTGGAAAAAATTGGGAACAAGCCTATAGCTCCTACAGCTTTGTTGTATGAGGCCCAAGGGGGTTCAACTTCAATAAGGGATAACCAACAACTTCATCTCAGTTATTGGAGGATTAGTGCGGGTGATATTAGCAAAAATATTAATCGTGGTTTTAGAGAAAGAAGATCGCGATTAACGATGTAATCACGATATTGTTCTTTTGTGAAGGTTGTGTTTGTGCTGGTAAATAATGTTTATACAATTTAGTGTATTAACTCTTTACCTAACGTAACGGCCAAAACCGGCCAGCACTATTCTCAAAAATCGCCAATTAATTTTCATTATTTTTTTCATTTTTTGTCTCAAAAACATAGGTTATGACATCTCGTTGGAACGAGCTCGTCGAGCTCGTTCCAACGAGGGGTCATAACCTATGTTTTTGAGACAAAAAATGAAAAAAATTAGTTATTCAAGAATTATTTTTGCAAGTGTCGTCTGCTTTTCAGGTTAGGTAAAGGGTTAATACCATAGACTCAGCTGTATTAACCAGAAATATATTGGGCACATGACTTCCGCATCTCAATTTAATTATAAAGTTGATTTAAAATGTGTGTTGGGAATGTGTCTATGCCTAGTATACAGATAGATAGGCACAGGATGTATCAGAATGTAATGTTAATTTTTAAACTTTTTAACTCCCTTAATGTGTTTCTACAATGTTTACTGAAATGCAGTCAACATTGGAGAGACACATCAGGGAAGGTAACTAAATTGAACAATGACCTTTTCATAAAAGTGGTTGTGACAACCATGTAACGTACATGTGTAACAATCATCTGTCATTGAACAAGACGCACTGTCACAGTGTCGAAGCTGCGACGATTCGTGCAACGTCAATGATGTTTTAAAACTCATTGGTGACAAAAAAACTTGTTGGTGACAAGTCCATAAATGTGACAGAAATTAGCCGAATGACATGCACTATTGAGAGGGTGTAGACATCATGAAGATACACTTGGAATACCAAGTATGGTGACATTCCATCTAGTATTTTAGGAATTATGGTGTTTTTTAAACTCGTTGGTGACAGACTGACCGACAGACCGACATTGCCACATATAGAGCTGCTCGTCGCAGCTAAAAAAAGATTGTATCTCAGATTTTTTCTCCATTTTATTCTCCTACCATGTTGTGATGTATGCATCATGAAATAATAGTGCAGGCAACTGGCTGAACACCTTGTATTTATTCTTTAACATTATTTTCTCAATCCTACCAATGCAACATTGTGTTATGGTCAAAGTTCAGTGACTTCAATCAGTTGGGAAAGGTCCTGGTCATGGCTGCTATAAAAACAAAATCAGCCCATTAACCCTTTACCTAACATGAAAAGCAGACGACACTTGCTAGCAAAAAGAATTCTTGAATAACTAATTTTTTCATTTTTTTGTCTCAAAAACATAGGGTATGACACCTCATTGGAATGAGCTTGACAAGCTCATTCCAATGATGGGTCATAGCCTATGTTTTTGAGACAAAAATATGAAAAAATAATGAAAATTAATAGGCGATTTTTTAGAATAGCGCTGGCCGGTTTTGGCCGTTACGTTGGGTAAAGGGTTAACTGTGTTAATTGCGACTAGATAATCCTCCCTAGAACCCATTAGTGTTAACCCCAAGTTTTCCAAACACTTCTGGACTGGACAGGAACTGCATCCTCTGAGCAGTGTTACATTTTGGTCAATCCAGGAGGGGCACATGGAATGATTTCTATACTAGAGCTGTCTCGGTGTCGTTTTTTTCAGCGCGATTTTCGGTGTATAAGAACATCGAAAATCGAACAAAAGCAATTTTTAAAAAATCGCGAAAGTCAATGTTATACCCACAATGCAATTTTCTGTTTCTGTTGTGCGTTTGCAACATGGAGAGACGTGCCACTCGCATAAAAGAAAGTCAGCAAGTTACAATTTTTTCTCTCAATATTTTCATAATTCATAATAGACATCTAATTAACATAAGAGTGCATGGTCAATAGTCTATACGCACACTCGATTGATAGTCGACTGTCCCTGCTGCTAATTGTGCAAATCCCTCAGTCCTGATAATCTTCCAATCTGTGTGCCATTTTCTGTTCAATTACTGGACTTTTGTTTCAAGAGTTTGCAGCAGGAACACTCAACTGTCAATCGAGTTTGCATATTCAGCACACACTCTTATGTTAATTAGATGTTTACACGTGAAACCTAAACTAACATTGTGGATTTAAAGGCTCTTAATTTCATCACGTTGATTGATAGAATATTCAATACACATCATGACATGCATAGATTATTAGATTAATGCCTGACGATCATAAAGGTACTGTGTTTTTTTCAATATTTTACAAAAAAGTGTTTTTATAGACTTGAAACGAGGCCCACTTTTCTCAAAACAGCGCTAAAATTTACTAAAACCTCACTCGCGCATGATTTTCAAACTCGAAAGACTGAATGAGGCACATGTGTTATTAACATCGACATTGAGGTTTTTTGTCCAAAAAAATCGAAAATCGACACCAAAGTCAAATTTCAACACCGAGACAGCTCTATTCTGTACATGACAATATTTCGATTTTTTTTATTTCTGACGATATTATTAATGATAATTTTTTGGTAGCCATGTTTGTATACCCATCAATAAAAGGGAGCAGTAGTAGACACTGAGCATAGGGTTTAGCAGTGGTAAGGATAATAGAGTATACTTAACATGTTAGCAAATAATATGTTTATAGCAAAGTGATCTTTGTCTGTTTTGGAGAGACAGTTAGTAGGTAAAGATCATACTCACGTCAACTTGGCCAAGGGACTATATAGGCAGAGATGTATTGAATTGTTGACGGACAGACGGACGACTGAAGTTGAGCTAAAAAATCATGGATTCTGCTCCAAGTTTGGGGGTTCCTCCTCTATCATGACAAACTGAACAGACCTTTGGACACACTGTATTTGGTTAACCCTTGAGGGACTGGAGATTTTATAGATTTTCACTATACTTTGAAAGTCTATCTCCTGTGCTTTGCAGTTGTTTCTAGTGAAGTCTTGGCTGCCTCTATAGGCAGCCAAGACTTGCCTAGAAACAACTGACAAGGTACTTAGAAAACAAGTTTTGAGTTTACCCAAACAATGCATGTTGGGGCACCTGTTTCTTTGCATTAAGTTATCAAAGTTGGAATTTGGCCCTCAAGGGTTAATGGCCCTATAGTACTACAAGCTACTCAAGATAGCAGTCTGGAAAGGTCCTTTTGTGTAATTTATGGTAGTTGTTGGGTTGTTTTTGGTAATTAAATATACTCTCAATTGATCAAACATATCCCCCAACACAGTCGCAGGTCATCATAGCCCTATCTCGATCATACAAACCATGCTTCACCGTAGAAGTCAAGACAGCTGTCTCCATCATACCAAAGGAATGAAGGAAACATGTATTGCCTTAACAACTGTACATGCACACTGACACAAGATTTTGCCATGGTAATAACGTTATAACTTGGTCTCTTACATGGGCTACCATGACAACACATGTGACACCCACAATACACTGCGATATGACAACCCATGAGATCCCCAGAGATCCTACATTGAGCTGAAGTGTGTGCACTACTCCAAGTCAAATCACTGTAAAACATTTTTCCCTAACAGGATTTCAGTGGATTCTGGATATGTTATCCAGGAAATATTTCTCTTTCCAATGACACCAAAATTTGCTTGTTACTATTTTTTTCCACATATGTCCCCTTTTTTGACTAGACTAATTTTTTAGCAGCAGTTATGGATCCTTCAGACATTTTGTTATCAAGCCAATTAAAACTCAATAATTTTTGTTGACCCGGGTTTTTTGTAACAGAGTCAATATGGTTTTGTGGTAATGAAAGCAAACCAAAACCAAATTGTAATATCAAAATACTGCTAGCTCTATTAATATTCTGAATACAAAATGAACACTTGAATTTCACACACAGAATGTATCATTAGTTTAAGTATTTGTCCCCATGTCCTATAAAAAAACTATATGAAATGAGATTCAAAGTGGAAACTCACAAACCTCCAGAGAAAGTTTCTTGCACAACATTGCACAAGCAGCTCTTATTCGGTTTGCTGTCACAGTACCACCCGTAAATGATATCAATCGCACATCTGGATGTTTTACAAGGGCTTCTCCAACTTTGTTACCCAAACCAAAGACCATATTAACTACTCCTGCTGGCAAACCTGAAATTTATATAAAACAAATGACAGAGGTTGTATTAATTTTTCTATTGTATAAATTGGCACTAAGTGGGATAGGTCAAATTTATTTCACTGGGGTGTATAATAATAACCCAAAATGTGCTTGTATCTTAAATGTATTATTTATTTATTTATTGGTGTTTAAGGTCACATATTTCTACACAATGGCTAATCATGACCTTGACAGTTTATGGGTGGAGAAAGCCGGAGTACCTGGAAAGAACCTCCGAGCAACTGTCAGCTCCCCAACATACTAACTTCACACAAGCAGGGTTAGCATTGGTTGAAGACTGAGCCACCATGCCTCCATCTTACAAGTACACGTAATCAGACGAAAAACTGTTTCATTTGCCTATCGGTCACATCATTAGAAAAACAAGAGGGATGTTACATCCCAGACGATCCAGTGTCAAAAAAGTTTGCTGAAGCTACATTTTTATTGTTTATATCACTCCAAATGTGCAAAAGCTGACCTAAACACTAATTCTTACAACCATAAATTGACTAAGTTTGGACTGAAAATTTGAGGTGAAATTGGGGAAAAAATCCACAATATTATGGATGGATACTGCTCTGATAGAATTGGTCTTCAATAGTGTTCAACCGATTACCAAAAATGGCTGCTGACTTATTACTGGTTATTTGAGCTCACAATCGGCTGATTCTGATGCCGATTCCGATTGTAATACCATGCGCTACTATACAAGTCGAGGCTCGCAAAGAACTACCGTATTTACTCTATGTATTGGGACAGCTAAAAATAATTATTTCCACAGGTGTCCCAATTCTTAGAAAATGGGGAAAGAATAGAGCCTGGTCTTGATTTGATGCTGAATAAAGTTGTGTGCGATTCGGTTTCTATCACTATATACGAAAATTGCCGTGCAATTTTTTTTTATATTTTCCTTTTTTGCTTCCAAAACATAGCTTATGATCCCTCATTGGAACGAGCGTATGGCGCTCGTTCCAATGAGGGATCATAAGCTATGTTTTGGAAGCAAAAAATGAAAATTTTTAGTTACCCAAGAATTTTTTTATGAGTGTCGTCTGCTACTAGCGATGGGCCAACTGGAAACAAATCTCCTGAATGTCCCAAACTTTGGAGCATAAAAAAAAAGTTAAAAAATTTATAGTAATTTCTATATTTTTTATACTTACCAATGACCCAGACATAGCTGGTGCTAACTCTTAAAATATAGGGCCAAACACAAATTTTGCCCCCCAATCCCCAAAATTTGCATCTAAAACTAAAGAAAACATGTCCTGAAAGGCCCTCCACACTTCGCCCCTACTGCGCATGCGCAGTGTCAAGGACGTTCCGAAATTGGCGCCATTTATCATTCTAATAACCAGTGCCTGGTAAGCGCTATGTACTCAGCGGGGAGGCAAGAGTTCCCAACTCCTGGGAGGGCCATCCCCGTCTGGGTCATTGGTAAGTATAAAAAATATATAAATTACTATAAATTTTTTAACATTTTTATACTGTACCAATGACCCAGACATAGCTGAATAGTAAAAAGGCTGGAGGGCCAAGGACATAGAGCAAAATGGAATACGCTCAATAAAATAAAATAGAGTCATCCCCTGTAGGGAAAAGAAGTAATAGGCCTTACATGTATCTTTCTTATTTATGATAAATTAGAAAGATACAACACCTTCCAAAAATTGAGCTTCATACATCCATGTACTCTATTAATATCCAATAATCCTTATACTAATAATTTTTAAAGTAAGCCAATAATAAAGTAAGTCTAGAGAATAGAGACTCTTATACTCCTAAAAGTGTGTGAGAATTGCATAATCATGTCCGTTGACATATGCAATATTCAAAAGCTATACTTTAAAAACTAAGACTTGAATGAATTTTATAACTTAAACTTCTCACTAAACAACCATCCCAATAACAGCTCAGAATTACTAACTCCGGAGGAGGTATCCCCTTGTTTTCATAGTAAAAACAGGTGACCCAAGGGAACACCCTCCCCCCCCCCCCCCTTTTTCTTGCCCTGGGTCAAATAGCCCAGAGCGAAGAGGGCAGCCGAACGGAGACACTGCCGAAACAGACAGCCTACCTAGCTATAGTAGCAACTGTTAAGTGAATGACATTCTGAGCAGTAGATAATAGACCTAACAATAGAGGCCTCCAGAAATGGACTCGATATTTCTGAGATAAAATTCATGAATAGATGGCTGAGCGCAATGAGCAGCCTTCAAAAATCTATAATAGCAACACTATTAATGTAAGCCCAAGAAGTAGAACTCTTACTTCATGAGCCGAAATCTTAAGCACAACTGCTAAGCCAATGATATACCATAAGCAGTACGCTAGTTAATAGAATCCATTAACAATAAAATGGAGCGTAACGTCCTTCTACTAGACATCAAAGACAGAAGAAGCTTACGCCCTTGTAATAAACAGATATCTGTTTATAAATACATAAACTGTACCCGGAAAGAGTAAAGGCCTATGCCCATACGAAGACGGAAGGACCTTAAAATAATAGGTTCCGGATAATAGGAGCCTAACTCTTATGCAACAATCCAACCTAAATAGTAACGGAAGTATTGATTCCGAAACTATGAAAGTGAAAATCATCCATCGATAGTGCATGAAACTCACTGACTCTACAGTAAAAGAGAAATCAACAGAATTACTGTCTAAAAGGTCAGAATTTGAAAACTACTGTTTCCAGAGGCTCAAATGATTACTTAGCTAAATAAGAACCTGAAGTTAAAATCCGTATAGGAATTTAATCTAAAGATTCTAAGTCTATTTATCAAAAAGTTACTAACTGACTTAGATAAAGAGACAAAAGACTCAATTGTAAACTATCGTAGAGTGCATAGGTATGAGGTAACATAAACCTATAACCTAAATAACAACAGGCTGCAGTAGATCTTGTGAAACAAGTATACTAAAAAATAGCAATGAGTAGTATGGAGGGATCAACCATATGAACATAATGATCCCTACACCACGACTGAAGAGCCTCCACTTTAGTCGCATAGAATAGCGAAGAAGAGGATCTCCTATAGTAAGAAATCGCGTCCAAAGCTCGTCCAGTACAGTGCTTACAATGCAATACGGACCACACAACGGAATACATGAAGGTTGCGACCTTGCTGGTTGTGATAAAGATGACACGATTTACCCAGTGAAAAAAGATCCTCACATAGAGGAAGATTTCACGTTAAGATCCACAGTAGACAAGAGAGTAAATTACTCATGATCTCTGTGAAGATAGAGATGCTATCAACAGAAATGTATTGTGGTTGTTTATCTTAGCAATACCTGCTAAAACAACAGCGCCGGAGGATACGCGTATCCTATCATTCCGTCCTATAGATCAATAGAGCGTTAACAGTATTAGCTCAGAGATCTGGACAAGCCAACACATACGTCTGCAAATGATTAGCAGGCTGTGTCATAAATAAAACATCATTGGGCGCTCCCATAGATAGCAAATCTGATTGAATACTTGTTTGTTGAGAGTCCATTCTGACAGCAACAAGCGACCCGTAAGAGAACGGGAGTGTGATAAAACAATCAGACGACCCAGAATATGACGGATCAAAACTGAACTTGGTGTACTATAACCAACAGACGGATTCTTTCCATTAAATTGAATAACGGAAACGAAAGAGTGCCTCCCTGGTTCCGGAGATACGCCACTACTGTCGAATTAAAGGACAGGAATTTGGGCATGCGTTTCTGAATAATGTTCATGCAATGACATAAAGCAAGCCTAAAAAACATTATTCCGCGGAAGTTAAACTGATAGCTAAAAGACTGCGGAACCCAAAGACCCTGGCACTTCGAATCCGTAGGGATCAGTATATATCCCAATCTGTTTGACTGGCAACCGTCATAACAGCCACACTCGGGTCCGGCAACTGCAGCGGCACTCTCTGAGTCAACCACCGAATGTTTGCCCCAGTCTGAATCTCTTGTAACACTAGATAGACAAGAGAATGTATAAATCAAGCAATTCATGGATTGCCGGAAAGTTGCCGTCGAAGAGAAGCTCCTCCGAGAACGAAGCGACTCTGAGAGAGTTCTTAACCTACTATCCACGCGTGGATGTAGCTAGGGCTGCATCACGTCTAACCAACTCCAATCAGCCACTGAAGGGCGGAGTTATACGTGAACAAACTACTGCCCTCAAAAGAAATTACATTGAGAATAATATCCCGTAAATCTTTTCTTGAAGACGTAATGATAACGCCTCAGAAGGCGGATTACGTATAATAAAGCGTCTAAGTTAAGTCTACTATACATAATGTCGTTCCTAACATTGAAATTGGAAAAGACATAAACGGCGAAAAAGAATATATGCAGTCTTTAATCACACCGTCTAGACGCATATGAACTCTCGGTATGCCCTGTTCTGCCAAAATAAACTATATGTAAAAAAGATAAAATGGCAGAAATGAGCCACGCGGACAAGAAACTAAACTATCATGCTTAGTAGCAGGCTTGTATATATATATAAATATATAGCGTCGAAAAATAAAACACATGTTGTAATGACAATATTGGACTGCTTCGGTAAGTCAGGGACAAAGTCCCTGTACCGATCGAAAAATCCGAGTCCAATGACGCTATAAGTCTCTTATCCAAGATCGCAGCAATGAAGTCCGAAAAATAATCACTGGAAGAAATGCCAGAAGATATGAAAGGCATCTTCCGATACTACTAAAGGGAAAACTCGAAATCTTTCGAATCCCTTTCGCCATCCTGTCGGACCCTATAAAGCGTTCGGTCGTCCGTAGCTTGATGCAACCGCGGACCGCACCGACCCAGCGCCGTCGGATAATTCCTGATTCGACCGAGAAACCGTCAATTGCTGGGATGCTGCGAAACAACTGTGCTAACTCGGATAGCACGTCCGTCACTGAGGCCTGAGGAGCAGCGGTCTTACGATGCATTGCCGCAGGAAGCTCCGAGATCGTTACCCCGTGCATACTTCCAATATGCGAGCGAACGGAGTGTATAGGCCTCGTGTCCCTTGGCTACCGGATGGCGCGACCTATTCGCTGTGGAATCACTGAATGCCGAAACTGATCGGATACTCGAGGTCACGTAGCCAATGTGCGGTCGTGTGCCCTGCTGTGAGGATGAGGAGGCATTAAAGACAGTCTCTCGGACTGTCAATATAACGGAGCGTCCCGAGCAACGGACATATGCTCCGAATGTAAAATATCTGAACCACAACATGCGGTCCCCTATGTTGTTGGCTTCCTCCGATCTGTCCTCAATCTGCCGTCACTGGGTGAGTACTAAAGTAATTAAAGTGCTCGCATCACCCAAATCTCCTTCCTAGACCGCAACGGACGAACCCGGCAGCCGAACCATTCGATGAATGTACGCTACACCGGGTGAGCTAGCGAATGTCACTCCGTAAGCGATAGACATATTCCATGAGCACTTATTGCCGCTAACTCCTCATTAACTATGACGACAGAGGCACACTTTTGAAAGACATCTCCATAACTCTTCGAACAAGAAACCAGAAATGCTTGGATAGCAAGCATAAAATAATAATATATATAGCGTCGTTCAATAATTCGAAAGTTTGTGTGACATTATTGGACTATGTCGGAACTGAGGGACGATGTCCCTGAACCGAACCAAAAAATTTCTAAGTCCACCGACGCTATCAGTTTCTTATCCGGCATCGCAGCATATGTTGTTCCGAAAGGGAAAGCTTGAAATCCACCGAATCCCTTTCGGTATCCCGTCGGACCGGATGAAACTTTCGGACATCCGTACCCGCTTCCGCGGAGCGTCCCGACCCAGCATCGTCGGATAAAAAATATGCGACAGATTCAGTTGATGCTGGGATGCTGCGATAAACTGTGCTATTAAGGAAAGCACATCCGTTCCCGAGGCCTGTGCAGTAGCGGACTTACGATGCATTGCCGCTGGAAGCTCCGTATACGTTGACTCCCGCACACTTCCTATGCGAACGTCCGGAGTCTGCAGGCCTCGAGTCCCCGGCTACCGACCCAGCGCTGTCGGATAATTCTCGATCCGACACCGTTTCTGTCGGCTGCTGGGATGCTGCGATAAGCTGTGCTATGTGCACAAGAATGTCCGGCGTCGAGACCTGCGGAGGCGCAGTCTATCGCTGCTTCGCCGAGGGCAGCTCCGCATCAGATGGCTCCCGCATACTTTTCCTATGCGAACGTCCGGAGTCCATCGGTCTCGAATCCCTGGCTGCCGGATGGTGTGACCTGGTCGCCGAAGAATCCTTGATCGGCGAAGCTGGTAATATATCGGCGGTCACGCAGCCAAGGTGCGGTCGTGTGCGCTGACGAGAAGAGGAAGCCTTAGCAGTCTCAGCGGACTGCCTATACAACGGAGCGTCCCGAGCGACGGACGTATGCTCCGCTAACGACACATTTGTACCACAACATCTGGGGCCAGATGTTGTTGAACGAGAGAGGGGCCTCTCTCGCTTGCCGTCCGGATGGACCGGAACGAGCTATGAACCGGACTAAAAGGCTTCCTCCGTTCTCCCTCCGATCCGCCGTCACTGGGTGTGCATTAAGTTAATTTTATAGTGCTCGCATCACCCCAAAATTCCTTCTAGACCGCAACGGACGAACCCGGCTGCCGAACCATTCGGTAAATGGACGCTACACCGGGCGAGCTAGCGGACGTCAAAGGCCGTCGAACCTACTAGGGTCCTCTTAGGCAATTGGCGTATTACATGAGCACTTTTCCGCTAGCCCTTCATTAATTGTGACGACGGAGGCACACTGTTGGAAGACATCACAGATACATCACCCTAATCTTGATCGTCTGAAATAGAAATTGATAAAGTAGAGTGACCCTGCGGGGAAAGGACCGGAGTGTCCAAATCCCCAACAACATACCGTGACATACGCTTCCCATATTGTCATCGAAATCATACGATACAGAACAGGAGTTAATGCGAGTACACTGACCACATATAGAATGATAATAAGGTCAGAGGAAGACTTCCTCTAAAAACAATTGATCAATATCCTTTCAATGTGAAAAGAAAACAAGTCCTGGTACTCGCACTAACCCCTGGCAATCAAAATACATAATAATAATATGATCCATTAATATAGAAAAAATAATTGAAATCAAAATATTTTGAAAAAATATTTTTTCAGAACAGCCCAAGTTTCTGAAAAGTAACGTTGAGCCCCAATGGATCCCAAGCCTAAGTGTGGACAAAAATTTTAAAAATATTTTAAACAATTTATTCAACACTTACGAACAATAATAATGTATCTAGTTATGATTAAAATAACATAAAGATATTATTATTTAGAAATCCCCCCCTCACACAGAGGGCTGTTGTAAATGTAAACAATGAGTGTAAAAACACTAAAATAAGACTCCAGGCACCCAGGCCCGAAATCAGTTACCAAAAATACACCATCTGATGCAAAACAGAGACTTCCAGGGAAGAAACTGCAGAACATCAGATGGTAGATGCAGAACACAACGCCTAACCACCCGTAGGTGAAGACGTAAACATGGGGAAAGAACAGAATTCATTCTGTTATTCAGCTAAAACTCCCAAGAAATTTTAGTAATAATAATTACAGAAACTATGCCAAAGCATGGGAGAATAGCAAGGGGGAACTTAAAGGACAGGGAGAGAGGAAAAACACTTGAAAAAACAGTGTAACTAAATAATCAGAATGACAACAAAATGGCTGCTGCCTTGAAAATAGGTAACTTAACATAATTTCATTAAAAAATTTTAAGTTACAGCCCTGATAATATTCTGTCACACATTCTTTTCCTCTCCTCCTTTTCTATCCTCCTTAGAATCACCATTTCACTAATATTTATGTGTCTGGCATCATTTAAACTGAGATTTAAAAGCACAAAGATCAGTCAGATGTTAACTGATGAAGGGCCAAACTTAGAATGATAAATGGCGCCAATTTCGGAACGTCCTTGACACTGCGCATGCGCAGTAGGGGCGAAGTGTGGAGGGCCTTTCAGGACATGTTTTCTTTAGTTTTAGATGCAAATTTTGGGGATTGGGGGGCAAAATTTGTGTTTGGCCCTATATTTTAAGAGTTAGCACCAGCTATGTCTGGGTCATTGGTACAGTATAAAAATATAGTTTTCTGGAAAAAATGTGTGTCCCAAATCATAGAGTGTCCCAATACATAGAGTAAATACAGTACATTAAATTGAACATATTTTACAGTGTTTACAGTCCGTTCACTTCTAAATGAGTCGAGACTCGAAAGAACTACATTATATTGAACATATTTTAACTCTGTTGACTCATGTCCAGTAAAATTACCAGTTGCACACACTTGGGCTCTCAGAGCCACGTTTACCACCCAAGTGTGCGCAACTGGTAAATTTTACAGCGACCTGAGTCAATGGAGTACAACCTTCACTTTTCTGGTATGAACTGGCGATTTCCAAAAGTATGTTCCATTGTAAGTCTTACATGCCGTTTAACTTGTATATCACATAAAGGGGCGTCTAGACAGATAAAGAATACACATTGTGGCGGTTTTTCTACTTTACTGAATGATATCATTGACATCATTTTACATTAACAATTGAAAAATTGCAGAAGACAATAAAATGTGGTTTATGAATCATCACAAAATGCTTGGCAACAATCGGTTGAACATATGTTCCAGGAGCTGTTGCTGTTGTCATCTGATTGCCCACAATCGGCCAATTGTGGTGGCTCGTTCCGATCATCAGTTAAACACTAGTCTTCAATAGGCTATGTTTACAATATCAATCACCTGAAAAGACCCACAGAAACAGAACTCACCATTACACAAATGTTTACAAGCTAAAATTGGTATTGTCCCCAAAAAACCCAAATTTTTTTGACCGACAAAAAGAAAATTCCATAAAATCTGTGCATGCAGTGTCGTAATGTCTAAAGACGATTTTCGCCTAAAATGAAAGTGTCAATGACACTGCAGCTTAACTTGCCTGTGTAATCTTTGATAAAAATGTTCAATGTTTATGAAAACAATATGAAGTAAGACAAGAATTGTGATAAATGAGAATATGTTCAGTTCTGTACCCTACATGCAATGTTTTTAACAAGAATAATTTGAGGTGTAGAATGTACAAAAGAATTGAGGCCCAGGTTGATGTGGCCCTCACAGTTAATGTATGTCAACCAAAGTTACCAAGTTACAGTAAAATCATTCCAAAACGAGTCAATCTACCAAGTTACAATGAAATTCATTCATAAAAATAACTCGTAGACTTTGATAAAGGAATCTAGGTCACATGTGGATCCAGCAGTCACAGATGACCGATTGTGACCAAAATAGGACAGTCTCATATGGATATCATAACGAATCATCCTACCAGGTTACAATGAAATCCTTTCATAAATACGACCTGTAGACAGTGCTAATGGAATACAGGTCACGTGCCCAAACAGCAGTAACAGGCTGACCAATCATGAAAAAAATAGATTCCTTTAGCACAGTCTACAGGTTTATGAAGGGATTTCATTGTAAATTGGTAGGATGACTCAGTATGATGTCTAGATGAGAATGTCCTATTTTAGTCATGATTGGTCAACCGTGACCACCGCCCAGGCACGTGACCTAGAATTTGCTTAGCAGTCTACAGTTCATATTTATGAAGCGATTTCACTGTAACCTGGTAGGAAGCCTTGGTATGATGTCTTGATGAGACTGTCCTAAAAAGAGTCAACTAAAACATAAGGTAACCCCTTCTGAGGTTGTCTTAAGTTCTTATTTTTACAGGTCAAAAGCTATGCTAAATTTCTGTTGTGCATACCTTAACTGGTAGAGTGCTAAATTATTTTTGACCATCAAAATTTGTTCACATGTCTTTGCCTTGTTACAATTTATGGGAGAGTGCCTCCAGGCACTCCCCCATAAATTGTAACAAGGCAAATCTACACAGACTAAATAATTTCACTTCGAAGATAATATGAAGCATATTCACAGAGTATGAGGCCCTTATATTACAGTCCCTGCACATCAGAGTAAAGCCCAAATATGGGCTTCCAGCACTCTACCAGTTAACTAACTGTACTGTAGAGGGATACAGCCATGAATTTTAGGTTAGTTTGACACAGCAACATTTACTATTTATCACTTTTATGTGATTTAGAAATGATTCCGTTAATAGGCATCAGGGAGTACAGAATATTTGGGTCGAGGAGGATGCTCAATTTTTGAGGAGACCTGGTCAAAAAATGATCACCCACCTCAGACTATTATTCAAGCTATGTTCAAATGGTGACAGTTTTGAAATGATCAAATTGATTTTTTAACCAAGGTATGGCAAATAGGAATTATTCATACTCAATTAATTAAGATTTTAAGGAAAGTTAGGATTGGAAGGTTTATAGCATTTAGGTTCCTGAAAATATTCACTTTTTTTCAAAAATCAAGTTGTAAAGACGGTATTAGTAGTATCGTTAAAAAAAATGTTTTTAAGGAGAGTAGATCTTCTGTTTCTCAGGCCATGTTTTTGTAAAATGGCATGGGGGTGGGTGTTTAATTTTATTTTTTATTTTTGTACAGTAAAACCTGTCTTGAGAGACCACTGTCTTGAGAGACCAACCTGCCTTGAGAGACCACATCTACCAGGCACCGATCGGTTTTACTCTATAATGGACCTGCTATGGGAAACCACCTTCTTGAGAGACCACTGTGACCTGGTACCAACTTGTATTTTTATGCCATAATAGACCTGTCTTGAGAGACCGCCCCTTTGAAGACTGAAACCATGACAAAAACCTTTTACCTGTTCTGGAATTGGAAAATCCATTGTGGTTATACTAACATAATTAAAAGTATTAAAAGCTCTTAACTGGGTTTCAATTGCTAAGGCCAAAAAAAAAAAATCAATTGATTCTCAGGCAATTTTTTTTTCAAATCAATGAGGGAGGGAGGATTTTATTTTTATTTTTATTTCTTCCAGATGGTGAGCAAGGATTGAGAGGCAAAAGTCACTTTCTGATGTCTGTTTTTATCTAAAAGGCATGGAAAGTGCATATTGTAAAATGATATACAAATAAATCTCATTGTTTCTCTCACCATTTTCCAAGAATGGATTCAAGTTCTGTGGTATTGGATCATCGTTGTCATTATCAAACTCACCGACGAACAGTTTTTTAACCAACTCCCCCAAAGTACTGTCGTCTTCCATAGATATTATTGACCACCCTCGTATTATTTTGATATCATTGTGAGTTATTTTGATAGAAATTAACATTTTTACTATAGAAATTTTAGAAGGGAAACAAAAACAAACCAGAATGGAAGCAAGCTTCCGGTGTCAACTCGGCATGGAACTTACACAGCACTTGTAACGTCATCAGCCGTCTGTCAAAGAGCCCCTCCCAAAGACCACGCCTATTAAAAATAGTTTGAACCCGTATACATTCAAGCGATCAAGTTTGATATTTAAAAAAGGGAAACATCACTTTATTTTTCCACTGCGGCGAAGTCCTTTCATTCATATCACTATCCGATCTCCCGTGGGCGAAATTAATAAATGGATAGGCCCAACTCAATACACAAAATAAGCTGGACGTGTTGGCCCGTAAAGACTTCGTTTGTTTACTTTGAATGAAGACGTCATTCGTATTGGAAAACGCACGTGTGTTTTGAGTAATCTCCCTTGATGCACAACTACTCTGGAAAAATCTGAATTTCAGATTCCATTCAGTGTCTGCCCATTCTTTCCCGTTATGTTCATGACACGTCAGCAGAATTTGGACTTTTGTATTTCTTTAGTAAGTGATACTTCCACACCCCGAAAATATACTTACCTGTACCGATTATTCTCACTATTTCTCATTCGTGTTTTCACAGCAAAAAAGGTTTACTTGACGCCAGTACCTGGCAAATTTAACGTTTAGTATTCGACAAGGTGGGTTATGCCTGTGTTGGACAACTCGCCCAACATCGACCGAGTCAAGTTTGCATTTGAATTCCCCTGCCGTGTGCGCCCAATCTCCTGAAAATATGGCGAAAACCTTTCCCCTCTCACACTTAACACACGCCTGTGTATATTTACCTGTTTATTCGTTGTTTCTGGGCCTTAAAACCAATAGTCCCTTTTCAATTTCCCTGTTTCCTATTTTCGTGCAATGACGGTCCAAATAAAAAGGCCCAATGCGGGCCATTTTTTTCAACGCGGCGGTGCCTGAGAATCAATTCCTTTTTTTTTTTTGGCCTAACTCATTAAAGATTGAGACGTTTTTATAAGGAATAAAAAGAAATTTGTGTTGAAAAGCTTTTTGTAACAAATTGAAATGGACTGTTATAAAAATTATAAAAATAAATTAGTGTTGAAAATCTTCAATGAAGATTTTCAACACTAATTTATTTTTATAATTTTTATAACAGTCCATTTCAATTTGTTACAAAAACTTCGTAAAAAAAAACAACTACAAAGTAATTACAAAAATCCATTCTTCTCCATTTCTGAATTTTGTGGTTGGTTATTCACTGACTTGAGAAAACCTGAAACCTGTTATGAGAGACCACCTGTCTTGAGAGACCACTTTTGTGTGGCCCAAAGGACGGTCTCTCAAGACAGATTCTACTGTAGTTAATTCTTTGCCATCAAAAGTTCATGTTCTAGGTTTGTTTTATGTTTTAGGCCTCATAATCTACAGAATAGCATGGGTGGTGGTGTATTTCGTCCCATGAGTGCAACAAGAACTAAGACCCCACAAAGTAGATTTTCTGTTTCTCAAGCCATTTTATGTAAAATTACATGTGAGTGGGAGGTTTTTTATTTTATTTTTGTAATTATTTCTAGGCCATCAAAAGTTCATATTCTTGGCTTGTTTTTTTGTTTTAGGCCTCATAATCTTCTGAATAGCATGGGTGGTGGTGTATTTCATCCCTGGAGTGCAAGAAGGCTTTGCAATGCGAAAGCATTGCAAAGCCTTGTTGCACTCAAGGGACAAATTTATCATTTTATTAACTTGGGTAAAATATCAGATATTAACCATTAAATTTTTATTTTTATAAGTTTGCATTGGTTATAAAAAAGAGATTATGATGCAGCCAAAAGGACCATGTGGGACGGCCTGAGAAACTTATTTTTAACTTTTTTAGACCTAAATAACTATTTCATGGTATTCTCAAGCTACTGTATATAATTAATTTATTTTTTCGAGGGGGGGATGGGGACGAGGGGGGTTTGGCTGAAAGTTCGGCTGGGAATTTAATATTATTTATCCGGGGATGGAGGGTGCGGAGTAATGACGTTAGTTTCAAACAGCCGTTCATAACTCAACTGACTGATTTCTTAGTTTACTTATTTGACACTAAAGGCCTTCAACTTATTACTATTAAAGGCTATCGCTCTTTGCTGTCTGATACTTTCTTGTTCGACAGAGACTCAAATATCGGCTCCGACCATTTTGGGGCAATCTTTTGAAACATTTTAGCTTGAAAAGACCTAAGGTTTGCGAGATGTTATGTGTGGGGTGGGTGGGTATCATGGGTGCGCTAAAAACGTGCATTCTTAAACTTTTTTTTTTTCCTAATTTTCTGCAATATATCATTTTTTAACCGAAACAGCTGAGATAATGCAGTAAATCAACCCTAAAAGGTTAACTGCAACACAAGGAGCCTTTATAAGTATTGATATGATGTGAAATCTATGCAAATGCCACAAATAATACATGTTGTGAGTGTCTGGTTCTCAGTGTAGAAAAAATGTCGGACAATTTAAAAAAAAAAATGCTTTATAATGCACCAGATACAACATGAATTAATGTAAAAGTGTTCTCGTATGAACTAATATTCTATTCACTTCAAGGGCTTCACTTATTCACTCAAATGTTAAAAGGATATTTGAGAATATTTTCTGTTGTTTACTCATCATGGTTTTAGTATTATAACGGAGAAGGAGTGCTAGTGAATTGATTGTGACAACTGCTCTGTTTCAACTTTGTTAACAGTTCCAACACGCTTTCAAATTTCAAATATTGTTGCATGACCTAGTCACAATATAATATTCAGTATAGTTTAACTAGCTATTATTGTGTATTGAGACTTTACCACATGTGTCATTGGTAACTGGAGATTTTGGAAAATTGACAAATATCATTTTCAACTGATTTTTAATTGAGAATTAGGCAAAAATAAACAAAAAATAAAATATAGAACCTTAGCGAGCATGCTCACATACCCCACGCACCCCGATATTTCAGGCTCGGAAAAGTGTAATTTTTAGGAAAATGACCCGGAAATCTGTTACTTGTATTTTTCAGAGTCCAGGGCCCGTAATTTCCGCAAAAATCAGCCGAGCAGAACGAAACGCAAACTTGATCTGTAAGTCATTGTGGTAGACTCACATACTAAAATGGCTGTAATTTCGATAATATCTGAAAGCGTGTAGAAAAAAAAGTCCGGAAAACTGTAATTATGATGAACTTTTTCAAAGTCTATGGGGTCGTAATTTTGGTAAAAATCAGTGGAGCGGAACAAAACCCAAACCTGTTCTGTAGGCGACCATGTTAGACTAACATACCAAAAATCAGCTCAATATCTGGAAGCGTGTAGGAAAAAAGTCCGCAAAACTGTAATTTTGATGAACTTTTCAAAGTTCAATGGCCGTAATTTTGGTAAAAATCAGTGGAGCGGAACAAAATGCAAACCTGATCTGTAGGCCACCATGTCAGACTAACATACCAAAAATCAGCTCAATATCTGGAAGCATGTAGAAAAAAAGTCCGGAAAACTGTAATTTTGATGAATTTTTCAGAGTCCAAGGACTGTAATTTTGGTAAAAATCAGTGGAGCGGAACAAAATGCAAACTTGATCTGTAGGCCACCATGTTAGACTCACATACCAAAAATCAGTTCAATATCTGGAAGCGTGTAGAAAAAAAGTCTGGAAAACAAGTAGGACTGACTGACGGACTGATGAACTGACGGATGGACCAGTCAAAAACATTATACCCCCGCAACTTTGTTGCTTGGGGTATAATAAACCATACTAACAAGGTCAGAACTTGGAGTCACATGGAACCAATCATACAGACTCCTTCCAGAATCAAGTAAAAAATAAATAAATGGATCACAATGGATTGAATTTTTTGTAATTTTTAGCTTACTTCTATGGTACAAATCAGGGGAATAATTTAAATACATTTTATTTACGTCAAATCAGTGGAATGTGGTTGGGCATATCTTAGGCCATCATTCATACTTTCATGGACATAGAGCTGTTCTGGATGAGTTTCTTAAGATTTCTCAAGCCTCATTTTGCAAACAGGAAATGAAACTAACCTTTCTGGATAATAAAAAGTTGTAACAAGTACCTGGAATCACTAGTGGAATCAAACTAATCAGCAAACTATACTTCTTTCCGTACCTATTATGATGTTTGTCAAAGCAATTCATAATTTCAATGTGAAAGCGGGGGTGGGTGTCTGAAAATGGCAGTAGAAAAATTGCACAAGGTGGTGGGTGGGTGTTAAAAAGGGCTAAACGGATAAATTGGAGATGACATCTGCAAATTTTCTACTGCCCCTCCCCCTCCTGATTTAACCCTTTACCCAACATAACGGCCAAAACCGGTCAGCGCTATTCTCAAAAATCGCCAATTAATTTTCATTTTTTTGTCTCAAAAACATAGGTTATGACACCTCTTTGGAACGAGCTCATCGAGCTCGTTCCAATGAGGGGTCATAACCTATGTTTTTGAGACAAAAAATGAAAAAAATTAGTTATTCAAGAAATTTTTTTGCAAGTGTCGTCTGCCTTTCGTGTTAGGTAAAGGGTTAACTGACATTTGTTGGACCTGAGAGTGCTCTTATTACATCATCAGTATTCTATTGCAACATATGGAAGTGGAGAATCATTTGAGTATAATGACTGTCAATGACCTGGGTTCTCACTAATATCAGAAAATCAAATTTAAGCACTATTTAAGCACTTTTCAAGGACTCTGACCATGATTTTCAAGGACTGTTAGGCCACACAAAGTAGATCTTCTGTTCATCAGGCCATTATTTGTGAAATTGCATGTGGGTGAGCGGTTTTTATTTTATTTTTTATATCAGTAATTACTTTTTTGCCATCAAAAGTTCATGTTCTTGGTTCAAGTTTTAGGCCTCATAATCTACAGAATAGCATGGGTGGTGGTGTATTTCATCCCTTGAGTGCAAGAAGACTGTGCAATTTTAAAGCACTGCAAAGCCTTCTTGCACTCAAGGGACAAATTCACCAATTTTTTTAACTTGGGTAAAATATCAGACATAAACAATTTAATTTTTATTTTTTTCAAGTTTAAATTGGTTATAAAAAGAGAGCATGCGGCAGCCAAAAGGACCATGCGGGAGGGACTGAGAAACAGATTTTTTATTTTTTTAGGCCTTATAATTTTGATTTGAACTTACAATACAATAGCAACACAAAGAATTTTAGTCTTGAGGACCTGATCTCTGGAAAACTCAACTAGCCAGATGTATATTGTTATTTGAGTTCAACAAGGTGCCATCTGCAATGCTAATGCATTGCAGATGATGCCTTGTTGCATGCAAGAGTCAATAGAGAGATCAAATAAATTTGATTTCTGTTTGATTTTGTGAAATCATATGTATGTGGGGGAGGGTTATCCTAAGACTTATTTTCTTTGAGGTTATAGGTAAACTGAATTTAAGTACTTTTCAAGGAGAGTGATGGAAAATCAAGTACTTTTCAATTGGGGTGATGGAAAATTAAGTACTTTTTAAGAGTAGTGATGGGAAACCAAGTACTTTTCAAGGCTAGAAACAATTTTCAAGGAAGGGGCCAAAATTCAGGACTTTTGAGTGGTAACCCTGATGACCGCCAATTATGTTTAGCTTGACAGTGTGAAAGCTCTTAACATCTGTTCAAGGGAAGGGGGGCGGGGGGGGGGGGGGGGGGGGGGGGGAGGGGAAGGGAGCTCAAAATATTACTTCTGAGTGAATTAATTTTAAAAATTTTCCATAACTCATAAAATGATCACATTAGATAATTTTACCTGCTTCATTAAAAATTTCACAAAGTTTGTATGCTGTAACTGATGTCATCTCACTCGGTTTAGCAACTACAGTATTACCAGCTGATAATGCAGGTCCTAACTTGAAGGTCAACAAATAAAGTGGGAGATTCCATGGACTGATCAAGCCAGCAACTCCGACTGGCATCTTCAGGGTATAGTTTAGAGCATCAGCAGCCTCCATATAGTTTGATCTGTAACGAACAAGGAACTGAATGACTTCCAGCTTTTCAGCAGATACAGATGAACTTTAAAAACCTTAAATGTTTTACAATAAGAGTATAACAATGAAAGATTTAGAGGTGGGCGGTGTTGGAATTTTGAGTTGGAAATCGGTTTCGGTATTTTTAGTGGGGTATACCACGGTTGCAGTTTGTATTAAAATCCGACTATCAGCCTTTGCTGATAGAGTGGAACCCTGTTAATTGAATAGCCACTTTGCCAATAAAAATTATTCAATGGACAGGAGTGTTCAATTAACAAAGATTGTGTCACTTTCCTGTATTATAGAGATAAACTTGGCATTTATTTTATTATATCTTGTTTGACAGAGCTCCACGAGCTCTGTCAAATAAGATATAATAGATTAAATGCCTGTACTAGATGTACTGAGGCCAAATAGGTCTATAAACAAGAGAAAACTGGGGAAAGTCAGGGTAACTTCTCGACAAGTTACAAGATTTTTATTGAATTAACAGGTGTTTACTCTGTAACCTTTATGCAATTAACAGGTCAAATTTGTACTGGAGGCATGGTAAATGGATTTGTGTTGGGATATTATATTCAATTAACAGGGTTATTCAGTTAAGAGATATCCAATTAAGTGGGCTCCACTGTAATACCAAAGGGGAATTCACACTAGGAAAATGCAGAATAAGTTGTTCTTGTATCATTCTACCACAGTGCCACAAATGCCACTGTCAATGAGTTCAAAATTGGCATTGTTTTGCCAACACAAATCATATCTACAGTAATTTTGAGACTTGTTGTTTATTTATTTATTGGTGTTTAAGGTCACATATTTCTGCACAATGGCTAACCATGACCGTGACAGTTTTACAGGTGGAGGAAGCCGGAGTACCCGGAGATAACCACCGAGCAACGGCGAGCAACTGTCAGCTCTCCAACATACCAACTCCACACAAGCAGGGTTAGCATTGGTTGAAGACAGGTGCACCATCGACGTGCAGTACGCCTTAGTACACAACGTCACCCTGCCCCCACGTGGGCAATGGGGGTGAAGTGCCTTGCCCAAGGACACAACGCGGTTGCCGCATTGTGACTTGTTCCAAACACACTTTAATCCTTAGAGGTCTGTTTCAGGCTTTTGCAATCTCAGAGCATGTGCTCTTAACATGCCATCATCAGGAGGTCCTATGGACAAGAGACAAATCACATGGGAAATGAATTCTAGTCAAGGCTTGCCTGCCTTAACAGGCAGCTAACACGTGACTATGAAAGGCTGCTAAGATATGTACAGGTTGTAATTTAGTGGGAATTCAGGATAGTTGCCAGTCCCTTAAGGGTTGGCAGTTGACAGATCATGGCCAAATGGGGAAGTTCTCATCTGGACATCATACAGTGTCATCCTACCAAGTTACAATGAAATCCCTTCATATTAAATATGACCTGTAGACTGGGCTAAAAGTTTTTTGGTTTCGGGCTTGGGCAGCTGTCATGGTTAACAGATCACGACCAAAACGGGACGGTCTCATCTAGACATTATACAGAGTCATCCTACCAAGTTACAATGAAATCCCTTCATAAAAATGACTTGTGGACTGTGCTAAAGGTTTTCAGTTTTTGGGCTCTGGCAGCAATCACAGTTGTCCGATCGCGACCAAAAGGGGTCGTTCTCATCTATACCGGACCTCAAACCTGCATATGAAATTTCGTGATGATCGGACAAGAACTATGAGGTGTAGCCTGTGCTAAAGGAAAATGTGTACAGACTCACAGACTAACAGACTTCCGCACGCATGATGGCAATAGCTTACCTTGACTTTATCAAGCCAAGTTAAAAATGAGAATTTATTGCACAGATGTCAGTTCAAATGTTTACTGACTTGGGCCAAACAAAAGAATGATGCTTGGCGCCAATTCCAGTCTCTCCCTGGATACTGTGCATGCGCACTATTAAAAGTATGGATAGCCAGGTAGGACTTTCAAATTTCAGTATTGTATGTAAATTTGGGGGATGGTGGGGGGGGGGGGGGGGGGGGGGGTTCAAAATTTGTGTTTGGCCCATGATATTATTGAGTTTGCACCAGCCAAGTCTGGGCCATTGGTTCTAGTATAAAAATTTAGTTATTCAAAAATTTTATTTGCAAGTGTCGTCTGCCTTCCAAGTTTGGTAAAGGGTTAACAGAAAAATGTCATTTCTTTCCCTTTAAATTTGTCCTTTTCATAGGGTTTGATACCCAGATGATATTCCTGCCACATTCATTCCATTGATTATTTAATCATTTATTTATTGGTGCTTAATTAGGACTGTCACAATTAATCGATTAGTCGATTGTTAATCGGTCACAGCAAAATCGATTAGTATTTTTCGTTGTCGAATAATCAGTAAATTTTATCCCGCTTTAGACGTTTAATAATTAAAAGAAAATTTTATGAAAAAACTATTGTTTCTAAAGGTAAAGAGTTAAGAACATCGGTGTTAAACCCCAAGAAGCCGTTGGAAGTATTTGTCTGTCAGGTGCATTTATCAACGCTTTGATGTTCTGAACTTTTGAACCGTCAGCGTAATAATCAAGACTGGTCGTCAGTTGCGAATTTCACAACTGCCGACCAGTCTTGATTATTACACTGGCGGTTCAAAAGTTCAGAACATCAAAGCTTTGAATGTACCTAAAAGAGGATCTTCTTCATTGTTTACCGGAGGTGGGTCAACTGACTTGAACTTCATTTTTTTATCGACGTCAGAGAGAGGGAGAGGGGGTCTTCTAGGTACGATTATTCGATTATGATCGATTATTTGCGACGATTAATTGATTCCTAAATTAAAAAATCGTGACAGCCCTATGCTTAATGCCACATCAGCAGCTAAGACTATTTTGTGATGAGAAAACGGTGGAAAGTAAAACATGCCATTGTCAGTTAAGAAAGAAAATAGGGCTTCAAATTAGGAAATAATTACAATAACATGTCTAATACAGGAGTAGTTTCAGTAGTATTTATTTATTTATATTTATTTATTGGTGTTTAAGGTCATATATATTTGCACAAAGGCTAATCATGACCACAACATGAGTATCAACTCAAGACCAGGGGTGAGCATTAACAAGAGGCCCCAGGGGACCTGAGGGCACTCACCTGACATGGTAGTCTAAATATCAAACCAGGGATTTGACTTTAATAAGCTGCATATGCCCGTCCTAAGAAAAGCATATACCAACTAGATGAAGTGATTGACCCCACACAATACACAGGATTTTCCTTCTATTTTCAGTTCCTGCACTTTTACATCCCAACACTGAGATAAACGCATAAAAAACAGATTTTTTCTATTTTTGTTCGGAAATTTTTGAAGTCGCAAACAAAATATTTTCAGCCTAAATTTTTTCTTCTTCTTAAAATTGACCAAAACATATAAAAACCAAAAAACTAATTTCTGGATTTTGGTCCAAAATGTTTTAAGTCCCACACAGCCCCCAAATTTTCAGTGTAAAAAAAATAATTTTTTTTGTCTTAAAATTGACCAAAACGCATAAAAAAAACCAAAAAACTAATTTCCGGATTTTGGTCCAAAATTTCTAAGTCCGGAACAGGACCCCAAATTTTCAGCCTAAATATGAACCCAGGGACTTGGCTTGAACAAACTTCAATCTCACCCCCTCCCCACCCCCCCCCCCCACCCCCCAAGGATGCTGCATACCAAATATCAAAAGATTCTTATTGGTAGATCTGAAGAAGAAGATTTTTAAAGAATATTCCTCATACTGCACTAATTTAAACATTTGGGCTCCCATAGAGAGCCCAAATATGGACCCAGGCAATTGATTTCAATAAACATGCGAAACAATCTTCCAAAGATGCTATATGTGAAATTTGAAAGCTTTTGGAGCAGTGGTTTGGGAGAAAAGTAGTTTTCCCATTACCCACAGTGTTAAAAAATGCTGACTCAGCACTTTTTCAAAGTCCCAGAAAAGTACCCCATGATAAAACCGATAGCAATTTTTTTTTACCATTCCATTCTGTTGGTCCTTAGGAAGCTTCACACCAAATAAGAATTCTCAGTACAATGTAGTTTTTGAGATATGGGCGTTCTAATTTTTTTCTATTTTTAGCTCCTGCGGTTCCCATGGGGTGACGGGAAAAAAGATTTGGGCATAAATTAAGTACTTATGACCCAATAAGCCCTCACAGCAAATTTGGTCCAAATCTGCCTCTCGGTCTGGAAAATAGAAATTTTGGGAGGGGCAAAAAATTCTCCCATAACAACGGCCAATATAGCCCCACAAACTTCTCTTTAACAAATCTGAGTCTACGCCTCAAAAGGAAGCTGCACACCAAATATCAAGTCTCTGCTACTGCTGGTTCATGAGAAGATTTTTAAAGATTTAAGTACACTTTTTAGGCGTGGCCCTACCAATGGGCGAGGCAACTTGATTTGAACAAAATCAAATTGCGATGTCATAACAAACTATTATCTCAAATGTCAATTAAATTGGTTCAGCGGTTTGGGAGGAGAAGATGCAAACACTATGTTCATGGACCTCAGACGACAGACGGTGAGTGATCACTATAGCTCTCCTGACTGAAAGTCAGGTGAGGTAATAAGCCATGCTGCCCAATTTAGAGAGGGTTTGCACCTCCCAAGAAGTGGTGACTGGGTCCTATTTTACCAGTAAAACAGAGCCTGTTTACTGCATGAACTTTTGAGCAGTAACAAGAGAAGATGCTAGTACAGTGGAACCCTGTTAATTGAATAGCCACTTTAGTCAATGAAAATTATTCAATTAACAGGAGTATTCAGTTAACAGGGATTGCGAGTTTCCTGTACTCTAGAGATAAACTTGGCATTTATTCTATTATATCTTGTTTGACAGAGCTCCTTGAGCTCTGTCAAACAAGATATAATAGATTAAATGCCTGTATTGAATGTTCTGAGGCCAAATAGGTCTATAAACAAAGGAAAACTAGGGAGAGTCAGGGTAATGTCTCGACAGGTTACAAGATTTTTTATTCAATTAACAGGAGTTTCCTCTATGACCTATATTCAATTAACAGGTCAAATTTGTACTGAAGGTATGGTAAATGGTTTTGTGTTCGGAAATTATATTCAATTAACAGGGATATACAATTAAGAGATATCCAATTAAGTGGGCTCTACTGTACTGTGTAATCCTTATAAATCAACCTGGTGATCTGAAACATGAGTCTGGTTTAAAAGAATAAAAAAAACTTTAAAATTGATTAAAAAGGTTGATTACTTTGAGAAATGACAGAACTTTGTGTGGGCTAGTATGATAAAATAGATCTCTAAGAGATCGAGCTGTGAAATACTGATTAGAAACACAACTAAAAAGACACTACTTTATACAGGCTTTCCGCCAGGAGAAAAAAGTTGAAACCGGTAATGGGGAATCCAAAGATCCGAAAAAAAAGTTGAAACCGGTAATGGGGAATCCAAAGATCCGACGGGGCGACCATGGTCGCCCCGTCGGATCCTTGGGTTCACCATTACCGGTCTCAAGATTTCATCTGTCTGAAATGAACATCTGAGACGGCCGAGTGGAGGAACTATGCCTTGTGCATGTTAAAATGGCTGTCCGCAGAGTGTACACAAAACATACCAATGTGGGCCAATGGAGCCCAACCCAAATCCTGCGTGTATGCCATCTAACCCATCATGTCGTTCTATAGTGAAGGTTTTTGCAACTTGGTAAATGAGTCTGGTTGACTTTTTGCTGTTCCTTGTTCCTATAATTCTCTACCTTTGATGCGAGCCTTACGAGTGTCTTTGATGAGAGCCTTACAAGTACCTTTTGGGAAGGGGAAAGTCAGCGTGGGGGAATTGGGCCGTTGATGGGATCCCATGTGTGCATAGCGGAAACTCTGCTTTATACCATCCTCGCCCATGTAACGACCTGTGAAAAGCCTGTATGTTAAATTTTTGCTTTTAACCCCACTACCAGTGTAAAGCTTCTATGGGGATTAAATTTTTTTACACCCACAGTAGGAAGTTCATCCATGACGTGACATTGTGCAATTTGCCAACTTCGATACATTCACACTTCACGATGTTTCATTCAAACACAACATTTTTCGGTACTATCTACTACGTGCAATAACTTATTAAGTTTAGGCCTCACAAAGTAGATCTTCTGTTTCTCAAGCCATTATTTGTAAAATTGCATGTGGGCGGGCGGTTTTTTATTTTATTTTTTACTTCTGTAATAATTTCTTTGGCATCAAAAGTTCATGTTCTTGGTTTATGTTTTAGGCCTCATAATCTACAGAATAGCATGGGTGGTGGTGTATTTCGTCCCTTGAGAGCAAGAAGGCTTTGCAATGCTAAAGCATTGCAAAGCCTTCTTGCACTCAAGGGACAAATTTATCAATTTTTTTAACTTGGGTAAAAATATCAGACATAAAAAATTAAATTTTTTTTTTTTAAGTTTGCATTGGTAAGAAAGAGAGAGCATGTGGCAGCCAAAAGTGCCATGCGGGAGGGCCTGAGAAACAAATTTTTAATTTTTTTAGGCCTTAAAATACCTACAATTAAATACTTAAAATAAAATTAAGAATTGTTAAGACTATTTTGACTGAAAAAGCAAGGTAAATTCAATCAACTTTTGTGATGTGTCAATCTATCAATCAAGCTATCAATTGCAATAGAAAGTGTCGTTTTTTCTCCATTTTAGGTGACAAAGTTGATTATTTATTAAGAGAATGGTATAAATAAAATGAAAGTGTCAATGACACTGTAGCTTAACCTGACTGTGTTTTGTGTTTGATGAAAAGGATAATGTTCAATGTTTATGAAAGGATTATGAAATAAGACAAGAATTGTGATAATTGGGAATATGTTAATTTCTGTAACCTGTATGCTATGTTTTGAGTAAAAATAATTTATGGTGTAGACTGGACTAAAGAATTGAGGGGTGGGTTAATGTGGCCCTCACAGTTAAGGTATGTGGCTCTCACAGTTAATGTATGTCAACCAAAGTTACCAAGTTACAGTGAAATTATTCCAAAACGAGTCATCCTATCAAGTTACAATGAAATCCCTTCATAAAAACGGCCTGTAGACTGTGACAAAGGTTTTCGGGCTTCGAGCCTATGTAGCGATCATGGTTGACCGATCACAACCAAAAGGGGATGTCCTCATCTAGACATCATACAGAGTCATCCTACCAAATTACAATGAAATTCATCCATATTGAATACAACCTGTAGATTGTTCTAAAAGTTGGGCAGCCATCATGGTTGACAGATCATGACCAAAAGGGGACATTCTCATCTAGATATTATAGAGTTATCCTACCATGTTACCATGAAATCCCTTCATAAATACGACCTGTAGACTGTGCTAAAGGTTTTGGGGTTTTGGGCTCAGGTAGACATCATGGTTGACTGATTGTGACCAAAAGGGGATGTCCTCATCTAGACATCATACTGAGTCATCCTAACAAGTTACAATAAATCCCTTCATAAATGCGACCTGTAGTCTCTGCTAAAGGTTTTCAGATTTTGGGCTCAAGCAGCCATAATGACTGAATGATCGAGACCAAAAGGGGACGTTCTTATCTAGACATTATATGGAGTCATCCTACCAAGTTACAATGAAATCCCTCCATCAATACAACCTGTAGACTGTGCTAAATGTTTTCGGGTTTTGGGCTCGGGCAATCGTCACGGTTGACAGATCATGACCAAATGGGGAAGTTCTCATCTAGATAACATACGGAGTCATCCTACCAAGTTACAATTAAATCCCTCCATAATAAATATGATCTGTAGACTGTGCTAAAAGCTAAAAGTTTTCGAGTTTCGGGCTTGGGCAGCCGTCATGGTTGACAGATCAAGACCAAAAGGGGACGTTCTTAGGGCTGCACGGTATTTCGATATACCGGTAATACCGGTATTGAAATCTTAACCGGTTAAATATCGTCCATTTTTTTAAATACCGGTATATCGCCTGTGACGACATTCATTTCGAGCCGCAGTTTTTAGTGACAGACATTTTCCGAAAAATTCTATTTAATCTCACAGATGATTGAAAAAAAGTGTATATAAACAGAAACTGTGAAAGCAGTTTGTTTTTTTATCAATACACTTCCTGTCCTGGTACTAGTAAAATATTCTCCCATAAGCTGTTTTATTTTGGTTTCTCCGATGACACGGGTAAGTACAGATTTCCCCAAACAGTATGGCCTCGAACGTAAACTGCGAAGAATGATTACCGTATTTCCATTAATAATGGCTTTTGTTGGACCAGGAAATTTCTGGTTTAATACTAATAGTTCCTCCCACTTCATTGCACTTGTTCTCACAATTCCAAGCACTGCAGTAATATTTTTTTATTTTATTACCGACACACTTGGAATGTGCTTTTCAATATGAACAAATCGCATACGTATTAATGAACCCACAATTCCAAGCGCTGCGGTAATGAATATTCATTTTTGTCAACACCAGTTCGAGCGTGTTAATGTTTTGAAAAGTAGGTGAACGTTTTGATCTGACTTGTATGCCACATCTTAAAAATGAGACAGATAGTCATCAAAACACTAATAAAAATATAAAGGGAATAGTATTGTTTATTTTCACTTTGTTAAGAGTGATTTAATATTGAAATAGTATTTATACATCGCCAGCATTCACCCACTGCATGAGGTGGTTCACCGGTACATCAAAACGAGCCTATCGAGCATGTGCGTTTCAGCTGTTTGTGATACCGTGTGACAAAACTGACTGCTTTCATTTGTGGAAAAGTGTACAAACTCCTAGCACTCTAGCGACGTCCTGCTAGTCGTCCTGTACATGGCAAACGCCCTCTAGTGGTGATCTATTTACATGCACACGACAAAACGCAGGTGAAGCATTTTTGTTTTGTAAAGCGATGGATCAAAATATAGTATATATTTATTTGAAATTATTGACTCAAAATAAACGATATTTGTTGTGCCATCATGAAGTTTATTTCCAAATATTTATACAAGAATGAATTAAGACAAGTTAGGCTTATTATTTCAATGCTTTTAAAACATAATTATTTGACTTGGAATGTCAAAAAAATACTGGGACAATTTGGGTGAGAATCTTACATGTTTTGAACTTGACGATATACCGGTATATCGCGATATTTTTTTAAATATCGTTACCGGTATTTAAATCCGAATATCGTACAGCCCTAGACGTTCTCATCTAGATATTATACAGAGTCATCCCACCAAGTTACCAGGAAATCCCTTCATAAATACGACCTGTAGACTGTGCTAAAGGTTTTTGAGTTTGGGGCACGGGCAGCCATCATGGTTGACCGATTGCGACCAAAAGGGGACGTCCTCATCTAGACCCGACCTCAAACCTGCATATGAAATTTTGTGACAATCAGACAAGAACTACGGGGTGTAGCCTGTGCTAAAGGAAATGTGAACAGACTCACAGACTAGCAGACTTCCGCACGCGTGATGGCAATAGCTTATCTTGACTTTGTCAAGTTAAGCTAACAAATAGGTACTAGGGCCAGTAATCAGATTTAAACCACTCGTAGAATAAGGGTTCTACCCACTCGGCAAGCTGAGTTGTTAAAACCCTTATTCTCCCCACACATACCCCCCACAAGAATAACAACACATTGAATTGGAATATTCAATGCACGACAACAGGCGCTGTTTATTGACTTATACTATGTACGTAATACACACCTTACAGACAGTAAAACACCCACAAAGTCACCCTATTATTCACGAATGGCATTATCCGCAGTACCCAATCATTGATATCACACTCGAAGGACGATATTCTATACAGCAGAAACAGAATTAATGTATTCATATAGTTTTTTTTTTTTTTTTTTAATACAACCAGCACATAGGACAGTTGTCGCACTGAATGACAAAATCCCGTGCGACAGCCAAACAAAAGACAAAACGCCACCTTGTGGTCAGTCGACTGATGCGGAGAAATTAATTTCTCTCTAATTCCCTGCCGGTCAACCGCGAGAAATTATATTTCTCCCCACACATACCCCCCACAAGAATAACAACACATTGAATTGGAATATTCAATGCACGACAACAGGCGCTGACTCAAAGAACGGGTGTATGCCAAAAAGGGGTATACGGAGGCCAACAAAAACACAGTGTTGGTCTTTTGCTTCAAGTATGATGATTACAAAAATGATACTTTAAATAGTACTGATACAGAAAAAAAAAAAAAAAAAAAAAAAAAAGCATTATAAACCCAATGATTGGGAAACCAATAAACGATCTTTGAGTGAGTCCGCGATGTATCCGTCCTTAGCATTTTCTGACCTCCAACGGCCATGACGTTTAAACAATCTATCCTTAATTCCCTTATTAGCAGCAAAGGTAGCTCCTCCAGCACGCAAGCTATGAAGACCAAAGTCGTTAACATTATGAACAACAGGTCGCAACGCCTCAACGAATAGTTCCCGAAGTCGAGTGTAGCATAAGGGCTTATCACAAGCACGTAATTGATAACCGGAAGCAGTTTTAGTCAGTCGACGGAATATAAATTCCGAGGAATTTTCATCAATGCGCGCCCAGTCGAAATAATGTAATAAATTTTGTACAGGACAAAGTGGCGAATCTGTTTTAGCAATAATGAGCCAAGATCCATCTCGATAAATATCAGTCTTACTGGTTTCCAAAAATAAGCACAAGTGTGTTGGTTCAAACACTAAATCACAGCGTTTAATACGCAAAAGCTCAGCCGATCTGAGAAATCCCGCGTACGCAAGAAGTATGGCGGCAAGAATGCGTTGATTCAGTACATTGCCCTGTTGAAAAAGGTTAGCATGAACCCTACGCAACATGTCTGGAGTTACGGGACATTTTTTATTAACTGGCTTGGACAACCGACGTTTCGCAGCTTCGAAAACATTTTGAACAAGCGGCGAATCAGTAGGTGAAGATAGACTCGCCATAGAATGTGCCCAACGAATACCGTAATAGGCGGACGAAACTGGACTTGGAGAATGGCTACATTGAATAAGGGATACCAAATACAATGCAAATAAAAAAGGTTTTGCAGGTAAAATGTCAGATTGCCGTAGTCCATTGGCAGTTGCCCAAGAACGCCATCTTAAAAAGCCTCGGAAATATTGTTGTGTTGTCGATTCAGCTCGAGAGTCTTTAATGATATCAGTCAAATCACTCACTGCACTTATTAAGGAATCTGGTAAATCCATAATATCTGGCCTATAAGCCTGAAAAAACAAATGTATAAAAGAGCCCGTAAATAAGTGAGCACGATAATACAACGCCGGTCATAACAACATGAATTGCCCGAATCCCCTCATAGACAGACTGTTAGGCCACGAGGGAGGATATGAGAAGAAAAACAAAACATATTACTAGCAGGTGATAAAGTCCCATAAAGTCCAAACACTTCGTTTGACTAGGTATTCTAAAGGCTCCACAGCCGAACAGCAAATACTGATCAAATGATCATGTGACAGAAAAGAACGTGCTAAATTAAGCCACGTAAAAACGGATGCATTAATACCATTGTCCATCTTAGGAAAAATTAACATTCTAAATAATAATTAATCAGACTATTAAGTCTGACCACATGCCTCTTGATCATGTGTATTCGGACCATATGGCTATCATATCATGACCTTCTGGCACAAAGATATTCTCAAGGCTTCCCAGCCTCACACAGCCTTCATCCGAACGTATAGGTAACAATATATTCTATGAGTCTGATCACATATAATTGGCCAAAAAGGCGCGGACTTCCACATTGGTACTACGAGTGTCCCGAAGGCTTTACATCTGTGCATGTGTTTTAACACACGTGATACAAGACACACAGGGGGCACAAACCACCCATTTACCGATGACCAATCAGCCGTAAAGACGTCGATGCCCGAAGAAAATGGATTCCAAAATCGTGAGTAAAATTTTTGCAATTTAGCATTGTAATGAGATGCAAACCAGTCAACCTCATATGGGCCCCATAAATCATTGAGCTCAGTGAATACCGAAAAGGCAACACCCCAATCATCAAGGTCAATTATTTTGCTGAGAAAATCAGCCTTTTCATTCTTCGATCTGGGAATCCATTCTACTTCTAAAATAATACCATATTTCATACAGAAGGTAAACACTTCGAGAGCAATGTTTTGTAAGTCAGATTTCATACTACCTTTGTGAAGAATAGAAACGACATTTTGATTGTCTGTGAACCATTTAATTCTACTCTCTTTCAACGACATATACAAAGCCAGCAAAATTCTTTTAACAGCTACAATCTCCTTCCAAGTAGAGCTGTTATGTCGTTCCATAACGGACCACTGACCGTGTACAACTCCTGACGGGGTATCGACTTCATAACCCCCATACCCCACATCACTGGCGTCGGAATAAACAATTTTGTTGCACGAAGAATTGAAGACCAAAGAACGAAAATTAAGTAAGTGAATATTTGATTGCCAAAATTTCAGTTGATTCCTACTCTCTTGAGACAGTGATATATTTGCATTCCACGACGGTGCAGTTAAAATATCAATGCTTAAGTTTTTGGTCATTAGTTGTGAGACAGAGCCAATAACAAAAGACATGGAAATGATTTGACCAACAATGGATGCACATTTGCGAACCGCAACTTTGTTATTTGAAGCCAAAATTTTATGTAACTCCGCGATTCCATGGATCAGCTTGTCAATACGCCGACACGACACCCGTAGTGTACCCTCTACAGTGTTTATGTTCATGCCCAACCACGTAAGACTCTGCGATGGTGCCCAGATACATTTATCAGATTTAGGAACAAAACCACTACTAATTAAATCAGATTTAACAGCGGTTGCGTTACTGGATGCCACATTCACATCACAATTACCACCCAAGCCATCATCAAGGTACATAACAATTTCTTTACCTTCACCCCTCCATTTCTTAATCAATGGGCGGACCAACTTACTGAACGCGAAAGGCGCTGTGCGTAAACCAAATGGTAACACGAGGAACCGAAAATACTTAGTAATGCCATCAAATTGCCACGAAAAACCCAGATAGTCCGTATGCGGTGGAAATACATCAATATGGTGATAAGCTGAATGAATATCAAATTGATATAGCCAATAACCTTTCTTAAAATAAAGCAAAGCGGTGCGAATATCTTCATATTTAATAGACTGCTTCCATATATGTAAATTAACAACCCGTAAATCAAAAATCAACCGTTTCTTACCATTTGGTTGGACGGAAACGGATAAAGGGTTAACAATCTTCGGTTGATCATCGCAACAGACAATCAAACCTCTCGCTTCCAAGTCCAAAACGGCGTCACGCACGAATTCCTTATGAATAAAAGCTGACGCATTGTTTGGCAAACATTGTTGATCAGGGAGTGAATAGAACGGAATTTTATAACCAGTATTGATAATATCGAGAATGAAATGACCTGGTTCGAGCGCTTCCCAAAACCTAACATGCTGTTTGAGTCGACCTTTAACCAAAATAGGAGTATGATTTTGCTCGTACTCATAATAATCATCTGTGAAAAAATGTTGTGGTACATCGGCTTCTAAACTTACATAATTCCGGGAAGACATACCAAATTCACACTCGCAATCAGTAAGACAGTGACAAAACTGAGTATTATACTTATCTTTTAGAGTATAATTCATGTCTCGAACACCAGATGAACTGTCACCAGTTGGATCCTTAACTACCGGTCTTTTGAATGCTGGGTCCGTGACTGGACATCTTGTTGACGTATGGACAATCTTTTCTGAAATGTGAGAACTCGCCACATCCGTAACAGCAACCTGACCTACGCTGGACTTCGTAGGGTCGAGAAAGCGGACCTTTTGAAGGGTATGGTGAAATCCGTTGATTACTGGGACCTGGAACTCCAAACATATCTTGGATAGGGTAGTTAACACCACCAGTAGAATAGGGCTTAGATTGTGCATAATTCTTTTTGCCTTTGTAAGATTTTTTCTTGCGGAGGGCGCGTCCCTCTGCCTTGAGAATGCGTTTTTCGTCTTCGCTATCACTCGCCACTGGATTAATTTCGTACTGTTTCACTGTCTCCCAACCGCCTTCCGATGAATCGGCTAACTTTATGAGTTTGTTCCGTTGCTTAATTTTAGAAATAGAATCCTCCAGTAACTCCTGACAATACGAATATTTCTTGTTGTCGAGCGCCCAAGAAGCCTGAACAAGTAAATCCTGAAGTTCTGAATTGCAAGTATGTTGTATACGATTTCCCTCGCGTTTCCACGTATATTCCGACTCCGACCGTAACTTTTTAAACTGACTAGCCACAGAATGGGTAGATTCTTTAATTTCTTCCTTGAAAGCAATGAAATCTCTCTTTTGTGACTTAAGTTCATCCAAAATACACAGCAGAGTGGGATCAGTAGGTTTAGGCACAGTACTGATATGTTGAGAATTTTCTTGTTCCCCATCAGATTCCATATGGAAAATATATGTGAAGGCAGGGCAATTTAACAGTAGGAGAGACAGAAAATACAACCAGCACATAGGACAGTTGTCGCACTGAATGACAAAATCCCGTGCGACAGCCAAACAAAAGACAAAACGCCACCTTGTGGTCAGTCGACTGATGCGGAGAAATTAATTTCTCTCTAATTCCCTGCCGGTCAACCGCGAGAAATTATATTCCTACTTCTTACGCTGTGGAAAAAATAATGATATTGGTAACAGAAAGATATCTGAGAATTAGCAACAATAACTAGGAATTTAACTATTTTGAAATTTAATTAAAAAAAATTAATATAAAAAAAAATGATAGAAAGATCCTTTACGCAAATTGGTTTACAGAAAATAAAAACCGTAGTACTTATCAATTATTGAATTAGTCCAAAATACAGTTAGACAGAATCCAGTAATCCAGTGGTGAAGAATCTTGTGAAGAAATTTTCCAGCTGGTGGTATTAAATCCAAGAATGTATCTTCAGAAACAATATCCCGTAGATTTGAAATGAAATGCTCGCTTAGAAATTTCAAGTCTCCAATAAAATGTAATAAAATGTTCAGCAAAATTCAAATGGAGTAAAAATCCAATAAATATTGGTGCCAAAAGTAATTTCCAATTAATCCAGTAGAAATATATTCTGTTTCACAGAAAGTATAAATTCTATTTTACAAGATGAATAAATTCTCTTCAAAATTCTGTTTTGGAAATACTTTTCCAAATTCACAAAGAAGCACTGCTTCTATAATGAAGATGCACTGTCCTGCAACAATAATAATCTCCAATGTGAACACAACATCTCTTTTATGAATAGAATGTCTATCTGAAATGAGTTTACATTGGCATGGCGGGGGTTCGAACCCACGCCGAGAGAGTTTCCTTCGGCACCAACCGCCTAGCAAAACTATACTGAACCACGCACACCACTCGGCCACCGACAGACCCCTGTCTGTCGATGACCGAGTGGTGTGCATTGTTCAGTATAGTTTTGCTAGGCGGTTGGTGCCGAAGGAAACTCTCTCGGCGTGGGTTCGAACCCCCGCCATGCCAATGTAAACAAAACCAGCGTCCTTTCTTAATTCTATGGCATCCGAGAAATTTGAAAAAGACAAGTACTATCGCTGATTTCTTCTGAGGTGCAGTTCGTAGAATTAAGTGCTTAGATGCAACTATCTGATGAAATGAGTTTATCTGAAGAGTTTTTCTGAAATGAGACCCTGAATTCTGTTGACAAACCTTAAAATAGTTCTCAGATAGAATTTTCTCCAATATTCTGTTTCAGACCTTCATTTTAATGGCGCGCGATCGCTCTCACGTGCCATCGCTCACACAATTACAATTTGCAGCGAACGATCAATCGTGCACGTGGAAAAAAAGCAGTTACTTTTTTAGTTTATGTAAACAATGACAGAGTTTCAGAAACTTTGTCAAAAACACTTGACTGTCTCGTCTATTCGATTAATAGAATAACTGGTGTAAGGTGCAATAGTCTATTATTTTTCATAGTCGACTATTTTTTTTAGCCGTATACATCATGCCACTGAATGATAATATTGGTCTGCAAGGGACATGTAACGTTTCTCGGTACCTATTATGCTTCGTATTCATTGTTTATATCACGAAAACAGGCTTGGCAATTTCAAGAGAGCGATTTTTTAGCTCTCCTTACTGCCCTCCTGAAAGAATTAAGGAGAGCGAAAAATTGCCCTCCTAAATATTTTGGTCTGGGATGATTGAGATTACATGTATTATGCTCACATTAAATTTTTGTTGTAAAGCAAAAATGTAATTTAACTTCGAAGTCACATAACATCACGTAATTTCATTTTGAAAGTGGTTTAGTGGTAAAAGGTAATGGCTGCAACCATACCCAAACACAGTTGCAATCATCTGAAGCAAAATGGGTCACAGCAATATTTTGTTTTCTGTCAGTTTCAAGTTCAACAACTGACATCACAGTTTGAGGGGTAATAATTATTCAAGGAATATTGACACTACAATATACTACCATTACTACTATCCTGTCACTTGAAGCACTTGCACCAGGATGTGACTGTAGATTCAAGCAGACCTGTTGTCCAAGAAAGTCTGGGTACACACACTGGTCTTGTCAAGTGTGTGTTCAGTTGTTGAGTGAGACATCTAGATGTCTAAGAGATTTCGCTTTACCTTAGTAAAGTTAATAAAATCACTGATGTAGTCTGTTGGTTTCAGTTTCAATGAGTTCGTTCAACTGGATACTTAAAATGTTGTGTAAAGCTAATTGCTCTCCTAAGCTGATTGAGGAGAGCGATTTTTTGCCCCCCTGCATTTTTCAGAATGCCAGGCCTGCGAAAATAGGCAGTAATTTTTACTTTACCCTCGCATATTATTTCACGAAATGGACGTTGTCATACCTAAACTCCGCTCTGGATTAAGCTATTGTGAGCAAATTGTTGATAATCCAAGTTAATTTTTGCCATTTTAATTTTTAAATCCGATAAATTTAATGGTGATGTGGAATTTATTGACATTAAATTTCTGAAATAATGTACACACTTTGAAGTGTTAGCATCACGTGACAGTGACTGTCACAAAGTTGATTACGTCAAAGAGGAATTCCCTGTAAACCCACATTTTTAGATGACTCGATTTGCTGGAATAAACACCGTGTGCTATATTCCTGGCAATTTTCATCAAGCAAGAGTGTCTAGATCCCCAAAATGATCCAAATGAAAAATTCAGAGTTCAGACGGTGCTTTGATTTTCTCTTGTGTTGTCAGGATTTTGAACTGCATTTACATGTACCTCGCTAAATATTCCACTGTATATTATGCTTAAAAGTTAGAAATTCAGTGGTAAGAAATTGTAATTTTTGTATCATTAAACCTAAACCAATTTGCACTTTATTTCAGTGTATTATTTCGTAAATTATGTAATTGCATCTCCTTTTTCATTTTTGTGCCCCAAGAGGCATTTTCCCAAATTGTCGTGCAACCAGAGAAACCGCACGCCTTGGCGTCATCTTGGGCGCTCGATGTATAGCGCGCCAGGATTTCTTTTTAATGAAGGTCTGCTGTTTTCTATCAGTTTCCAGGTGATTCTGTCTTAATTGATGTAAACAAGATCCTTGACCTACTTAAACAATTAAACAATGAACAGCTATATGTACAGTGATCTAAAAATAGATTCTGTGTGACCTTAGATGTAAACATGTTTACATGTACATACAAACAAAGGTCACTTAGTGCAAATGAGTCACACCAGCTAGAATCTGCTTTATTGTAAAAACAAAACAAGCCTTCAGAAAAATATCAATTGTGTCAAATCAACACAATAAACTGAATGATCTTACTACTCACCTACTGGATTAACTCCTAATCTACTGAGGAATTTTAAACTGTTTTCATTTGATAAATGAAAGTGTCAATGACACTGTAGCTCAACTTGACAAACTTGAACTTGTTAAGTTATAAATGAAATGGCAAAATTGAAGATCATTGGTACCAATATTATTTGATGAAATTTCAACATAACAGCATTGTGTGTGCACAACGTCAGAGTAATCCATGCATTTTTAAATGTAAACTGTAAGACTGGCTAAAGGAAGAATGTTCATACACAAATGCAGTATGTTCAGAGTTTATTGTAAATGGCAACTTTTTTCACAGAAATGAATGCAAATCAACAGCTCTTATCTAGAGTTCTTGACTAATGAGCACACCAAGTTCAAAAACAATCCTATGATAAATGTGACCTGCAAGCAATGTCAAAGAATGTTGATTCACAAATACAATAAATTCAAAGATTGTTGCTACCAGCAACAGTTTTTGGTGGAAATGGAAAGAAAATTAATAGCTCCTATCTTTGACACCCTGCATAAGCTTACAAAGTTTCAAAACAACCTGATAATGAATATGCCCTCGGAGGCATGCCAAAGGAAGATGTTTATGCACAAATGCATTAAGTAGAAGGTCACTGCTTGTGGCAATGGTTTTTTTTATGGAAATTCATAAATATACTCTGCAGAGAGTGCAAAAGGGATAAGTTGATGCACAAATGCAGTAAGTTCAAAGGCTGGTGATAACGACAATAATTTTTTATGGAAATGAAAAAAGAGCAATAGCTCTCATATAGAGGTCACCCTGGACACACATACCAAGTTTCAAAGTGATCCGATCATAAATGTGCCCTAAAGGGTGTGTTAAAGGCAAATATTGAGGTATGACTAAACTAAGTTCAAAGGTCAGCGGCAATTTTTGACAGAAATGGAACAAAATCGACAACTCCCATATAGATGTCACCCCACACAAGCACACAAAGTTTGCAAGCGATCCAATCATAAATGTGCCCTGCAAGGTGTGTCAAAGGGAAATATTGATGCTTAACTGCACTAAGTTTTTACTACGTTCATCGAAGGTCATTGCCAGTGGCAACATTTTTTGATGAAAATCGACGGCTCCCATCTAGAGGTAACCCCAAACAAGCATACAAAGTTTCAAACTGATCTGATCATAAATGCGCCCTTTATGGCATGCCAAAGGAATATATTGATGCCTGACTAAACTAAGTTCAAAGATCATTGCCGGCAGAAACATATTTTGACGGATGGAAATGGAAGAAAATCGATAGCTCCCATCTAGAGGTCACCAAAAACAAGCATGCCAGGTTTCAACGCAATCCAATCATAAATGCGCCCTTTATGGCATGCCAAAGGAATATATTGATGGCTGACTAAACTAAGTTCTAAGAACATTGGCCGTGGCAACATTTTTCGACGGAAATGGAAGAAAATCAATAGCTCCCATCTAGAGGTCACCCAAAACAAGCATGCCAGGTTTCAAAGCAATCCAATCATAAATGCGCCCTATAGGGTGTGCCAAAGGGAAATATTGAGGTCTGACAAAACTAAGTTCTAAGAACGTTGGCCATGGCAACAGGAAAATTGAAGAAAATTGATAGCTCCCATCTAGAGGTCATCCTAAACAAGCATACTAGGTTTCAAAGCAATCCAATCTTAAATGTGCCCTGTAGGGTGTGCCAAAGGGAAATATTGTGGTCTGACTAAACTAAGTTCCAAGAACGTTGGCCGTGGCAACACTTTTTGACGGAAATGGAAGAAAATCGATAGCTCCCATCTAGAAGTCACCCTAAACAAGCATGCCAGGTTTCAAAGCAATCCGATCATTAATGTGTCCTGAGGGTGTGCCAAAGGGAAATATTGAGGTCTTCTGACTAAACTAAGTTCTAAGAATGTTGGCTGCGACAACATTTTTTGACAGAAATTGAAGAAAATCGATAGCTCCCATCTAGAGGTCACTCCAAACAAGCATACCAGGTTTCAAAGTGATCCAATCATAAATGGGCCCTGTAGGGTATGCCAAAGGGAAATATTGAGGTTTGACTAAACTAAGTTCTAAGAACGTTGGCCGCGGCAACATTTTTTGACGGAAATTGAAGAAAATCGATAGCTCCCATCTAGAGGTCACCCCAAACAAGCATACCAAGTTTCAAAGCAATCCAATCATAAATGTGCCCTGTAGGGTGTGTCAAAGGGAAATATTGAGGTTTGACTAAACTAAGTTCTAAGAATGTTGGCCGCGGCAACATTTTTTGACAAAAATTGAAGAAAATCGATAGCTCACATCTATCACATTTGAGGTCACCCCAAACAAGCATACCAAGTTTCAAAGCGATCTGATCATAAATGCGACCTGTGAGATGTGCCAAAGGAAATTGTGGACATACGTACTAATGTACTAAAGTAACATACTAACATACTAACGTATGTACGCCGATGGATGAGAAGTGATGGCAATAGCTCAGCTTGACTTTGTCAAGTTGAGCTAAAAATTCATGAAAATTTGAATAATTATTTATTTATTTATTGGTGTTTAAGGTCACATACTTATAGTATACACAATGGCTAATCGTGACCATGACAGTTCACATGTGGAGGAAGCCTGAATACCCAGAGAGAACCACTGAGCAATGACGAGCAACAGTCAGCTCCCCAACATTCTCTGTTCAAGCTCTGCTCAACCAGGGTTACAGCGGTTGAAGGCATGTGCACCATTGACGTGCAGTACACCTTAGTACACAACGTCATTGTGCCCCCATGTAGGTAATCGAGATTAAGTGCCTAGCCCAAGGACACAACATGGGTCGTCCAGGACAGGGATCGAATTCGGGATCTCTAGCATAGAAGTCCAACAGTCTACCACTAAGCCTCCGCGCTCCCATGAAAATCTGAATAAAAATAGGATTGATCACAAAGACTATACAATTCACAGATATAAATTTGGTTAAATATCTTTAAATTTTACTTACATTAATGGCAAGAGATTTCATGTCCTCGGCGGGAATATCCACCACCAGGAGTAAAACATATTTTATTTGCGATAAAGGATGCCAAAGGATTAGAGTTTAAGTTATACAACTTAGATAAAACTCTACTCCTGATGGACACTCACTTGTTGACATCATTCAGTGCATAATTGGCAAAGAATCTGAGGTTGTGTACAGCTCTTGGAATATCTACTTTCTTTGACAGCCATACTGGTTTGCCTTGATCTCTGCTTTCAAGTTCTGCAAATTCATCAAGTCTTGACTCCAAAATATCAGCCACTTTGTTTAATATGGCTGACCTCTGTTGTACCGGGGTCTCGGACCATCTACAATTATAAACAAAATGGAGTTTATTAAAATATTATGATACTTTAAAATAATTAAAGACAAGAGCACCTGAAGCATCCGAGGAAAAGTGTGTGTGGGGGGGGGGGGGGGGGGGGGGGGGAGCAGAGGTATCAAAGAGGGAGCTCAACTCGTATGAGTTAAGATCGGGAGTTTAAAATGTATCATCAATTGTAATGTGACACTCAATAGTACTGACATTTGGAAGAGAGGAACAAAATGACATCTGCAATGCTAAAGCATTGCAGATGGCACTCTGTTCCATTCAAGGGATGTTATAAAGCTTCAGAAAATTACCCGTGCTGATTGTACAGATTCGTTGTTTGGTGAATGTTATCCAAACTCTTTCAATATATCATATTTTTTTCACATGAATGTTATAATGGTCTGAAAAGGGGAGGGGTTCATGAAAAAAATTTCTGATATAAGGCTGAAAAAAAATTTACGCCCATAAACCACCCACCCACCCTACCCTTGCAATTTTTTCCACTCTCAAATGGGAACCCTCCCCTCAAAATCAACAAAATTGGCTCTTCTCCATCCCAATATAGGCTTAACCCAATCAAATAGAAGCCACTAATAACAGACTTTGTAAAACAATGCAATGCAATAAGTGTCCCTGTTGATGGCGATCAGATTTATTCTCGATGTTCAAACTAGATTTCAAACCAAAAATATTCCAATGTTTCATTGTAGCCCATTTTAGTACAAGCAATAAATCAGCAAACACTAAAGTATTTATAGGTTTGCAGTCCTCACTCAGCCAAAAAAAAAAAATTCTCAAATGGGTTGAGATCCATCTGCAGCTCTTGGCAAAGACAACTACTGTACAGCACATGGTCACAGGAGTAGGACTGTCACGATTAATCGATTAGTCGATTGTTGATCGTCACAGCGAAATCGATTAGTATTTTTCGTTGTCGAATAATCGGTAAATTTTATCCCGCTTTAGACGTTTAATAATAAAAAGAAAATTTTATGAAAAAACTATTGTTTCTGAAGGTAAAGAGATAAGAACATCGATGTTAAACCCCAAGAAGTTGTTGGAAGCATTTGTCTGTCAGGTGCATTCATCAAAGCTTTGATTTTCTGAACTTTTGAACCGCCAGTGTAATAATCAAGACCGGTCGGCAGTTGCGAAGTTCGCAACTGCCGACCGGTCTTGATTATTACACTGGCGGTTCAAAAGTTCAGAACATCAAAGCTTTGAATGTACCTAAAAGAGGATCTTCTTCGATGTTTACCGGAGGTAGGTCAACTGACTTGAACTTCATTTTTTTTATCGACGTCAAAGAGAGGGAGAGGGGGTCATCTAGGGATGATTAATCGATTATGATCGATTATTTGCGACGATTAATCAATTCCTAAATTAAAAAATCGTCACAGCCCTACACAGGAGTTTGAATAACAAAATAGTAATTTGTTACTCATTCATGTGCTGTGTCTGTAAGACACAGATGATGCCCACGCGAGTTCTACCAGTACCATGTACTTAATTTACATATTACTGTGGGAGGAGTTAGCTGCACAAATCATGTACCCTATATTCAAAAGTTCAACATTCAGTAATTCTGTGAATAAGAGCACCGCCAGTCATGGCTAAATATGCCTGTTAGCCATTCCGAATTGTACCAATTTTAACTGAGATCAAATAATCCAAACTGGAGTTATCGGGCGGAAACCAAAAATGTTAACAGACGGTCGAATTCTAAGTCGAAAAGAGAAAAGAAGCTGTAACTCATGTAAAAATAATTGGACAGAATCCATATTCGAATGTGGCCTGTATTACTATCTGGGTAATACACAGCTTTGGTTGAGATCAAATAATTCAAACTTGAGTTATATCAGGACGAAACTAAAAGTGTTAATAGACTGTCAAATTCTAAGTCGAAAAAGGGCTTTAACTTGTGTAAAAATAATTGGACAGAACCCTTAATCGAACTTGGCCTGTATTACTAGCTGGGTAATACACATACCAACTTTGGTTGAGAACAAATAATCCAAACTGGAGTTATAAATGGACAGAACCCATAATCAAATCTGGCCTGTATTACAAGCTGGGTAATATACATACCAACTTTGGTTGTGATGAAATAATCCAAACTCCAGTTATCGGTTGGAAACCAATTGTTTACTGACAGACAGACAGATGGATGGATGGATGGACTGGCGGACCAACAAATGATACATTGTGCGGCAAACAAAGTTCATAACACTCTGTGGCCACACAATGTACCTATATGTTAACAAATAGCCACATAATGTACTTCTCGTGAGAACATGATATCCAATACTATCCGTAACTTGTGTGTCTAATTTCAGAACATGCACTGAGAGCACATATTTAGCCACAGAGAGTCTTTTTAACATGTTTGCATTGTGTTTAGCCACACATGCAAATTAGACACACAGTGTACCTTTAGCCGAATCGCTGGCCACACAATGTATCTCTTGCGAGATGACGACAGCCAGACAGACAGACAGAACAACTGACCGACCATTTACATAATACATAAAATTAAAAAGGAATTACATGTATGTCTCTCGATACAGTAATGGAGAAGACCTATCATAAATAAGGAGCCAAATTCAAGAAATTCTGTATTCTTAGCATGAATGACTATGCTAATTGGATGTAACGACTAAGCCCTAATGAAAGTGTCAATGACACTGCAGCTTAACTTGTGTGTTGTGTTTGATGAAAAGGATAATGTTCAATGTTTATGAAAGGATTATGAAATAAGACAAGAATTGTGATAATTGGGAATGTGTTCATTTCTGTTCCCAGTATGCTATGTTTTTGATAACTTAGATGTGAGTCTTCCATGGAAGACGTGCGCCGCCTGCACTATATTTTAATATTTCAGACAGAATTCTAAGTGGAAAAGGGGCATAACTCTGGAAAAAATACAGCGGATCAAAAAATAAAATAGGAGGTGCACAATGCCATTATGTGATAAAGAATCACGGAAAATTTCATCAAAATCTATTCATAGGTTAAAGAGGAGTGGCGGATAAGAGAAAGTGTGACGCGGACGATGACGCGAACGACGCAAGACGACAAAAGTAATCCCTATATGTCGCTCCCCACTTCGTGGGGCAGCGACACAAAAATAATATGAGGTGTACACTGTACTAAAGAGCTGAGGGGTGGGTTAATATGACCTCACAGTTAATGTATGTGGCCCTCACAGTTAATGTATGCCAACGAAAGTTCCCAAGTTACAGTGAAATTATTCCAAAACGAGTCATCTTATCAAGCTACATTGAAATCCCTTCATGAATATGGCCTGTAGACTGTGCTAAAGGTTTTCGGGCTTCGGGCCCCTGTAGCTGTCAGTTTCCCAATTGCATCCAAAAGGGGACGTTCTCATCTAGACATTATATGAAGTCAACCTACCAAGTTACAATGAAATCCCTTCATAAATATGACCTGTAGACTGTGCTAAAGGTTTTTGGGCTTTGGGCTCGGGCAGCCATCATGGTTGAATGACCACAACCAAAAGTCGACATTCTCATCTGGGCATCATCTGGAGTGATCCTACGAAGTTACAATGAAATCCCTTCATAAATATGACCTGTAGACTGTGCTCAAGGTTTTTGGGCTTTGGGCCTCTGAAGCCGTGACAGTTGACCAATCACGACCAAAAGGGGATGTCATCATCTAGGAATTATATGGAGTCAAACTAAAAGGTTACAATGAAATCCTTCCATAAATACGACCTATAGACTATGCTAAAGGTTTTGGGGTTTTGGGCTCGGGCAGCCATAAAGGCTGAATGATCGCGACCAAAAGGGGACATTCTCATCTAGACATTATTTGGAGTCATCCTACCAAGTTACAATGAAATACCATCATAAATATGACCTGTAGACTGTGTTAAAGGTTTTTGAGCCCCTGTAGCCATCACAGTTGCCCAATCACGTCCAAAAGGGGACGTTCTCATCTAGACATTATATGAAGTCCACCTACCAAGTTACAATGAAATCACTTCATAAATATGACCTGTAGATTGTGCTAAAGGTTTTCGGGCTTTGGGCTCGGGCAGCCATCATGGTTGAATGATCACAACCAAAAGGGAATATTCTCATCTGGGCATCATCTGGAGTGATCCCACGAAGTTACAATGAAATCCCTTCATAAATATGACCTGTAGACTGTGCTCAAGGTTTTGGGGCTTAGGGCCCCTGTAGCCATCACAGTGGACCAATCACGACCAAATGGGGTTGTCATCATCAAGGCATTATATCGAGTCAACCTAACAAGTTACAATGAAATTCTTACATAAATATGACTATAGACTATGCTAAAGGTTTTTGGGCTCGGGCAGCCATCAAGCTGAATGATCGTGACCAAAAGGGGACGTTCTCATCTAGACATTATTTGGAGTCATCCTACCAAGTTACAATGAAATCCCTTCATAAATATGACCTGTAGACTTTGCTAAAGGTTTTCGGGTTTCAGGCCCCTGTAGCCGTCACAGTTGCCCAATCACATCCAAAAGGGGACGTTCTCATCTAGACATTATATGAAGTCAACCTACCAAGTTACAATGAAATCCCTTCATAAATAGGACCTGTAAACTGTGTTAAATGTTTTTGGGCTTCGGGCTCAAGCAGCCATCATGGTTGAATAGTCGCAACCAAAAGGGGACATTCTCATCTGGGCATCATCTGGAGTGATCCTACAAAGTTACAATGAAATCCCTTCATAACTATGACCTGTAGACTGCACTCAAGGTATTCGGGTTCGGGTCCCTGTAACCATCACAGTTGACCAATCATGACCAAAGGGGGATGCCATCATCTAGGCATTATATCAAGTGAATCTAACAAGTTACAATGAAATTCTTCCAAAAACACGACCTATAGACTGTGCTAAAGGTTTTTGGGCTCGGGCAGCCATAAAGGCTGAATGATCACGACCAAAGGGGACGTTCTCATCTAGACACTATTTGGAGTCATCCTACCAAGCTACTATGAAATCCCTTCATAAAATATTACCTGTAGACTGTACTTAAGGTTTTTGAGCTTCGGGCCCCTGTAGTCGTCAGAGTTGCACAATTGTGTCCAAAAGGGGACGTTCTCATCCAGACATTATATAAAGTCAACCTACCAAGTTACAATGAAATCCCTTCATAAGAATGATCTGTAAACTGTGCTAAAGGTTTTCAGGCTTCAGGCTAGGGAAGCCATCATGGTTGAAATAACGCAACCAAAAGGGGAATTCTCATCTGGGCATCATCTGGAGTGATCCTCCTACAAAGTTACAATGAAATCCCTTCATAAATATGACCTGTAGACTGTGCTCAAGGTTTTCGGGCTTCTGGCACCTGTAGCCATCACAATTGATCAATCACGACCAAAAGGGGATGTCATCATCTAGGCATTATATGGAGTCAACCTAACAAGTTACGATGGAATCCTTACATTAATACGACCTATGGACTATGCTAAAGGTTTTTGGGCTCGGGCAGCCATCAAGGTTGAATGATCGTGACCAAAAGGGGACGTTCTCATCTAGACATTATTTGGAGTCATCCAACCAAGTTACAATGAAATCACTTCTTAAATATGACCTGTAGACTGTGCTAAACGTTTTCGGGCTTCGGGACCCTGTAGCCGTCACATTTGCCCAATCACGTTCAAAAGGGGACGTTCTCATCTAGACACGACCTCAAACCTGCATATGAAATCTAGACATTATATGAAGTCAACCTACCAAGTTACAATGAAATCCCTCCATAAATATGACCTGTAGACTGTGCTAAAGGTTTTCGGGTTTTGGGCTCGGGTAGTCGTCACAGTTGACAGATTGCGACCAAATGGGGAAGTTCTCATCTAGACATCATCCGGAGTCATCCTACCAAGTTACAATGAAATCCCTCTATATTAAATATGACCTGCAGACTGTGCTAAAAAAATTTTGGGTTTCGGGCTTGGGTAGGCATCACGGTTGTCAGATCATGACCAAAAGGGGACGTTCTCATCTAGGCATTATACAGAGGTATCCTACCAAGTTACAATGAAATCCCTTCATAAAACGACCTGCAGACTGTGCAAATGGTTTTCGGGTTTTGGGCTCGGGCAGCCATACCGGTTGACCGATCACGACCAAAAGGGGACGTTCTCATCTAGACATAACCCAAACCTGCATATGAAATTTTGTGACGATCAGACAAGAACTCCGGGGTGTAGCCTGTGCTAAAGGAAAATGTGAACAGACTCGCAGACTCACAGTCTAACAGACTTCCGCACGCGTGATGGCAATAGCTTATCTTGACTTTGTCAAGTTAAGCTAAAAATTGGGTTGGCATGAGAAGTTAAGTTAACCCCCACAAACATACGCCATATACAATAATAAACAAGCTGTATCCAAGATATAATCTACAGACAAAACAGTTTATCAAGCCGGGAGAGATTCAAAAAATCACCCCCCCCCCCCTTCTTCAAAAACAAAGAGGGGAGCGCTCTGGAATCAGTAAAAGCGGGTACCAAATGACAATATCCATCCGCCGAACAGGCACCCAGATATTAATTACTATTAATAAATTGGTGTTTAACACCACTTCAGAAGCTAAGGCTATCACGGCGATCCCGGTAATTAATAGCGCCCAATTGTAACGTATACCGGAGTCGGCATACGTAGGTAGGTTGAAAACCGGTGATATAATATGTACAACATACACATGTCCAATAGAATCACAATGGACAATCTCTGGAGAGTAAACACACTTCCAAGGCAACCCACAGGCGACCCCGTTCAGGTGTACAATAAATTCCAATAATTAACACTCCCAGACACGTGCGAATATACAAGAATACATAGAAAAGTTATAGAAATCTGGATTTAGAAATGGAACAAGCTATGATTAACAGACTCGTCACGGACCGCCCTCGAAATAATTCATTGTTTCTGGGGTCCATAACATAAAATAAAGCGTCTGCCTAATAAGTAATAAAACACTTATTATGCACGCAAGCATGTAATCATCTGAATACCAGTTAACTGACTTGACAGCCATACAGGTACACAAAGGATAGCAATTTATTGATGATGAATCATATGCTCATATATGACATATAAACGAACAAACCAACTAAAAAGTGGATATGCACATGAGGTCGCCATAGAACACGACCCAGCCACCAATCGAGAAGTCATAAAATGCATGTATATATTTAAATACATACAAGGCTTACAGGAAGAAAACTATGTCTTGCCCGGTAATCGCCTCTTAACACATGGCGGTGGGGAGGGAGGGGATTCAAAATTATATCGAACACCCCTCACCCGCATTACTTGAATCGTTCTTGTGTTAGTTATTAAATAGTATAGGAACTGCAAGGCTCCCTCACGTCTTACCAACTCCATAATGCCACTAAGGGCGGAGAAGGACGTGATGAACAAATGCACCATATTTACATAACTCACACCAAACCATACCGGTTTGAAGAGATTAACCTCCTCTAACAAACGGTATCATGTCCGATAGGGCAACAAACTCAGCCTAGCTCAAGTACGGTAGCTAAAGCTCTTCCTGTACGTGAAGACCATTAAAAGCTGATAACTGAGGTCATAGAAGCTCACTAAGGAGACTTACAATGCTAGCCATAGCTTATAAGTCTTCATCTCCGTGAAGACATATATATCGGTGTAAGTTGCGACCCTGAAGGCTCACTTAACGGAGACTTACAATTATTGTCGCGCAAGGTAGGGAATGAAGAGCCGCTATATAAACAGCCCTGAATTCCCAAAGAGACCGCAGTCCCAAGAGATAATAAATTCAGTTACTGAAAACATCTTGCTCATATGAATTTAGCTAGGCTACTATGGTGTAACAATAAGACTCAAGTCTATGACACCTAGGAAAAACAAACCGAAAAGCACAGTATTTTTTTTCGGTGTTAATCCCAAAAGACAGCGGACAGAGTCAAACCCAAGAGACCTCTGTAACCGTACAGAAGACTACTATGGCGTCCACAAGGACATAAATTGTCTTGACACCAAGGAATATCTCAGCCTATCTATGCACTATCCATCCAGATTCAGGACGAGAAACAGGTGATAATAAAAAACTGGAGAATAATTTTGACGACGTCTAATGCTTTTCTTCAATAGGAAAGCTTGTACCTCCAGTAGGAAAACCTCTCTTGGAAGATATTTCCAACAAGTAAACTTGTAAGTGGAGCTCGCTCAGGCTGATAGCCGCAGGCCTGCCGAGACTACATTCTCATCCACTGATCTTCCACAATTTATCCAATTAATTGCGAGGCTGATAACCTATCACCAAGTGGAAAGCAACCAAAATCTATTCTCAACGACTTCAATTGTTCCCTTCAATAAGTGAGCCATACCTTCACTAGGAGCGACTCTCTTTGAAAGGAACTTCTGTGAATAACATCTAGATTATTGTCAAGTTGATACCCTTCCGTCAACTGGCAAGCAATAGAGGTCATTTCCATCACCTGTACGACTTACGATGCTTACAGGAGGAGAAACTAAGTCCTCCCCACGAAGAAGCTCATCTCGTCGATTCCAATTGTTCCCTTCAATAAGAGAGCCTTTACCTCCACTAGGAGCGACTCTCTTTGAAAGAAACTTCCGTGATTAACATCCAGTTTCTCGTGAAGATGATAACCTTCCATTAATCGTCCACCTATGGGCATCAGATCCATAGCCTTGATCAGGCCTATGCCCCTTTTCCTATAATGACGACTTCCGAAGTAAATATAAGAGGGTTATTGTACCCTCACGAGACATTCTCTTGATGCTTTCTTAGAAGCAGAACGGCCTCGCTTACCCCGGTCTGCTGAAGTTTGTTGATGAGACACCGACTTCAATAGCAGCGCACTAGAAACTTTCTTGTAGCCTGCTCATATAGCAATGTAAGCTTGTCATCAAATAGTATATTTCCAGTAACCGGAGCGACTCAGAGAGAGCTTTTCACCTTGTCATCTATAAGTGATGACGACGCAAGGGCAGCATCACGTCTTACCAACTCCAAATTCCACTGTCCGTGCGGAGTTGTACGCGGCATACATGACTGCCCTGAAAAGAACTCTTAGCGAGGAACCACATCCTCATATTACTTTCCATTGAGACGGTGCGCCATAGCTCTGGTAAGGTGATCTGCTTAGGACATTGCTTCCAGATTAGCTCTATTGAAAGAAATAGCTCATTTCATTATTTCCGAGCATATATTAAAAGATGCAGGTAGGGACAAATCTTCATCCCCGGCCTGCTCATCTAAACGAAGACTTTTATTCAGATGGAACAATATTCTATGAGTTTAAGACTGAAATTCATAGTCTTAAAGTGCCATTCTGTGAGGGATGAAGACTCACACTCCGTAGCCCACTCTCACCATCCAAATGTTCCATCAGCAAATATGGTCAACACCATCCGACTGAACAGATGACTGGACCAACGCAGCACCGTCCGACAGCTCACCCTCGGAGTATGTTAAATGGTAGTACCAGCGACAACTGGAATGCTGCGATGCGCAGAGCAATCTGATAATCCACTTGTTACCATAAGCTGCTCATGCGACTGAGATCTGGCCCCAGATCCTTGACACATGTCCCATATAAAAAAGCCTCAGACGACTCGCTATCGACCCGAACCTGCGAAGTCAGATAGTTAGTCTGTGGTCAACCTGCTGCATTAAGGAATCAAGGGAAGATGCCATAGCTGCCACTGAATCCGGCTGCAGTGTGGAAGGAGAGTCCCGAACCGCAAGCGTGAACGGGCGTCCCAACTCACTAAAGTTTCCCAAACCAAAAACAGTCGACCCCGACTGCTGACGGAAAGGAGAAGAATCTCCAGCTTGCGTTCTGGACCAGACCTCGCTGAGTGTTCGTTGGAAACTTGTAGGCATCTATCCCTTATCATGCATATCCATGGAAGAAGAGGAAGCTGTATCTACAGCTGATCCCGGCTGAAGTGCAGAAGAAGCATCCCGACTCGTCACATGGGACGGATGCTCCTCCTCACTGAAGTTTCTTACAACACAAAACAGTTGTCCCCGACTGTTAACGGGAAGAAAAATGCTCTGCACTTGCATCTGTACCCAGATCTTGCAGAGTATCCCGCTTAGAAACTTCTAGGCTTAATCCTCTTTCGTGCGTTCCATGTAAGTAGAAGCCATAACTGCCGCCGGTCCCTGCAGCAGTGTGGAAGGAACATTTGATGGGTGTTCCGACTCAATATGGTTTTTCACAACTGACAGTTGACCCCGACTGTTAACGGGATGTAGAGGGTTCTGGAGATCAGACACCAGATCTAGCCGAGTGTCCCTTAGAGAAACTTATGGCTTCAGACTTCTTCTACATGCACAATTGACTGGACCAACCCAGCAATGTTCGACAGCTCACCACTGGAGTCTGCGGGAGGCTGCTCTTGCATTTGCTGGGATGCTGCTAATAGCTGTGCAAACTGCAACAGCAAGTCCGTTCCCGAGGCTTCAGGAGCAGCGGTCTTCTGGGTTTTTTTTGCCGCTTGTTGCTCCTGGGACAAAGATCCGGAGATAGATCTCTTCTCCGAACATCCCGTTGATCGATGCCTCAGATTGCTAGCTACTGGATGGTCCGATTTCATGGGGGAAGAATGGCTCCATCTTCTCTTCGTGCAGCTGACTGGATATCTGAAGTCGAGTAGCTAGCCTACAGTCGTGTGTGCTTTAATAACGTAGCGGAGGAAGCTGTGACTGAAGCCGACCATGGCTGCAGACTAGACAGAGCATCCCAAGCGGCAGGTGGACGTATGCTCCAGCTCATGCAAGTTTCTCATAACAACATTTGGCCCCAAATGTTGTTAGGTTAAAAAGGGGCCTCGCCGAGCCTCCCAACAAGAAACTTGCTGACTTCCTCCCTATATCCTCCCTATTTCCATCGTCGCTGGGTGAGCTTTTTTATTTTTAAGTGCTCGCTCTACCCACATCTACACTTCCTCCGAACACAACGGACTTACCCGGTGTCACGGCTCCCACAGACAGAGTAACCGCTTCACCGGTCGAACTAGCTGCTTGTAAGAGATTAAGAACACTAGAGGCCTTATCCCTTGCTTATCATGAGCACTGCAGCCAGCTCTATTTGCTCAACTGAGCGCAACAACGGTAGCACACTTTAGATGGGTGTCAGAATATCATCACCATGTTCATGTTCCTCTGAAATAGAAACTGAAAAAATGAATTAAAACATGGTGCGAGGTCCGGTCTGCGAACCTCACGTCCAACACCCATCTCCAATATTAATCATCCCAGTGTACACAAGTAGGACAAGAATCCACAGGAGTGCATCAACTAAAGTCGATATCACTCCTACAAACTCCACAACAAAATATATAATTAAGATACATGAATAACAGCAATCAAAATTAAATTCAAAATATTTTTAGAAAACATTTTGGAAAAATGCCCAAGTTCCCAAAGGGAACATTATGAGCCCAAGGGCATCCCGATAGAGCCTAAGTGTGGACAAAATCCAAATTTTTTTAGCTACACTACCGGAATAATAATCAATGTATCCTACAGTAATTCTACAGTAATACAACATAAAATACTACAAAAAATGAGGACGTTGTCAATCTAAACAACGTCAATAAAAAAAAACGGAAACAAGACATCAGGCACAAAAAAAGCCCCAAAGTAAGTAACCAATTTATATGCTACCAGATGCAAAGCTAGATCTTCATACGAAGAAAAAAGATACATCGGATAGAAGATGCAAGATTAAATGACCTAACACCCCTAGGGTGAGGACCTAACAATGGGGATAAACAGAATATATATTCCGTAATATACGTTAAACTTTCAAGACATTTAATAAAAAATTTCAATAAAAAATAGCCAAAAATCTTAAGAGTTTAACTGGAAGGGTTCATGGAAGGAATACTTATCAAACAGTGGATTAATCATTAGCAAAAATGATGACATCAGGCGTATGTCCCAAAATTGGAAAACATGAAATAATTTTATAATTATTATAAAGTTACAGCCCTGAACGTATAATACCACCGTTGTACACGTCCATCATCCAATAACAGCCTTGGATCCACCAATTCTTGCACTGATTTTTGTCTGGCATCCTCAAAAAAGGAGATTTTAAAGCACAGAACATTGTTACTGACTTTAGGGCCAAACAAAGAATGATGTTCGCACCAATTCCGGTCACTTCCTGATGGCTGCGCATGCACAGAGAGAATAAGTATGGAGGACCAGATAGGACTTTTAATTTTCGGTTTTGCGAGCAAATTTTGGGGATTGGGGAGTTCAAAATTTGTGTTTGGCCCTTGATAACTTGGAGTTTGCACCAGCTAGTCTGGGCCATTGATTTATAGTATAAAAATACAACCATTTGGGGGAAAAAAAGTTCTGAATGATTATCTGCATAATAAAAAGATGACCCAGTGTTTTTGTTCCTGCAGCCCATAAATGCGACAATCATTGGTATCCACAGAAAAAAACACATGAAGAGGACTAAAAAAGTTAAAAAATCAGTTTCTAAGGCCCTCCCACTGGAGCTGTGGGTTAACCGAAACCGAACCAAGGTTTTTAGTTTTTTTTAAAAAACCGAAACCGAAACCGTCGACATCCCATAATCGAAGGTTTTTCGTTTTTTATTAAATACTCTCTTGCTGCAGAAATTTACAGAATGCAGCCATCCCAGAGTAGTGAGAGTACCCAGACACTGCCAATGGCAGTGTCTGGGTACTCTCACTACTCTGGGAAGGCTACATTCTGTGAATTTCCGACATTTCAGTTTAGTTGTGTTTGCAGCTTCCTCAAGTTGCGTGTAGGTGTCAGACCTCGAAAAATGGCCAAGCACAATAAAAGTTCTGTATATTTAGGTAATTATTATATTGGCCTTCCTGATTCTTCATGTATTATAGCTTATTTCAGGCATTCATTGAGTTTCACTCAATTTCATTACCATTCAGTTATGACTCCGGACATAAGAATGAGTTTTATTGAATTTTACTTGGCCTCATGAACAAACCGAAAACCGAACCGAACCAAGGTTTTTCTCCACCTGAAAAACCAAAACCGAACAAGAATTTTAACAAGAGGCCCCAGGGGGCCTGAGGGCGCTCACCTGACATGGTAGTCTAAATATCAAACCAGGGACTTGACTTGAATAAGCTGCATACACCCTCCTAAGAAAAGCATATACCAACTAGATGAAGCGATTGTGCCCACACAATACACTGGATTTTCCTTCTATTTTCAGTTCCTGCACTTTAACGTCCCAAAATTGAGATAAACACATAAAAAACAGATTTTTTTCCCAAACAAAATACTTTCAGTCCCACCCGGACCCCAAATTTTTGGTGTAAAAAAAAAATGGTTTTTTTGTCTTAAAATTGACAGAAACGCATAAAAGACAAAAAACAAAAAAATTTATGGATTTTGGTCCAAAATTTTCGAAGTCCCACCCGGACCCCAAATATTCAGGGTAAAAATAATTTTTTTTTTTGTCTTAAAACTGACCGAAATGCATAAAAAACAAAAACAAAAATTTCCGGATTTTGGTCCAAAATTTTCGAAGTCCCACCCGGACCCAAAATTTTCGGTGTAAAAAAAAAAATTTCTTTTTGTCTTAGAATTGACAGAAATGCATAAAAACACACAAAAAAATTTACAGATTTTGGTCCAAAATTTTCTAAGTCCCACCGGACCCCAAATTTTCAGGGTAAAAAAAAAAAAATTTTTTTGTCTTAAAATTGACAGAAACGCATAAAAAACAAAAAAACAAAAATTCCAGATTTTGGTCCCAAATTTTCGTAGTCCCACCCAGACCCCAAATTTTCAGGGTAAAAAAAAATTTGTTTTTTAAAATTGACAGAAATGCATAAAAAAACGAAAAAAAAAAAAAAATTTCGGATTTTGGTTCAAAATTTTCTAAGTCCCACCCAGACCCAAAATTTTCGGGAAAAAAAAAAATTTTTTTTTTTTTTGTCTTAAAATTGACCGAAAGGCAGAAAAAACAAAAAAAATTTTTTCGGATTTTGGTCCAAAATTTCGAAGTCCGCAACGGGACCCCAAATTTTCAGCCTAAATATGAACCCAGGGATTTGGCTTCAACAAACTTGAATCTCACCCCCCTAAGGATGCTGCATACCAAATATCAAAACATTCTTATTGCTAGATCTGAAGAAGATTTTTCAAAAATACTCCTCATACTGCACTAATTTAAACATTTGGGCTCCCTTAGAGAGCCCAAATATCCACCCAGGCAATTGATTTCAATAAACCTGTGAAACAATCTTACAAAGATGTTATATGTGAAATTTTAAAGCTTTTCGAGCAGTGGTTTCCGAGAAAAGTAGTCTTATGTTTTTCCCATTACCCAAAGTGTTAAAAAATGCTGACTCAGCACTTTTTCAAAGTCCCCAAAAAGTACCCCATGATAAAACCGATAGCAATTTTTTTTGATCATTCCATTCTGTTGGTCCTAAGGAAGCTTCACAACAAATAAGAATTCTCAGTGCCGTGTAGTTTTGGAGATATGGGCGTATTCATTTTTTTCTATTTTTAGCTCCTGTGGTTCCCACAGGGCTATGGGGAAAAAAATTTCGGCATAAATTAGGTACTTATGACCCAATAAGCACTCATGTAAAATTTGGTTCAAATTGGCCTCATGGTTTGGAAAATAGAAATGTGGGGGCGGGGCCAAAATATTTGCCCCTCCTTTAACATCGCCAAATATAGCCCCTCCAACTTCTCTTGAACAAACTTGAGTCTACACCTCAAAAGGAAGCTGCATACCAAATATCAAGTCTCTGCTATTGCTGGTTCTTGAGAAGAAGATTTTTTAAGAATTGCAGCATTTTTGCCCCATCCCTCTGCTCAATGTGAGCCAAAACCTAATTTGACAAAAAATCAAAGTCCGCAGACACAACCCCTTCTCACATGAAATTTCATTAATATGCGGCCAGTGGTTTGGGAGAAAAAGCCCAAACACCACCTTCACGACGGACGCCGGACGGCGGACGAAAAGTGATCAGAATAGCTCACCCTGACTTTCAGTCAGGTGAGCTAAAAACCTACAGCTCTACCTCCCACATGGTCCTTTTGGTGCCACATGCTATCTTTTTATAACCAAAGCAAACTTAAAAAAATAAAAATTAAATGGCTCATGTTTGATATTTTACCCAAAATTAATAAAATTGATAAATTTGTTCGTTGAGTGCAACAAGGCTTTGCAATGCTTTAGCATTGCCAAGCTTTCTTGCACTCCAGGGACAAAATACACTACCACCTATGCACTTCTGTAGATTATGAGACCTAAAACATAAAACAAGCCGAGAACATGAATGTTTTGATGTCAAAGAAATAATTGCAAAAATAAAAAGAAAAATTAAAAAATGCCCGGTCATATGCAATTTTAAAAAAAATGGCCTGAGAAACAGAAGATCCATTTTATGGAGTCTAACCTCTGTATGTTTGTCTAATAGTATTTTTTTATTAGGGTTTAACGACACATTAACAGCCAGGGTCATATCATGTCGATGACAGTTTTATGGGTGGAGGAAGCCGGAGTACTCGGAGAGAACCACCGAGCAACGACGAGCAGTTGTCAGCTCTCCAACATCGTAACTCTGAACCACGGCACAGGCCGGGTTAGATTGGTTGAAGACATGCGCACCTTCGACGTGCAGTACGTCTTAGTACACAGCGTCATCGTGCCCCCATGTAGGCAATCGGGGTGAAATGCCTTGCCCAAGGACACAATGTGGTAGTGCGAATCAGTCGCTGAAATGGTCACCCATCCAACTACAAACCGTGCTCGACGTTGCTTAACTTCGGTGATCTGACGAGAACCGGTTACCACGACGTCACGCCCTAATAGTAAATAGGCTGACATAAGAAACCTAGAATACTGCATCCCGTTTCCTGTCGTGATGCGGACCATACAGTCCGTGGCAGTGTTTTCATTTTTGAACAAATAAAGAACATTTTTATGCCTAATAAATAATGAAACAATTCCACTTTCTTCTTCCATTGCATAGCTTAACCCTTTCCTCAACACACAGGATATCAAAATTTATTATTTTACATTTTGTTTTTAAGAATTTTCAAAATATTTCTACAAAACCATATCATGTGACCCCCCCCCCCCCCCCCATTGGAACGAGCTCAATAAGCTCATTCCGATGAGGGGTTCACATGATATAATTTTGTTCAGACAGGGCTTATATTTCGTCTAAATTTGTGAGAATCCATTTGGATTCTCGTAAAAATGGTTGCGAGAATCCATACCTACTAAGAGTGTCCAGGATCCCATGATGTCACCATGGTTGAACCACTGTTGTATACTGATAACACATGTTAACCTTTTACCCAACACACCCTTTTAATTTTTGTTAACTAAATTTGATAATTTTAAACAATAAATAATAAATAAATGATAAAATAATTAAATGAACAATATTTACCAACAAAATCTTACAAATATGGCTGTCGTTGGAACCGGCTCAATGAGCCGGTTCCAATGACAGCCATATTTGTAAGATTTTATTGACAAAGTATCAGGATATTTCAGGTCATGTTAGCCTTCTATTAGTTAATTTGTTCCCGCTGTGTTAGTTAAAGGGTTAAATTGACTCAATTTTTTTTCATGCGAATCCTAGCAGAGGTGCAGCAAGAATCTACATGGATTCTCGCCGGTTTTATTGCGCGAATCTTTGTGCGAATCGATTCTCGGATTCTCGTTGAAATATAAGCCCTGTCAGATTTATTAAAAAGTTAAAAAATTTATAGTAATTTATATATTTTTTATACTTACCAATGACCCAGACATAGCTGGTGCTAACTCTTAAAATATAGGGCCAAACACAAATTTTGCCCCCCAATCCCCAAAATTTGCATCTAAAACTAAAGAAAACATGTCCTGAGAGGCCCTCCACACTTCGCCCCTACTGCGCATGCGCAGTGTCAAGGACGTTCCGAAATTGGCGCCATTTATCATTCTAATAACCAGTGCCTGGTAAGCGCTATGTACTCAGCGGGGAGGCAAGAGTTCCCAACTCCTGGGAGGGCCATCCCCGTCTGGGTCATTGGTAAGTATAAAAAATATATAAATTACTATAAATTTTTTAACATTTTTATACTGTACCAATGACCCAGACATAGCTGAATAGTAAAAAGGCTGGAGGGCCAAGGACATAGAGCAAAATGGAATACGCTCAATAAAATAAAATAGAGTCATCCCCTGTAGGGAAAAGAAGTAATAGGCCTTACATGTATCTTTCTTATTTATGATAAATTAGAAAGATACAACACCTTCCAAAAATTGAGCTTCATACATCCATGTACTCTATTAATATCCAATAATCCTTATACTAATAATTTTTAAAGTAAGCCAATAATAAAGTAAGTCTAGAGAATAGAGACTCTTATACTCCTAAAAGTGTGTGAGAATTGCATAATCATGTCCGTTGACATATGCAATATTCAAAAGCTATACTTTAAAAACTAAGACTTGAATGAATTTTATAAACTTAAACTTCTCACTAAACAACCATCCCAATAACAGCTCAGAATTACTAACTCCGGAGGAGGTATCCCCTTGTTTTCATAGTAAAAACAGGTGACCCAAGGGAACACCCTCCCCCCCCCCCCCTTTTCTTGCCCTGGGTCAAATAGCCCAGAGCGAAGAGGGCAGCCGAACGGAGACACTGCCGAAACAGACAGCCTACCTAGCTATAGTAGCAACTGTTAAGTGAATGACATTCTGAGCAGTAGATAATAGACCTAACAATAGAGGCCTCCAGAAATGGACTCGATATTTCTGAGATAAAATTCATGAATGGATGGCTGAGCGCAATGAGCAGCCTTCAAAAATCTATAATAGCAACACTATTAATGTAAGCCCAAGAAGTAGAAGAACTCTTACTTCATGAGCCGAAATCTTAAGCACAACTGCTAAGCCAATGATATACCATAAGCAGTACGCTAGTTAATAGAATCCATTAACAATAAAATGGAGCGTAACGTCCTTCTAACTAGACATCAAAGACAGAAGAAGCTTACGCCCTTGTAATAAACAGATATCTGTTTATAAATACATAAACTGTACCCGGAAGAGTAAAGGCCTATGCCCATACGAAGACGGAAGGACCTTAAAATAATAGGTTCCGGATAATAGGAGCCTAACTCTTATGCAACAATCCAACCTAAATAGTAACGGAAGTATTGATTCCGAAACTATGAAAGTGAAAATCATCCATCGATAGTGCATGAAACTCACTGACTCTACAGTAAAAGAGAAACCAACAGAATTACTGTCTAAAAGGTCAGAATTTGAAAACTACTGTTTCCAGAGGCTCAAATGATTACTTAGCTAAAAAAGAACCTGAAGTTAAAATCCGTATAGGAATTTAATCTAAAGATTCTAAGTCTATTTATCAAAAAGTTACTAACTGACTTAGATAAAGAGACAAAAGACTCAATTGTAAACTATCGTAGAGTGCATAGGTATGAGGTAACATAAACCTATAACCTAAATAACAACAGGCTGCAGTAGATCTTGTGAAACAAGTATACTAAAAAATAGCAAAGAGTAGTATGGAGGGATCAACCATATGAACATAATGATCCCTACACCACGACGGAAGAGCCTCCACTTTAGTCGCATAGAATAGCGAAGAAGAGGATCTCCTATAGTAAGAAATCGCGTCCAAAGCTCGTCCAGTACAGTGCTTACAATGCAATACGGACCACACAACGGAATACATGAAGGTTGCGACCTTGCTGGTTGTGATAAAGGTGACACGATTTACCCAGTGAAAAAAGATCCTCACATAGAGGAAGATTTCACGTTAAGATCCACAGGAGACAAGAGAGTAAATTACTCATGATCTCTGTGAAGATAGAGATGCTATCAACAGAAATGTATTGTGGTTGTTTATCTTAGCAATACCTGCTAAAACAACAGCGCCGGAGGATACGCGTATCCTATCATTCCGTCCTATAGATCAATAGAGCGTTAACAGTATTAGCTCAGAGATCTGGACAAGCCAACACATACGTCTGCAATTGATTAGCAAGCTGTGTCATAAATAAAACATCATTGGGCGCTCCCATAGATAGCAAATCTGATTGAATACTTGTTTGTTGAGAGTCCATTCTGACAGCAACAAGCGACCCGTAAGAGAACGGGAGTGCGATAAAACAATCAGACGACCCAGAATATGACGGACCAAAACTGAACTTGTGTACTATAACCAACAGACGGATTCTTTCCATTAAATTGAATAACGGAAAACGAAAGAGTGCCTCCCTGGTTCCGGAGATACGCCACTACTGTCGAATTAAAGGACAGGAATTTGGGCATGCGTTTCTGAATAATGTTCATGCAATGACATAAAGCAAGCCTAAAAAACATTATTCCGCGGAAGTTAAACTGATAGCTAAAAGACTGCGGAACCCAAAGACCCTGGCACTTCGAATCCGTAGGGATCAGTAAATATCCCAATCTGTTGACTGGCAACCGTCATAACAGCCACACTCGGGTCCGGCAACTGCGGCGGCACTCTCTGAGTCAACCACCGAATGTTTGCCCCAGTCTGAATCTCTTGTAACACTAGATAGACAAGAGAATGTATAAATCAAGCAATTCATGGATTGCCGGAAAGTTGCCGTCGAAGAGAAGCTCCTCCGAGAACGAAGCGACTCTGAGAGAGTTCTTAACCTACTATCCACGCGTGGATGTAGCTAGGGCTGCATCACGTCTAACCAACTCCAATCAGCCACTGAAGGGCGGAGTTATACGTGAACAAACTACTGCCCTCAAAAGAAATTACATTGAGAATAATATCCCGTAAATCTTTTCTTGAAGACGTAATGATAACACCTCAGTAAGGCGGATTACGTATAATAAAGCGTCTAAGTTAAGTCTACTATACATACTGTCGTTCCCAACATTGAAATTGGAAAAGACATAAACGGCGAAAAAGAATATATGCAGTCTTTAATCACACCGTCTAGACGCATATGAACTCTCGGTATGCCCTGCTCTGCCAAAATAAACCATATGTAAAAAAGATAAAATGGCAGAAATGAGCAACGCGGACAAGAAACTAAACTATCATGCTTAGTAGCAGGCTTGTATATATATATAAATATATAGCGTCGAAAAATAAAACACATGTTGTAATGACAATATTGGACTGCGTCGGTAAGTCAGGGACAAAGTCCCTGTACCGATCGAAAAATCCGAGTCCAATGACGCTATAAGTCTCTTATCCAAGATCGCAGCAATGAAGTCCGAAAAATAATCACTGGAAGAAATGCCAGAAGATATGAAAGGCATCTTCCGATACTACTAAAGGGAAAACTCGAAATCTTTCGAATCCCTTTCGCCATCCTGTCGGACCCTATAAAGCGTTCGGTCGTCCGTAGCTTGATGCAACCGCGGACCGCACCGACCCAGCGCCGTCGGATAATTCCTGATTCGACCGAGAAACCGTCAATTGCTGGGATGCTGCGAAACAACTGTGCTAACTCGGATAGCACGTCCGTCACTGAGGCCTGAGGAGCAGCGGTCTAACGATGCATTGCCGCAGGAAGCTCCGAGATCGTTACCCCGTGCATACTTCCAATATGCGAGCGAACGGAGTGTATAGGCCTCGTGTCCCTTGGCTACCGGATGGCACGACCTATTCGCTGTGGAATCACTGAATGCCGAAACTGATCGGATACTCGAGGTCACGTAGCCAATGTGCGGTCGTGTGCCCTGCTGTGAGGATGAGGAAGCATTAAAGACAGTCTCTCGGACTGTCAATATAACGGAGCGTCCCGAGCAACGGACATATGCTCCGAATGTAAAATATCTGAACCACAACATGCGGTCCCCTATGTTGTTGGCTTCCTCCGATCTGTCCTCAATCTGCCGTCACTGGGTGAGTACTAAAGTAATAAAAGTGCTCGCATCACCCAAATCTCCTTCCTAGACCGCAACGGACGAACCCGGCAGCCGAACCATTCGATGAATGTACGCTACACCGGGTGAGCTAGCGAATGTCACTCCGTAAGCGATAGACATATTCCATGAGCACTAATTGCCGCTAACTCTTCATTAACTATGACGACAGAGGCACACTTTTGAAAGACATCTCCATAACTCTTCGAACAAGAAACCAGAAATGCTTGATAGCAAGCATAAAATAATAATATATATAGCGTCGTTCAATAATTCGAAAGTTTGTGTGACATTATTGGACTATGTCGGAACTGAGGGACGATGTCCCTGAACCGAACCAAAAATTTCTAAGTCCACCGACGCTATCAGTTTCTTATCCGGCATCGCAGCATATGTTGTTCCGAAAGGGAAAGCTTGAAATCCACCGAATCCCTTTCGGCATCCCGTCGGACCGGATGAAACTTTCGGACGTCCGTACCCGCTTCCGCGGAGCGTCCCGACCCAGCATCGTCGGATAAAATATATGCGACAGATTCAGTTGATGCTGGGATGCTGCGATAAACTGTGCTATTAAGGAAAGCACGTCCGTTCCCGAGGCCTGTGCAGTAGCGGACTTACGATGCATTGCCGCTGGAAGCTCCGTGTACGTTGACTCCCGCACACTTCCTATGCGAACGTCCGGAGTCTGCAGGCCTCGAGTCCCCGACTACCGACCCAGCGCTGTCGGATAATTCTCGATCCGACACCGTTTCTGTCGGCTGCTGGGATGCTGCGATAAGCTGTGCTATGTGCACAAGAATGTCCGGCGTCGAGACCTGCGGAGGCGCAGTCTATCGGTGCTTCGCCGAGGGCAGCTCCGCATCAGATGGCTCCCGCATACTTTTCCTATGCGAACGTCCGGAGTCCATCGGTCTCGAATCCCTGGCTGCCGGATGGTGTGACCTGGTCGCTGAAGAATCCTTGATCGGCGAAGCTGGTAATATATCGGCGGTCACGCAGCCAAGGTGCGGTCGTGTGCGCTGACGAGAAGAGGAAGCCTTAGCAGTCTCAGCGGACTGCCTATACAACGGAGCGTCCCGAGCGACGGACGTATGCTCCGCTAACGACACATTTGTACCACAACATCTGGGGCCAGATGTTGTTGAACGAGAGAGGGGCCTCTCTCGCTTGCCGTCCGGATGGACCGGAACGAGCTATGAACCGGACTAAAAGGCTTCCTCCGTTCTCCCTCCGATCCGCCGTCACTGGGTGTGCATTAAGTTAATTTTATAGTGCTCGCATCACCCCAAAATTCCTTCTAGACCGCAACGGACGAACCCGGCTGCCGAACCATTCGGTGAATGGACGCTACACCGGGCGAGCTAGCGGACGTCAAAGGCCGTCGAACCTACTAGGGTCCTCTTAGGCAATTGGCGTATTACATGAGCACTTTTCCGCTAGCCCTTCATTAATTGTGACGACGGAGGCACACTGTTGGAAGACATCACAGATACATCACCCTAATCTTGATCGTCTGAAATAGAAATTGATAAAGTAGAGTGACCCTGCGGGGAAAGGACCGGAGTGTCCAAATCCCCAACAACATACCGTGACATACGCTTCCCATATTGTCATCGAAATCATACGATACAGAACAGGAGTTAATGCGAGTACACTGACCACATATAGAATGATAATAAGGTCAGAGGAAGACTTCCTCTTAAAACAATTGATCAATATCCTTTCAATATGAAAAGAAAACAAGTCCTGGTACTCGCACTAACCCCTGGCAATCAAAATACATAATAATAATATGATCCATTAATATAGAAAAAATAATTGAAATCAAAATATTTTGAAAAAAAATATTTTTTCAGAACAGCCCAAGTTTCTGAAAAGTAACGTTGAGCCCCAATGGATCCCAAGCCTAAGTGTGGACAAAAATTTTAAAAATATTTTAAACAATTTATTCAACACTTACGAACAATAATAATGTATCTAGTTATGATTAAAATAACATAAAGATATTATTATTTAGAAATCCCCCCCTCACACAGAGGGCTGTTGAAATGTAAACAATGAGTGTAAAAACACTAAAATAAGACTCCAGGCACCCAGGCCCGAAATCAGTTACCAAAAATACACCATCTGATGCAAAACAGAGACTTCCAGGGAAGAAACTGCAGAACATCAGATGGTAGATGCAGAACACAACGCCTAACCACCCGTAGGTGAAGACGTAAACATGGGGAAAGAACAGAATTCATTCTGTTATTCAGCTAAAACTCCCAAGAAATTTTAGTAATAATAATTACAGAAATTATGCCAAAAGCATGGGAGAATAGCAAGGGGGAACTTAAAGGACAGGGAGAGAGGAAAAACACTTGAAAAAACAGTGTAACTAAATAATCAGAATGACAACAAAATGGCTGCTGCCTTGAAAATAGGTAACTTAACATAATTTCATTAAAAAATTTTAAGTTACAGCCCTGATAATATTCTGTCACACATTCTTTTCCTCTCCTCCTTTTCTATCCTCCTTAGAATCACCATTTCACTAATATTTATGTGTCTGGCATCATTTAAACTGAGATTTAAAAGCACAAAGATCAGTCAGATGTTAACTGATGAAGGGCCAAACTTAGAATGATAAATGGCGCCAATTTCGGAACGTCCTTGACACTGCGCATGCGCAGTAGGGGCGAAGTGTGGAGGGCCTCTCAGGACATGTTTTCTTTAGTTTTAGATGCAAATTTTGGGGATTGGGGGGCAAAATTTGTGTTTGGCCCTATATTTTAAGAGTTAGCACCAGCTATGTCTGGGTCATTGGTACAGTATAAAAATATATATGTTTTTCAACCTGTTTATTTGTAAATTACGAGGGCAGATGCAGCTGATTCTTTGGGTAAAGGGTCAAGACGCCTCATAATGACCTCATCAGAATGATCAATCTCAGATAGTTCATTCCAATGGGAATGATCAAGCTCAAAAAGTTCATTCCAATGAGGCAATCAAACATGCTTTGAAAGAAAAAAACCTGGAAAAATAGACTAGAGGCCCTAAAGAGCCTGTAATCGGTCAATTCATAGGGTTTCCATGGTAACTATGAGCTGCAATTGCAGCAAAGTTTGCAACCCAATCAACATTAAATGAGGCTCATTGGTAGAGGGTGTCCCAGTCATCAACCATGCAAAGTTTCAAAACATTTGGCCCTGTTGTTTCAGGGGAGATTTTTAAAAATCCACCAATCAGAATCAAAGAATGCCTCTGACAGCCATGTTTTTCAATCCACGGGAACAAAATGAGGATCGTTTGTAGAGGACCTCCCATAGACCATTTCAGCTAAGTTTGGTTCATGTTGGCTCAGTAGTTCCAGAGAAGATGAAAATGTAATTTCCCATTGGGTTTCTATGGTAACTATACGCTGCAAGTGTGGCCATGTTTGCAACCCGTATCGGGTTACCCGATCAACATTCCGGGTTTCCGCTAGACCGGCTGCGGGTCCGTCGACCGGACCCATTCCCCCGCCGATCATACTATGATCAGTCAGAAAAGCTGGTGGTTAAAATGTCAAGTGCAATGCTGTATCGTAATGACACTCAGGATCCCTTGTTTCCACGTAATATAGGCATAATTATGTTGTATACTATGCCTACTATTACTGGCGACAACCTGATACTTTATAATCCCCAGACGAGAGGGGGAAACAAAGTTCAAATCCTAAACGTCGTCTATAAAATATCGGACTCAAATGCGCTCAATGAGCTCTGTCAAACAAAACAGAATTGTTTAAATTGTGTGATGCATTATGGGAAAAATGTTCTTGTTTAAATTTTGATATTTCGACATCAGTGTGCACAGGGTTAAAAGGCACCAATTTACTAGTGTCGGATCAGTATAATCAGTATCATTTCTTGGGATTCAATAGGCGTCAACTTAATATGTGTCAAATATTTGTAGGCATTACCACTAATACTAAAACTAAAACTAACAATTATTATGGCCCAAAGTTAGTTTGTCCAACCAGAATGCTGGAATACCATCTTAGAATTCCACCGTATCTGGTAACTTTCCTGATATTATTTAATGTTGGGCGAGTAGATGCCATTACTATTTTGATGCATTTTCACTTGCTTCGAATTTTCAAAATTTGAATTAGAACAAAATAAGAGAATTGAAGTACCAAAAATAGTTTAAAGGTACAGTAAAACCTGTCTTGAGAGACCACTGTCTTGAGAGACCACCTGTCTTGAGAGACCACATCTGTCAGGCACCGATTGGTTTTACTCTATAATGGACCTGCTATGGGAGACCACCTGTCTTGAGAGACGACTGTAACCTGGTACCAACTTGTATTTTTATGCCATAACTGATCTGTCTTGAGAGACCGCCCCTTTGAAGACTGAAACCATGACAAAAACTTCTTACCTTTTCTGGAATTGGAAAATCCATTGTGTTATACTGACACAATTAAAAGTATTAAAACCTCTTAATTGGGTTTCAATTGCTAACTCATTAAAGATTGAGATGTTTTTATAAGACCCCTGTGAAAAGATTAGGATTATTGCTGAATAAATAATTTCATACATACCTGAAATGTGACAGATAGGAATAAAAATAAATTTGTGTTGAAAATCTTTTTGTAACAAATTGAAATGGACTGTTATAAAAATTATAAAAATAAATTAGTGTTGAAAATCTTCATTGAAGATTTTCAACACTAATTTATTTTTTATAATTTTTATAACAGTCCATTTCAATTAGTTACAAAAGGATTTTCAACACAAATTTATTTTTAAAAATTATAAAAATAAATTAGTGTTGAAAATCTTCAATGAAGATTTTCAACACTAATTTATTTTTATAATTTTTATAACAGTCCATTTCAATTTCTTACAAAAACTTCATAAAAAAGAACTACAAAGTAATTATAAAAATCCATTCTTCTCTATTTCTGAATTTTGTGGTTGGTTATTCACTGACTTGAGAAAACCTGAAACCTGTTATGAGAGACCACCTGTCTTGAGAGACCACTGTTGTGTGGCCCCAAGGGCGGTCTCTCAAGACAGGTTCTACTGTACCGTATTTATTGATTTAAAACATTAAATATTTAAAAGATGGATAGAAAATATTATTTGTAGTCCCTAAAGTTCTTTGTTGTTTTTACGACTCTATCGATTTTTTATGCAGGAGCGAACATTTTCTTTACAGTTTACTCACCAGATTTTTTAAAAATTTAAAAGTGCTTTGTTAACCCTTTTCAGTAAATGTATGTAATGTAATGGTATTATTTATATTTATTTATTTATTGGGGTTTAAGGTCACATATTTCTGCACAATGGCTAATCATGACCACAACAGTTTTACGGGTGGAGGAAGCTGGAGTACCTGGAGAGAACCACCGAGCAACGGCGAGCAACTGTCAGCTCCCCAACATACTAACTTCACACAAGTAGGGTTAGCATTGGTTGAAGACAGGTGCACCATCGACGTGCAGTATGCCTTAGTACACAGCGTCACCGTGCCCCCACGTGAGCAATGAAGGTGAAGTGTCTTGCTCAAGGACACAACGCAGTTACTGCTGGTGGGATTCGAACCGAGGACCTCTCAGCTTGCAGCCTGCACCTCTACCAACTGAGCCACAGTGCCCCCAATGTAATGGTATTTCAGATATGCTTGTAGCAATACATTTTATTTTGTAAACAAATATTGCACTTCGAACAGCGACGATTGTTAGCTGTGACCATGGATACGTACCAATGCCAGTTACTGTTGATGATTCTGCAGTGTTGCCAATAGTGGTTTCTAACAAGAGGCCCCCACAGGACCTGAACAGAACACGATATAACATTGTTCAAGAATGAATCTACATTGAGCAATCCATCTCCATAGGATACATTGTCTATCCTTGAGCCCCTCAGGAGTGACAAAAATAGTCCAAGCATCATGCCTTTTCTTCAGTTCATCATAATGTAAAATGTAGAGCTCCCCTATGAAGCCCCTTGATACAACCTATGTGGATTAATCTTAGTTACACACCTCTTGAGGGTATTGAATACAAAATTTCTAATTCTTCAGCTACATTGCCAATTCCGGCTGCCACAGGGAGCCCAAAAATTAACCCAGGCACTTGATTTGAACAAAGTTGAATCTGACCTCCCTAGAGATGTTGTATACCAAATATGAAAGCATTCTGACTGGTTGATCTGAAGAAGATTTTTAAAGAAATTTCCTCATGTTGCACTAAGTTAAAATTTGGGCTACCATAGCAAGCCCAAATATTAATCCAGGGAACCAATTTGAACAAACTTGAATCTGACTCCCTTAGCGATGTTGTAAACCAAATATGAAAGGATTCTGACAGGTGAATCTGAAGAAGAAGATTTATGAAGAAATTCCCTCATATTGTACTAAGTTAAATTTTGGGTCCCCATATGGAGCCCAAATATTAACCCAGGCACTCGAATTGAACAAACTTGATTCCAAATATGAAAGCATTCTGACTGGTTGACCTGAAGAAGAAGATTTTTAAAGAAATTTCCTCATATTGCACTAAGTTAAAATTTGGGCAACCATAGCAAGCCCAAATATATTCCTAGGGACCTGATTTGAACAAACTTGACTCTGACTACCCTAGAGATGTTGTATACCAAATATGAAAGTATTGTGACTGGTGGATCTCAAGAAGTAGATTTTTAAAAATTATCCCCCCATATTGCACTAAGTTAAATATTAACCTAGGGACCTGGTTTGAACAATCTTGAATCTGACCCTCATACCAATGATGTGTACCAAACATTAAAAGATTCTGACTGGTGGTTCTGAAGAAGATTTTTAAAGAATATTCCCCAACTTAAATATTTGGGATCCTGTATTGAGCCCAAATATGAACTAATGGGCTTAATTTTAACAAACTTGTATCTGACACCCCCCCCCCCCCCCCCCCCCCCCCCTACGGATGCTGTATCCAAATATCAAAAGATTCTGACCATCAGTTCTGAAGAAAAGATTTTTTCAAATGTTTGCAAATATGCTGACTCAGCATTTTTTCGATGCCCTGTACAGAACACCCTAACATAACAGATGGCAATTTTTTTTACCATTCCATTCTACTGGTCCTAAGGATGCTTCATACCAAATAAGAGTTCTTTGTTCCGTGTGGTTTAAAAAATATGGGCATTTGCAAATATTTCTATTTCAAGCTCCTGGGGTTCCCATGGGGATGCGGGAAGTCAAGTACTTAGGACCCAATAATACCACATACCGAATTTCGATCAAATTGGACCATCGGTTCAGAAAATATAAATTTGGGGTAGGGCAAAAAATCTTACCCCTCCCATTACAAAGCCAAATATTGCTTCACGAGCTTCGTTTGAACAAATTTGACTCCACACCTCAAAAGGAAGCTGAATAACAAATATCAAGTCATTGTACCCACTGATTCATGAGAATATTTAAAAAATATTTTGGAGCATTTTCCCCCACCCGCTCCCTATAGGGCTGCGCATGTTGAGTTGTACAAAATCCAATGCCCCTTCAGAACCATCACTCACACAAACTTTCACTTAAATTGGCCAAGTGGTTTTGGAGGAGAAAACCAAAACATGATGTTGACGGACGACGGATGGAGAGCGATGAGATTAGCTCATATAGACTTTGTCAAGGTGAGCTAAAAATGAAAGTGTCAATGACACTGTAGCTCAACTTGTCAAGACAAAGACATGTACATGTATAGTATGTGACACAGCAATGACAAACATCTAGGTAATGACCTGATAACAAAGGTACATATAAAGTATTGTAACGGTCTGTACATAAATACTGACCGTTGCCTGTAACAAATGTATAGGGAAAGTATTGTAAAGGTGGGTGACAGTCAGATGCTAAACTAGAAAAGAAATCTTTGAGTAACTGAGTGGGTCCGACTGAACCTCAAAATATTTGTTCTCATAGCAAAGTGATAACAAAGGCACCCCAAAACACACTAATTCCTGTCCCAAGGTGAAAACAAAGGTACCCAAGAAGTTTCGTGAAGATCAGTTCACAAATATGAGCTGTGTAGAAGTTGTGACAAAACACTCATTGGACCTAATTTCGGTACAAAATGGCCACTGGCAGCCATCTTGAATTTTGGACCGCACTCAAAAATACTCGTTCTCATCCCACGGTGATAACAAAGGTACCCAAGCAGTTTTGTGAAGATCGGTTCATAAATACGGCCTCCAGCCTGAGCCGTATAGAAATTGTGTACAAATGAAAGTGTCAATGACACTGTAGCTTAACTTGTGTGTTGGGTTTGATGAAAAGGATTGTGTTCAATGATAATTGGGAATATGTTCATTTCTGTTCCCTGTATGCTATGTTTATGATACAAATAATATGAGGTGTACACTGTACTAAAGAGCTGAGGGGTGGGTTAATATGACCTCACAGTTAATGTATGTGGCCCTCACAGTTAACGTATATCAACAAAAGTTACCAAGTTATAGTGAAATTATTCCAAAACGAGTCATCCTTTCAAGTTACATTAAATCCCTTCATAAATATGGCCTGTAGACTGTGCTAAAGGTTTTCGGGCTTCGGACCCCTGTAGCCGTCAGTTTCCCAATTGCGTCCAAAGGGGACGTTCTCATCTAGACATTATATGAAGTCAACCTACCAAGTTACAATGAAATCCCTTAATAAATATGACCTGTAGACTGTGCTAAATGTTTTTGGGCTTTGGGCTCTGGCAGCCATCATGGTTGAATGATCACAACCAAACGGAGACATTCTCATCTGGGCATCATCTGGAGTGATCCAACAAAGTTACAATGAAATCCCTTCATTAATATGACCTGTAGACTGTGATCAAGGTTTTGGGGCTTCGGGTCCCTGAAGCCGTCACAGTTGACCAATCATGACCAAAAGGGGATGTCATCATCTAGGCATTATATGGAGTCAAACTTACAGGTTACAATGAAATCCTTCCATAAATATGACCAATAGACTATGCTACGGGTTTTGGAGTTTTGGGTTCGGGCAGCCATCAAGGCTGAATGATCGTGACCAAAAGGGGACGTTCTCATCTAGACATTATTTAGAGTCATCCTACCAAGGTACAATGAAATCCCTTCATAAATATCACCTGTAGACTGTGCTAAAGATTTTCGGGCTTTGGGCCCCTGTAGCCAACACAGTTGCCTAATGGTGTCCAAAAGGGGCTGTTCTCATCTAGACATTATATGAAGTCAACCTACCAAGTTACAATGAAATCCCTTCATAAATATGATCTGAAGACTGTGCTAAAGGTTTTCGGGCTTTAGGCTTGGGCAGCCATCATGGTTGACTGATCGCATCCAAAAGGGGACATTCTCATCTGAACATCATCTGGAGTGATCCTATGAAGTTACATTGAAATCCCTTCATAACCATGTCCTGTAGACTGTGCTCAAGATTTTCGGGCTTCAGGCACCTGTAGCCATCACAGTTGACCAACCACGACCAAAAGTGGATGTCATCATCTAGGCATTATATGGAGTCAACCTAACAAGTTACAATGAAATCCTTCCATAAATACAACCTACAGACATGCTAACGGTTTTTGGGCTCGGGCAGCCATCAAGGCTGAATGATCGTGACCAAAAGGGGACGTTCTCATCTGGACACTATTTGGAGTCATCCTACCAAACTACAATGAAATCCCTTCATAATTATGACCTGTAGACTGTTCTAAAGGTTTTCGGGCTTTGGGCCCCTGAAGCCGTCACAGTTGCCCAATCGTGTCCAAAAGGGGACGTTCTCATCTAGACATTATATGAAGTCAACCTACCAAGTTACAATGAAATCCCTTCATAAATATGACCTGTACACTGTGCTAAAGGTTTTCGGGCTTCGGGCTCGGGCAGCCATCATGGTTGAATGATCGCAACCAAAGGGGACAATCTCATCCGGGCATCATCTGGAGTGATCCTGCGAAGTTACAATGATATCCCTTCATAAATATGACCTGTAGCCTGTGCTCAAGGTTTTCGGGCTTCGGGCACCTGTAGCCATCACAGTTGACCAATCACGACCAAAAGGAGATGTCATCATCTAGGCATTATATGGAGTCAACCTAACAGGTTACAATGAAATCCTTCTATAAATACGGCCTCTAGTCTGAGCCGTATAGAAGTTGTGTACAAAAAACTGATTAGACCTAATTTCAGTACAAAATGGCCACTGCCAGCCATCTTGAATTTTGGACTGCACCCAGAAACACTCATTCTCGTCCCAAGGTGATAACAAAGGTACCCAAGATGTTTCGTGAAGATCGGTTCATAAATACAGACTCTAGCCCGAGCCGTATTGACATGTGTACTTACTTTGTGTAAGTAGCACTGAAAAAATCAAAGTTCATCTAATTTGCATAATTTCTGCACGAGAAAAAAACCTGTATTATATGTGATGTATCCCATGGTACTAAACATTCACACAAAAAATTATTCAAATAAGCACTTTCATATGGAAGTTCTGTGCAAAAATCTGATTGCACCAAATTTTTTACAAAATGGCTGTAATCGGCCATCTTGAATTTTGGACCGGACCCAAAAACACTCGTTCTCGTCCCACAGTGATAACAAAGGTACCCAAGGAGTTTCGTAAAGATCGGGTCATAAATACGGCCTCTAGCCCAAGCCGTATTGGCATTTGCACTTACAGTGCTGAAAGTAACACCAAAAAACATCAAAGTTAGTCTAATTTGCATAATTTACACACAAGAAAAAAACCCGTATTATATGTGATGTATCCCATGGTACTAAACATTCTTACAAAAAATTATTCAAATCAGAGCTTTCATATGGAAGTTCTGTACAAAGAACAGATTTCTGCATCGTCGGTACAAAATGGCGGCTGGCAGCCATCTTAAATTTCGGACCGCACCCAAAAACACTTGTTCTCGTCCCTCGGTCATAACAAAGGTACCCAAGAAGTTTCGTAAAGATCGGTTCATAAATACGGCCTCTAGACCGAGCCGTATCCAATTGTTGACAGACAGACGGACGACAGGCCATGGCATATGCTCAAATTTGGCTTCGCCAAAGTTGAGCTAATGATTCGAGTCAGCATTCATTAGTTGTTGGACGGAAACCAAATTCAATATGACCGCCATGGCAGCCATACTGAATTGGCTAGCTGATCCAAAATTGAAAGGAAGCTTCCTCTAGACACCAATAATGCATAACCAAAACATGAAACTGATTCGAGTTAGTATTCTTTAGTTATTGGACGGAAACCACATTCAAGATGGCTGCCATGGAAGCCATAATAAATTGGCCACTGGTGGCCATCTTGTTACAGCGGGCTGATCCAAAATTGAAAGGAAGCTTTCTCTAGACACCAACAATGCATAACCAAAAAATAAAATTTATTCGAGTCAGCATTCAATAGTTATTGGACAGAAATCAAATTCAATATGGCCGTCATGACAGCCATATTGAATTGGTTATCTGATCCAAAATCAAAAAGAAGCTTCTGCTAGGCACCAATAATGCATAACCAAATGAAAGTGTCAATGACACTGTAGCTCAACTTGTGTAAGACATGTATAGTATGTGACACATCAATGACAAACATCTAGGTAATGACCTGATAACAAAGGTACATATAAAGTGCTGTAACGGTTTGTACATAAATGCTGACCGTAGCCTGTAACAAATGTATAGGTCAAGTATTGTAAAGGTGGGCGACAGTTAGATGCTCAACTAGACAAGAAATCTTTGAGTCCCAGAGTGGGTCTGACTGAACCCAAAAATATTTGTTCTCAGGGGTCAATTTAATTTTTAATGAAAGTATCAATGACACTGTAGCTTAACTTGTGTGTTGTGTTTGATGAAAAGGATGAAAAGGATAATGTTCAATGTTTATGAAAGGATTATGAAATAAGACAAGAATTGTGATAATTGGGAATATGTTCATTTCTGTTCCCTGTATGCTATGTTTTTGATAAAAATAAAATGAGGTATACACTGTACTAAAGAGCTGAGGGGTGGGTTAATATGACCTCACAGTTAATGTAAGGGGCTCTCACAGTTAACGTATATCAATGAAAGTTACCAAGTTACAGTGAAATGAGTCATCCTATCAAGTTAGATTGAAATCCCTTCATAAGTATGGCCTGTAGACTGTGCTAAAGGTTTTCGGGCTTCGAGCCCCTGTAGCCGTCAGTTTCCCAATTGTGTCCAAAGGGGACGTTCTCATCTAGACATTATATAAAGTCAACCTACCAAGTTACAATGAAATCCCTTCATAAATATGACCTGCTCACTGTGCTAAAGGTTTTTGGGCTTTGGGCTCAGGCAGCCATCATGGTTGGGGACATTCTCATCATCTGGAGTGATCCTACGAAGTTACAATGAAAGCCGTCACAGTTGACCAATCACAACCAAAAGGGGATGTCATCATCCAAAAGGGGATGTCATCATCTAGGCATTATATGAAGTCAAACTAACAGGTTACAATGAAATCCTTCCATAAATATGACCTAAAGGCTATGCTAAAGGTTTTGGTGTTTTGGGCTTGGGCAGCCATCAAGGCTGAATGATCGCGACCAAAAGGGGACGTTCTCATCTAGACATTATATGAAGTCAGCCTACCAAGTTACAATGAAAATCCCTTCATAAATATGAACTGAAGACTGTGCTCAAGGTTTTCGGGCTTTGGGCTCGGGCAGCCATCATGGTTGAATGATCGCAACCAAAAGGGAATATTCTCATCTGGGCATCATGTAGAGTGATCCTGCGAAGTTACAATGAAATCCCTTCATAAATATGACCTGCAGACTGTGCTTAAGATTTTCGGGCTTCGGTCACCTGTAGCCATCACAGTTGACCAATCACGACCAAAAGGGGATGTCATCATCTAGGCATTATATCGAGTCAACCTAACAAGTTACAACGAAATCCTTCCATAAATACGACCTATAGACTATGCTAAACATCTTTGGGCTCGGGCAGCCATAAAGGCTGAATGATCGCAACCAAAAGGGGATGTTCTCATCTAGACATTATTTGGAGTCATCTTACCAAGCTACAATGAAATCCCTTCATAATTATGACTTGTAGACTGTTCTAAATATTTTTGGGCTTCGGGCCCCTGTAGCCGTCACAGTTGCCCAATCGTGTCCAAAAGGGTACGTTCTCATCTAAACACTATATAAAGTCAACCTACCAAGTTACAATGAAATCCCTTCATAAATATGACCTGTAGACTGTGCAAAATGTTTTCCGGCTTTGGGCTCGGGCACACATCATGGTTGAATGATCGCAACCAAAGAGGACAATCTCATCTGGGCATCATCTGGAGTGATACTACGAAGTTACAATGAAATCCTTTCATAAATATGACCTATAGACTGTGCTCAAGGGTTTCGGGCTTCGGGCACCTGTAGCCATCACAGTTGACCAATCACGACCAAAAGGGGATGTCATCATCTAGGCATTATATGGAGTCAACAGGTTACAATGAAATCCTTCCATAAATATGACCTTTTGCCTAAGCTAAAGGTTTTTGGGCTCGGGCACCCATCAAGGCTGACTGATCACGATCAAAATGGGACGTTCTCATCTAGACATTATTTGGAGTCATCCTACCAAGTTACAATGAAATCCCTTCATAAATATGACCTGTAGACCGTGCTAAAGGTTTTTGGGCTTCGGTCCCCTGTAGACGTCACAGTTGCCCAATCACGTCCAAAAGGGGACTTTCTTTCTCATCTAGACATTATATGAAGTCAACCCACCAAGTTGCAATGAAATTCCTCAATAAATATGATCTGTAGACTGTGCTAAAGGTTTTCGGGTTTTGGGCTCGGGCAGTCGTCACGGTTCGCAGATCACGCCCAAATGGGGAAATTCTCATCTAGACATAAGGAGACATCCTACCAAGTTACAATGAAATCCCTCCATATTAAACATGATCTGCAGACTGTGCTAAAAGCTTTTAGGTTTCGGGCTTGGGCAGCCATCACGGTTGTCAGATCATGCCCAAAAGGAGACGTTCTCATCTAGGAATTATACAGAAGCATCCTACCAAGTTACAATGAAATCCCTTCATAAATATGACCTGTAGACTGTGCTAATGGTTTTTGGGTTTTGGGCTCGGGCAGCCATACCGGTTGACAGATCACGACCAAAAGGGGACGTTCTCATCTAGACATGACCCCAAACCTGCATCAGGCTTGGCAATTTCAGGAGAGCGATTTTTTAGCTCTCCTTACTGCCCTCCTGAAAGAATTAAGGAGAGCGAAAAATTGCCCTCCTAAATATTTTGGTTTGGGATGATTGAGATTACATGTATTATGCTCACATTAAATTTTTGTTGTAAAGCAAAAATGTAATTTAACTTCGAAGTCACATAACATCACGTAATTTCATTTTGAAACTGGTTTAGTGGTAAAGGGTAATGGCTGCAACCATACCCAAACACAGTTGCAATCATTTGAAGCAAAATGGGTCACAGCAATATTTTTTTTTCTGTCAGTTTCAAGTTCAACAACTGACATCACAGTTTGAGGGGTAATTATTCAAGGAATATTGACACTATAATATACTACCATTACTACTATCCTGTCACTTGAAGCACTTGCACCAGGATGTGACTGTAGATTCAAGCAGACCTGTTGTCCAAGAAAGTCATATGCCTACCACTACCACCTTCAACCCCCCAAGGGGGGTTGAAGGTGGTAGTGGTAGGCGTATGACTTTCTTGGACAACAGGTCTGGGTATACACACAGGTCTTGTCAAGTGTGTGTTCGGTTGTTGAGTGAGACATCTAGATGTCTAAGAGATTTCGCTTTACCTTAGTAAAGTTAATAAAATCACTGATGTAGTCTGTTGGTTTCAGTTTCAATGAGTTCGTTCAACTGGATACTTAAAATGCTGTGTAAAGCTAATTGCTCTCCTAAGCTGATTGAGGAGAGCGATTTTTTGCCCTCCTGCATTTTTCAGAATGCCAGGCCTGCTGCACATGAAATTATGTGATGATCAGACAAGACCTGCGGGGTGTAGCCCGTGCTAAAGGAAAATGTGAACAGACTCACAGACTTCCGAACGTGTGATGGCAATAGCTTATCTTGACTTTGTCAAGTTAAGCTAAAAATTGTAAGGCAGTTTACTAACTTGGATAAATTTTGCTTAGTATTCCCTATTATTTATATGTTTTTCTCATGTGAAATTGATTAGCTATAGTTGAAAATTGATTTAAAAATCACGAAGCGAATCCAGTTAAATCGAGCCCTGTTTGTTCTCATAGCACAGTGATAACAAAGGCACCCCAAAACACTCGCTCCTGTCCCAAGGTGATAACAAAAGTACCGTACCCAAGAAGTTTCGTGAAGATCGGTTCATAAATACAGACTCCAGCCCAAGCTGTATTGACATGTGCTCTTACTGTGTATAAGTAGCACTGAATAAATCAAAGTTCATCTAATTTGCATAATTTCTGCATGAGAAAAAAACCTGTATTATGTGTGATGTATTCCATGTTACTAAACATTCATACAAAACTTTATTCAAATCAGAACTTTCATACAGAAGTTCTGTACAAAAAACTGATTGCACCTAATTAAGGTATAAATGGTCACTGGCAGCCATCTTGAAATTTGGACCGCACCCCAAAACACTCGTTCTCATCCCAAGGTGATAACAAAGGTACCCCAAGAAGTTCCGTGAAGATCGGTTCATAAATACAGCCTCTAGCCCGAGCTGTACTGACATGTGCACTTACAGTGTATAAGTAGCACTGAATAAATCAAAGTTCATCTAATTTGCATAATTTCTGCACGAGAAATAAACCTGTATTATATGTGATGTATTCCATGTTACTAAACATTCATTCAAAAATTCAAAAATTTATTCAAATCGGAACCTTCATATAGAAGTTCTGTACAAAAAACTGATTGTACCTAATTTCGATACAAAATGGCTGCCTGCATCCATCTTGAATATCGGACGGCACCCAAAAAGACTCGTTCTCGTCCCAAGGTGATAACAAAGGTACCCAAGAAGTTTCATGAAGATCGGTTCATAATTACAGCCCCTAGCCGGCCAGAGCCGTACTGACATGTGTACTTACTGCGTATAAATCAAACGTCATCTTATTTGCATAATTTCTGCACAAGAAAAAAACCTGTATTATATGATGTATTCCATATTACTAAACATTCATACAAAAATTTATTCAAATCAGAACTCTCATACAGAAGTTCTGTACAAAAAAACTGATTGCAATAATTTTGGTACAAAATGGCTGCCGGTGGCCATCTTGAATTTTGGACCGCACTCAAAAACACTCGTTCACGTCTCACGGTGATAACAAAGGTACCCTAGAAGTTTTGTAAAGATTGGTTCATAAATACAGCCTCTAGCCCAAACCGCATGGAATTGTTGATGGTCGGGCAGACGTCCAGATATCCAGACGGATGATGGGCCATGACAAAACCTCAAATTTGATTACATCAAAGCTGACCTAAAAATGAAATTGATTCAAGTCAGTATTCATTAGATACTGGGCAGAAACCAAATTCAAGATGGCCTCCATAATGAATTGCCCACTGACGGCCATCTTGATTCAGCTGACTGGTCCAAAATCGAAAGGAAGCTTCCTCTAGACACCAACAATGCCTAAAATTAAAAAATAAAAATGATTTGAGTCAGCATTTATTAGTTATTGGATGGAAACCAAATTCAATATGGCTGCCATATTGAATTTGCTAGCTGAACCAAAATCGAAAGGAAGCATTGTCTGGTCATCCACAAGTAACCCCTAAAATAATGATTTGATCAAATGAATGGTCGGACGGATGCTGGACGACGGACAGACATGGTGAAAACATAATGCTCCCAAGAGAATCTCTCGCGGGCATAAAAATGATTTAAGTCAGCATTCATTAGTTTTTGGGCGGACACCAAATTCAATATGGCCACCATGGCACCCATATTGAATTGGCTAGCTGATCCAAAATCGAAAGGAAGATTCCCAATAATGCATAACCAAAGAATGAACTTGATTCAAGTCAGTATTCATGAGCTATTGGATAGAAACAACATACAGGATGGCCACCATGGAAGCCATAATGAATTGGCCAGTGGTGGCCATCTTGGTTCAACTAAATGGTCCCACATTGAAAGGAAGCTTCCTCTGGACACCAACAATGCATAATTAACAAGAGCATATGCCCGTGGTGATCACCATGTGTGCAAAGTTTAAACAATATAGCATGTAAAATGTTGAAGGAGTAGGCGACACAATACTGTAATGTTTTAAGTACTAAAAGGGGGCATAACTCTGGAAATACAATACAGAGTTACCTGCTCTTGTCACATGCACAATGGCAATTGGTGATCAACATGTGTGCAAAGTTTGAACAATATAGCATGTAAAATGTTGAAGGAGAAGGTGACACAATACTATAATGTTTTAAGTACTGAAAGGGGCACAACTCTGGAAATACAAAATGGAGTAACCTGCTCTTGTCACATGCACAACAGCAACTGGTGATCACCATGTGTGCAAAGTTTGAACAATATTGCATGTAAAATGTTGAAGGAGTAGGCGACAATAGTGCATTGTTTCAAGTATTAAAAGGAGGCATAACTCTGGAAATACAAACCAGAGATACCTGCTCTTGTCACATGCAGAACGGCAATTGGTGATCAACAGGTGTGCAAAGTTTGAACAATATAGCATGTAAAATGTTGAAGGAGAAGGCGACTCAATACTGTAATGTTTTAAGTACTAAAAGTGGCATAACTCTGGAAATACAAAATGGAGGTACCTGCTCTTGTCACAGGCACAACGGCAATTGGTGGTCACCATGTGTGCAAAGTTTGAACAATATAGCATGTAAAATGTTGAAGGAGAAGGCGACACAATACTGTAATGTTTTATAAGTACTAAAAGGAGGCATAACTCTGGAAATACAAAAATGAGTTACCTGCACTTGTCACATGCACAACGGCAATTACTGATCAACATGTGTGCAAAGTTTGAACAATGTAGTATGTAAACTTTTGGAGTAGGCGACACAAAAATTGTTTACGGACGGATGGACAAGCAGACGGACAGACAAACAGACGGACAACGCCATAACATAATACTCCCGTTTTTTCAAAACGGGCGTATAAAAATTACAAATTATGCTTCGAGTCAGCATTCATTAGTTCTTGGATTGGAAACTAAATTCAATATGGCTGCCATGGTGGCCATATTAAATTGGCTAGCTGGACCAAAATCGAAAGGAAGCATTGTCCAGTCATCCTCAAGTAACTCCTAACATTATGATTTGATCAAATACGTGGTTCTTTAGTTATTGAACAGAAAGTAAAAGGCAGACAACGGATTTTGGATGGACGGACAGATGGGCATGGTGAAAAACACGTGGCAACATATATTGTTTTCTTGTTCATTTCTTTAATGAGATGACATACTAAGTGGGTACATGAATGCTTCCCCCAAATGAGCTTGATGAGCTTAGGAGACACGAAAATGTTAGCACCGTCGCCAATGCAAATCATTTTGTGTCTTGTCTTATAAGTTATAATTCAATACTTGCTTTCCCTGTGATATTTGGTGGAATTGGGTTGATATTGATATTTGTGAAAAACAAGCATTTGGAAAAAAGTTTGCAGGGCTTGTTTTTTCCACCTCCAAACCACCCACCCATGCACCCCGGCCTTATATCCTGAATTTTACGAGCGCCCCCCCCCCCCCCCCCCCCCCCTGCGGCTGTGGGAAATATTGATTACTGTTATAATTAATGAACCAGAGAATGCCCACTATAGTGGTAAAAATACGTGACAAACAGGTGAGGAGACGAAACAGCTTTACCACGAATATCTGTAATATAAACGAAGTATATGTATATTATATTATGTGGGCATACGATTTGAATGCTTCGGACGCTGCCTCGACAGCTGCCTGAACGTCGGCTTCTGTGCTGTTTGGAATGTTTGCCCACACTTCACCAACTGACGGGTCAAAACTGTCCAACAGATTTATTGGTTCACGAAATGCACCGCCAATAAAATTTTTAGCCACGACTTCTACCATCCTGGATGGATCCCGAGTTTCCTTGTCTGAACCACGAACACCACTGGAATTCAGTGACCCCAAAAAGCGAGGGTGAAGTTGATTATGTTTTGACAAGGTGAAATTAAAACTGAATCGGAACGTTTTTCGGTAATTGTGCGACACATGGCATTGTAAATTGTATGGCGGCGTATTCGGAACACAATAATGTGTAATTTTTTTCTTCAAAACTAGTCATCACAACGCGTTTTATCGAGTTTTGCAAACTCTTTAAAAAAGTCAAAGGAAAAATTGTTAGGATTATCTGCTATTGAGAACTGATACTAACGATAACTTCAGTTCTATTTATTATGGGCGGGTGAACATGGAATGGCCAGGGCTGCTTTCAACCTAATGAAAGTGTCAATGACACCAGGCGCGGCGGAACACAAACATGTGGGGGGGCTAAACTTAAAGTAGGCCTATGCCATGTGGTATCTTGCCAGCTGCGAGCACCGAAGGTGCGAAGCCATAAGCGAGGGATCTGGGAGACATGTTTTGCTGAATGGCATTGCACTCTTTGACATACTTTCGCATGCAACTCATCTACACTATAGGCAGCGACACGATAATATTGTACCGATTGACAGGTCTGGAATTTGGAAAGTGGAACATACGTAGGCCTACGCATACGAGTCTCAAATGTCAAACTGTAAAAACAAAACTGAATTCACTGAATGGTAGGGTATTTAACCATTTGTCCAAAACAAGCATTTGGCAAATTAACGATAAACACACTAAAAATAGAACGATTCAGAAGGGTTATAAAGAGTGTGTGTGTGGGGGGGGGGGGGGGGGGGGGGGGGGGGGCTTTAGCTCCCGAAGTGTAAAAGTAGTGGGCAACGCGCCACCTAGCCCCTCCCCCAGTTCCACCGCGCTTGAACGACACAGTGGCTTGACTTGACTGTGTGTAGTGTTTGATGAAAAGGATAATGTTCAATGTTTATGAAAGGATTATGAAAAAATTTAGACAACAATTGTGAAAATTGAGAATATGTTCAATTTCTGTTCACAACATGCTATGTTTTCAATAAGAATAATTTGGCAGTCCTCCTATGCGGTATTTCTGGTTATTTCGGTGTATAGGAGGACCCTAATTTGGTGTAGACTTTACTGAAGAATTGAGGCCTGGGTTTATGTAGCGCTCACAGTTAACGAATGTCAACCAAAGTTACCAACTTACAGTAAAATCATTTCAAAATGAGTCATCCTATCAAATTGCATTGAAATCCCTTCATAAATATGACTCGTTGACTTTGCTAAAGCAATCTTGGTCACGTGCCGGTCCGGCGGTCACGGTTTCATAAAACATCCATCGTAACCAAAATAGGACAGTCTTATCTAGATGTCATACCGAGTTATCCTACCAAGTTACAATGACATCCCTTCATAAAACCACCTGAAGACAGAGTCTACAGTGCTAAAGGAATCTAGGTCATGTGACCAGACGGTGGTAACGGCTGACCGATCGTGACCAAAATAGGACGTTCTCATCTAGACATTATACTGAGTGATCTTACCAAGTTACAGTGAGATCTCTTCATAAATATGACCTGCAGACTGTGCTACAGACTTTCGTTTTTTCGGGCCCACGCAGCCGTCACGGTTGACCGATCGCTACCAAAAGGGACGTTCTCATCTGGGTATGATCTCGAAGCTGCATAAGAAATTTTGTGATGATCGGACAAGAATTACGTGGTGTAGCCTGTGCTAAAGAAAATGTGAACAGACTAACAAGCTGAAAGACTAACACTCAGATTCACATGCTCTCAGACTTCCGCACGCGTAATGGCAATGGCTTATCCTGAATTTGTCAAGTTAAGCTAAAAATATGCCGGTTGCAATTCGCAATCGGGGTGACTGGTCCATTGAGGATGGTCTAGCCCATTGTTAAGGGGCTCAATTTTGATACAGCGTGCATGGTATACCGGAATTTTGTGATATGGGTATTAAGAACGGAACCCATGATCCAGGCCACTACTCTAATAAAAAAGATTGTCTAAAAAAGGAATCCGAACCTGTTACGATGATTTTAGGCAGTTTTTAGTGATTTGGAGTATCAGTCGGGTTGTTTAAGGTCACATACTTCTGCACAATGGCTAATCATGGAGATAAAAGTCAAGGTCAGTCAATCGTTTATTCCCCAGGTTGCCTATTTTAGAGGACTCTCATCCCAAGCATTGGTGATGGGGTCCTATTTTACCAGTGAAACATTGATTGTTTACTAGAGTAAACAAGCACTGCTTCACTTCCCGGGGTTCCCGCGGCGGTCTGGTTGTTTGTGGTAATTATATTTACTACCGTTAATCGAACACAATCTCCATGCTATTTGAGGGTTTTGGGTCACATAGCAACTACGTGCCACCATACAAACCAAGGTGGTGGCCTCCATAAAACAAAATGAACGTCAGTAACACAATCACTCTAACAAAGCGCGCTGCGCCTATGCAATAATAATAATAACACTTTGGCTTGCCGCTGATTTCTCGCGGTTCTCAAGTCTGAGTCAAGTGAGAAGGCCTTGATTAGCCCTGTGTTCCCAAATGTCTCCTTGTCCCCACGTCTCTCATCTCCTCCCAATACTCCGTGACGAACTGCTTGATGACATCCTGTACCCTCATTCTTCCCAATTTCTCCGATAAGCATACTAACCCTCTCCCTCTTTGTGTCACCCAGTACTCACATGTCCTTCATTCTCCTATCCTACTTCTCCATCATACTCCCGGTGAATCTTACTCTGGTATTTTGGACATTCCAGTAGAAAGTGTCCCAGGGTCTCCACTAGCCCTAGATGACACATTGGATATTCCTTTCCATTGTCTTCCCCAGTTTTCCTTTAAGCTCCAGCGACCGCGACCTCATCTTGAACAACAGTGACCCCAAACGAGCCATCAAGGTTCTCTTCAAAACCTGGCTCCTCTTTATGATTCAGGCCACGAAAGATCTGTTAGCTTTGAACCCCTCTTGGCCAATTCATGTTACAATCCGACATGGCTCTTTCTCTGACGATTTTCTTACCCTGGGTTGTGTCCACTCCAAAGTCTGAGATCTCCACCAAACAGTTAAAAATAATAATAATGCAATGTTAACCCTTTACCTAACACGAAAAGCAGACGACACTTGCAAAAAAATTTCTTGAATAACTAATTTTTTTCATTTTTTGTCTCCAAAACATAGGTTATGACCCCTCATTGGAACGAGCTCGACGAGCTCGTTCCAACGAGGGGTCATAACCTATGTTTTGGAGACAAAAAATTAAAAAATCATGAAAATTAATTGGCGATTTTTGAGAATAGCGCTGGCCGGTTTGGCCGTTACGTTGGGTAAAGGGTTAACATCTAGAATCCACCACAGTGCTCTCTGACTTAATTATTACCCCGTAGTTCTCCATTAACTCCCTCACTTGGTCTATCCACCCTGTCTTTATGTTTGAATTCCAAATGTTCTGGAACATAAATTTACACCATCTACTGTCTGGGAGATTTACCAAATAGTTCAGACAGCAGAGTTTCATCAGTCTATCCTGTCTTTAATCCTCATTCACCCAAGCTCACCCCTTATTGCTTCTAGTGCTGCGGCATTACTCGACCCCGTTATCCATCGACCTACATCGTTCTGCAAGGTTTTCAAACTCTTTTGGTTTAACCCTTTACCTAACATGAAAAGCAGACGACACTTGTAAAAAGAATTCTTGAATAACTATTTTTTCTTCATTTTTTGTCTCAAAAACATAGGTTATGACCCTCATTGGAACGAGCTCGTCGAGCTCGTTCCTATGAGGGTTCATAACCTATAACCTATAATGAAAATTCATTGGCGATTTTTTAGAATAGCGCTGAATGGTTTGGGCCGTTACGCTGGGTAAAGGGTTAAAGGTATCACCGCCGTACCACGTTACTTGGACAGCCACTATTTCACATATTGCTTTCCCCACGAAAACCTAATTTATCGAAGCTGTTTCTCCCTATATGTTTCATTTGATTGAGGATTTGTTTCCCTTTCACAGTTAGTTAATTCGTGTGGTTTCGGAAGACGCCTCTTCCCGAAATGTTTATATTTACCACTAAACTACTCGAATCATATCTCTCCCATACAGATCACCTTTTCAGAGATTGTGGCATTCTGAAATTCAGTGATCTCTACAGCCTTCACGTCTCCCTTTTTATGCACGACTGGACGAACAAAAAACTCCCTATGTCATTCGATGATACCTTTCAAGTATATAGAAACCCCTCAGGAATGAATACAAGGCAAACCGGTAAATTAGATACGCGCAAACCAAGAACACAGTTCTCTGCTGTGCTGCCATTACACTTCTTCCCAAGAACCTGGAATAGTATAGACCCACAAATCCAGCAATTAAATAGACCCCGATTTAAAAAGTCCTTAATTGATAAAGCCTTGAATAAGTATTCGCGTCCTAACTCCAAATGTGACAACCCAACGTGCCCCGACTGTGTCATCCGCCAGCTGTAATCTTCTGACATCTAATCCTCCTACCCCCATCCCTTAATTCTCAAATACATGCTAGCCCCCCCCCCCCCCACCTGAATTATAAATAAAAGATCAGACAAAAAAAAGCACTTTGATACAGTGATGCCAAAGAAGCTTGATATCTTTCTTTTTACGGGAATGGCAGGAAGACAGCCTTATAAGCTATGCCATTTCCATGCCGTATACTAGCTTATGTTCCTGTTTGTTGTAATGTTATTTTGTAATCAATGTACTAGTATACTGCAAAATAAAGATCTATCTATCTCCCACCCTAAGAAATTTGCTGCTGCCTCCCGGAATACAGAACTCCCCAACTCTCTACCTTCCAGTAGATTCCACTCCACGACCCCCGGGTATAACTTTGCTTTCATTTAATTCGAGTCTCCATTTGTTCCCATTATCTCCCAACAATTGCCAGTATTTTCTCTAGCCCTTCTTCGCTTTCTGGCACAAGTACTTTCTCAAGAATGAGTGCCACCCTGGTTTCGAAGAATAGCCCTGGGATCTGCAGGTCCCCACCTGCTACCCCCTCGTTGCTATGAAGGAGTTCATCTCCTAAATCTTTAATGTACAGTGCAAAAAGAATTGGCGAAAGGATGCACCCCTGTTTCAGGTCTATCTCCATAGGCACACGTTTTGTTGTTTTACTCAGGCTAAGTTCACTTTGTACGTCTTTGTGTAATACTTTCAGAATTTCCACAAACTCACCTCCCAGGCCCAAGGCCTCGAGCTTCCGCCACATACCCTCCCTCCATGCTTTATCGTATGCCTTTTTCACACCCAGAAATGCCATATCATCTTTTTTTCATTTTGACTATCATTTGGGACAGCGTGAAAAGATGGTCAGTGACTGTCCTCCCCTTCCTGGATCCATTCTGGATTTCTCCCAAAAACCCTTTTTCTTCACTGACATCCTCTAATCTCCCATACAGGACTTTACAGAATACTTTTCCAATGCTGCTTCTAACTGAAATTTCCCGATAATTGTCCAAAGGCTTTACATGTATCTTTCTTATTTATATTAAAGAAGAAAGACACAATACCGATCAGTAATTGAGCATAATAATAATCAATGATCTCTATTAACATCCAGTATAACCCTTTATACTAATATTTTTAAAGGTAAGGCAATAAATAAAGGAAGTCCAGGAAATGAGACTCTTATATTCATTAAAAGTGTCCGAGGATTGTATATTAACGCTCGTTTGACACATGACATATACAAATGCTTTACACCGAGCTACACTTTAAAAATGATTACATGGATGAGTAAACATTAGCTTTACCCTTTTAAAACCATCCCGGCACCGACTCGGAAATACTGCTCCAGGGGAGGTATTCCCTTGCTTTTCACTATAAAGAAGGTGACCTAAGAGAAACACCCTCCCCCTTCCCCTTGGTCAAATACCTCAGAGCGAAGAGGGCAGCAGGACAGAGTCACTGCCGGAACAGAAAGCCAACACAACCTATAGTTGCAAGTGTTTAGTGGACGATATTCTGAGCAACTGATAAACGGACCTAAACAATGGAGGTCTCCAGAAATGGACTCAATATTTCTGAGATAAAAATTAGTGAATGTGGAAGGTTGAGGACCAATATGCAGTCCTTCATTAGACCAGTAATAGTAATACAATTAGCATAGGCCCAAGAAGTAGAAAGAGCTCTTACTTCATGAGCTGAGATCTTGAGTGCCGACTGCTGAGAAGAAGATAATTTTTTCATAAGCAGTAACAAATAGTTTAATTGAATCCATCTAGCAATAGAATGAACCATAATATCCTTTCTATTAGGCATCAAAGACAGAAAGAAACGCTTACGTCCCTTTCTGATGAACTCAGATCTACGTTTTGTAAATACGTATTGCTCTAACAGACACAGTAAAGGCCTACGCCCATCAGATGATGGAAGGGCCTTAATAACAATAGGTTCAGGATACTTATTAGGAGCCTGATTCTTAGCCAAAAAGCTGTCTTACATGTTAAGAATTTGATGTCCACTGTGGTAAAGAGGCTCAAAAGCGCTTCTTTTAGCTTAAGAAGAACCCAAGCCAAATTCCACTTCGGAATTAATCTAAGGGTTCCAGGTCAATTTATCGAAAAATTTCTAACTAACTTAGATAAAGAGGACATTAGTTCCAATCATCAAGCTATCATGATGATGCATAGGTATCGGATAGCATATACCTATAACCCTTAATGGCGATAGGCTGCAGATTAATCTCATCAAACAAGTATACTAGAAAGTTTGCAATGTCTGGAATGGAAGGATCATAAATATTTACGGAATGATCCCCACACCACTGACAAAAGGCTCTCCACTTAGCAGCATAGTTTAGCGAAGAGGAGGTCCTCCTACAGTTAGAAATCGCGTCCACTGCTCGTCCTGTAAAATGTTTTCCGTGCAAGAAGGACCGCACAACGTAAATACGTGAAGGTTTAGACCTTGCGGATTGTGACGGAGGATGCGCGATTTCCCTTGCGAAAGAAGATCTTCCCGTTGAGGAAGCTTCCTCGGCATGTCCCACAACAGACACCTGAGTAGATTTATCCACGGTCTCTGTGGAGACAGAGATGCTACCAACAGAATCTTGCATTGCGATTGTTTTTTCCTGAGCAATATCTGCTGAATCAACGGCGCTGGAGGATACGCATATCCTATCATTCCGACCCAAGACATCGAGAGAGCGTCTACTGCAAACGCTCGAGTATCCGGACAAGGTGACACATACGTCTGCAAATAATTGTTGAGATGTGTCGCAAATAAATCTATCATTGGCCGTTCCCATTGGTAGCAAATCTGATTGAATACTTGCTTGTTGAGAGTCCATTCTGACGGCAACAGGCGACACCTCCGAGAAAAGGAGTCTGCTAAGGCGTTCAGACGACCCGGAATATGACGGACGGAGAGAAGAATCTGATGTTCTAATACAAACAGAAGAATTCTTTCCGTTAGATTGAGCAACGGAATGGAAAGAGTGCCACCCTGGTTCCGAATATACGCAACTACTGTCGTATTGTCGGACATAATTTGCACGTGTGCGTTCTGAATAACGTCTATCCAATGACGTAGAGCAAGCCAAATCGACATCATCTCTTTGATGTTGATATGCTTGTTTATAAACTGCGGATGCCAAAGACCCTGGCACTTCAAATCCGATGGGCTCAGTGTCGCGCCCCAGCCTGTTTGACTGGCATCCGTCATAATTGTAAAACTCGGATCTCGCAACTGCAGTGGAACTCCCTGAGTTAACCACTGTATGTCTGCCCAAGTCTGAATCTCTTGTTTCACTTGGCTTGACAAGAGGATGTCCGTCTCGAGCGAATGAATCCTCTCTCTAATTCTGAGTCAGATAGACCTGGAGAGGACGAGTGCGTAGCCGCCCCATCGGAATGAGATCCGCGGCCGCTCCGCACAGACCTATTAGTCTCGTGAATTCCCTCGCTGAAACTTTGTCTGAGTGAAGACAATAGCGAGCGTAACAACTGGCTAATTTCGCTCTAGTTAACGACAGACGAACGAGATTGTTGTGCGTCTCGAAGCTCATCCCCAGGTGGGTGAATGACTTGGACGGCACCAGATCCGACTTCTCTTCGTTTACTATGAAACAGAGACGCCGGAGCAAAAGAATCAGATTCTGCATGTCGTTCTGAAGCGTTAACTCGTTGCCGTATCTCTGAAGAATATCGTCCAGGTAAGCCAACGTTACCGTAGACGAATGAGCTCGGAAATGAGTCATTACCGAGTTCATTATTCGAGTGAAAGCCCAGGGCGCCAGATTCAGACCAAAGCACATCGCTCGGAACTGATAAACAACACCTAGGACAGCGAAGCGAAGATACTTTCTGAACGCCGGATGTACCATGACGTGAAAGTACGCATTCTTGGGGTCTATGCTCGCAGCATAGTCGTTCACTCGAATGCTCGCTCTAACCGATGGAATGGTCTCCATATAAAACTTTGGAGCCACGATCAGCTTGTTTATCCAGCTTAAGTCGATCACTGGACGGAACGAGCCGTCTGCCTTCGGAACCAGAAAGAGATGGCTGTAGAAACCTGGAGATTCCTGGTTTTCTACGACCTCTATCGCGTTCTTCGTTAAAAGAGACTGGACTTCTGATAGAAGTGCCGTTCTTTTCTGACAATTTGACGGAAGCCGAGTCCATCTTGGACTTCGAGTTAATAGAGGTTTGCCTTTGAAGGACAGTTTTAGTCCTTCCGAAATAACCCCTCGAACCCAAGGGTCCTCCGTAATTGATTCCCAATTGCTTGAGAAACTCGACAGTCTTCCACCCACCGGAACGCGATAGAGGTCTAAACCATCACCTCCTGGATCCGCGAGGCTTGCGGAAGGAGAAACTACGTCCTCCGCGACCCGCACCTCGCCCCGTCGGCCTAGGGGCGTCTGACCGGTTATTTCGGCCAGCGTAACGGCCCCTACTCGAGTCGCTACTCTGCCGGTCTCTAGAGTAAGACCTAGAGGACGCATAGGAACCTCTATAGGAAGTTCCCCTGGACGAACTCGTCCCGGAAGTGCCTGGCCTACTGTCTGCTGGTTCCGATTTCTTGGAAGCAGACTTAAACAGCAGAGAGTCCGAAGCTTTCTTTGTTAATTTATCATATATATCAGAAAGCTTGCCACTGAAGAGAAACTCTCCAGCGACCGGAGCGACTCTGAAAGGGCGGAGTTATACGTGGAAAAAGCTATGGCCCTGGACAGAACTCTTAATGACGTTTGTACGTCTTGAAATTCTGGTCCTTTAAAGCGTAATGACAACGCTCTAGTAAGGTGATCTGCGTAGGAAAGAGCGTCTAAACTAGCTCTGTTAGACGATATCGTCGTTTGACTCGTTTCCATCGTTGACGACGTTAGTGACATAGACGACGGCATGGATATATCAAGGTCTTCAGCCTGGTCGTCTAAACGCAGAGGAACTCTCTGGATGCCCTGACCTGCCATATCAAACTTGTTCCTTTGATTAATAAACGGCAGCTGTAGAGCAGATGCCGGTAGGAAGGCTGACCTGCCCGTCTTGAGGGCAAGTTTATCAATAGCGTCATTCAATAATTCAAAAATCCGAGAGACATTCTTGGATTGTGACGGAAATTCCGGGACAATGTCCCTAAACCGATTAAAAAAAATCGGTGTCCAGTGGCGCTATCACCCTCCTATCCGGCTGCGCAGCATTCTGGTCCGGCGGAATTCTGGAAGGTAATGCCGGATGAATTCTACAGCTATTTTATGTTGTTCCGAAAGGGAAATATCTAATTCATCGGAATCCCTTTCGCCATCCTGTCGGACCTCATGGAAATCTCGGTCGTCCGCACCTGATCCAGCGGCGGAACCTACCGACCCAGCATCGTCTGATATTTCATGTTCCGACACAGGCTCTGCCGGTTGCTGGGATGCTGCGATTATCTTTGCTATCTGTGATAGCACATCCGTTACGGAGGCCTGGGGAGCCGCGGTCTTACTGGATTTAGCCGCCGGAAGCTCCCTGGACGTTGCATCCTGCATACATCTTTTATGCGAACGTCCGGATGTAGAAGGCCTCGTATCCCTGGCTACCGGATGGCGTGACCTGGTCGCCGTGGAATCCCTGGCCGGCGAAGCTGACTGTAATTCACTGGTCACGTAGCCAAGGTGCGGTCGAGTGTGCTGCTGTGAGGATGAGGAAGCCTTATTAGCCTCGCCGGACTGCCTATATACCGGAGAGTCCCGAGCGGCGGACGTCTGCTCCGACTGCGTAACGCTACAGACTACAACATCTGGTCCCAGATGCTGCTGTATGAGAGAGGGGCCTCTCTCGCTTGCAGCTCGTGCCGAGCTGGACAAGCTAAACACCGGACTATCAGGCTTCCTCCGATCCATCCTCCTTTCCGTCGTCACTGGGTGTGCACGTGGATGTTTTATAGTGCTCGCAACACCCGACTCTCTCAGCTAGACCGCAACGGATGAACCCGGGTGCTGCCCTAGCGGACGTCAACCCCTTCAGGTTCCTTTCGGGTAATTGACGAATCTCCATGAGCACTTTTGCCGCTAGCTCTTCGCTTGTATGTGACGACGGAGGCACACTTCTCGACGACATCACGGAAATATCACTCTGTTCTTGCTCCTCTGAAAAAGAGAGTGAAAGACTAGAGTGACTCTGCAGAGAGAGAACCGGCATGGACCTTTCTCCGGTAACAACAGACCGTGACACCCGTTTCCAACGTTTGTCATCCCATTTGAAACACACAGAACAAAGATCAGTGCGAGTACAGAGAGTACAATTAATACAGAGATCATGAGAATCATAGGAAGATTTCCTCCTATTACAATTAGAACAATAATCATTCATTGTGAAAGGTAAACAATCATAGTACTCGTACTAATCCTTGAAAATAAAGATACATAATACAACAATCCATTATAGCCATTAAGAAATAATGATTTGAAAAGAAAAAAAAAATTTTCAGAAGAGCCGAAGTTCCCAAAGGGAAATCCGAGCCCAATGGATCCCAAAAAAGCCTAAGTGTGCACAAAAATTTAAATTCATTTTGAAAAAATTAATGAGACACTTACGGACAATAATAATGTATCTTACTATGAATAAGAGATGCAGAAGACAAATAATCACTATCAGCAGTAACTGTTGTCAACCTAAGCAAAAGTGTCAACAAACCGGAAACATGACTCCAGGCACTGAACAAACCTGGTCCGAAATCAGTTACCAATTAAAACACTATCTGATGCAAAACAGAGACTTCCAGAGAAGAAACTGTACAACATCAGATGGTAGATGCAGACCAAAACGCCTAAACACCCCTAGGGTGAGGACGTAAACATGGGGAAAAACAGAAAAAAATCTGTTACCAAGCCAAAACTCCCAAGAAATTTTAGTAATAAACATTACAAAAAATAAGCCAAAACATGGGAGAATAGCTAGGGTGGAATAAGGAAGGTAGAGAGGAAACAATGGTACTTCATAGCAAGAATGACAACATCAGGGCTATGCCTTGAAAAAAAAGGCAACTTGAAATAATTTCATAAAATAATTATAAGTTACAGCCCTGAACATTTTCTTGCACTATTTTTTCCTCTCCTCCTTATATATCCTCTTTATTTCCACCATTTCTCTCATCAAAATGTGTCTGGCATCATGAAAACTGAGATTTGGAAGCACAAATAACAGTGAAGTGTATTTATTTTGAGGGCCAAACAAAGAATGATAATTGGCGCCAATTTCGGGACCTCCTTGACACTGCGCATGCGCAGAGGAGTAAATGTATGGAGGACCATATAGGACATGTATTTTTCGGTTTTTGATGCAATTTTGGGGGATTGGGAGGCAAAATTTGTGTTTGGCCCTGAATTAAGGAGTTTAGCACCAGCTAAGTCTGGGTCATTGGTACAGTATAAAAATATGGTGAACCACCCCCACAAGCACATAAACCAAACAGAGATAATTTAATCCCTCAGCCCTGTAGGGCTGAGTGATCAAATTATCACTGAGCAAGCACATTAGCAAGATAAACATGCTAATATAAACTATACAGCATGCAAATGGCATGGTATAAAACCTTAAAGGGGTAAAGCCTGTTATATAAAGGCTTAACTTCACTTAGAGCCTATCGAAAGCTACAAAGTGACAACACAAGAAAGAACTGAAGCATGACCAATCGTTCAATCTTGTGTTGTAAATAACCATAGACTTGCATGCCAATCACAGGCTCCCAAGTCTAATTACCACAAACGAGTCTACAAGAGTTGACTAGTACTAAAGCACTTTCCAAGCAATTTAGCAGAAAAGCATCACAAATTACATAGAATATATTATGACATATATTAAAACACTCCCCCTAATTTACAATTAAAACACTCCCCCTAATTTACAATTAAAACAGCTATACGTATGTATATATAAATAATGCCTACCCTCAGTGTGACGGGTTCGTGAATAACCAACTAGGCTGTGGCACAACTAAACTTGGGCTACATCTTGAAACCTACATAATAAAGAAAATCATAGGAGTGATTACGAACAAATGAAGGATACCAGGGCCTAAATTAAGCAGTAGCCTATTCACGGTGTTGGGGGTCGGCTGTGGTTAACCAAAGCCGACCACAGCAGATCACCCAGCCATCGTGAAGAAGCAACTGAAAAGAATCAAAAACGATGACAGAAACACTAGTACTTAATTGCCTATATGATATGAAATTTACCATTTATTAAAGTTACTAATACAAACACGTTTACTGATCAATGACAAATAAATTGGGGTTTAATGTCACTGAAACAGCCAAGGTAATATGCAAAAAATTATAATATTGCTTTCGCTTAACAGTATAAAATAAATTAGTTAAATTAAACAAGTATACAGGCTAAATCGGCATGTTTCCAAAACTGGAACTAGTCTGTGGCCATGGCAATCGGGATAAAGTATCAACCATGATACCTTGTCCAGGCTGCCAGGCCATTCAAAAGAATATTTAATACAAGCGATATAAGTACCTGTTAACACAGAAAATCACTCCTATGAAAAACTATGCCTTTCCATGAATTTCCATCGAAAATCAGAAATGCCACAGAAAACGTTTAAATTTAATAAATATTTGAAACCCAGCCACAGAAATACAACTTACACACAACAGACTGTAAGAATAATGAATCAAACTGAACAATGCAGGTAACTGCAGAACTACATTAACCAATTAGAGCTTTAGATTTTGAGAACTACTCACTTCATGACTTTCCTGAGTGTAGTCACAGGAGAGCCAGTGAAGTTTACAATATGACACACTCCAGAAGGAAATATTAACCTTCTGAATACCAATGCGACTTAGACAAATATTAATAAATACGAAATAGTTAGTAACAAAATAATAACTAAGTGCACATTTAATCAACTGTGGCTGGAGACAATAAAATATTTTACACCTAGATAAAATAAAACCCAGTTCACCTCCGATTATATAAAACACCTAACCCATTTTCTGATGCTGCCTGATACCTCGACCTCATTGTAGCACAGCGGTGGGTTTCCCAGGCCCCGTCGCTTATCCTTTACCTTTTACCCCCTTCACTGGTTCTGATGCGATTTGGCCCTGATCGTCTGTATTTCTGCCCTCTACCTTAATACTCTGAGGATTACTTCCTTTGTTCCTTTTGTAACGTGCCGAACCTTGCCTTGATGCCCGACACTAGAGGAATTAGAATCACAGGCGCTCGTCGATTTACCAGAATTTTACATTAATATACTGTATAGATAGTATAGACCTAATATTAATTTAAAATGTAAAATTCTGATAATACGACGAGCGCCTATGATTGGAATTGTTCGGATAATTAGAGAACCTGTGTTTCAGCTTGTTAGTCTGAGACGTAACGGGCTTCCCGAAACCCTGTTGTGTTGAATCTATCCTATAACTTCTAGTATGAGTGGCATATAATATATACAAACAGTATATTGCGTGTTTCTATCACAGAAACCACAGCTCTAAACTCCAGTGAAAGAATTCATCAAGTGAGGACGACTTAGAAGATGAAATGGTTTTACGCGCCGAATGCTCGCAGGGACGCTGTGGGACAAGCCTCCTTCGACTCTCTTTAACTGTATAAGATCTTGTAGCTACATGTCTAGGCGTGTTGAAGGAGGAAAAGGATCGGGTACTCGGCAGATGTCCCGGGTTAGATGATCAAAGGAGTGTTGGCTTGTCTTTGTGATAGTCGTTGACTGAACCATCAGGTGAGGACCAGAGCGAGAGGGGGTCCTCTCACAAAGTGCTACCTCTCCTCCGGAGGTTGGGGGGGGGGGGGGGGGACTTACTGGGAACATACCTTTATATAGTATATATTGGACGATTCCATTATAAAGATATCGCCTACGGAAGAGTCTTTTCTAACAAATATGATTTGTTAAGTAAATAAGTGGAAATGCAATACTAGTATTATGTCCCTTGTCCATATACACTCAACGTTATGAAAAATCTACCAATATAACACCACAGTACCCACACCACTGATACACACGTGGCCCGCGTGTGGGAAGCTGTACATATAGTTTTCCTACTTCTCATCGTGTTTCCTTTATCTGTGCGCCGTACCTTTAAACAAAACTGTCCGACGAAGTAACGGGTTCCATCGGCGCACTATAGTCTTATTCCTAAGTAGTAGTGCTCGCACGTTTCACCTCAAGGTTGGGGGATCTCATCGGGGGATCTCGGAAGTGACGTCATGTCACGTGACCCAGTGGCGCCATGTTGTGTTGTTATGGTAACCCGCGTGAGCGGCCATATTGTGACGTCATCTCCATAGTGATAAGTGATGTGAGTGCGCATGCGCAGCGCGTGTTGTTAGGGTGATACGTGTTTCCGTCGTCCATTTTGTATACTGGAGGCCGCCATCTTGGTTTCTGTGGTAGCACGTGATTGCTATGTTACCAATGGCTTCTAACAAGACAGGGGTATGTTCGGGGGTGTGTTCCTTTGTAGGAGAGTAAATCTGATTACAACAAACAACCCGACAATCCCTCCAAATCACCAAAATCCACCCAAAATCACCGAAATTGACTTTATTTCCCCAATTTATCGGCTTAGCACGTAGTGCTATAGTACTAAGGGGGTACCGGGGGTACGTTCGATTGAACAGGAGTAATGTTCTGGCTTAGAATTCTCCCAGAATCCCTTTTTGAATCCCTATCCCATGACGTTTTTCCCATTAAAAGACACGTTCCTTTGGTCATTACCCAGAATTCTCTGCTTCTATCTATATATGCAATAGTTTACGTCTCTCTGGCCATGTTCCGTTGTTCTAGAGTATACTCCAGTAACGTAGAAGAGCCTATTAGTTGGAACAGCTTTGCTTATTATCACTATATTTAGCTATTCTAGTCTATTCTTGTTAGTTCTGACCCTATTCCGTGTACTCTTGTTGTTTCATTTATCTAGATCTTTATATAATTTATAACTAACCAATCAGATTGCTTGATTTCCCACAACCTGTACTTAATAGTATAGAGTTATCTTCCCTTATTACAACGAAGTTGTATCAGATTCTCATCACATCTATATCCAATGGTAATATCCCCGGGCACCCCAATTTCGGCATCCCTTTTTTGAAAAACATATGACTTTCGGCACCCCTTTTTGTCATATGTGCTTATGTGAAAAAGCACAATGTGCCCTAGCACATAGGCACATGATTTATGTGCCGATATGTGCTTATGCGAAAAGGCACAATGTGACACAATGTGCCCTAGCACATAGGCACATACGGGTATTTGAGGATACCTATTGCCTGGTATTGTATTATTCGAGGATACCTAATAGAGAATCCCTTTTTTGTCATATGTGCTTATGTGAAAAAGCACAATGTGACACAATGTGTCCTAGCACAAAGGCACATGCTTTATGTGCCGATATGTGTTATGTGAAAAGGCACAATGTGACACAATGTGCCCTATCACATAGTCACATAAGGGTATTTGAGGATACCTATAGCCTAGTATTGTATTATTTGAGGATACCTATCTAGGATACCTTCTGGAGAATCCCTTTTTGTCATATGTGCTTATGTGAAAAAGCACAATGTGACACAATGTGACCTAGCACATAAGCACATGCTTTATGTGCCGATATGTGCTTATGTGAAAAGGCACAATGTGACACAATGTGCCCTATCACATAGGCACATACGACCAAAATGGGATTCCATAGCCACAGGTGTTTTCCAAAAGGGATTCTTTAAAAGGGATTCCATAAAATGGAATTCCTATCCGACTCCGTAAAATGGGATTCCGTGTTTTATCATCGACACTCGAGGGTATTCCCCTTCCCTATTAGAAGAATTCAGTTCAATGGGTTGTAGTTCATTAAGTTTAAAATTTAATTGTCGGGTTGTTTGTTGTAATCAGATTTACTCTCCTACAAAGGAACACACCCCCGAACATACCCCTGTCTTGTTAGAAGCCATTGGTAACATAGCAATCACGTGCTACCATAGAAACCAAGATGGCGGCCTCCAGTATACAAAATGGACGACGGAAACACGTATCACCCTAACAACACGCGCTGCGCATGCGCACTCACATCACGTATCACTATGGAAATGACGTCACAATATGGCCGCTCACGTGGGTTACCATAACAACACAACATGGCGCCACTGGGTCACGTGACATGACGTCACTTCCGAGATCCCCCGATGAGATCCCCCAACCTTGAGGTGAAACGTGCGAGCACTACTACTTTCCTAGAATTCACCCCAAAAAAAACATTTTTTGACGTTTTTTATTAATTGGGTATTAATTGGGTGTTAATTGGGTTTAATTGGGTATAATTGGGTGGAATTAGGTGTTAATTGGGTGTAATTGGGTGAAACGACGGACCGATAGACTTCTATTTTCATTTTTAAATTTTTGTTTTGTTCTCGACAAGTAGCCTGTTCTTGGTTCAGCTCCGAATGTGGGAATTAATAAATAATCCCATTCACCATTGACCTGGTTTGTTTAAAATTGTTTGGTTACTAATTTGCACATAATATACAGCACTTACATGCTTTATACGCTAACAATAAACTTTTATTTCGATCTTTATATATTAATTGGTTTTGTTCTCGGCAAGTGGTCTCTTCTCGGTTTGGCGGCGAATCCGAAATTGACGAATAATCCGCATCACCACAGACTGAGTCGGTCTAAAAGCTTTAAATTTGCTTTTTCTTATTTTATATACAACATAGGGCACCTATATGCTAACAATTAATATTTATTTTTGCCTGTATTTATTATTTTAATTTGTTCTCGGTTGTTCTCGGTAAGTAGATCTACCCCTTTGAGGCACTGTCGACATCGCTATCTTTCATTACAAGCGTCCAGCAATCACTTTAACTGATGTAGTGTTCTGTCTTTCCTGGATACTTTATATTCTGGTGAAAATTTCTCTGTAGTATGAATGGTGTTAACAGTTGTCTAACTTTGATTTACACCCTATTATGGCATCTGGTTTGATGTAGTGAGCTGCAGCTGCGAATTGGGCTTTTTTGCTCTTTATGCCTTCGCAATTTACAATCATAGTTCTCCAGTTCTTGTCTGTTTTAATAGTCGTTCTTTGGGTGGGTGGATTTCTGGATGAGCCGATTGACGTGTTTTCGGACGCAGTGTCGCGACGAGCGCATCGATTCCAATGTGCTGAGTCTACTGATGGAGGTGACCTGGACATCGGCGGGTTGAAGCTTAAGTCAATCGAGTCGATGGAAGTATTTGCTTTCGTTGGAGAGCCAAGGATGCTAGATTTATTTTCTAGCTTGGTTTCATAAGCATGGAAGGTAAACGATGCATGTTTTGCTGTGTCACACTTAGTGCATATTTAGGATATGTCGCTTTTTTCAAGGCTGCGGAGATGGGACGAACAGTATTCCAAGCAGGAGTTGTGACACCACACGCCACAGTCGTCCGGCAGCAGATGGCTTTTTGTTGACTGGTTTCTCACATTATCCACAGGGGAAGATGCCAGAGGCGTTTTTGGTCTAGGGTTAATGTCGATATCGCCCGCAATCAGAAGGAGTGTCTCTAAAAATACGGCTAGTTTTTCAGCTTTGTTGGTATGAGATCTCTGTTTCTGCAGACCTCATCATGACACGCGCCACACACTAGGATACGTTACCACTATGGGAATGACGTCAAAACATGGCCGCTTACGTGGGCTTGGCCACTTGACCATGGCATCACGAGATCCGGCCAATATGGGACGTTTGGCTACATGTGCTACTACTAGTGGCAAATTAAGATACCTTCTTGGGGGCCCTTTTGGCTTGAACAAGCCGTACGTAGGGCCTTTTTAATCTTGGGCCTCTACTACCACCGCTTGATGTCCGGAGGAAACACCAACGACTGACATTCCTACAGGCGATACAAGGTGGTTGAGGGGCTGCAATCGAACGAGAAACAGCATAGCGCACTCCCCACTCCGTCGTATAAAAGATAAAAGGGGATGCTACGACGTACCAAATACAGATACAGATGCTCTACTTATGCTTTGACAAGTTTTAAATATTTTTTTTTAGATACTTGCCCACGAGTACGGGGCAAGTCGCCGTCGGGACAACTCGCCGTCGGACGGCGAGTTGTCCCGATTATTACGGCGAGTTATCCCGTTTTTGTTTTAGAAAAATGTAATTTATTCTAATTTATTCTATTGAAATACTGTTAATTTTATCATTTACTTATATAGGCTTAAAGTCATTTGTCACGCCCAGAAAAAAAAATAGATTTCATTTTCATATTAACCCCTTTTAATTGATTGAAAAGTCGAAAGTTGCAGTCACGATGTCACATGTTATATAGCCTAAAGTCGTTTGTTTCTCACAGAAAGAATTGCAGAGGAATAAAAGGCTGATGTTTTCATTAGAGCCAGGCAGTCTACAGATATGTCACGAGAATAGGTCTTCAGACAGCCTACAGAGATGGAGGACCAGTGCACGACTTTATCCGTCAAATATTAGCCTTGCCATTCCTATCAGCTGCTCACATACGGGAGACTTTTGAGGCAATATGCAATAAAACTCAGCCCGAGGCAAAAGTCAGGGACTTTGTCGATTACGTCCAACGCCAATAGGTTGACTCCACCACGTTCAGTCTGCATGAATGGAGTATTTTTGGTCATGCCGTCCGTACTAATATTAATATTGAAGGTGAGTTTCAAGTTTCTTTCCTAACTGTAAACTGTGAATCTCTCTCTCTTCTCTCTCTCTCTCTCTCTCTCGAATTCTATAAATTTCTTTTTTATATCTGTGAATTCACATGAAAATGGTCTTTTCGGACCATTTTCATGTGAATTCACAGATATAAAATAATTTCCAACGAACAGGTGCATGCTGTACCCCTTTATCTAAGCATTATCTTTAAAAGAGTAAATTTGCTTGAAAATGTATTAATTAATTAATTATTGTCATTTATTTCAACGAATCGTCTGTCACTCTGATTAATCTTATTAATAAAGATTATTTAATCCTATGCCGCGTGTTACTTATCAATTACTACTCCACGGCGACTTGTCCCGACGGCGACTCGTCCCACCTCGGGTACGGCGAGTTGTCCCGTTCCCCTTGCCCACTCCTAACCTGGAGTTCGAGTCCGCAATTCAGTAGTTCACCACGTTTTCAGTCCGTGTCATGAAATTCAATCTGCACAAATGTGCGAACTGTTTCCGGTATGCACGTCGAGAAAATTTTCATGAGTCGTTGAATGAATGTGTGTTTTGAGACATGGCATCGACAAATTCTGGAAAACTGGTCAATGAAAGTTGCAGCAAAAACACAAAAAAGAAACAAAAGCTCATTGAACCTGGAATAATTTACTTGAGTCGCATACCGCCATTGATGAATGTGAAACAAGTTCAAATATTTTTTGGAAAATACGGTGATGTCGGGCGGCTTTTTCTCCAACCAAATGGTAAAGAATTTGTTCCCGAATGTCACAAGAAGCCGGGGCTGTGTGGGGTTTTGGTCTAGGGGAGTTTCGTTACCATCATGATTCCAGGTCAACTCACCCTCGCATATATTTCCGGGTCAAGTCCACCCCCCCCCCCCCCCCTTGGGACGAGTTGACCAACTCCCAAGTTTTTATAATCTTAACTTTATTTCTATTATTCCTAGTAAAAAACAGACAATTTATATGAAAATAGATGCAACCCATAAACGAATGCAGTTTTGAGATAAAAAAAAGGGGGGGGGGGGGCCCTTAAGGCTTAAGGGCCTATAGTCTTTGTAAGACTGTGACCTGGGGCCCTCCTGGACCTCACAGTCTTTGAGAAACCCGGTCAAATTTCATCTGACTAAAACTGAAAGAAACTGGCCGCACTTGGGTCGATTCAGTTCACGCTTTATATCGAAGAGAAAAATCACATAATCAACATTCTACTTGTCGTACTCAGCCCAAATATAATTTATTAGTTGACCAACTCCCAAGTTTTTATAATCTTAACTTTATTTCTATTATTCCTAGTAAAAAACAGACAATTTATATGAAAATAGATGCAACCCATAAACGAATGCAGTTTTGAGATAAAAAAAAGGGGGGGGGGGGGCCCCTTAAGGCTTAAGGGCCTATAGTCTTTGTAAGACTGTGACCTGGGGCCCTCCTGGACCTCACAGTCTTTGAGAAACCCGGTCAAATTTCATCTGACTAAAACTGAAAGAAACTGGCCGCACTTGGGTCGATTCAGTTCACGCTTTATATCGAAGAGAAAAATCACATAATCAACATTCTACTTGTCGTACTCAGCCCAAATATAATTTATTTACGTGTCTGCATCATTATTTAACGCAAACACAGCATCAAATTCAAGAAATGTTGAAAAATATCCGACTTCACTACGTTAAAAACATCATGATTCAAAGATAAACAAATTGTACTACGCATGCGCACAGATACTTTTTCTTTCAGTTTTAGTCAGATGAAATTTGACCGGGTTTCTGAAAGACTGTGAGGGCCAGGAGGGCCCCGGGTCACAGTCTTACAAAGACTAAAGGGCCTATATAAGTACAGTCATTCAGACAGTAACAGGTCACAGGCAGTAACGGGCCAGACGATGTTGAGCCTTAAAAAAATTGAATTTAAAGAGCATTTCAAACTAAAATTGTATTCCAGTTTTGTGAAGTAATTTGTTGCCCGTCGTCTTTGAAAGTTTCGCGAGTTTGTTGTTGACGAAAGTGATTTTTTTTTAAAAAGACTGAATGTGCAGCAGAAGAAAATTTCGACATGCGAAACCTACAAAAAAAGTTTGCGTCTCAGTTACGGGAAGAGAAATATAAAGAGTGTGAATGTAATTATTATTATTTGAAGAGGTTTGTCTATGCTTCAAATTCACGATAAAATAATTGGGATAAATATCTGGCATCATGATATATTTATTCCGTTTCAACGGCGAGTCGAGTTGTCAATACCGGGTCACTGTCATACATGCGCATTAAAACCCATTGAAACACTGCTCCAGTAGAACTATTTTTAGAAAATTAATGCTAAACTACTGCATTTGATCCACTTCGTTTTCACTTGTTTCCACTGTAAAAGTTGTGAAAAATTGTGGTGAAATTAATTCAGAGAAGACAAAAAAGACTTTTTGTGTCCAATAAATACATATAAAGTGGGAAAATAGATCGCCAGTGGGTGCCAAAGAGGGGGAGTCTTTACTAGTATAGACACAAGCGACCCGTAACTGACCAAATTGCGACAGGCAAACAATCTAATTTTATAAAATAAGCAGAAGCTTTATCTGAATATTTCCGCTGCAATAATGAGTGTCAGATACCTGTCTGTCAATAACAAAAACCAAACTTTGGATAACTTATTTTATTCGAGAGAAATAAAAGAAAATATGAAAGGTGACCCGTTACTGTCTGAATGACTGTAATGAAATTTTGTTTATTTTGAAAAGTCTCACCTCTGATATTCCTTCAATTCAAATTAAATATACACAAAATATACATCAAAATGAAGATTGAGATGAATAGAACACGAAACACATGTGTAATCAACTCATAGAGTCGACTGTAGGCACCACTGGTTCCTGGAAGTCTGCTGTCATATTCGTACCAGAACTGATAATTTAATAATATTTCACGAAAACAACTCGTGGCCAAATGTGCTTTTCATATCCAAGAACAAAGCTAGAGGATCAAAATTTTTCAAAACATGACGGCAGAGGTGCATGGGGGTAAATTCCAAAGCCTTTGCTTTTGTTCGCGTATGAATATACTTTCGATTTCCAGTCAACGTCATTGGGCAAAAAAAGTATGTAAAAACAATGCTATCTAAAATCAAATAATGAAAAAGATCGCCTTCATACAGTATACTGTTATTAAATAGAGATTGCACAGTTGCCATATTCAATGCAAGGTATCATGATACCTGTTGAAATTTCTTAGAATTACAATTTTGTTTTTCGATGGAAATTCGTGGTATCGAGTGATTTGCGCATGTCTGTCGAGCATGGAAACCATCTTCAATAAAAAATGCAGACAGTGTTGTCCTTTTCCCAAATGCAGTCCTATCGCTGTATTCGAAAGTGTTTTGAATGCCCAGCTTTGTTCTTGGATATATGAAGCACATTTGGCCACAAGTTGTTCTGATGAAATATTATTTTATTATCAGTTCTGGTACGAATATGGTAGCAGTCTTCCAGGAACCAGTGGTGCCTGCTGTCAACTCTATGAGTTGATTACATATGTGTTTCATGTTCTATACAGTTAAAACTAGAAGTCCTGTCATGAAATGCGCACAAATAGCATGTTGATCTGTGCGTTAATGTGCGCGTTATGACCCAATTAAAGCTATCATATTCTGTACATATGGTCTGTGCATACTAGTAGGCAATGTTTCAGCCAATGGACCTCCGGGTAACCCGGAGGTCTATTGGCAGAAACATTGCATGTGTTTGTTATGAGTAACCAGGAGAACCTGCCTTGCTTTGGATGCCATTCGATATGGCAATTGCGCGCAATTCCAACGCGCAATTAAGCCTAGATAAGCGCACTATTTGTGACAGGACCTCTAGTTTTAACTGTACTTCCCAACCTTCATTTTGATGTACAATTCGTGTATATTTAATCTGAATTTAAGGAATATGAGAGGTGAGAATTTCAAAATAAACAAATTCCATTACTTATATAGCCCCTTAAAAAAAAACTCTTTTTGGTAAAGTGTTAATCCATAGAGGCCGGAAAATAGATAAAATCTATTTGAAATAATTCGAATTTTTTATTTTTGTGGAGGTGGGCGGTGAATGAGTGAATTCAGAAATGCATTTGAACATAAATTAAGTCTAAATCATAATAAACAATGGGGCAAAATGTGTGGTGGACTATGTTTGCCTAGTGTTTTTTTCTAAGGGCTATACATGTATGAGTAATGGTATTTTGTTTATTTTGAAGTTCCCACCTCTGATATTCCTTAAATTCAAATTAAATATACACAAATTATACACCAAAATGAAGTTTGTGCGATAGAGAACACAAGAAATATATAAAATCTACTCATAGAGTTGACAGCAGGCACCAATAGTTCCTGGAATTCTGCTACCATATTTGTACCAAAACTGATTATAAAATAATATTTCCTGAGAACAACTTGTGACCAAATGTGCTTCACATATCCAAGAACAAAGCTTGGGCATCAAAATCCTTCAAAACACAGCGACAGAGCTGCATGGGGGTAAATTCTCAAAGTGATTGCTTTGTTTATATTCTTACTTTCAATTTCCGGTCTACGTCATCGAATGGGAAAAGCATCGAAAAACAACGCCGTCTAAAATCAAATAATGAGAAAGATCACCTTAATACAGCATACTATCATTATATATAGACTGCAAAGTTGCCATATTCAATGCAAGGTATCATGATACCTGGTGAAATTTCTTAGAATTACGATTTTGTTTTTTATGGAAATTCATGGTATCGAGTGATTTGTGCATGTTCATTGAACATGGAATCCATCTTCAATAAAAAAAATGCAGACAGCGTTGTCCTTTTCCCAAATGCAGTCCTATCGCTGCATTCGAAAGTGTTTTGAATGCCTATCTTTGTTCTTGGATATGTGAAGCACATTTGGCCACAATTTGTTCTCATTAAATATTATTTTATTATCAGTTCCGGTACGAATATGGTAGAAGACTTCCAGGAATAAGTGGTGCCTGCTGTCAACTCTATGAGTTGATTTCATACATTTTTCGTGTTCTCTATCGCACAACCTTCATTTTGGTGTATAGTTTGTGTATATTTAATTTGAATTTAAGGAATATGAGAGGTGGAAACTTCAAAATAAACAAAATTCTATTACTTATATAGCCCCTTAAATATCTTAGCAATAAAAAAGTCATTCAACTAATTCAAATGTGAGCGGGACAGTAGTTCATTTCACAAAATTATAATAAAACTACTTTCAACGGCAAAAAACTTGCTAATCACTCGTCCTTGCGGTATTTGCTCACAAACAATGCAGACAACAATCATGTAAAAGTCAACGTTGTGTCATATGCCATCGCAGGGCTTATATTTTGATGAGAATCCAAGAATCTATTCACGCAAAGATTCGCGCAACACATTCAGCGAGAATCCATGTAGATTCTCGCTGCACCTCTGCTTGGATTCGTGTGAAGAGAGTTAAGTCAATTTAACCCTTTACCCAATGCAGTAGAAGCCTCTTAATTGAATATCCATTTTGCCATTGAAAGTTATTCAATTAACAGGAGTATACAATTAACAGGGATTTGGTCAGTTTCCTGTGTTCTGGAGGTAAACTGAGCATTTATTCTATTATATCTTGTTTGACAGAGCTCATAGAGCTCTGTAAAACAAGATATAATAGAATAAATGCCTGTATTGGATGTAGTGAGGCCAAAAAGGTTGATAAATAAGGGGAATTTGGTGCGTGTCACATTTTTTTTTTTGACATATTACAAAAATTTATATACAATTAACAGGAGTTTACCCCACAACCGAATTATGCAATTAACAGATCAAATTCGTACTGAAGGTATGGTAAATGGTTTTGTGTTTGAAAATTATATTCAATTAACAGGGCTATACAATTAAGAGATATCCAATTACATGTAAGTGGGCTCCACTGTATAGCAACAGCAAACTAACTAGTATAGGCTAATGTAACCTGAAATACCCTGACACATTCTCAATAAAATTGTACAAATATGGCTGTCCATTGACATTCATATTTGTTAGGTTTCACTGGTAAATATTGTTTATTGTTATATGGTACAGTATGTGGAGAGTGTATTATCACTAAATCACCTGCAGAGTGGTGATTCCAACCAACCAGAAATTTCAAATTTGCAAAGCACAAGCAAAGTTTCAGCCAGTGGACCTCTGGGTTAAACCTGGAGGTCCTTCGGCTGAAACATTGCTTGTGTTTTTTGTCCATATATACAAAATTTGAAAGTTATAGTTTGGGTGATAACTCCACTCCACGGGGGATTTAGTAACAATCCACTCTCCATGTACTGTATATCAAATTCAGTTTATGCTTTAAAATTAAAAAGCTATGTTGGGTTAACATGTGTTATCAATATACAACGGGGGTTCGACCATGGTGGCCTCATTCTATTCAGGGACACTCGTAGCAGTTATGGATTCTCGCAACCATTTTCGTGAGAATTTAAATGGATTCTCCCAAATTTAGATGAAATATATGCCCTGCATCACAACATCAATATCAAATATCTCCACCCATTTAGCACACTCAAACGTTCGATGGTGCCTAGCTCCTCCCACTCGGTCACTGCTTCACAATTTGCATTTCTTGAAAACTTTCGTTAAAGCAACCAAAAAGATAAAAAAAACCCATGGATAGTTAACACATGCCCTATATTTACTTTTACATTATCTTTATTTTGAAAGATTAGTAGAATATACGAAAAGCTGTTTTTTGAAACTCTCGCACCTGACTTCTGGAAAGATTCAACATGACCGCCGGCATAAAATACGATTTTTATTTCATAGCATATAGGAATTTCTGATGGAAGTGCTGAAAAATCTCACATGTTATTCACAGAATTCTCTTCGTGAACTGCGCTGTGCACGGCTCAAACTGCTTTCACTATCATGGAATATCAATTTACTTAAATTACCTTCAGTAATTATTAAGAAAATGTTCAAAATAAATAAAATCCTTTTATGCAAATTGAAATCCACTACACAAAGCACCCATGAAAGAATAAATAATTTTTTTCAATGAATAAGAAATTTAACACAAAAGTTACCAAAAATCAGACTGACTGAGAATAAATTATTCTCCTGGCTATTGCTGAAATGGTTGCCCCATTTCTGTAACCGTCTAACCGCCGGGCATAACCGGAAGGCGAATATCCATTAATTTCAACTGCTGGTATATTGTATTGTCTACGATGCAAAATCATTAAGGAATGGCGAGAAAACATTTCAAAACACTGCCACTTGACTTCCGCAAAAAGTAAACAAACAAAAACCATCGAGTGCCAACAGAAATTGTCAATGTGCAAATGATTGTTAACACATCATAACTGTGGTCACCCTGCATGGCCCGGTCACAAAACCAGGCCTTGCCATTTGAAAGTCACAGACATGCGACATGCCGCGCACCTGAAATAAAGTTTACATGTGCAATTTGTTCCCACATGCATGCATTTGAAGTGAGGGATGATTGTCATTGATATTACTTAAGAATTTTCCAACCAGTTTGTAAATTGTAGTTAGGCATAATTAACTGTATTAGCAAAGAGCCTCTTACCTCGAGTGGCTTGAATTTGATGTAATCATATCATAGAGTGAATATGTACTCCTAATTTTTTGAGTATCTTTTTATGTTCTCTGCTGAGACGAATGTCACAAACAGTTCCACGTTTACATCTACCTATTCCTCGCAATGAAATTCTAGCGGGAATATGTTGCAGGTCATGAAAGGGGTGTGTTAAGAAATTATTATATGTCCCATTGTCCGAGAAGGGAGCTGGACATTTTGTGCATGGGCGTTTCAGAACGTTTCGTACCCAAACCATTTAGGATGTTTCGTACACAAGCTACGACGTTTTGTACATGGGGTTACGACTGTCTTGAGCCAAGTAAAGAAAACAACATGTGAGTGAAAATAACAAATTTATTGCAATAACATATCTATATAAATACAAAACATACTGGAATGATACAGACATAAAGTTCTACTAGTACGTTTCAGACACGGGGATAATGACTGTCTTGAGCCAAGTTAAGATAACAACCTGTGAGTAAAAATAACAAATTTATTGCAATAACATATTTATATAAATACAAAACATACTGGAATGATACAAATATAAAGTTCTACAAAGATAAATCTGACTTTGTACAGAAATAGAACATAGTAGAAAATATTTATTATAATTATAAGTAGGCCTATGGTAAGGATTAGGGCTGTCACAATTTTTTAATTTAGGAATCGATTAATCGTCGCAAATAATCGACGATTAATCGTACCTAAATGCTCCTCCCCTCCTCTCCCTCTCTCTGAAGTCGATAAAAATGAAGTTCAAGTCAGTTGACCTACCTCAAGGAAACAACGAAGATGATCCTTTTTAGGTGCATTCAAATCTTTGATGTTCTGAACTTTTGAACTGTCAGTGTAATAATCAAGACCGGTCGGCAGTTGCGAAGTTTTCAGTGTAATAATCAAGACCGGTCGGCAGTTGCGAACTTCGCAACTGCCGACCGGTCTTGATGATTATACTGACGGTTCAAAAGTTCAGAACATCAAAGCTTTGATGAATGTACCTGGAAGACTATTGCTTCCAACAGCGTGTTGGGGTTTAACATCGATGTTCTTAACTCTTTACCTTTAGAAACAATAGTTTTTTCATCAAATTTTCTTTTAATTATTAAACGTCTAAAACGGGATACAATTTACCGATTATTCGACAACGAAAAATACTAATCGATTTTGCCGTGACCGATCAACAGTCGATTAATTGATTAATCGTGACAGCCCTAGTAAGGATGGGGCTTAGAACTTTGAATTGCCAAGTCGCCTCCTTAGCATAGGTGGTGTAATCCTTACATGACCTCTCAGTAAGTTGTCTTATTTAAACTAGGGGTAAGGCAGGCCTGGCATTCTTAAAAATGCAGGAGGGCTAAAAATCGCTCTCCTCACATGGCCTAGGGGAGCGATTAGCTCTCCTCAAGCTTACAAAAGCTAAAAGTGGAAAGATGAAGTTGTACTATTAATGAATTTTGCCTAGTGGGCTTTGTACATTTTATTTGGTGCTGCTAACCAGGTAGTCTCTGTGAGACGGCCACACTGCCCCTCCCACACCTCCGGGCCTTGGTAAGGCCCGGAGGTGTGGGAGGGGCAGTGTGGCCGTATTGCAGAGATCACTGACATAGCAGACATCTGAAAACGTGGGTTTTAGGAATAGGCTGTTGTGGTAATCATTATTTTCTAAGGCTAGGAGGGCTATATTTTTATTCTGTACCAATGACCCAGACATAGCTGGTGCTAACTCTTAAAAATCTAGGGCCAAACACAAATTTTGCCCCCAAATCCCCAAAATTTGCATCTAAAACCAAAAGAAATCATGTCCTAAAGGACCTCCATTCTTTGCCCCTACTGCGCATGCGCAGTGTCAAGGACGTTCCGAAATTGGCGCCAATCATCATTCTTTGTTTGGCCCTTCATCAGTTAACATCTCACTGATCTTTGTGCTTGTAGATCTCAATTTGAATGATGCCAGACACATAAATATTGGAGAAATGGTGATTCTAAGGAGGATAGAGAAGGAGGAGAGGAAAAAGGAGTGACAGAAAATATTCAGGGCTGTAACTTAAAATTTTGTGAGGAAATTATGTTAAGTTGCCTATTTTCGAGGCATGGGCCTGTTGTTGTCATTCTTGCTTTGAAGTTGCACTGCTTATTCAGTGTTTCCTCTCTCCTTATCCTGTAAGCCCCCCCTTGCTATTATCCCATGCTTTTGGCATATTTTTGAGTAAGATTGCTACTAAAATTTCTTGGGAGAATTAGCTTGGTAACAGAATGAATTCTGTTATTTTCCCCATGTTTACGTTTTCACCCATGGGCGTTTAGACGTTGTGTTCTGCATCTACCATCTGATGTTCTGCAGATTCTTCTTTGGAAGTCTCTATTTTGCATCAGATAGTGTGTAATATTGATAACTGATTTCGGGCCAGTATTGTCAGTGCCTGGAGTCATGTTTTCTGGTGTTTATACACTTCTTGTTCACATTGGCAACAGTCTCTTTTGAGGGGGGCTTTTTGCCTTTGGAGTAGTTTATCTCATTATAAGATACATTATTATTATCCGTAAGTGTTGCAATAATTATTTAAAATAATTTTAAAATTTTTGACCACACTTACCCTTGGGATCCATTGGGGCTCAACGTTACTTTTCAGAAACTTGGGCTTCGCTGAAAAAATATTTTTCAGAAATTATTTTGAATTTCATTTGCTTTTTTCAATGTTAATGGATCATGTTATTATGCATCTTTGTGTTTAGGGGTTTGTGCGAGTACTAGGACTTGTTGTTGTCTTTTCACAATGAAAGGATATTTTTCAAATTGTAATAGGAAGAAATCTTCCTCTGACTTTCATGATCATTGTATTAATTGTAGTCAGTGTACTCGCACTAACTCCTGTTCAATATGTCAATATTGGGATGACAAACATTGGAAACGTGTGTCACGGTATGTTGTTAGTGGAGAAAGGGCTATGCCGGTCCTTTCTCTGCAGGGTCACTCTAGTCTATCAGTTTCTATTTCAGAGGAACAAGAACAGGGTGATGTTTCCATGTTATCTTCCAAGAGTGCGCTTCCGTCGTCACAATTGAATGAAGAGCTAGCGGCAAAAGTGCTCATGGAGATACGACAGTTGCCTAAGAGTTCCTGAGTAGGATCGACAGCGCTGTCGTCCGCTAGCTCGGCCGGTATAGCGTCCATTCACTGAATGGTTCGGCAGCCGGGTTCGTCCGTTGCGGTCCAGGAGGAAATGTTGGGTGATGCGAGCACTATAAACATACTAGGTGCACACCCAGTGACGGCGGATGTTAGGAGAGATCGGAGGAAGCCTTCTAGTCCGGTTCCTAGCACGTCCAGGTCCAGCCGGGCCGCGAGCGAGAGAGGCCCCTCTCTCGAACAACAACATCAGGGACCTGATTTTGTGGTGCAAAATGTGTCGCAAGCGGAGCACACGTCCGTCGCTCAGGACGCTCCGTTGTTTAGGCAGTCCGCGGAGACTGCTCAGGCTTCCTCATCCTCTCACCAGTGCACACGACTGCACCTTGGCTACGCGACCGCGGATATTCTACCAGCTTCGCCGATAAGGGATTCTTCGGCGACCAGGTCACGCCATCCAGTAGCCAGGGACACGAGGCCGGTAGACTCCGGACGTTCGCATAGGAAGAGTATGCGGGAGTCAGTTGATGCGGAGCTTCCCGCGGCTAAGCAGCGAAAGACTGCTACTCCGCAGGCCTCGATGACGGACGTGCTTGCTCAGATAGCACAAATTATCGCAGAATCCCAGCAACCGACAGAATCGGTGTCGGATCGGGAATTATCCGACGGCGCTGGGTCGGTACGCTCCACCGAAGCATCGGGTGCGGACGACCGGGAGCATCATGAGGTCCGACTGGATGGTGAAAGGGATACGGATGACTTGGAGCTATCCTTTCGGAACAACATAAAGCTGCTGTGGATTTCATCCGGCACTTCCTTCCTCATGTTGTTCCGTCAGCGAGACTGCTGCGGTACCGGACAAGAGAATAATACAATTATTATTCATTGGACACTGAATTCTTCGAGCTGTTCAGAGACATCATCCCTGAGTTTCCGTCTCAGTCCAATAATGTCACAAGAACATTTGAATTATTGAACGACGCTATATTCAAGCTTGCTTCCAAAACAGGCAAAGCTGGTTTCTTGTCCTCCAATGCTCTTAACCTGCCTTTCATTAATGCAAGGAATAAATTCGATACGGCAGGACAGGGTATTCCGAGAGTTCCTCTGCGTCTTGACGACAAGGCGGAAGACGTAGAATTGTCGTTACCGTCGTCTATGTCCGTTCCATCCGCGGTGTTGGATACGACAACCACGTCTAACAGGGCCAGTTTAGATGCTTTATCTTACGCAGACCACCTTACAAAGGCGTTATCACTGCGGCTTCAAGGGAAAGAATTCCTGGATATACAATCCTCTTTAAGACTTCTTTCAAGGGCAGTGGCTTATTCCACGTATAACTCCGCCCTCTCAGTGGCAAACCTGGAGTTGGTTAGACGTGACGCAGCCTTAGCTACATCCATACGCATGGATAGTAAGGTGAAGAACTCTCTCAGAGTCGCTTCGGTCTCCGGAGAACTTCTATTCGACGGCAAGCTTTCTGCTATCTACGATAAAATTACTAAGAAAGCTTCGGATTCTCTGTTGTTCAAATCTGCTTCCAAAAAGTCGGATACGGCAGAGAAGAATAAGACAGGCACTTCTGGGTCTAATGCGCCCAAGAAAGGTTCTTATAGAGGTTCAGGTGCGTCCTCTTGGTCTTATTCAAGAGACCGTCAAGGCAGCGACTCACCTGCGGGATGTCCTTCGGGCCGGGACAATCGGACGGACGCCCCGAGGTCGACGGGATGAGGTGCGGGTCGTGGAGGACGTGGTTTCTCCTCCCGCAGGCCTCGCAGGTCCAGGAGGTGATGGCTTCAACCTCTATCGTGTTCCGGTTAGCGGAAGGTTGTCGAGTTTTTCAGAAGAGTGGGCGTCGATTACGGACGACCCTTGGGTGAGAGGGGTGATTTCGGAAGGTCTAAGAATATCCTTCAAACGAAAGCCTCCTTTAACTCGAAGTCCAAAATGGACTCAACTTCCGTCAAATCCGCAGAAAAGAGACGCTCTGTTATCGGAGGTGCAGTCTCTTTTAATGAAGAACGCGGTAGAGGTCGTAGAAGACCAGGAAACACCAGGATTCTACAGCCATCTGTTTCTGGTTCCGAAACCAGACGGCTCGTTCCGTCCAGTCATAGATTTGAGCTGGATAAACAAGCTGATCGTCGCTCCGAAATTTTATATGGAGACGATTCGGTCGGTCAGAGCGAGTATTCGGGTGAACGATTATGCTACAAGCATAGGTCTCAAGGATGCGTACTTTCATGTCATGGTACATCCGACATTCAGAAAGTATCTACGCTTCGCAGGCCTAGGAATTGTGTATCAATTCCGGGCGATGTGCTTCGGATTGAACCTAGCACCCTGGGCTTTCACTCGGGTAATGAACTCAGTAATGATGTATTTCCAAGCTCATTCGTCTGCGGTAACGTCGGCCTACCTGGACGACATTCTTCAGAGGTACGGCAACGAGTTAATGCTTCAGAACAATGTGCAGAATCTGCTTCTATTGCTCCGACGTCTCGGTTTTGTTATAAACGAGGAGAAGTCGGATCTGGTGCCGTCCAAGTCATTCACTCATCTGGGAATGAGCTTCGAGACGCACAACAATCTCGTTCGTCTGCCGTTAACCAGAGCGAAATTAGTCAGTTGTTACGCTCGCTATTGTCTTCATGCAGACAAAGTCACAGCGAGGGAGTTTATGAGACTGATAGGTCTGTGCGGAGCCGCCGCGGATCTCATTCCGATGGGACGGTTACGCACTCGTCCTCTCCAAATTTTCTTAACTCAGAATTGGAGTGTGAAGATTCATTCGCTCGACTTAGACGTTCTCTTGTCAGATCAAGTGAAACAAGAGATTCAGACTTGGGCAAACATTCAGTGGTTAACTCAGGGAGTTCCGCTGCAGTTGCCGGATCCGAGTTTTACCATTATGACGGATGCCAGTCAAACAGGTTGGGGCGCAACATTGATCCCAACGGATTCGAGATGCCAGGGTCTTTGGGATCCACAGTTCCTAAGCAAGCACATAAACATCAAGGAAATGATGTCAATTTGGCTTGCGTTATGTCATTGGATGGATATTATTCACAAAGCTCATGTCCAAATTCTGTCCGACAATATGACAGTAGTGGCGTATATACGGAACAGGGTGACACTCATTCCATTCCGTTATTCAATTTAACGGAGAGAATCCTTCTGTTTGCTCTAGAACATCAAGTTCTACTTTCGGTCCGTCTTATACCGGGTCGTCTGAATGTACTAGCAGACTCCCTTTCACGGAAGGGTTGCCGTCGGAGTGGACTCTCAACAAACAAGTATTCAATCAGATTTGCTACCAGTGGGAACGGCCAATGATAGACTTATTTGCGACACATCTCAACAATCAGTTGCAGACGTATGTGTCACCGTGCCCGGATCCAAGAGCATTTGAAGTAGACGCTCTATCGATCTCATGGGACGGAATGATAGGATATGCGTATCCTCCAGCGCCGTTGATTCAGCAAATATTGCTAAAGATAAAACAATCTCAGTGCAAGATTCTGTTGGTAGCATATCTGTCTCCACAGAGACCGTGGATAAATCTACTCAGGTGTCTGTTGTGGGACCTACTGCGAAAGCTTCCTCCACGGGAGGATCTTCTTTCGCAGGGGAAACCGCGTCGACTTCATCACAACCCGCAAGGTCTCAACCTTCACGTTTTTCCGTTGTGCGATCCTTCTTGCATGGCAAGCACTTTACAGGACGAGCAGTGGATGCGATTTCTAACTGTAGGAGGACCTCCTCTTCGCTAAATTATGCGGCTAAGTGGAAGGTTTTTCGTCGTTAGTGTAGGGATCATTCTTTTGATATCTTTGATCCCTCCATACCAGATATTGCAAACTTTCTAGTATATTTGTTTGACGAAATCAAACTGCAGCCTGTTACTATTAAGGGTTATAGGTCTATGTTATCTGATACCTATGCACATCACGATAGTTTACAAATTGGATCTAATGTCTCTTTATGTAAGTTAGTTAGAAACTTCTCGATAAATAGACCCAGAACTCTTAGATTAATTCCTAAGTGGAATTTAGCTTGGGTTCTTCTTAAATTAAAGGAAAAGCCATTTGAGCCTCTTGGGACAGTAGATATCAAATTCTTGTCTTATAAGACAGCTTTTCTCTTAGCTTTCTCTTCTGCTAGAAGAGTCAGTGAGCTTCATGCACTATCGGTGGACGATTCTCACTATCGTAGTGTCGGGAACACTATCACCTTCACTACTAATGTTGGATTTTTAGCTAAGAATCAGGCTCCTAATAAATATCCGGAACCTATTGTTATTAAGGCTCTTCCGTCTTCAGACGGGCGTAGGCCTTTACTCTGTCCTGTTAGAGCTTTACGCATTTATAAACAGAGATCTCAGTTTATCAGAAAGGGACGAAAACGTTTCTTTCTGTCTCTGATGCCTAATACAAAGGACATTTCGGTCCATTCTGTTGCTAGATGGATTCAATTAACTATCCGTACTGCTTATGATAATTTATCTTCTTCTCAGCAGTCTGTGCTTAAGATTTCGGCTCATGAAGTAAGAGCTCTTTCTACATCTTGGGCTTATGCAAATAGTGTGGCTATTACAGATTTAATGAAGGCTGCTTATTGGTCTCAGCCATCCACATTCACAAATTTTTATCTCAGAAATATTGAGTCCATTTCTGGAGACCTGCATTGTTTAGGTCCGTTATCTGTTGCTCAGAATGTCGTCCACTAAACAGTTGCAACTATAGTTATGCAGGCTTTCTGTTCCGGCAGTGACTCCGTCCTGCTGCCCTCTTCGCTCTGGGCTATTTGACCCAGGGCAAGGGGAATGGGGGGGGGGGAGGGTGTTCCCTTAGGTCACCTGCTTTATAGTGAAAAGCAAGGGAATTCCTCCTCCGGAGTCAGTAATTCTGAGTCGTTTCCGGGATGGTTTTAGAGTGTAATATTAATGTTAAAAATTCATTCATGTCATATTTTTAAAGTGCAGCTCGGTGTGAAGCATTTGTATATGTCAAGTGTCAAACGGGCGTTAATATACAATCCTCGGACACTTTTAAAGAATATAAAGAGTCTCAATTCTCTGGACTAACTTTATTTATTGGCTTGCTTTAAAAATAATTAGTATAATGGGTTATACTGGATGTTAATAGAGAACATGAATGTTATTGTGCTCAATTATGAAGGGTATTGTATCTTTCTAATTTATCATAAAATAAGAAAGATACATGTAAAGCCTAATACTCCTTTTCTCCTTGAGGGGTTCACTCTATATTATATAGTTGAGCTTATTGGATTTTCCTCTATGTCCTAGGCCCTCCAGCCTTTTTACTATTCAGCTATGTCTGGGTCATTGGTACAGTATAAAAATGTTAAAAAATTTATAGTAATTTATATATTTTTTATACTTACCAATGACCCAGATGGGGATGGCCCTCCCAGGAGTTGGGAACTCATACCTCCCCGCTGAGTACATAGCGCTGACCAGGCACTGCCAGTAAGAATGATGATTGGCGCCAATTTCGGAACGTCCTTGACACTGCGCATGCGCAGTAGGGGCAAAGTATGGAGGTCCTTTAGGACATGATTTCTTTTGGTTTTAGATGCAAATTTTGGGGATTGGGAGGCAAAATTTGTGTTTGGCCCTAGATTTTTAAGAGTTAGCACCAGCTATGTCTGGGTCATTGGTAAGTATAAAAAATATATAAATTACTATAAATTTTTTAACTTTTCACCCTCCTCAATTTTTTTAAGGCGAGCAGTAGGCGAGCGAATAAATGGCTCTCCTGAAAATGTCAGGCCTGGTAAGGTGTGTGTGTGTGTGTGTCTGGGGGGAGTCCCTGCATGATGATATACTGGGTATTTAACATTGCAGTAATAAAAAAGTATTGTACATGTACTGAAAATTAATCATTTTAATGTGTTCATGTGCTAATCATGACACCAGTGTAATAACAATGCTGTGATTACATATAAGAACTGATCAAAGCTGATTAATCATCAGTGAGCTTACATCATAATGTTTTGATTTTTCATCAAAGAAAGATGTTTTTACAGTCTGTGGTTCATTTTATTTCCTAACAATATTTTCAAATGTACGACATATTGCGGTGGTGTTGGACGTATTAAATACTGTTCCGTGATATTTCAAATGTGGATCTTTTTCATATTGGATTATAATACTTTATGAAAATTAGTAATCTATTATTTCCAATAAAAAATACATAAAAACCGTATAGAATTTGCCTGTGTTCGAAACGTCCTTTGATAAAGGTACGAAATGTCTTCTTTGTATACAAAACAGTGAGGGTACGAAATGTTGTCAGCAAATATTTTTAAAAATTGGTAAACTGTCGGTTAAAGTATTTTGTGTATGAACAGTTTTAGAAGTGTAATATGTTGAAGTAACTGCAGGCTTCTACCTCTGCCTTCTAGTGTAAAATTAGGTCCCTGCAAATCACACATTTTCAATTCGAATTAAAATGGGCCTATTATTCAAAATCAAATCTTGAATCGAATTCTGGGTGTCTTGAAGATGACCGATATGGGTAAGGGGGGCTGTAAACCTGATTGTTCTGACTGTGACGGCTCAAGTCCCGACTGATAAAATATTCCAGCTACATTTTGAAGGCATGCCTCAATGATGTAGTTGGAATATTACCCAGGAACAGGTACATGACTTATCAGCACTAGGCACAGCTCAGGACTATGGGAAAGGGTGGGTAGGGGACTGCAAACCTTTTTGTTCCGACTGTGACCGCTCAAGTCCCGACTGATAAAATATTCCAGCTACCTCGTCAAGGAAGGCATGTCTTGATGATGTAGTTGGAATATTACCCAGGAACAGGTGCAAGACTAACCGCACTAAACACTGCACAGCAATACATGTAGATCATCGTTAACATTGTTTGGAAACTTTAACTTTGTTTTCAGGAGAGACTGGAATTAGCATGGGAAGTGGCATGGATCAGATGCTATTTATGTTAATATACAGTACTATTGTACTGGAGAGTGGATTGTTACTAAATCCCTCGTGGAGTGGAGTTATCACCCAAACTATAACTTTCAAATTTTGTATATATGGATAAAAAACACAAGCAGTGTTTCAGTCAATGGACCTCCGGGTTTAACCCGGAGGTCCATTGGCTGAAACTTTGCTTGTGCTTGTTATGCTTTGCAACAAATTTGAAATTTCTGGTTGGTTGGAATCGCCACTCTGCAGGTGATTTAGTGATAATACACTCTCCACGTACTGTAGATGAAAGTATGGTCTGACTTTATTTTCAGCATTATTTACGTAGAAATTCCATCTGAACTATACATTTTGTGAGACAACGATAATGACCGATACCAATATATTCCCGTGTAAAGAATTGAAAGGAAACGAATTAGGCAGCTGATTTGGAATCGAATATCAACTTAAGATTCGAAATCGAACCGAATCTTGAAGCTTTGCAGGGCACTATGTAAAATAATACTAGATGTAATGCTGAACTTTTTTTCGTTCAGAATTTCAGGGCCAACCATATATGGAATACGGATCCTTGAAGTTTATTTTATTTATGTTATTGGGGTTTTAACGACACTTTCGAAAGCCGGGATCACCTTGTGTTGGACAGTTTTATGGATGGAGGAAGCTGGTGTACCTAGAGAGAATCACCAAGCAGCGGTGAGCAACTGTCAGTAGTACTGAAATGGTTAACCGGATAACCGGTTTGAAACCGGTTACCTACATAACCGATTAAAAAAAACGTCAACCGGTTATCCGAAATATCGAAAGTGATCGTCATTCCACGGTTAAAACATACATGTAGTAAATCTATCGCTTCTTCTTTGGGACAAATTACACTACTCCTCGAAGCAGCGCTGTATATATTGAGAAATAATCGACTTTGGCGTTCAAGACTTCGTTGATGATCGACAATTTCTGTGAGTAACCGCAGAAACTATTCCTTAGTATGTATGCAAACGAACGTTGTCGAGTACTTGACAACGTTCGTTTGTATACACACTACGGAATAGTTTCTGAGAATACTGCTTTCCAATTCCTACATGTATAGTTTTGATTCCAGATTCGGTGAAATAATGGCTACGGTTAACCGGATATTATCCGGTTATACAATGTAGCTCTCAGTTAGTCGGTTGAGTAAATGATCCAACCGTTTCAGCCCTAACTGTCAGACTGCCCAATGTACTAACTCCACACAAGTATGGGGTACATTTGGTGGAATACAAGTGCACCATTGATGTGTTGTGTAGTACACCTTAGCAGCCAGCACCACCATGCCCCAAAGTGGACAATCAGGATTAAGCGCCTTGCCCAAGGACACAGCACAGCTGGTGGAGATTGAACTGTGGACCTTTTGGTTTGAAGTACAATACCATAACCACTGAGCCACCGCACTCCCTGAACCTTGAAGTAGTTCATATATAGTACGTGGAGAGTGTATTATCACTAAATTACCTGCAAAGTGGAGATTCCACCCAAGCAATAATTGCAAATTTGTTGCAAAGCATAATTAACAAAAGCAACGTTTCAGCCACTGGACCTCAGGGTTAAACCCGGAGGTCCATTGGCTGAAACATTACTTGTGTTTTTTTGTTCGATATGTACACAGTTTGAAAGTTATAGCTTGGGTGATAACTCCACTCCACGGGTGATTTAGTTACAATTCACTCTCCACGCACTGTACAGTGGAGTCTACTTAATTGTATATCCGCCGAAACGGTCGCATTCCCACACGCATGCATCAGAAAACCGTTCTCCTTGTCGGCGATACACTCTTGCCCTACCATCAGCGCACCGTAGACAAAATCATGATTCATCACCAGAAAGAACTGTACTCCAATGCTGTGGAGTCCAGCGAACATGCTGATGTACCCATTCCATTCTGGTGGTAAGATGATGTTGGGTAATGATTGGTCTGTGGCAGGGACTGATATAAGCTTCATAAACCGTAACCTTAAAATAGGTTACGGTGTGCCTAGCATACCGTAACCTGTAGGTTTCCGTAGTGTAGATATAAGGTAAATTATTAAGGTAATCAGTTTCCTCTCGTAACCTAATAATAGGTCTCAGGTTTATAGAAACACGTAACCTCCCCCATAACCTAACCTATAGGTTACGGCTTATGTCGGACCCTGGTTGGTTGCTGCGTTCAGCGAGTCTGTTGCGAACAGTTTGTGCCCTGATTCTGTTGTTAGTTCTACCTGGAGTTATTGCAGCTGTCCTCGTTACCGGAAGGAAGCGATCCCGCAAGTGAGACGTCCTGATGTGTTGTCTTGTGCAGGGATTGTAACTCTTGGTCCACCTGAATGCAGTCGATCGGCAGTAGATCCAGGGTTCTATACCTTTCAATGAGATGGTAAATAGTTGCCACAGTGACTCCGAACTCAACAGCGAGCTCACCTGGAGGTATCCCAACCTCATGCATACCAATGGCATGCAACCTCTGATTTTTGGTTAACCTTGGCATTTTTTAGAATGTCGGAAGACAAAAACTAGTGTGTTTTCTCAATAACCCAGGCTCTCTAGCATAACATAACACAAAGAAAATCACCCATTCAATTTGACATTCTCGGGTAGGACATGCTATTTTGAAATCTGTAGCAAACTTGTATACGGTTGGGTGGACAACAACATGTCATTAAACTCTTTGCACAACTTCTTGTCCACACACATGCACCATCAGAACTATTATATTTCATTCGTTATGCTATTTTTTTCACATTTGTTTCTATTATACTTTCTTTTTTGACTCCGTATAATAAATACTCAGCTTGTAAGTTGAAGATATGAAAATGACCCAATTCTTGTTACCAGTAATTGTATACTCCTGTTACTTGAATATTTTCTCTGGCAAGTGGCTCTTCAATTAACAGGGCGCGACTCTACCTGTTGAAAGCTTAGATGTTAATTCTTAGTTCTACAGTTGAAGCTAGAAGTTCTGTGACTGTATTGTGCCCTATTTTGAAGTAATGGTGCACTGAGTATGTGCTCTTTTGTCCTTGTCAAACTGCACCTGCCACCATTAGCGTACAGTACATGGAGAGTGGATTGTAACTAAATCACCCGTGGAGTGGAGTTATCGCCCAAAATATCACTTTCAAATTATGCATATATGGACAAAAAACAGAAGCAAAGTTTCAGCCAATGGACCTCCGGGTTTAACCCGGAGGTCCATTGGCTAGAACTTTGCTTGTGATAGTTATCCTTAGCAATTATTGCTCAGGTGGAATCCCACTCTGCAAGTGATTTAATGATAATACACTTTCCACGTACTTTAACTCCTGTAGAAAAACAGCATGCCCAACTCTGTACAATTCTATACTAGTAAAATTAAATAGAGATCATTAACATCATTCCTAACCTCTACTATGATACATGTATATGTAATGACATAAATCGCGGTGGCTCAGTAGGTAGAGGTGCAGGCTGCAAGCCGAGAGGTCCTCGGTTCGAATCCCACTTGCGGCAACCGCGTTGTGTCCTTGGGCAAGACACTTCACCCCCATTACCCATGTGGGGGCATGATGACGCCGTGTACTAAGGCGTACTGCACGTCGATGGTACGCATGTCTTCAACCAATCTAACCCTGCCTGTGCTGCAATGCGGAGTTACGATGTTGGGGAGCTGGCAGCTGCTCGTCTTTGCTCGGTGGTTCTCTCTGGGTACTCCGGCTTCCTCCACCCGTAAAACTGTCACGGTCATGATTAGCCATTGTGCATAAATATGTGACCTTAAACATCAATAAATAATAATAATGACATAAATAGATAATAAAATTCGACTCCATAAACAGAATGAAGAGAGTAGATTACTACTTAATCGCAGCGCCATATATTCTCCACTTGAAAAGGATTTATAATTGTTCATAAGAGCACCCAGAGGTCCATGTAGTGGAAGTTTGCAAGTGCCTTTTGTGTTTTGTCCTCAGAAATTGTAAATAATTACAGTTAGAACTAGAAGTCCTGTCACGAACTGTGCCCTTATCTAGGCTTAACTGCTCGTAGGAATTGCGCGCAATTGCCATATGGAATGGCATCTGAAGCGCGGTAGGTTCTCCTGGTTACTCATAGCAAACACAGGGTTACCCAGAGGTCCATTGGCTGAAACATTGCTTGTGCACAGGCCATATGTACAGAATTTGATAGCCTTACTATGATTGTAACACGTAGATTAACGCACATATTGACATGCTATTTGTGTGCATTTCAGGACAGGACTTCTAGTTTTAACTGTACTAAGTGAAAAATCTATCTCATAGTGATTTTGTAGTAATCCACCCTCTACTGCAGTCTCAATATTTTCTTTATGTTTTATCAGTTCATTTTGTGATTGCACTACCAACCTGTCTGATAATGCATTACATTTTGCATTGCACAGCACAAACACTCTTGTGTATTTCAGACAACTTCACTCTTCAGCAGTAAGGAACGCATTAACTAACGAGCATGATCTGCGCTAATTGTGTCAGGACTTCCAGTTTTCAACTGTACAATACTTCAGGAAAACAAGTATTTTTGTTACTTTTTGATTTGGTTGCCAAAAAATCCTGTCTTTACTTGTTTTATAAGGATATTAACATTGTATTTTCAGAGAAAGTGTCAAGGGGAAAGAGAGGTCGGAGCTTCACTGAAGGATGGGTTGAATTTCTTGATAAGAGAGTTGCTAAGAAGGTGGCTTTATCACTTAACAACACTCAGATAGGAGGGAGGAAGAAAAGTAGGTGGTATGATGAGATATGGAATATAAAATACCTTCATAGATTTAAATGGGCACATTTAAATGAGAGACTTGCATATGAGAAAGCTGTGCATAATCAGAGACTGAGGCAAGAAATTTCTCAAGCAAAACGGGAAGCAAACTTTCACATACAAAATGCTGAATTGAAGAGAAAAAGACTAAAAGGAAAGACAGAAACATATGAAGAGAAAAAAGTTGATATCAGACTGAAAGAAACTGATGATGAAATAACCGCAAAGAAAATGAGAAAAATGGAAAGGGATATAAACTCAAAAAAACCTGAGGAGCGAAAAGTAAATAAAAAATCAGCAGTTGGAAAAAACTTACTGAATATAATATTTTCAGGAGGTGGAAAGACTGAGGAAGTTGACTGATTATTAGCCTGTGAAGCAAAATGTCAGCATGACATGACTTCCACGTTATATCACTCTGATCTGAAGACTGATCAAAATAAACTGCCCCTGAATGTTTGTTCCAACATAATGACAGTGTTTAGCCCTCTGCACTCTGATGTGAAAATGGCAAAGTTTTCAGCAGCAAATATTTCCCATAATGCAGTTTGATATTTAACCAAATATATCTTGTTTGAGAGAGCTCACTGAGCTCTGTCAAATAAGATATAATTGGTTAAATTCATTGTTAAACAAGAGGAAAACACAGTGATTGGAGAAAGTTCTGTTGCACTACTAGTGTGCTAGGGATTACATGTAAAGATAGTGAGGTTATCTTGTTCACATCTCCTAATTCATGCAAGCGAAATGACCATTATCCATTCCTAAATTTAAAAAAAAAATGACATCCAAACTTGTTGTTATCTATGGCACTTTAGTTAGAAAAAAAATTTATTGTGTTACACACGTTAGTTGAAAAGAACTGACTTTGTTCTGAGTTATATGGTTGAATGCCAGTTAATTTAATGTACATGTATCACATGCCCCAAGTAATACATTGGAACCCTTTCCATTGAATAGACTCTCTGCCAGTGGACATTATTCAAGTAACATGAGTATTCAGTTAACGTTGAAAATATTAATTGTTCTAACACACATGTTCACTTAGTACAGTTAAAACTAGAAGTCCTGTCACGAATAGTGCGCTTATCTAGGCTTAATTACGCGTTGGAATTGCGCGCAATTGCCATATCGAATGGCATCCAAACCACGGAAGGTTCTCCTGGTTACTCATCGCAAACACATGCAATGTTTCTGCCAATGGACCTCCGGGTTACCCGGAGGTCCATTGGCGGAAACATTGCTTGTGCACAGGTAATATGTACAGAGTTTGATAGCTTTACTGGGGCCATAACGCGTACATTAACGTGCATATCAACGTGCTATTTGTGCGCATTTCATGACAGGACTTCTAGTTTTAACTGTAGCCATCCTACTTAATGAAATTATGACGTATCGTGTTGCTGGACCGCAAAAGTGGTCTCTCATGTTGAAAAAGTTAATAAACCATAACACCCTCCAATAGGGCTGCACGGTATATCGATAAACCGATATATACCGGTATTAAAACCAATATCGATCGAATACCGGTGTAATTACAAAAATATCGGTTTATCGTCATTATTTATTTACCCTCAATTTAATTTTCAAGATGTCTTGAATTTTTGAACTGTAGCTCCGAATGAATAAATTATCCCTTTATCCGAGGAATCGTCTGCTTGAGCCCTCGTAATATACAAATTCAGCAGTTGAAAAATAATTTTCAAAAGGTTCAACAAAACTATATTATGTGACCCCTCATTGGAACGAGCTCGCTGAGCTCATTCCAATGAGGGGTCACATGATATAGTTTTGTTGAAATCTTTGGTTAAAATCTGATCAACTAATTTTGAAAATAATAAATTTTGATATCGTCTGCGTTGGATAAAGGTTTTTCGAACTGCATCATCAAGGCATGCTAATTCGATCTGACTGTAATGCCTCGAGTCTCTATTGTGGTACGTGTGTTCATACATCTGAACAGTTTTCGATATACCGGTATACCGTGGTATTTTTTTGAATACCGATACCGGTATTCTGTTTTGAATATCGTGCAGCCCTACCCTCCAAACTCATGTTATTGTTATAGTAACATGTCAAAGTTGTACTGAAGGTATGTTAAATGGTTTAGTGTTTGAACATTATATTTAATTTTTTATTTATTTATTAGGGTTTAACGACACATTAACAGCCAGGGTCATATCATGTTGGTGACAGTTTTACGGGTGGAGGAAGCTGGACTACCTGGAGAGAACCACCGAGTAACAACAAACAGCTGTCAGCTCTCCAACATTGTAACTCTGAACTCTGCACCGCAGCACAGGCAGGGTTAGATTGGTTGAAGACATGTGCACCATCCACGTGCAGTACACCTTAGTACACAGCGTCATTGTGCCCCCATATAGGCAATCGGGGTGAGGTGCCTTGCTCAAGGACACAACGTGGGAGCGTGAATCAGTCGCTGAAATAGTCACCCATCCAATTACTAACCACGCTCGACGTTGCTTAACTTTGGTGATCTTCCGAGAACTGGTTACCGTGATGCCACCGTGCCCCCTTATATTTAATTAACCCCTTTGCTACTGCACAATTTTATTGGGAACAATGGTAGAAAATTATGAAAATTGAAAAAAAAAACAGAAACGTAAAACAACTTGTAATATTAAATCTGCCAGAACATAATTGAACACTTTTGGAGTCTAATGTTTAGTTCCAGTATCTAATTTTGGTGTGGTATAACCCAAAACATGGGTAATAACATAGTCCAGAGCAACTTGGACAGTCTGAGCAGTAATATCTGGATTTGCTAAAGTCACTTGAATTATCTAAATCGCCCACATCATTACCACTGTCAGCAAATAATTTTGCAACAACTTCATCGGTTGTAAAACTTTTTTAGACACGCTTACGTTCCAAGAACATCAGGACACGTAACCCTAACTGGAAAACTTGACATGCAGTTGACTCAGGTATTTCCGTAAAAACGGCAAAAAATACTGGAAAAAATCTATCCATTCTATGTATGTAATAACTCTGTACTCACTCAAGCCAGAAATTAAGCAATGTGTCATTTGTAGAATGAGGTTCCGGAGGGCGAATTTGCTGATGCTATTCCATACAGTGGGCCAGTTTATCCTTTGGGTGCCTCTTTCTGTTTAGGTTTCAGACCCTGATTCAGACTGAGGTTTACAGAGGGTAAATTTAGTAATGCTACCCTGCTCTGCAGGGTAGCATCATCAAATTCACCCTCTAGGGACCACATTTGGAAGATGACAGTCTGCTTATTTTCTGGCTTGTACTCAGTATGGACATGTAGCACACATCATCAAAATTTGTATCCACATTCAGCACGGACCTATGGCAGCGAAAAAGGTTAAGAGATAACCAGTTAAGCGTTCTGCCTGTAGTTATCGGATGTAAAAAGGTATATATTTCCCACTATACCAATGGCCAAGACTAGCTGGTGCAACCCAATTTATTACCAGGGCCAAACACAAATTTTGAATCCCCAAACCCCCAAAATTTGTCCAAAAACTCCAAAAAGAGAAGACCAGTATGGTCCACCATACTTTTTGTGCAATGCGCAACTTGTTGTCAAGGACAACAATAGGCTACCGCCATTTTGTCATTCTTTATTGTTGTGCCTGTTAAATGTTAATAAGTACAGTAAGAAAACTCAGCGGGGAGGAAGGAGTGTCCACTCCAGGGAGGGCCATCCCCATCTGGGCCATTGGTAAGAATTAAAAATATTAAAATTGGTATAAATTTTTCATATTTTTCCACTATACCAATGGCCAGGACTAGCTGAGAATAGTAAACATGCAGGCGGGCCTAGTACTTGATATTCATTGCTCCTAATAAGCAGACTGTCGTCTGCAAAATGAGGTCCCCAGAGGGTGAATTTAGTGATGCTACCCTGCATAGCAGGGTAGCATCACTAAATTTACCCTTTGTGAATCTCAGTCTGAATCAGGGTCTCAAAACTAAATAGAAAGAGGTACCCAGAGGATAAATTGGCTCACTGTATGGGATAGCATCATCAAATTCATCCCCCTGGGAACCTCATTCTGCAAATGTCAGACTGCTTATTTTCAGGCCTGTTCCTACATACAGTATTTATAAGGCCTTGTTGAGGCTTGATAGTAGCTGAAAAGTTCATTTTCATGAAAGAAGTGGCTGATTTTCTTTTCAGTTTTGTTAACCCTCAGGGAGTGTCAATTGTCATGAATTCTCACCAGACTAAAATCTGTACATGTCCAGCTGCTTAACAGTGATGTGTTTATTGATAGTAGGACCTCCTGAAGATGGCATGGTCAGGCCACATGCTCTGAGATTGCAAATGCTTCAAATAGGCCTTTGAAGATTAATATAAGTTATCTCCGCCAACATGTATGGTATATGGAGATTTAACACCTGGATGTCGGTTTTTAAACCCCAAGCTGCAGGCGAGGTGTTTGATTGAGACCTCCAGGTATTAAATCTTCATATACCATATGTTTTGGCAGAGATAACGTTTTTGTCAAGTTTGAAACACAATGCAAACATAGTGGAAATAAATTTGTGGATGCCTTTCTGAGCTCCACAATCACTTGGACCAAATTCGTGATTATTATTTTGTTTTCATAATCGCAGAAGACAACAGATAGAGTTACATCCCTTGGGTCATTAAGGAAACGAGTAAACAGTATTTTGTTGACATATCGTCCCCTGAGTTCCAATGTGTTCTATGTGCCTACTGGCACATAGAACACATTGGTACTCAAGGGACAAATTATTTGCTCTTATTTTATTTTATGATTGAATTGTCAGAAATCTGATGATATTTGTGACTATTTTCGGCTCTTTTGGTTCGATTTTCATTTCGAGGCGAGCAAAAGCAGAAAGTTTCCGTTTAAACCATATACCCCCGATGTTTCACATGCGCTTATACCCTGGATGTTGCACACTCTGATATACCTTGGATGTTGGGTGTATCCTTTGCCATGGCTATTTGTCCAAGGCATTCTGACCAATCAAAAGACCGAATTTATCGGGATATAGGGACAAGGTGTTTTAAGAAGTAGTCACAAAATTACTGTAGATATGTTTTGTGTTCATAATAAAAGAATGCCACCGCTGAGCTCATTGGCTGTGGTAGAATGATACAAGAACTTATTCTATATTTTCCTGATGTGAATTCCCCTTTGGTACTATTAGCAAATCTCAGTCAAGTCAGATACCGAACCATTAGCGAGGTATACCCGCTTAATAATACCAAAACCAATACCAAACTCAAAACTCCAACACTGCCCATCTCTTAATCTTCATTACGGACACCACAGAGATACTCAATGGATGACAACCCATGTCTTTCACTTGAATTTGTAAAAGCACACAGATTTACCAACTGCTAAACTTCTGTCCAGTTCAAGCCTAAAAATAAGCAGACTGTCATCTGCAAAATTAGGTCCCCAGAGGGTGAATTTGGTTATGCTACCCTGCACAGCAGGGTAGCATCACAAAATTTACCCCCTGTGAACCTCAGTGTGAATCCAGGTCTCAAGCCAAAACAGAAAGATGTACCTAGAGGATAAATTGGCCCACTGTATGATATAGCATCAGCAAATTCACCCTCTAGGGACCTCATTTTGCAAATGACAGGTTGCTTATATCCAGGCTTGGTCAAGGTCTGACTGGCTTGAGATATATGACAGTATTTTGACAACTATTTACTGATAAATAGGGAAGGTGCATTTTTTAGAACACTGCTGTAACTGTAATGGTATGAAAGTGTCAATGACACTGTAGCTCAACTTGTTAAGACATGTACATGTATAGTATGTGACACAGCAATGACAAACATCTAGATAATGACCTGATAACAAAGGTACATATAAAGTATTGTAACGGTCTGTACATAAATACTGACCGTAGCCTGTAACAAATGTATAGGTAAAGTATCGTAAAGGTGGGTGACAGTCAGATGCTAAACTAGAAAAGAAATCTTGGAGTCCCAGAGTGGGTCTGACTGAACCCCAAAATATTTGTTCTCATAGCACAGTGATAACAAAGGCACCCCAAAACACCCAAGGTGATAACAAAGGTACCCAAGCAGTTTTGTGAAGATCAGTTCATAAACACAAGCCGTATAGAAGTTGTGACAAAAAACTGATTGAACCTAATTTCGGTACAAAATGGCCACTGGCAGCCATCTTGAATTCTGGACTGCACCCAGAAACACTCGTTCTCGTCCCAAGGTGATGACAAAGGTACCCAAGAAGTTTCGTAAAGATCGGTTCATAAATACAGACTCTAGCCCGAGCCGTATTGACATGTGCACTTACTGTGTACAAGTAGCACTGAATAAATCAAAGTTCATCTAATTCGCATAATTTCTGCACGAGAAAAAAACTCGTACTATATGTGATGTATTCCATGTTACTAAACATTCATACAAAAATTTATTCAAATCAGAACTTTCATACAGAAGTTCTGTACAAATAACTGATTGCACTAATTTTGGTACAAAATGGTTGCTGGTGGCCATCTTGAATTTCGGACCACACCCAAAAATACTCGTTCTCATCCCACGGTGATAACAAAGGTACCCAAGAAGTTTGGTAAAGATCGGTTCATAAATACGGCCTCTAGCCTGAGCTGTATAGAAGTTGTGTACAAAAAACTGATTAGACCTAATTTCAGTACAAAATGGCCACCGGCAGCCATCTTGAATTTTGGACCGCACCCAGAAACACTCATTCGCGTCCCAAGGTGATAACAAAGGTATCCAAGAAGTTTCGTGAAGATCGGTTCATAAATACAGACTCTAGCCCGAGCCGTATTGACATGTGCACATACTGTGTACAAGAAGCACTCAGTAATTCAAAGTTCATATAATTTGCATAATTTCTGCACGAGAAAAAAAACTGTATTATATGTGATGTATCCCATGGTACAAAACATTCACACAAAAAATTATTCAAATCAGCGCTTTCATATGGAAGTTCTGCACAAAAATCTGATTGCACCTAATTTTGTACAAAATGGCTGCCATCGGCCATCTTGAATTTTGGACCAGACCCAAAACACTCGTTCTCGTCCCACGGTGATACCATAGGTACCCAATAAGTTTCGTAAAGATCAGTTCATAAATACGGCCTCTAGCCCGAGCCGTATTGGCATTTGCACTTACTGTGCTGAAAGTAACACTAAATACATGAAAGTTAGTCTAATTTGCATAATTTACGCACGAGAAAAAAAACCTGTATTATATGTGATGTATCCCATGGTACTAAACATTCATACAAAAAAATATTCAAATCAGAGCTTTCATATGGAAATTCTGCGCAAAAATCTGATTGCACCTAATTTTGTACAAAATGGCTGCCAGCGGCCAACTTGAATTTCGGATCTGACCCAAAAACACCCGTTCTCGTCCCACGGTCATAACAAAGGTACCCATGAAGTTTTGTAAAGATCGGTTCATAAATACGGCCTCCAGCCCGAGCTGTATTGAATTGTTGCAGACAGACGGACGAATGGCCATGGCGTAAGCTCAAATTTGACTTACGTCAAAGTTGAGCTAAAAATCCATTTATACTGTGCCCCTGACATTTGACGTGTAAATGCAAAATTGATACTGAACACTTTAGGACCAACATGTATGCCAAGTAAAGCCATTGCTTTAATGAAGGCATAGATATTGTGCAGATATTCATATTTAAATTCATTTAGTGGTGCTTTAGCTCACTGTCAGCTTCTATGACTATATTATGACTGCAAAATAGGCATGAAGCCATGTTTAGCCAATCGATTATTCCTGTGCTGTCCATTTAAAGGACTTCCATCCCAGGCATCAGTTACCAGAGGGGGCACGGTGTCATTGCAGTAACTGGTTCTCTGTAGATCACCGAAGTTAAGCAACATTGAGCCCGGTTAGTCCTTGAATGGGTGACCGTTCGAGCGATCGATTCAGACTCCCTGTGTCCTTAGGCAAGGCACTTCAGCCCGATTGTCCACATGGGGCCATAATGACTCTGTGTACTAAGGCGTACTGCACATCAATGGTACGCATGTCTTCAACCAATCTAACTCTGCCTGTGCTGCAGTGCGGAGTTACGATGTTGGGGAGCTGGCAGCTGCTCGTCGGTGGTTCTCTCCAGGTACTCCAGCTTCCTCCACCCGTAAAACTGTCACGGTCATGATTAGCCATTGTGCATTAGTATATGACCTTAAGCACCATTAAATAAATTAAATAATAAATCAGTTACCGGGGTCCTATTTTTCCAGTAAAGCAAATATAAATTACCACAGCAAACAAGCATTGCTCCACTTCTCAGGGTTATCACAGGGATATATTTTCAAACAAAGTGCAACAAACATATGAACAACCTCTGTTCATATGTCTGTTGCTCTGTGTTTGATAACATATCCCTATGGGAACCCCTCTTCACTGTAGCTCATCCTGTCTTTCAGTTAAAATGAACTTCATCTCATGGGTATAATGACTTAATATTTGGTATGGAGCTTCCTTTTGAGGTGTAGAATCAAGTTTATATTTTGAGTTTGTTCAAATAAAGTCCCTGGGTTAATATTTGGGCTCCCTGATGCAAAAGAGGAATATTCTTTAAAATCTTCTTGAAAATCACCATTCACAATGTTTTGATATTTGGTGTACAACACACAGCAGGCTCAGGTTGTTGAAATCAAATCAAGTCCTGGATTCATGTTTGGGCTCCTTCTGGGGATTCAAGTTTGTTCAAGTTAAGACCCTAGGTTGATATATCAGCTCCCCAGTTTTGCATTACTGGAAATCTGGGTATTATTTCCTTGTGACATCCCAATACCAGAAAAAATCCTCTGACCTGGACAACAGAGTCGTAAATAATTAAATGACTTCATTCCTCTGTGGTGCTGAAAAGCCATAGATGCCAATTAAATAATTCTTTAAACAACTTTGGTCAGACCTCATGAGGCCTCTTGTTCCGATAAAAAGTCAAATTTTAATGTCTTCAGAACAGTTTATTAAGAAAGATAAATCATCACTTTGAAACACAATTGACAGAGTTTCTCCAATAATAACCAACAAACTTTACAATTAAAACATTTTCTTAACAACAAAGCAATTCTGAATTAATACAAATATGAAATCATTGTTGCAGATTCAAACTCAAATAAACATCATAAATATTCTTTACCCAACAAATCGCCCGCATCCGCCCACGTAATATGCAAATTCAGTAGTTGAAAAAATATTTTTCAAAAAATTTCAACAAAACCATATCATGTGACCCCTAGCTGGAATGAGCTCATCGAAATTTGAAAAAATTATATTTAAAATAACAAATTATATTGTCTGCGTTGGGTAAAGGGTTAAAGAGGCAAAAGACTGGTTTGGGAACAATTTTTCTTTTGTGGAATGGTCTAGAATAACAAATGTACCCAACTCAAATTTGATTTGGGTAGGATTGTTATTCTAGAATAACCCACTTTGTCAGAGAATAACAATTGTTCCCATATTAAACATGTCATCTATTTTACATTACATTTACAAACAAATAATCATTCTTCCAAAGGCATCAAATGAAATATGTCATCTAGATTTAGTGATTGGGTGAGACCCAGACGGTCTGGCAGTGTTATACAAATGGGGAGTTAGTCCCCACAAAGTAGATCTGTTTCTCATTTTTATGTGTACCCATACTATGTATGGTACACATAATGCCGGCATCCAGGGTGACCATTCGTCATTTGTCCATCCTTTGTCCGTCCATCTGTCCGTCCATCCATCCATCTGTCCGTCCATCCGTCTGTCCATCCGGCATCCGTATCCATTTCTTTGGCATTCGATAACTTGAAAAATATTGCTTGGATTGTCAAGTTACTTTATATTTGTGTTCAGGTTACTGATGTACCGAGCTGTATAGTTTTTGGTGTAAATCAGATAATTTGATCCCGAGATATTAACCCTTTATCCTTCAAATTGAAAATTCCTCCAATCCCTTTGGCATCGATAACTTGAAAAATATTACTTGGATTGTCAAGTTACTTTATATTTGTGTTCAGGTTACTGATGTGCCAAGCTGTATAGTTTTTGGTGTAAATCTGTTATTTTGATCCTGAGATATTAAACCTTTATCCTTCAAATTGAAAATTTCTCCAGTCCCTTTGGCATTCGATAACTTGAAAAATATTGTTTGGATTGTCAAGTTCCTTTATATTTGTGTTCAGGTTACTGATGTACCGAGCTATATAGTTTTTGGTGTAAATCTGATAATTTAATCCTGAGATATTAACCCGTTATCCTTCAAATTGAAAATTCCTCCAATCCCTTTGGCATTCGATAACTTGAAAAATGTTACTTGGATTGTCAAGTTACTTTATATTTGTGTTCAGGTTACTGATGTGCCGAGCTGTATAGTTTTTGGTGTAAATCTGTTATATTGATCCTGAGATATTAACCCTTTATCCTTCAAATTGAAAATTCCTCCAATCCCTTCGGCATTCGATAACTTGAAAAATATTACTTGGATTGTCAAGTTACTTTATATTTGTGTTCAGGTTACTGATGTGCCGAGCTGTATAGTTTTTGGTGTAAATCTGTTATATTGATCCTGAGATATTAACCCTTTATCCTTCAAATTGAAAATTCCTCCAATCCCTTTGGCATTCGATAACTTGAAAAATATTGCTTGGATAGTCAAGTTACTTTATATTTGTGTTCAGGTTACTAATGTGCTGAGCTGTATAGTTTTTGGTGTAAATCTGATAATTTAATCCTGAGATATTAAGCCTTTATCCTTCAAATTGAAAATTCCTCCAATCACTTTGGCATTCGATAACTTGAAAAATATTGCTTGGATTGTCAAGTTACTTTATATTTGTGTTCAGGTTACTAATGTATCGAGCTGTATAGTTTTTGGTGTAAATCTGTTATTTTAATCCTGAGATATTAACCCTTTATCCTTCAAATTGAAAATTCCTCCAATCCCTTTGGCATTTGATAACTTGAAAAATATTGCTTGGATTGTCAAGTTACTTTATAATTGTGTGCAGGTTACTGATGTGCTGAGCTGTATAGTTTTTGGTGTTAATCTGATAATTTGATCCGGAGATATTAACCCTTTATCCTTCAAATTGAAAATTCCTCCAATCTCTTTGGCATGAGATAACTCAAAAAATATCAATCCGATTGTCATGTTTCTTTATATATTTATTCAGGTTACTGATGTGCTGTGCTGTATAGTTTTTTTTTATGTAAATCTGATAATTTGATCCGGAGATATTAACCCTTTATCCATCAAATTAGACACTCCTCCAATCCATTTCTATATGTACCCATACCTTGTATGGTGTACATAATGTCGGCATCCTTGGTGGCCCTCCGTCATACAGCTTTCTACTAGTTGTGCGTATGGTTACACATCTGACGATTTCATCGGCCTATTTTTGTAAAATTGCATGTGGGCAAGCATTTTTTTTTATTTCTGTAATTATTTCTTCGCCATTAGAAGTTCATGTTCTTGGTTTGTTGTATGTTTTATGCCTCATAATCCACAGAATAGCATGGGTGACGGTGTATTTCATCCCTTGAGTGCAAGAAAGCTTTGCATTGCAAAGCCTTGTTGCACTCAAGGGACAAATTTATCAATTTTATTAACTTGGGTAAAATATCATACATAAACAATTCAATTTTTATTTGTTTAGTTTGCAATGATTATGAAAAGAGAGCCTGCACCAGCCAAAAGGACCATGCAGTAGGGCCTGAGAAACATATTTTTAACTTTTTTAAGCCTTAAATGGGATTTTTATTGAATGAGTAATGAATACTTATTTTATTCAGCTGGAAACTTTTTTGATTAACCCTTTTCCTAACAAATCGGTCGAATCCATCTGCATAATTTTCACATTAAGTGTTTGAAAAAATGTTATTTTTAAAAACATTTCAACAAAACCATATCATGTGACCCCCCTCATTGGAACGAACTCATTCCAATGAAGGGGTCACTTGATATTGTTCTGTTGAAATGTTTTGAAAAACTTGAAAAACAGTTTAAATAGAAATTTAATATTGTGTGCACTGGGTAAGTCACCTGGAAGCTTGAAGTCCAGTCTGCTTGAATCCAGTGTTGTAAGGCAGGTGCTCTGACAATGATGGTTCAGATTGTAGAGAACAGGAAAAGTAGTGTAACTTGTGCAGGTGTATCTAGTTGTGTCCTGAATTGGCCAATGACATTTGACAATAAACAGCTGCTAGACCAAAAGTTTTCTTATACCGGAGATTTTTAATGTCCCGAATTTTTTCCATTCTATCCCAAGCTGATACAAGTTAACATATCAATCCACGCGTACTGAATAGTAGTTGTTTTGGGTTTGAAGATGCAATCACTGCTCGAGATTTTATCACACTGAACATGAGGCAATATTTATTTATTTATTTATTGGGGTTTAACAACACTTTCGACAGCCTGGATCACCCCATGTCGGACAGTTTTATGGGTGGGGGAAAAAGGATACCCAGAGAGAACCACCAAGCAACAGCAAGCAACTGTCAGACTCTCCACTGTACAACATGATGCAATAAAGTAAGAACTATTGACACACAACAGTCGCTGTGGACTGGTCATAATTCCAACGTGAGCATTGATGTCCTTGCATGCGTTTAGCAGGTAATAAAAATTATCAGCAAAATTTTAAGTAATGAAGCTTATTAGCATATTTAATGAGCACAGGACTATTCAATCATCGCACGATCTTCTGTAAACAAACAACATGGTGTCATGTTTCGGAAATAAAAACACAGACCGCAAAACCAAAGGACAATTGACTCTTTTACATGAATTTTTGAATGATCGCCATTATGAGTGGATCGAGTTGCACTTCCCGTCGAAAAGTTATGCGAATACATTGCAGAATTCATAAAATGACGTCATCGGAATGTGTCAATGTTCATTTTGCTACAAATCTTTAACCCCTGTCTTGCCAACATTCAGATTTAATTTTGTGGTATATACAGAACTTTTGTGAGCTCTTTCCGATAAGCAAATCAGTTTTTTTCAGAAATGGACAACAAAATTGTTTGATATAGCTGCACGTGTCCCTGAATTACTTTTGATGATGTCAGACTGTTTTGGTGGAGGGAGAAAAATTATCCCTGATGGGAGTTGAGCTAAAAATATTGTGGCTGGCCAATGGTGAAAATCAGGATTTGATAAAACCAAAAAATCTGCACATGGAAAATACCATGTGTGTCATGTAGAGAAGATTGTCTGTTTTATCAGTCTAAAACACTATATTCTGATTTCTGACACTATTATTATCCCTGGTGGGTGTGGGTGTGAGATGGGGAAAACTCACCCTCAGGACAAGTTATTTGGTCCAGACACTCGGCAAGCCTTGTGTCTGGCCCAAATATCTTGCCCTCGGGTGAGATTTCCCCATCTCACACCCACACCCACCAGGGATAATAATAGTGTCAGAAATCAGAATATAGTGTTTTAGACTGATAAAACAGACAATCTTCTCTACATGACACACATGGTATTTTCCATGTGCAGATTTTTTGGTTTTATCAAATCCTGATTTTCACCATTGGCCAGCCACAATATTTTTAGCTCAACTTGACAAAGTCAAGCTGAGCTATTGCCATCACTTCTCGTCCGTCGGCGTACGTACGTACGTACGTACGTTAGTACGTACGTCCACAATTTCCTTTGGCACACCTCACAGGTTGCATTTATGATCAGATTACTTTGAAATTTGGTATGCTTGTTTGAGGTGACCTCTAGATGGGAGCTATCGATTTTCTTCAATTTCCGTCAAAAAATGTTGCCGCGGCCAACATTCTTAGAACTTAGTTTAGTCAAACCACAATATTTCCCTTTGGCACACCCTACAGGGCACATTTATGATTTGATTGCTTTGAAACCTGGTATGCTTATTTAGGGTGACCTCTAGATGGGAGCTATCGATTTTCGTCAATTTCCGGCGAAAAATGTTGCCACGGCCAACGTTCGTAAAACTTAGTTTAGTCAGACCTCAATATTTCCCTTTGGCACACCCTACAGGGCACTTTTATGATCAGATTGCTTTGAAACCTGGTGTGCTTGTTTGGGAAGACCTCTAGATGGGAGCTATCGATTTTCTTCAATTTCTGTCAAAAAATGTTGCCGCGGCCAACGTTCTTAGAACTTAGTTTAGTCAGAAGACTCAATATTTCCCTTTGGCACACCCTACAGGGTACATTTATGATCGAATTGCTTTGAAACCTGGCATGCTTGTTTGGGGTGACCTCTAGATGGGAGCTATCGATTTTCTTCAATTTCCGTCAAAAAATGTTGCCGCGGCCAACGTTCTTAGAACTTAGTTTAGTCAAACCACAATATTTCCCTTTGGCACACCCTACAGGGCACATTTATGATTTGATTGCTTTGAAACCTGGTATGCTTATTTAGGGTGACCTCTAGATGGGAGCTATTGATTTTCTTCAATTTCTGGCAAAAAATGTTGCCACGGCCAACGTTCGTAGAACTTAGTTTAGTCAGACCTCAATATTTCCCTTTGGCACACCCTACAGGGCACTTTTATGATCAGATTGCTTTGAAACCTGGTGTGCTTGTTTGGGAAGACCTCTAGATGGGAGCTATCGATTTTCTTCAATTTCTGTCAAAAAATGTTGCCGCGGCCAACGTTCTTAGAACTTAGTTTAGTCAGAAGACTCAATATTTCCCTTTGGCACACCCTACAGGGTACATTTATGATCGAATTGCTTTGAAACCTGGCATGCTTGTTTGGGGTGACCTCTAGATGGGAGCTATCGATTTTCTTCAATTTCCGTCAAAAAATGTTGCCGCGGCCAACGTTCTTAGAACTTAGTTTAGTCAAACCACAATATTTCCCTTTGGCACACCCTACAGGGCACATTTATGATTTGATTGCTTTGAAACCTGGTATGCTTATTTAGGGTGACCTCTAGATGGGAGCTATTGATTTTCTTCAATTTCTGGCAAAAAATGTTGCCACGGCCAACGTTCGTAGAACTTAGTTTAGTCAGACCTCAATATTTCCCTTTGGCACATCCTACAGGGCCCATTTATGATCAGATTGCTTTGAATCCTGGTATGCTTGTTTGGGGAGACCTCTAGATGGGAGCTAACGATTTTCTTCAATTTCTGTCAAAAAATGTTGCCGCGGCCAACGTTCTTAGAACTTAGTTTAGTCAGAAGACTCAATATTTCCCTTTGGCACACCCTACAGGGTACACTTATGATCGGATTGCTTTGAAACCTGGCATGCTTGTTTGGGGTGACCTCTAGATGGGAGCTATCGATTTTCTTCAATTTCTGTCAAAAAATGTTGCCGCGGCCAACGTTCTTAGAACTTAGTTTAGTCAAACCACAATATTTCCCTTTGGCACACCCTACAGGGCACATTTATGATTTGATTGCTTTGAAACCTGGTATGCTTATTTAGGGTGACCTCTAGATGGGAGCTATCGATTTTCTTCAATTTTTGGCAAAAAATGTTGCCACGGCCAACGTTCGTAAAACTTAGTTTAGTCAGACCTCAATATTTCCCTTTGGCACACCCTACAGGGCACTTTTATGATCAGATTGCTTTGAAACCTGGTATGCTTGTTTGGGAAGACCTCTAGATGGGAGCTATCGATTTTCTTCAATTTCTGTCAAAAAATGTTGCCGCGGCCAACGTTCTTAGAACTTAGTTTAGTCAGAAGACTCAATATTTCCCTTTGGCACACCCTACAGGGTACATTTATGATCGAATTGCTTTGAAACCTGGCATGCTTGTTTGGGGTGACCTCTAGATGGGAGCTATCGATTTTCTTCAATTTCCGTCAAAAAATGTTGCCGCGGCCAACGTTCTTAGAACTTAGTTTAGTCAAACCACAATATTTCCCTTTGGCACACCCTACAGGGCACATTTATGATTTGATTGCTTTGAAACCTGGTATGCTTATTTAGGGTGACCTCTAGATGGGAGCTATCGATTTTCTTCAATTTCCGGCAAAAAATGTTGCCACGGCCAACGTTCGTAAAACTTAGTTTAGTCAAACCACAATATTTCCCTTTGGCACACCCTACAGGGCACATTTATGATTTGATTGCTTTGAAACCTGGTATGCTTATTTAGGGTGACCTCTAGATGGGAGCTATCGATTTTCTTCAATTTCCGGCAAAAAATGTTGCCACGGCCAACGTTCATAAAACTTAGTTTAGTCAGACCTCAATATTTCCCTTCGGCACACCCTACAGGGCACATTTATGATCAGATTGCTTTGAAACCTGGTATGCTTGTTTGGGAAGACCTCTGGATGGGAGCTATCGATTTTCTTCAATTTCTGTCAAAAAATGTTGCCGCGGCCAACGTTCTTAGAACTTAGTTTAGTCAGAAGACTCAATATTTCCCTTTGGCACACCCTACAGGGCTCATTTATGATTAGATTGCTTTGAAACGTGGTATGCTTATTTACGGTGACCTCTAGATGGGAGCTATCGATTTTCTTCAATTTCCATCAAAAAATGTTGCCGCAGCCAACATTCTTAGAACTTAGTTTAGTCAGACCACAATATTTCCCTTTGGCTCACCCTACAGGGCTCATTTATGATTAGATTGCTTTGAAACGTGGTATGCTTATTTACGGTGACCTCTAGATGGGAGCTATCGATTTTCTTCCATTTCCGTCAAAAATTGTTCCGTCAAAAATTGTTGCCACGGCCAACGTTCTTAGAATTTAGTCTAGTCAGACCACAATATTTCCCTTTTGTACACCCTACAGGGCACATTTATGATCGGATTGCTTTGAAACCTGGCATGCTTGTTTGGGGAGGCCTCTAGATGGGAGCTATCGAATTCCTTCGGTTTCTGTCAAAAAATGTTGCCACTGGCAAAAAAAATAACATTGGTACCAATGATCTTCAATTTTGCCATTTCATTTATAACTTACCAAGTTCAAGTTTGTCAAGTTGAGCTACAGTGTCATTGACACTTTCATTTTCTAGTGTAAACCCTGCCTTAGCACAGTACTAGCACTTTTCAAGAGAGCCATTATAGTGATTTCCTGAAGACAACTTCCTTAGACAACTGAATACTTTGTTACAGTGAGTCCCATTTAATCTCATGCTAATTGGACATAAACGTTTTACCATACCTCCATGTCTGCAGTAGAACAATATATATGTCTGATGAAATTAGTGGTCATCTTATCAATCAAAACCATTTTCTGATACCATTCTTGTATTTATATCAATCTGATGGAAAAATTTTCCACCATTTTTTCTTGATAAAAAATTAGAGATATCATTTAGCAAAGAGCGCTCTCTAAGTGAAATGAAACATCAGTTGCTTTGATTCTTTCAAGGAAAATGATAAATGAACGAAAAAACCATTTGTCCAATTTGTGCAGGCTTGCTGTCAGATAAAAGTTGAAAAGAGGTCTTCACTGGTCTGTATAGAATGTGAGAGTGGATTACTACTAAACCCCCAAAAGTGTAATTTCCACTCAGTCCTGAACTATGAGCACAATTTAGGTAAATGATAGATGAACGGAACAACCATTCGTCTAATTTATGCAGGCTTTCTGTCAGATAAGAGTTGAAAAGAGGTCTCCACTGGTCTGTATAGTATGTGAGAGTGGATTACAACTAAATCCCCAAAAGCAGAATATCTGCTCATGCCTGAACTATCAAATTTCACTGGAAAGCATAAAAACATGAGTACAATTTCAACCAATGGACCTTCAGGTTTCATCCTAATGTCCAATGGCTGAAACAACACCCATCTTGGATTTCTTCAGCATGGGCAACTGGCTGCATTTGTGCTTCAATTTTCTTGAAATATTTTGTGGAGTGACTTTGTATGATGTGTGAATGAGAATGTCCTATTTTTAGCTCACCAACTTTAGTTGTGTGAGCTTATGGAATGGCTCGATCGGTCAGCGTCGGCGTCAGCATCGGCGTTAGCGTACGTGTCCAATAATGTTAAAGTTTCTGTTTAGGTCACTTATTCGCCCTATTTCCATATCATGGCTTTTATAATGCTGCTATATGATGATTATTATCATTTTACCATCATTTAACCCCTCACACCCTACATTTTAGACATTTTTCTTGACATTTTTAGTTGCGTTTAGTTTTCTGTTTAGCTCAGAATTTCATGTTTAACTAAGTGTTTAGGTCAGCTGCTGTGCTCCTTCTCTTCCAATGGCACTTATATTCATCATACATGTTCCTCAGTATCATTGTTCCATGATTAACCCCTCATACCCTGCATTTTAAACATTTTTCTTGACATTTTTAGTTGCGTTTAGTTTTCTGTTCAGCTCGGAATTTCATGTTTAATTTAGTGTTTAGGTCAGCTGCTGTGCTTCTTCTCTTCCCATGGCAATTATTTTCATCATACATGTTCCTCAGTATCATTGTTCCATGATTAACCCCTCATACCCTGCATTTTAAACATTTTTCTTGAAATTTTTAGTTGCGTTTAGTTTTCTGTTTAGCTCGGAATTTCATGTTTAACTTAGTGTTTAGGTCAGCTGCTGTGCTCCTTCTCTTTCCATGGCACTTATATTCATCATACGTGTTCCTCAGTATCATTGTTCCATGATTAACCCCTCATACCCTGCATTTTAAACATTTTTCTTGACATTTTTAGTTGCGTTTAGTTTTCTGTTTAGCTCAGAATTTCATGTTTAACTAAGTGTTTAGGTCAGCTGCTGTGCTCCTTTTCTTCCCATGGCACTTATATTCATCATACATGTTCCTCAGTATCATTGTTCCATGATTAACCCCTCATACCCTGCATTTTAAACATTTTTCTTGACATTTTTAGTTGCGTTTAGTTTTCTGTTTAGCTCGGAATTTCATGTTTAACTTAGTGTTTAGGTCAGCTGCTGTGCTTCTTCTCTTCCCATGGCAGTTATATTCATTATACATGTTCCTCAGTATCATTGTTCCATGATTAACCCCTCATACCCTGCATTTTAAACGTTTTTCTTCACATTTTTAGTTGCGTTTAGTTTTCTGTTTAGCTCAGAATTTCATGTTTAACTAAGTGTTTAGGTCAGCTGCTGTGCTCCTTCTCTTCCAATGGCACTTATATTCATCATACATGTTCCTCAGTATCATTGTTCCATGATTAACCCCTCATACCCTGCATTTTAAACATTTTCCTTGACATTTTTAGTTGCGTTTAGTTTTCTCTTTAGCTCGGAATTTCATGTTTAACTAAGTGTTTAGGTCAGCTGCTGTGCTCCTTCCCTTCCCATGGCACTTATATTCATCATACATGTTCCTCAGTATCATTTTTCCATGATTAACCCCTCATACCCTGCATTTTAAACGTTTTTCTTCACATTTTTAGTTGCGTTTAGTTTTCTGTTTAGCTCAGATTTTCATGTTTAACTAAGTGTTTAGGTCAGCTGCTGTGCTTCTCTTCCCATGGCACTTATATTCATCATACATGTTCCTCAGTATCATTGTTCCATGATTAACCCCTCACACCCTGCATTTTAAACATTTGTCTTGACATTTTTATTTGCGTTTAGTTTTCTGTTTAGCTTAGAATTTCATGCTTAACTTAGTGTTTATGTCAGTTTCTGTGTTTTACTTTTAAGAGGTTGTGTTTAGGTAAGCTTTGTCGCATGTTATGAGCCTGTTTGATACAGTTCTTGTGTTTGCCAAAGTTACTATCAAAGAGGAATGTTGGTGAGCTATAGGGCATTGGCGTCCTTCTTGTTGTAACTGCTGGTCGCCTGTAATGGCCACCAAAGCAACCATCTTTTTTCATTATTTAGTAGCTATGATGATAAAGTAACATGTGTTCTTACAACATATAGGATAGTACATGTCAATGCTCTCCAATAGGCAGAGAGAAAATTCTGTTTCTTGAACGAAAAACAATTTTAAATTAACCCTTTACCCTTTGCCCAACGTAATGGCCAAAAACTGACCAATGCTATTTGTAAAAATCACCATCAATTTTCATTATTTGGTCATTTTTAGTCTCAGAAATATAGCTTATGACCCCTCATTGGAATGAACTCAGTGAGCACATTCCAATGAGGGATCATAAGCTACGTTTTTGACGCCAAAAATGAAAAAAAAAAAATGGTTATTCAAGAATGTTGTTTGCAAGTGTTGTCTGCTTTTCGTGTTAGGTAAAGGGTCAAAGTAACCTTTGCTTTTGGCATGAGATCCTGAAACCCTTTACCTAACTTTATGGCCATGCTATTCTTAAAATCACCATTCAAATGTTGTTATTTTTTTTAGACCACTCACTGGAATGAGTTCAATGGGTCATAAGCCACGTGTTTCAGGCCAAAAATTAATTTTTTTAGTTATTCATGAGATTTTTTTGCAAGAGTCTTTTTGTTATTTATTTATTTATTTATTTATTTACTGGTGTTTAAGGTCACTTGTATTTCTATATGATGGCTAATCATGACAGCAACATGGAGATAAAGTCAAGTTTAGTCAATCGTTTATACTCATGTTGCCAATTTTAGAGGCCTTCCACCCCAACACTGGTGATTGGGTCCTATTTTACCAGGAAAACACGGCATGTTTACCACAGTAAACAAGTAATGCTTCACTTTCCAGGATTTCTAAGGGATGGGGGTGTCTTCTTGTTAAGTAACAGGTTATAAAATAGGCAACTTTCATTTTTTTTACCGAACAAATCAAACAAAAGCATTGAGCATTATACACAAACACAGTCATCCATTCAAAAGGTATAATTTTTTTCAATGTTCTCTTCCAGAACAGAACTTTCATTGAGCACATCCTGTGAGGTGTGTGACAACCACTTTTGTTACAACAACAATTTGTGTTACTCATCACTTTGTTCCACTGCAGATAATCACCATGCAGCCTTGTCACACAGGGTTCATTATCGTTAGGATGAAGTTATTTTAATGACTTTCATGGATTCAGTCAAGCCATTTCAAAGACCTTTCAGGAATTTCTGACACGATTCCAAGCTATATGCATAGAGCTTGGAGTAAGACTTCTGATTAAGAATACAGATATATGCAATCATAAAGTTGAATCAGCTCTCATTCGATGTTACACAGCAGACACTCATAACGAGTCGTTCCCAGGTTCCCGTGGGGGATGTCTTCTTGTTAAGTAACAGGTTAAAAAATAGGCAACTGTCATTTTTTTTACCAAACAAATCAACCAAAAGCATCCAGCATTATACACAAACATAGTCATCCATTCAAATGATGTATCTTTCAATTTTTTCTTCCAGAATAGAACTTATTTTCATTGAGCACATCCTATGAGGGGTGAGGCAATCACTTTTGTTACAACAGTTTTTGTTAAAGCTCACCACTTTTGTTTCACTGCAGGTAATCAACTGCCTTGTTACATAGGGTTCACTGTCTTTAGGATGAAGTTATTTCAAGTACCCAGTCACGCCATTTCAAAGGCCTTTCAGGAAGTGCTGAGCCGATTCCAAGGTATATACATAGAGCTTGGAGAAAGATTTTTGATTTAGAATACAGATACATAACATCCAGCATCCTAAAGTTGAATCAGCTCTCATTCGAAGTGATACAACAGACACTCATACCGACATTTGACTTAGAAACAAAAAAGGGTCACATAACCTGAACAGTCATTTTTACTTGACTAAAAACAATGGTAAACTCTTAAGTCTTGATACCTTTTAATGTTCAATAAATTCTCCCTTATTTCTCAGGCTTGCACAAATTAAAACTTTGAAGTAGAGATGGGCAAAATACTGAAAAACTGAACCGATATCATGGAGATACCGAAAAACTGAACAGAACCAATCGTTGAATACCGAAACTGTCTGAATTTTCAGATTTTTCTACATTCACTATTTATAAGTCCCCGTTGAGGCTTGCTAGCAGTTGAAAGGTTCAGTTCCATGAAAGAAGTGATTGATTTTCTTTTCAGTTTTTTTTAACCCTCTATGGACTGGGCAAATGTCCTGAATTTCCACTGGACTACAACCTGTCCATGTCCAACTGCTCAGCAGTAGACAAGACCTGACTAGAAATCACTGCGCAGGTGTTTTGTCTATTGTCAGCAGGACCTCCAAAAGATGGCATTATCAGGTCAGGGCACATGCTTTGAGATCGCAAAAGCCGTAATTAGGTCTTTAAACATAAAGATGCATTTAGAACAAGTCACAAAATTATTGTAGATATGATTTGTGGTCGTAAAAGAATGCCACTGTTGAGCTCATTGGCAGTGCCATGTATAGCACTGTTGAGGAATGATACTACAACAACTTATTCTGTTTTCCTGATGTGAATTTTTCATTGGTACTAACAGCAAATCTCAGTCAAGTCAGATACCAAATACCAAACCGATACTGAGGTATACCCCCCTAAAAATACCGAAACCAACACCAAGCTCAAAATTCCAATACTGCCCATTTCTACTTTGAAGTAACTTGAAAATTCGGAACTATCATGCACAAATTTCAAGAATTTTCAAGACCTTGAAGATACATTTTTCAACTGAAGGACCAACTTTTTCAAGGACCGTAATGAACCCTGTTACAGCTCACCACTCACAAAATCAGCCTCTTTTGTTATAATGGGAGCACAGATTATTTCAAAAGTTGTTGATTTTGTGAAAAAAGAGGTACAATGTAAGAAAGGCAGGCGTTTGTTGTAACAAAAGTTGTGAGACATAAGAAAAGTGGATGTTTTATTAATAAAATTAATCCCACCTGCGGCAACCGCGTTGTGTCCTTGGGCAAGACACTTCACCCCGATTGCCTGCATGGGGGCACGATGATGCTGTGTACTGAGGCGTACTGCACATCGATGGTGCGCATGTCTTCAACCAATCTAAGCCAGCCTGTGCTGCGGTGCAGAGTTCAGAGTTCCGATGTTGGAGAGCTGACAGCTGCTCGTCGTTGCTCGGTGGTTCTCTCCGGGTACTCCGGCTTCCTCCACCCGTAAAACTGTCACAGTCATGATTAGCCATTGTGCATAAGTATGTGACCTTAAACACCAATAAATAAATAAATAAATTAATAAAATTAAGTGCAAAAAATGAGTCATAAAATATTTAATGGAAGCTAAGTATCCGCTTCTAGTTGTGTGAAGTAATAGATGAAATAAAATTGTAAACTCAACATGAAACACATCAATCATTTGTAAAATTTGGGTACAGAGGAGCTGGTGGACTTTCAAGAAGATCCATTTTTTCTGTACCTTTTCCTCCCCCATAGCTACATTCCCCACCCATTTTAGCACCAAAGGAATCATCATCAACATTGATAGCATTCAACATAGTTTTGTTGGTCTCATTCCTCTGAAGTCTCTTCTCTCGTTGTCTCTCATTTTTCCACCAAATCTTCAGCCTTCGAACTGTGACCTTTGGCCGATCTTGTCTCACATGGCCTGAGTTCAGCTCATTTACAATATCTTGAAGATTCTTATGAGATGGTGTTTTAATGGATTTGTAGTATTCTCTGAGAATTGGTACTTCAAATACTGGGTGAAATGTTAACCGAGATGTCTTTCCTTCCGTATTTTTCTGAAAATCTGAAGATAGAAATGTATATTTCATAAGAGATTATTGTATCTCGACTTTTGGAAGCCAAGACTAACCAAAGGAACTATTCATTTGCTTTTTTTCAATCATTTTTTCATGATGGCAAGTCAAAAATGTCCAAGTTAACCCTTTACCCAACATAACGGCCAAAACCGGCCAGTGCCATTCTAAAAAATCGCCAATTAATTTTCATAATTGTTTGTCTCATAAACATAGGTTATGACCCCTCTTTCACCCCCATTGCCCACGTGGAGGCACGGCAACGTTGTGTACTAAGGCGTACTGCACGTCGATGGTGCACCTGTCTTCAACCAATGCTTACCCTGCTTGTGTGGAGTTGGTATGTTGGGGAGCTGACGGTTGCTCACCGTTATCGGTGGTTCTCTCCGGGTACTCCGGCTTCCTCCACCCGTAAAACTGTCACGGTCATGGTTAGCCATTGTGCAGAAATATGTGACCTTAAACACCAATAAATAAATAAATAAATAATGACCCCTCTTTGGAATGAGCTCATTCCAGTGAGAGGTCATAACCTATGTTTTTGAGACAAAAAATGAAAAAAATTAGTTATTCAAGAATTTTGTTTGCAAGTGTCGTCTGCTTTTCATGTTAGGTAAAGGGTCAAACAAGAAAAGCATTACGGGCAGGTTCGATTTACTAATTCATCTTTTCAACACAAATAGCCATGTAATAAGCCCCTTGACTTCGATTGGTTAAAATTATATACATTTTACAAATTCATAATGAAGGCCTAATCTTATACAATCCAAAACTCTTGTTGTGAATAATGGTATTTAATTGGTGGAGCACATTTCACCTGGGGTATAACAATTATAAATGTGTCATAAGCTCCTCCCTAAAGAGAAGATGAAATGCAATAATCATCAGTCAACAAATATCAATGTATCCCTCTAACATCACAAGAACTTTATCACAGAGAAGAAATAAACTGATAATTGTTACAACTTTCTTAGAACAATATTCTTTGACAATATACTGTATACATAGATGATATCTAGAGTTTTTGTGTGGATACTGAAAATTATCTCATGAGTGACCGAGACAAATGTTTATATTTTGCGAGAGTTTGTGCAAGTGAAAATAACCATTTCATTACGTGTACACTCCATATAAAACCGCACTTCGCGTACCCCACTTTTTGTGTAGAAAAGTGGGGTACCCAAGTGCGGTTAGGAGAGAAGCATTACATAATCAATTAGTGCTGGACGAGAAATTTCTTCCAGAGTCTGAACCTGATTAGCAATATTGGTCTTCAGTCAGTGAATTTCTAAAACCTGCATTTCATAAAATAATGACATAAAAATGTTATATCTGTCTTTTCCAGATCATTGTACCCCGGAATAATGTCCGCATTTAAACAATTCGCCCAATATTTTTCGAGATATTTAACTTGTTTCCATATTAAAATAAAATGTTTTGCCGATATGTCATTTGGATTCCCCCCTGTATAATTAAAGGTAAGTTTATCGCCATCGAATATGATCTTGTCCACCTTCATTCTCGAAACATTTCATTGAGACATTTTTAAATAAAATTACCAAATAGAGGAAGTATTTTAAAATAAAACAAATTCTGTGCGTTGCTATGTTTTTTAGAACAATAATGTGACAGTCTCGGCGATACATCCTGTCTTTACGAAGTGCGGCCCCTATTTTTCAGACTCGGGATCATTACTAACTCGGCATATGATTTAATATCATTGCAGATAAGCTGCTTCACGTTTACCTCAGTAATTATTTTTGACGAACTAAATTGAGAATGAAACAGAATTAATAAATAAATCCATCTACTCCTTCCGGTTATTTTCGTAACAACTCGGGTGGATTTTTCAAATTAAGTTCAGTCTTCGGAATCATGAAATTTTAGAAGCAAGAGACAAACGAATCATGGCCTACGGTAAACAAATTTATAGTGCAGTTTAGGAAGTGGAAGGCACCCACAATGGGATTTTCTTGTCAACTTCCAATATCCGAAAAAGGCATGAAAAATTGGTGGCGTCACTGGGGGTCGGGGGAGGGGTAGGTATTTGCCCCTTAAACGTAGATTTTGCCCACATTTGCTTCCCACGTCCATAACACCAGTGCTGAGAACGGTTTGAGTTTCGCCGAATTGAATAGAGCATGCGTTTTGGCTCTAATCTTTTCAAAATCAGCCCCCCTCCCCCTCCAAAAAAAAGAAAAAAAAAGAATGGGAGCCAAAACTCGTTTTATCACCAATATCAGTCACCGCAGATATGACCGATTCCCCGGGTTGAATAAGATGTCACGACGTTGTTCTCATGACCATAAACTCAAGTAATGTATTCCTGGGTGGCGTCATTTCGTTCCCGTGCTGACACACTTCATCGATCGGAATGGTCCTGAGTTGAATTATGATACCGTGTTTTGAAATAGCTCCAGGAAAAAGATGAGAGAAGCATGGATCGGGTTTACCCAAATTGGATCTGATCCGTGTTTTGAAGATAATCTCCCCGTGTCTGGGGTTCCATAGTGGCTGTCAGATAGAATAAAAAATGTGTTTTAATTTAACATTTGGGCGAATTATCATGTTATATCCCGGGCGAAAAGCAGATAAATTGCCAGTATGTTCAAAACGAAAAATGTGTAGTTATCTGTACCCGTCCATTTCGGTTGAGAATCAGAATGTTTTTTTTTCAACAACAATGATCTCGATTAAGCGAGTTCAGACTATTTTATATCATGTAAATCCAATAGATGGAAGAGCAACACTGCTTCACTGGATCGTCAAAATTCACATTTTTTTTAAAGATTTATTCGAACATAAAACGTGAATTATTGGACCGATTTTCACATTTAAAGGATTCTTTTGATCCAGAAAATTCTCTCCAAAAATATTTCAGGCACAGAAAAAGGATTTAGTGAAGAAAACTTATTATGTAAATTGCGAGGTGTTTTCTCAATCAACACTGATTAATGAGTAAATACCTGCTGTTATATAATCATACATAATGCACTCAGTCGATATTGGAATAATTTTATTATATGGAGTGTACACGTAATGTGTCTCGGTCACGAGAGCAGATAATTTTTGATATTCACTTAAAAACACTAGATTTTCTTTTCATTATACATTTTTAGAACAAATTGATCATTTCCAGTGATAATTTGACTCGAATTCACCTTGAAGTGATGCTTTGAAAGCCACCATTTTGATTGATACAATGAAAGTGAAAATTTCTATATCTTCACAGTGAGGGATACGATTTCTATCTTTCCGCAGTTTTTTCGATAATCTGTCATTTAGCGTATAATAAAATATTCTCTAATCCTTTCCCCAATGCTGCAAACAACACAGCTGCTTGGCCAGTGTAAAACAGTTGTTGTCCTTGCATGGGTCAGACATCGAGATTTGGTACCTGCTCTCAACATACCATTTCCCTCTTGGGCTGAAGCACCTGGGGAAATATGACATGCCTTGAGCGTGAAACAAATCATCCTATCACACTCATACAATGGCAGCAATTGTATAGTTTATTACATGCCTTTTCTATGTAACCCCCATCTACTAGTAAAACTAAAGCAAGCAGAAAATGAAATATATGTGCGGAACAGAAATCGTTGGACTATTATTTAAACAGAAGCAAAATTTCACTGGAATTTTATACAAATCATGTAATGCAATTACAATTTAAATCCCTAGCGAAAGCTGAAAATCGTCCCCTGAGTTCCAATGTGTTCTATGTGCCAGTAGGCACATAGAGCACCTTGGAACTGAGGGGACGAAATAGTAACACAAGTTCCCGTCACAAATTTGTTTTGTGATAAAATGTATTGTGTTTTTGTTGATAGTTATCAAATGAATTGCTGAGTGTTCTTCTAACAATTGTTTTTATAGATGTGAAGGCATGTAATAAACACAGAACGACACGCATGTGAATGGACTACTTGTTTTTAAATCTGTTATTTATTTATTTATTTATTAGTGTTCTAAGGTCACATATTTCTGAACAATGGCTAATCATGACCATGAGAGTTTTATGGGTTGAGGAAGCTGGAGTACCCGGAGAGAACCACCAAGTAATGGCGAGCAACTGTCAGCTCCCCAACATACCAACTCCACACAAACAGGGTTAGCATTGGTTGAATACAGGTGCAACATCGATGTGCAGTACACCTTAGTACACAATGCCACCGTGCCCCAACATGGGCAATGAGGATGAAATGTCTTGCCCAAGGACACAATGCGGTTGCCACAGGCGGGATTCGAATTTTAAATCTGTTAACATCTTTTCATGTTTTAACTGGTTGGTCTGAACTTGTTATACAATCATTGTTTTATTAAAAATTATTGGAGAGTGCCTGTTTTATTAAAAATTATTGGAGAGTGCCCACAGGCACTCTCCAATAATTTGTTATAAAACAAATTGATATAAACAAAATATTAATTGCATTTGACTGAATATGAAACATGAGCAACTGGTACCCTCATTTCTTTGAAAGCCCTGATAGTGGCTTCTAGCACTCAACCAGTTAAAGATTGATTTGTTTATTAAAGTATTCTGACTAACTGTTATGCACAAAAATACTTCATTAAACTTGTCTGTTATCTAAAATGGGGGTTGTATTTTTGTAGATAAAACATTATCATCCACGGGGTGTACATTCTCCATTAGAATAGTAGTGGTAATGGACATTGAACATTAAGGTTTCTCATTGCATGTACCATTAAGATAAGTTACTCCATGGTACATGGTGGTTTGTATAGAATGGAAGCCGGTTACTGCCACCTGTATATCAATTTTTTGTCGTAATTACGACATAGTATGTCATAATTACGACATAGTATGTCATAATTACGACATACTATGACATAATTACGACATACCATATCTCATAATTACAACATAGTATGTTGTAATTACGACTTAGTATGTCATAATTACGAGATAGCCATGTCATAATTATGACACAGTATGTTGCAATTACAAGGTAGTTATGTCGTAATTATGACTTTGTATGTCATAATTACGAGATTACTATGTCGTAATTATGAGATAGTATCTTGTAATTACGAGTTAGCTATGTCGTAATTACGACTTAGTATGTCGTAATAACGCGATAGCTATGTCATAATTACGACATACTAAGTCGTAATTACGACATAGTATGTCGTAATTATGACATACTATGTCGTAATTATGATATATGGTAAGTCGTAATTCAAACATAGTACGTCGTAATTATGACATAGTATGTTGTAATTATGACATACTACGTTGTAATTACGACATAAAAAACTGATTTACAGGTGGCACTAACCAGCTTCCATAGTATAGGCATTTAAACATATATGAAATAAATTCCATAGTAACTGCTTCCCTGAAAGATTGTTCATGTAAAAGAGCACTTGGATATATCTCTGTCCTCCGACTTAAACAATATTCCATAAAACCTTCATATTATCCTTGTTACATCCAAAGGTTTAGTTTGAGTTCATCATGGTGATTGGAGATGAAAATTTAAATATGATCGGAATAAATATAATCTGCAAAAAGACTTGCATTTTTATTAAATTATCTTCAAACAAATTGAAATGTGTTGATACATCTTAAATGTATTACTTGAGTAGTTTACCATTTTAGTTGAAAAATCTGCATTTGTAGCAAGGTCTTTCAAGACAAGGACCCACTTGAAGACTGTATCAATTTCAGCTGCAGTGCCAGTTGTATGGGCCCTCTCTTCCCACTCCCATAGTTCCTAACACCTGGCAGAGGTTAGGCCCTGCCCTTTGAGGGCACCCTAACAATGTTTGCACCCTCTCTGGGCAATGCTCTTCAGAAAACCTTATATCCAAGTAGGTTAGGATTGCTGGGTGCGATTCTCTGAGGGATACAAACTATCACAATGAATGAGGGGCCATTATAAAAGTACAGCCATTGATTCCACTAAGAGAGTGAAGTTTGGTGTTGTGGGTAAATTCAAGAACACTCTGACTTTCCTCCTACCTGCCTTTACGGGGATGAACATATCAACAACCCACTCTCCTTAACCCTTTAACCAACGTAACGGCAAAAACCGGGCAGCACTATTCTCAAAAATCACCTATTAATTTTCAATATTTTTTCATTTTTTGTCTCAAAAACATAGGTTATGACCCCTCATTGAGCTCGTTCCAATGAGGAGTCATAGCCTACAGTTAAAACGAGAAGTCCTGTCATGAAATGCACACTTATCTAGACTTAATTGCGCGTAGGAATTGCGCGCAATTGCCATATCAAATGGCATACAAAGCATGGCGGGTTCTCCTGGTTACTCATAGCAAACACAGGCAATGTTTCGGCCTATGGACCTCCGGGTTACCCGGAGGTCCATTGGCTGAAACATTGCTTGTGCACAGGTGATAAGTACATAATTTGATAGCCTTACTGTGGTCATAATGCATAGATTAACGCGCAGATCAACGTGCTATTTGTGCGCATTTCAAGACAGGACTTCTAGTTTTAACTGTATGTTTTTGAGACAAAAAATGAAAAAAATTAATTAATTATTCGAGAATTTTTTTTGCAAGTGTTGTCTGCTTTGCATGTTAGGTAAAGGGTTAACCCCGCTCTCACAAGAACCTGGTTTACAGGACGTATTTGCATTCGAGTGCTCGAGGAATCATCTGAAAAGCGGTGCTGCTCTCTCGTTTGACACCCGGGCATCTAGGGCTAAATGGCCTGCCCTGGCTTTGATACTATCAGTGATCTGGATGTCACCAAGATCCTCTACCATTTCCCTCCTAATGGAAAAGCAGCGCTGTAAACTTCAAAACTTACCTTTGTCATTGTTCAGAATCTTCGCCCATTGATTATCGGCAAATAACCTCACAATGGAAGGGAACTGGGTGTCAGGTTGACAAACCCCGTCTGAAGGGTAGGGTCTGGCACTATTCCTGCGAGAATTTTGTCAATAAGATTATTCATAATCACCATATTGTTGGAGGATATAACCATTAGTACACATCTGTCTCAATGGGTGCTTTTATCAAATTTTTAAGGATGATGACTTTGGCTCCAGCCTCTACAGAGTTTGATCAACTGAGTAAACAAGAGGTCATATGGCCAAAAATATTATTGAAATATGATGATGAACTGTGTAACACGTATGTGTGCATTCTTTGGAAAATTGACTCTGATGGTCAAAATCTTACAAATGCAATTTCAAGGACACAGACAAATTAGGCTCTAAATGGTTATCCAGTGAAAAAATTTAGTTTACAATGTTCAAGGAAAATGATATCTATGCAGAAATTTTTTTTAACTCTTTACCCAACGAATCAGCTGCATTTGCTCACGTAATATTCAAATTCAGCAGCTGAAAAAATATCATTTAAAAAAAATGTCAACAAAACCATATCATGTGATCCCTCTTTGGAACGAGCTCGATGAGCCTGTTCCAATGAGGGGTCACATGATATGGTTTTGTTGAAATTTTTTTAAAATTTAAAAAAAATTATATTTAAAATAATAAATTTTGATATCGTTGGGTAAAGGGTTAAAAAAAACCCCAGACAGTTGTCAAAATAAGCATGTTTATTGTGACCACTCAAAACACGACAGCCAGGCTAAACTCATTGTAATTTCCATTTTCTGAAATGCCAAACTCAATAATTCTGGGTGGAAAAGCTTTCTCTATGACTAGAACTATTCGAGAAAGAGATATATATAGTTTACTTATGTAAACATCTAGTAAGGAAATCCTCAAAACATACTAACCTATAAATTTTCCAATTGCTGCTTTACAGTTGGACGTATTTCAATCATGTGACAAAAATGAGAATATATGATTGGATACTGGACATAAAACAGTATATTTTGCACCTAATTCGATCAAATTGATATAGAACAACAAAAAATACTGATGCTATCTCCGCTTTATACATGTTTTTCATGTTCACTTTTGTTTTAAAATGTAGATTAAAGCTGTGGGAGTTCAATAAATCAAAACTTCATTTTTTGCAAAAATGGACTTAGAACATTGTTAATCAGGTTGCAATTTGTAGAAAATGTATTACAAGAGTGTCTAATGAATTTACATGCTCTCAAATATTTTAATTCAATATCTAATCATGTAGCATATCTGTGGAAAGATGTGGCTCAAATAAGACTAGAATGCTCACTTAGTCAAAGTTGTCAACAAGAACAGAGGTATGTGAGAAGGTGTAAATGGAGTGTGGGCAGGGATGTACAGTATGGCCAATGTGGACTGATCTCATTCCATGGATGGGCAATATTTCCACAGGTGCTATAATATTAGATTCCAAACATTAGTTATAGGAATGATAATAAAAAATTTAATAAATGAAGCACCGGGTAAAACCCAGTGCTTCAAGAATTCAAATTTTACTGACGATCATTTTACCTGGTAAATGCATGCGTGAACATCACTGCCCATGCATGGATTATGACCAGTCCACTGCAACTGTACTGTAGCAACCAGGGGTACAGAGGACACCCCCACCCCCGCAAAAAAAAAGAAAAGAAAAAGAAACAAACTTTTTACAGATTTAGTTGACAGCATTATCTTCAACCAGTCACTGCATTTTATTGGATATTACCAGGAACGGGTTGCACAGACTCTTTACTTTTAAGGTGTAACCAAAGATTGCCAGTATGATTTGTCTCTACTATACAAGCATTAAAGTCAAGAAGAATGCAAATTTTGGGCTTCCTATTTAACAAATTTCACCATCAGACTGAAATACTATACCAAACATAGCCTTTATTACCCTTTTAAAATTATACAAGCTTCTTGATAGGTCAGTAACAAATGCATCCAATATGGCACATTTAAGTTCAACATGGTGTATGAGAATATCACGAGACAGCTAAAAGGGGTGTACAGACAATGGTACACATCGCAAATTTCCCTTTCACCCATCGCCTAAAAAATACTTGTTAGTAAATATAAACATTCCGACTCACAAACAAAATGAGAACAATATTGTTTCATGAGAATGTTCTGAAAACTTTAAATAAAATATGTGTACATATCCCCAATGTCTGATTTTACTGTCAAGAAGAGGGATTCTGTTGTGTTGTTTCTACACTGACTACAGATCTGTTGAGGTTTTTTGAGAAACATGTAACCTATCTCTTTATATAAACTGTCTCTTCAGTGACAAACGTATTAAAGCACTTGTACCAGTTTGATTTATTGTCCCCAATTCTCCAAGACACATAACACACCACTGAATCAAATAAAACACTTATAAAGTCAAATTGTGTCCCACAATAATAATGACGCATCATTTCCCAATGTCCTTGAATTGAAGTCTCCCAAATGTTTGAGTTCAATCAAGGGAAATAACTCCATATCATCCTTGTTCAATAATAAAGAAAGATATGTTTCTTTCAGTTTCTCTAATTTTTACTTTTATCAAGGTTTTCGTCACTGGAATACCATTTGGAGATAATACAGTGGAATCCACTTAAATGGATATCTCTTAATTGTATATCCCTGTTAATTGAATATAATCTTCAAACACAAAACCATTTACCATATCTTCAGTACAAATTTGATCTGTTAATTACATATGGGTTGTAGAGTAAACTCCTGTTAATTGTATATAAATTTTTGTAATATGTCGAAAAAATTACTGTGACATGCATCAAATTCCCCTTATTTATCAACCTTTTGGCCTCACTACATCCAATACTGGCATTTATTCTATAATATCTTGTTTGACAGAGCTCTATGAGCTCTGTCAAACAAGATATAATAGAATAAATGCTCAGTTTACCTCCAGAACACAGGAAACTGACCAAATCCCTGTTAATTGTATACTCCTGTTAATTGAATAATTTTCACTGGCAAAATGGATATTCAATTACGAGGATTCTACTGTGTAATAAAACAAAACGTGACACATTGAACGGGTACAGTAATAAATTTATCACTCAGTGTTTCAACAGGGTGTACGAGACTCTACCACATTTTTACATGCAGTATTTGTTTGTGTTGTGCATCATTAATTTCTTGGTTCATAGAATACAAAATCCATTCAGTAACTGCCATCATTTTTCAGTGGAAAAAAAAAATTGTCTTCCACAACCAGACCCTTATTCATTACAAAATCTAAGCACATCAAAACAATGTCAACTGTAATTAAAAAGTTGGCAAGTCAGTTCCCCCATTTTGAAAAAAAAACCCTGCTCAGCTGTTCAGCCAATGAATAGATATTTACCAGCTGATTTTGTCTTGTACTTGTAATACCATTCTCCAAATTCTTTACACTTTTCAGAACTCAACCTGTTTGAATATTTCCCATTGACTATATTGGAAATCATTGACTGAAAAATAAAAAAATAATAGGCTTGATATAGAACTGGTAAGGCAGGGCATTTTTTTTGGTTTGGTTCTGTTTTTTGTGCCAAAACAGAAAACCAAACTGTAAGATCAAGCCAGAAAATGGCCAAATGGTTTTACTGTGTTTGTGCATAAATTGATCAAAGAATCTCATTGAGAGAGAAGTGGACTATTTAAGGAATATTATATCTCACGTGACCTAGGCTCCTGATTGGACGAATGCTGCACCCCTATTTCGTGTAGTTTGCATCCACAGAAATGACCAGGCACTACATGTTTTCTATTTTTAGCACACTACTATATCAGTTTTCTTTTCATACTGGGCGAATAAAACTAATCAGGCTAAATTTAAATACAAGTTTATAGATGTATGGATGGGGGAGGAGGGTGAGTGGGGGGGGGGGGGGGTGCTTAGAAGGTAGAGGTGCAGGCTGCAAGCCGAGAGGTCCTTGGTTAGAATCCCACCTGTGGCAAGTATTTTGATACAGTAATATAATCAAATTAAAATTTTCTGATTATAAATTTTTTTCCTTATTAACTGAGTAACTAACCTGTGCACTGTACAGCCTTAGAGTATTTATTTATTGGTGTTTATGGTCACATATTTCTCCACAGTGGCAATCATGACTGCAACATTTTCAATTAATAGCTTGTTAAGGATGTTCCAGGGCAAAAAGAATAAAGCTTCCCTATAATGAATTACAATGTATGAGTGAACTGAGGAAGTGTGGACTCAACATTTCCAATGTTAATGTCATATGACAATCTAATGCAAGATTCTCATTCTATTATGCCTAAAAAACTTAAAAATCTATTTCTCAGGCCCTCCCGCATGGTCCTTTTGGCTGCCACATGCTCTCTTTTTATAACCAATGCAGACTTAAAAAAATAAAAATTAAATGGTTCATGTCTGATATTTTACCCAAATATTTTTGTCTCATGAATCTGTAACCCTCTATTGATGATACAGATTATTCACTTTAGGCCCCACAAAGTAGATCTTCTGTTTCTCAGGCCATTTTTTTTTTTGTAAAATTGCATGCAGGCGGGTGTTTTTTTATTTTATTTTTTATTTTTTGGAATTATTTATTTGTCATCAAAAGTTTATGTTCTTGGTTTGTTTTATGTTTTAGGCCTCATAATCTACAGAATAGCATGGGTGGTGGTGTATTTTGTCCCTTGAGTGCAAGAAGGCCTTGCAGTGCTAAAGCATTGCAAAGCCTTGTTGGACTCAAGAGACAAATTTATTAATTTTATTAACTTGGGTAAAATATCAGACATAAACCACTAATTTTTATTTTTTAAGTTTACATTGGTAATAAAAGAGACCATGCAGCAGCCAAATGGACATGCCTGAAGGGCCTGAGAAACACATTTTTAACTTTTTGAGGCCTTACAGGTTTTTTCTTTAATATTATTAGACTATGCATGGCATGGAATATGTCTCCTCTGTCAATGTGAAGTACGCCATATACATTAACTAGTTGAATACTGGAAGCCAATATCATGGTTCTATTGAAAAGTGCTAAAAGCCACTTCAGTGGCCTTAACCCTTTACCCAATGCAGACGATATCAAAATTTATTATTTTAAATATCATTTTTTTTAAAAATTCAAATAAAATCATATCATGTGACCCCTCGTTGGAATGAGCTCGACGAGCTTGTTCCAACGAGGGGTGACATGATATGGTTTTGTTGAAATTTTTTGAAAAATAATATTTTTTCAACTGCTGTATTTTCATATTACGCGGGCGAATGCGGCCGATTCATTGGGTAAAGGGTTAAACTGTATGCATTAGCCTTTTGTTTCCTCAGCAGTTATGTTACAATTTATTGGAGAGTGCCAACAGGTTCATCTTGCTGGTTGCACAGTATCTTTTTTTTAAAAAAACTGGGAGGTTGCACTCAAGCTGTAATGGATTGTAAAAATGAAAGCAATTCCAAATCCATCAAGGGCAATAACTTTGAAAAAATAATATGAGTAACACCTGCAGAGCTGATTGTCAAATATAAAAAAATTTCAGAACTCTACCAGAAAAACATTAGTTATGGGTAAAAAAAAAACCTTGTTGATTGACTGCCACAATTGTTGATTCAAAAAGTCCATGAAACAATGAAGAAGCTTTTTCAAGAGAAATTAATTTTCTATATACAGTGGAACCCTGTTAACTGAATAGCCACTTTGCCAAGGAAAATTATTCAATTAACAGGGTATTCATTTAACAGGAATTGTGTCACTTTCCCCTATTCTAGATATAAGCTTAGCATTTATTCTATTATATCTTGTTTGACAGAGCTCCATGAGCTCTGTCTAACAAGATATAATAGATTAAATGCCTGTATTGGATGTACTGAGCCCAAATAGGCCTATAAACAAAGGAAAATAGGGGAGAGTCCGAGTAATTTCTTGACAGGTTACAAAATTTTTTATTCAATTAACAGGTGTTTACTCTATAACCTAAATTCAATTAACAGGTCAAATTTGTACTGGAGAAATGATAAATGGTTTTGTGTTAGGAAATTATATTCAATTAACAGGGGTATTCAGTTAAGAGATATTCAATTAAGTGGGCTCCACTGTACTATATAGTAAATAAGTTTTTGACTATTCAAATACAAATATAGAAACATTAAGTGTTTTACACACATTTTTTTCCCTCATGGCCGGCCATCATGATTTGGTGGTACACACAAAATACATTGAGAGAGCTTATTTTTTATTTTAAATTTATCAGTCAGTGAATTAATTGTAAGGTGGGATGTAAAAAAAAAATCGTTTTTAAATAAATATTAAGTCACTTTAACTTGGGCCCCATCAAACAAGATCATATTGTTGAAGGTATTGAAAAATAAAGACCAGTGTCAACATTTGTGTGCATGTACGCGAGATATGGCCTTCCCCAGTTGAAAACCAAAGGAGTTACTATAAAGGATTTTCTTAAAACCTATTGACATTGACCTGAAACTATGATGATCTTATCATGAAATGTTTAAACCTTTTTGGCTTAATTTATGGGCATTACATCTGAGTAACTTGAGTGAAAACCCAGAGCTGTGCTCTGAAAAAAGTGAATCCACTAAAAGTGTGTCAGGCTTTGAAATACCCAGAGTACAGATAAGGGGAAATAACTCTACAACTACAATGCAATGGTAAGAACATCATCTCCACAACTGAATCTGCTCCTCATGCTTAACTACAATGTTTTTAATCTCTCTATTTTTTCCATTGACACTCCACCTAACACAAATAGAAGGGGATACAGTTTTTGCCTCAAAAACATACCTTATGAACCTCTCATTCAAACAAGATCAATGGGTCTGTTCCAATGAGGGGTCACAAGCTATGTTTTTGAAAAAAAGATTTTGTAAATAACACTAGGCAGTTTTGGCCATTACATTAGACACAGGGAGTTATGCTTATAACATATTATTATATGATACACCTTTACTAACAGCATATCTCATAACATAACATCAGCAAAAGCAAAGATACACAAGAATTATCTGTTCTTGAAGAACAGATCATAGCACTGTTAGTTTACTGGGGTTTAAGGTCACTAAACTCTTAAGTCCCCATAAAGCCACAAACTGATATTTTGATATTGCCTTGAAAAAGTTGCCCCAACTGTATTCTTCCTTGAGAACTCTAATGGTAAGCTGCATTTATCTTGACAATGTTCTTACATCATTGTTGGCTGCCTGCAGAGGCAGCCAGCAATGATGTAGAAACACTGTTAATTAATTTGCAGCTGTATAAAGGCCATTTACCAACCAGTCTGGTTGGTCCGGATCTCTTAGTCTCGTGGTAAATCGGTCGCTTTGTGTGCTAGAGGTCGACGGTTTGAACCCCGGCTCCCGCACCTATCTCTCCTCCTGTTACATTTGGGGGCTCGTCCGATCCTCAGCAGTTGGTGGCATTGTGGATGCTGTGGTGAAGCATGGTGAATGTTTCGACCGCTCTGAGGTGGAATCTGGGTGAGATTCACGGTGGGTGAATCTCAAAAGAAGGGGAGAGTAGTGCAGCTGAAACACTGTTAAGTAATCTGCAGCTATATAAAGATCATTTACCAACCAGGCTGGTTGGTCTGGATCTCTTAGTCTCGTGGTAAATCGGTCTCTTTGTGTGCTAGAGGTCGACGGTTCGAACGCCGGCTCCCACACTTATCTCCCCTCCTGTTACAGTAGTTATTTACTGGCAAGAGTGCTAAATTATTTTTGGTCATCTAAATTTGTTAAAGTGTCTCTACCTTGTTACAATCTATGGCACTCTCCCATAGATTTTAACAAGGCAAATTCTGATAGATTAAACAATCTTGCTTCAAAGATAATACAAAGTAAATCCACCTTGTACGAAGCCTTTAACTTTGGGTACCTATACAGTAGAATCCTCTTAATTGAATATCCATTTTGCCAGTGAAAATTATTCAATTAACAGGAGTAAACAATTAACAGGGATTTGGTCAGTTTCCTGTGTTCTGGAGGTAAACTGAGCATTTATTCTATTATATCTTGTTTGACAGAGCTCATAGAGCTTTGTCAAACAAGATATAATAGAATAAATGCCTGTATTGGATGTAGTGAGGCCAAAAAGGTTGATAAATAAGGGGAATTTGGTGCGTGTCACAGTAATTTTTTCGACATGTTACAAAAATGTATATACAATTAACAGGAGTTTACTCTACAACCCATATGCAATTAACAGATCAAATTTGTACTGAAGATATGGTAAATGGTTTTGTGTTTGAAAATTATATTCAATTAACAGGGATATACAATTAAGAGATATCCAATTAAGTGGGCTCCACTGTACTTGAGGACAAAGCCCAAATATGGGCTTCCAGCACTCTACCAGTTAAAAATGAATCTGAGGATTTAACCCTTTACCCAACACACACAATATCAAAATTTGTTATTTCAAATATTATTTTTTCAATTTTTTACAACAAGAGCTATTCCTAGCGTTGTATAATATACCCAATGAGAAATGCTCTTAGTTGACAATGCTCCAATTCGGAAAAGGTCCATACCTCAGGCAAAATTTGTACTAAACCCCAATTCAAACCTGACCTGTAGTTTGGTATAATTGAGTCACATGCCAAATTTAGTTGAGGTTAAATATGCAGAACTAAAGTTATCGTTTGGTAACCAGAATATTGATGATAAACAGCAATTTCTAAGTTGAAAAGGCCCATAACTCTTGTAAGAATCATCAGACCAAACCCCAATTCGAATTTAAACTTTATTTTGATAAAAATGAGGCACAAACCAAGTTTGGTCCTGATCTAAAAATCCAAACTCAAGTTATCATCCGGAAATGGAAAAGTTTATGGATGGGAAGAGGGGAGGGGGGAGGGGGGAGGGGAGAGCTTAGTAGGTAGAGGTGCAGGCTGCAAGCCGAGAGGTCCTCAGTTAGAATCCCACCTGAGGCAAGCATTTTGACTCTGTAATATAATCAGGTTACAATTCTGTCATATAGAAGCATTCCATCATCAAACCAATAATTCTCAAGGATATTAAACAAGCTATTAATTGAAAATAGAATATGTTATAATATTTGGAATTCACTTCCAAAAAATTTCCCGAATCAGTGTATATTTTCATGTACAGTAAAACCTGTCTTGAGAGACCACTGTCTTGAGAGACCACCTGTCTTGAGAGACCACATCTGCCAGGCACCGATTGGTTTTACTCTATAATGGACCTGCTATGGGAGACCACCTGTCTTGAGAGACCACTGTGACCTGGTACCAATTTGTATTTTTATGCCATAATGGACTTGTCTTGAGAGACCGCCCCTTTGAAGACTGAAACCATGACAAAAACTTTTTACCTGTTCTGGAATTGGAAAATCCATTGTGGTTATACTAACATAATTAAAAGTATAAAAAGCTCATAATTGGGTTTCAATTGCTAACTCAGTAAAGATTGAGATGTTTTTATAAGTCCCCTGTGAAAAGATTAGGATTATTGCTGAATAAACAATTTCATAATACCTGAAATGTGACAGGAATAAAAATAAATTTGTGTTGAAAATCTTTTTGTAACAAATTGAAATGGACTGTTATAAAAATTATAAAAATAAATTAGTGTTGAAAATCTTCATTGAAGATTTTCAACACTAATTTATTTTTATAATTTTTATAACAGTCCATTTCAATTTGTTACAAAAACTTCATAAAAAAGAACAACTACAAAGTAATTACAAAAATCCATTCTTCTCCATTTCTGAATTTTGTGGTTGGTTATTCACTGACTTGAGAAAACCTGAAACCTGTTATGAGAGACCACCTGTCTTGAGAGACCACTTTTGTGTGGCCCAAAGGGCGGTCTCTCAAGACAGGTTCTACTGTAGTACATGTATGTGATATGGCAGTAACCAATTTTTTATAATCAAAAAGTCTGAGTAACAGGGTTAGTCACACTTTCTAATAATAAATTTTTTTCATTATTAACTGAGTAACTAAACTGTGCACTGTACAGCCTTAGTGTGTTTATTTATTGGTGTTTATGGTCACATATTTCTCCACAGTGACTAATCATGACTGCAACATGGAGATTAAGTCAATCGTTTAAACCCATGTTGCCCATGTTGGAGGACTTCCTCTCTAAGTATTGTTGACTGTCCTATTTTACCAGTAAAACATAGCTAGTTTACCACAGTACACAGCAAACAAGCACTGCTTCATTTCCCAGTGTTACCACAGGGGAGCCTTAGTGTAAATCTCATCTCTTTAGCCAAACTAATGTTTAAAACCAGCCAGTACTATTCTCAAAAAATGTTGAAACTCTGATGATGATCCTTCATTGGAATGGATTGTGGAAATTTTTTTTTTAGTGAATTCCAAAAATGAAAACATATTCTGTTTTCAATTAACAGCTTGTTATTGGTGCCATTCCAGAATAGACAGCAATACAAAAACATGTTTTAAAGATTCAATGATACCTACCTGACATATAGGAGATGACTTAGCTAATGTTACTTGACTCATTTCTTTCAACAGTGATAATACTGCATTTCTCACCATCTTATCTGTCCATGTGGCCGACTCATTATCTTCTGCTGATCTATAAATAAGCAAACTATATTATAACACTATCTTCAAATATGACTAACATCCACGCCATCTGATTGGATGAGAGCTCACTTAGTTTTTTTCTATGTTTATGGCTCCAGTGGCTTACGTTACCATTTGACGTCAGCACGCAAAATAGTTAAAATAACGGGGGTGCGGTGGCGTTATGGTAACCGGTTCTCATCAGATCACCGAAGTTAAGTAACGAGCCTGGTTAATCCTCGGATGGGTGACCATCTGAGCGATCGATTCAGACTCCCGCATTGTGTCCTTGGGCAAGGCACTTAACCCTGATTGTCCACATGGGGGCACGATGATGCCATGGACTAAGGTGTACTGCACGTCGATGGTGTGCATGTCTTCAACCAATCTAACCCTGCATGTGCTGCAGTGCGGAGTTACGATGTTGGGGAGCTGGCAACTGCTCGTCATTGCTCGGTGGTTCTCTCCGGATACTCCAGCTTCCTCCACCCGTAAAACTGTTATGGTCATGATTAGCCATTGTGCATAAGTATGTGACCCTAAACACCAATAACTGAATAACTAACTAATTAAAATAACGTTGCTCGTTTTGCAATTATTTCATCAATGGAGTAACTTGCAAACTGCATTTTTTTTCACACGTACAGCAGATGACGTTCCAAATGAAGTATTGTTTGAATTGCAAATCAATTGACGATATGAACTAAGATGCCGTGACTTCGACCTTTATCTGATTTATTGTCCAGTTAAGTCCTGGGGTACATTAACATGAGAGGTTTATTTATTAAACTTGTTATCGTTAAAAGTTGCCTTGTTCATTTCACAATGTTGGTTTTGGGCTAAGGGTAGGGTCATATAGGAACATATACATTATTGTGATGAATTGACAGTAACAAGGTCAGAGGTTTGCAGCTCTTAGCTTATGTTCCACTCCAAGCTGCAAACCTCACACCATGTTACGGTCAATTCATCACCAAGCTGGAAAATAAGCAATCTGTCATCTACAAAATTAGATCCCCAGAGGGTGAATTTGCTGATGCTATCCCATACAGTGTGCCAATTTATCCTATGGGTATCTCTTGCTGTTTAGGCTTGAGACCTTGATTCAGAATGGGGTTCAGAGGGTAAATTTAGTGATGCTACCCTGCTGTGCAGGGTGGCATCACCAAATTCACCCTCTGGGCTACTCATTCTGCAGATGACAGTCTGCTTATATTCAGGATTTTCATCACAATAATTTATAATATCTAACATTATGACCACATCCCGCCAGTGCTCTTCACAAAAATTGCCATTCAAATTTTATTATTTTTTCAATTTTTACTCTAAAACATTGCTTATGACCACTCACTGGATGGTGTTCATCAAGTTGAAGCTGAACTGTTCATCTGAGTGGAAAGCAGACTCAGTTCTGGTGGCAGGACACATAAGGTTATTTTGTAAAGTTCAGCTGGAGACAATCTCTACTAAATGAAACTCCAAGAACAGATCATTGCATAAAATCACCAGCCAGCTGAAATATTGAGAAGTAATGAGATTAGGGCTTGTGAGCTCAACCTATGAGTACAGAACATTACAAAATTAAAATCAAAGGAGGAAAAACACTTTATCTTACAATCAACATGTATTTTATCAGTATTAACTCCGCAACTTTCGTGTATCTGACCCCCTGGTACAGATGTTTGTATCAGGGGGTCAGATACAAACACATTCCTTTTGCGTGAGTTCCATTTTTTTTCTTTTTGTTCATCCATACAAATAAATAGTTTGTTATATATTCGTCTACATTCTTGACTTATCCCCAATATATTGTAATATAAAATGATTATTACCATTATGTGGATGTACAAAATATGTATCCGAGTCTCACTCCGGGTTCTGAGGGTAGATCACGACTCGTCTTCAACTCGTCGTGATCTACCCTCAGAACCCGGAGCTCGACTCGGATACATAGTTTGTATATCCACATAATGGTAATAACCGCTATGTATTGTAACATTCCACAGAACAGATCACACCAGTTGTACTGTTCTTATGAGGCACATGAAAATTTGTGAAGCTCATTTTATCACAGAGCTTAACAGGTATAGCAGGCCTTAAAATTTGGCTTGATTCATGAGAATCAGTTTTGATTCTCGTGAGCTCCTGTTGCGAGAATCAATTTTCAGTTCTTAAATATTTTGAATTTGAGAGTACTGTTATGTGAGTGCAACATTTGCATATGCCATAGTAAAAGGCAAACATCATAGTTTTTTTCCAGAGAGTTTTCTCTTTATGGGCCCAGTTTCCATTTTGTCGAGTTTCTCACACATGTACACGTAGAACACGTGTTCCAAGTTGAACTTCCAACATACAGGCTTTTGGTAGTCTGGCTGATGGAAATTGCAGTAGCGTGGCAGTGGTGTCTAGTGAAGTCTTGGCTGCCTATATAGGCAGCCAAGACTTCACTATACACCACTGCGAAGTGTAGTTTTTTACCTTATTATGAGGGGGCAAAGACAGAGCATGCTCGTGGCTTGTTAAAGCCACCTTTAGAATCTGCGGCAAGAATCAAATGAACATTTTGCGTGAATCTAAGTTGATTCTCATTGTTTCCCTTGCGAGAATCATTTGCGCGAATCGATTCGGATTCGCGCATGAATTCGAATCCCTGTATAGTGCTAAATTATTTTTGGTCATTAGAATTTGCTCACGTTTTGAAATTGCTTTGTTACAATTGATGGGAAAGTGCCAATAGGAACTCTCCCATACATTGTAACAATGTAAATCCTAACAGACTAAATAATTTCACTTCAAAGATAAAGTGAAGCACATCCATGAAATATGAGGCCTTCAAGTAGAGGTAACGGTACTTCAGATTAAAACCCAAACATGGGCTTCCATCACTCTACCAGTTAATAACAAGAGCACTGCCAGGCGTGGCTAAATATGCATGTTAGCCATTTTGAATTGTACCAACTTTGGTTGAGAACAAATGTTCCTAACTGGAGTTAACGGTTGGAAACCAAAAGTGTTAATAGATGGTCAAATTCCAAGCCGAAAAAGGGCTGTAACTCATGTAAAAATAATTGGACGGAACCCATATTCAAACTTGGACTGTATTACTAGCTGGGCAATACACATACCAACTTTGGTTGAGATCAAATAATCCAAACTGCAGTTATTGGTCAGAAACAAAAAATGTTAGCAGATGGACAGACGGAAAGACAGATAGACTGATTACATAATATGATCATTTTTCAAACGGGCATATAAAAACAAATGACTTATACTGAAGTATATGGGTGTTGTCTGCAAGACACCATGACTGATTTTATCAAATGTGGCTCTGCATGATCTGATTTTTATCTCTGTAACACCCCCATTTCAAAGATCCCAGTTTTAATAACACTAACTGGAATTTAATGGACACTTTCGACAGCCACGTAATATCGTGTTGTAGTTTCAAGAGTTGAGGAAGCTGGAGTACCTGGAGAGAACCACCAAACAGCAGTGAGTAACTGTTGAACCCTCCAACTGCCTACTTGGCCAAATAGTATGGGACAATATGTGCCTGAATCATTTTTGGATGGACAGATGGATTGACAGACAGATGGATGGACAGATGGATGGGTGGGTGGATGGATGGGTGGATGAAGAGATGGGTGGGTGGGTGGGTGGGTGGATGGATGTATGAATGGATGGATGGACAGATGGATTGATGGATTATTTATTTATTGATGTTTAAGGTCACATACTTATGCACAGTGGCTAATCGTGACCATGACAGTTTTACGGGTGGAGGAAGCCGGAGTACCTGGAGAGAACCACCGAGCAACAATGAGCAACTGTCAGCTCCTCAAAATTCTAACTCTGTTCAAGCTCCACTCAAGCGGGTGGAGGAAGCCGGAGTACCTGGAGAGAACCACCGAGCAGCAACGAGCAACTGTCAGCTCCTCAAAATTCTAACTCTGTTCAAGCTCCACTCAAGCAGGGTTACAGTGGTTGAAGACATGTGCACCATCGACGTGCAGTATGCCTTAGTACACGGCGCCATCGTGCCCCCATGTAGGCAACTAGGAGAAAGTGCCTTGCCCAAGGTCACATTGCGAGTCATCCTGGATTGATGGAGATGG